>CM071837.1:55247942-56447942 GCA_036507285.1 Trichosanthes cucumerina | reverse complement strand
GAATATTCACAAGGAGAGACGAAATCTCGGGATATTGGCGGAGATTGTCTTGATTCTTTTGAGGAAGTTGGAATGCTTGAAGTAGCAAATTTATCATTGGATGAACCAGATTTAGAGGCTGTGGTCTTTACTGATGATGGTAGTGGTAGTGGGTTTGACAAATGTGATACTGATCGTGATCGAGATGAAGACAGAGTAGAAGTTTGAGAGGAGAGTTTTAGTCTTTTTTTTTTGTATGGAAGAATGAGAATGACTTTCTAACTTTCTAGTACTTTCATTTGTATTGTAATATTTTGTTGTATTCACATGTTGGATATTGAACTTCTTAGTATTGTTTGTCATTTATGTATTAATGAAGCACATATTATTTAATATATATACACATATTACCTAAAAAAATAAAATAAAGAACGTGTCCCCCAACGTGTCCGTGTCCTACATTTTTAGAAATTGGCGTGTCGCCGTGTCCGTGTCGTGTCCGTGTCCGTGTCCGTGTCCGTGTCCGTGCTTCTTAGGCTAGGACCATAGGACTTCGAACATGGGTCTAAGTGCTAATGTGCTCGTAAGGATGAGACTTTTTGCTTAATGATGTCTTGTTGTACTTTGGACTTGAGTGGGCTACTTACTGAGTATTCCTAATACTCACGCTACTTTCTCTATAGTTTTGGTTGCAGATAGGGATTGACTGTGAGTTGGTTGACGATGGTGACCACCTGTGAGGCTATGAAGACTTGGACACGCTTGTAGGTTGTCTACTCTGTTAGTTTTCTTGGCATGTTTTAAGTTCGTAAGTCGTGTTTTGTGCGTTTCAGAAGTTAAATGCTAAATTTGTTGTGGGTCTCTGGTTGTTGTGCCCCAACCCTTATATTGAGGTACTATGGAGTTAATTCGCAAGTTGTTTGGAGTTAATTTGTGGTTTAAATTATGGTTGTTGGTGGTTCAGGCCATAATTTCTAATTTTGGGTCTTTGGGGGCAGGTGGGCAATTCTCGTTCTTATAAGCTAGGGACTTGGATTAAGCGCTAAAGGCTTTAAACTCAGGCCATTCACGTTCAGGAACCTTTAGTCTCAATCTCACTATCTCACTTTCGTATTGGGAGCTGGTTCAAAGAGGATTGTTGGGTGAGCTCTTGGTGAGCATGTGATACCCGAAGAAGTAGGGTAATCGAGTCCACATTTTAGTGAGAAGTATCTTGAGGATACGAAAGTATGGTTGAGAAAGATGAAAGTATGGTTGAGAAAAGTTTAAAAGAATTGATAGCTACTACCTATATCAACAAGGTGCACCTTCTTCCTTTTTCGGTGGCTCAATCATAAGAAGTGCTTAGCTTGGAGCAATCATATATTGGGTCTTGAGATTTTCCCAGTACCCGAACCCACCCCATTTCCCAGTACCCGATGGGTACCCGAACCCACCCCAAATTTGACGGCCCAAAATGGGAGAAATTATTGTAGGAGGTCGGTACATTGAAGCTCTCCCCCAATTTGATGCCACGTATAGGTGGTTAACCATTGCTTAACCACCCTAGTTATTATTATTATTTTTTAATTTTTAGATTATTCTTCTCTCTCCTATCAACTTTTTTTATTTGTTAAGATTCAATTTTCTATTATTTCTCTTATTTTTTATAATTATTTTAGAGTTAGTTAAGATGCTCTATTTTATTATTATTATTCTTTTTTAATAATTTTCTTTTTTCTTTTTTCTTTTTTTTTTTCATTTTAAAAATTGCATGTTGGTTGATATTTTCATATGAATTCAACAAAAAAAAAACAAAATTCTCCTTGATTTACCTCCTTTTCTTTTCTATTTTTTTCTCTAAGATTCTTTATTTGGTTCGAGTTTCATTTTTTAAACTATATTTTAATATGTTAAACACGGTAACAATAATTTTACTTTTGATTTTCACTGATCAAAACTCATCATATAATAATTTTGATGGACTACTTCGAGGGTAAACGATGTTTACATATATTTGTCTCATGTAAATTAGGTGTGCAGAAATATTTTATTTAATAATTAATATTATGCCTTTAATATTTGTCATATTAATTTCAACTATTTTTTTAACTATGGACAATGTAAGTTTGGACAATGTAAGTTCTATGGTTTATGTAATTTTGAAAATGATATTGAACGTTCACGTACATTTCATAGAGCCAGTATTGTTTTCATGTTTCTTTCTTAAATTGGAACTTGCTAGCCTGTTTTGTTTTCATTTTTATTTCATATATTTCTCTAGGTTGGAATACAGTAAACAAAAGTTATTGTTGTGGATAGTGTTCTTGTTTTAACTAAAATGTTAAAGGTCATTCTAGTGATTGCAAGCTTGAAAATTGTCAACTAAATAATTTATTAAATATTATTTTTAGTAGACATAACATTTTATTTATAAATCTAGAATTGATCTAATAAATTTATATATAAAAAAAATAGATTAAAAGATAACATTCAAATTAGTTAGCTTGATCATTTTTTTTTTTGAAGAGAAAGCAGAAGAGCAACATGAAAAATTTAAATGTGAATAAAAAAATTAAAAAAATTAAAACAGAAAAAAAAGAATTATTGAAAAATAATGATTACTATTATTATGTTGGGAAAATCTTAACGAACCTTAAAATAATTATAAAAAATAGAAATGAGAGAAAATTAACAAACAAAAAAAGTTGAAATGGAAAAAAACAATCGTGTATACCATCTAAAAATGAAAAAAAAAAAAAGTAGTATGATTAAGCAATAGTTAACTAAGCATCAAATTGGGAGAGAGCCTCATTGTTCCTGCCTACTCTAATAATTTCTCCCAAAATGGAGAATGGGAAAATTCTCTCGAAAACATGGATGGAGAATGCATCCAATCCTGCTCCGTTATCATCCAATTTCTAAAAATAAAATATTTGAATTGTAATGCTCAATTTCATTATTGGAGGGATTTTGAATAAAAAAAATTTCACACGCATTTCGATGTTTGTTACAAAAGAAAGAAAATGAATCATATTTTTACTAACTAAAGGTTTTTATAGGATTTAGAGATAAATTACTGTTTAATTCTATTATACTGTAATTTTCTATTAATAAATTAGAATGCCAATATGAGTACTTATTTTCTTTACTTTTCTTTTTTAGTTACCTCTTAATATAAAATTTTAAATGAATGATTTTAAATACATTCATTTCAAATCTTTTTGATTCTAAATATGATGAAAAATTTTAAATCATTTAACAAATTATTTCTGAAACTTTTTATGATTCTAAATAGGGTGAAGTTTTTAAATTAAAAAATTAGGAGAAAGATAGACCATTAATAGTCAAGATGTGGTACTATTCAATTCAATCACAACTATTATAATTTAAATTAAATAATTATACATTCTTTTTTTAGTACATCAACAATTGAGATGGAAAATTCGAACTCATGATCTCTTGATATAAGTCTTATTTGATGTCAATTCTATGCTCTTGTTGACAATAATTATACATTCTAAATACATATTATATAATTATTATAATATAACCACCAACTATTATAATTCACTTTAACTTTTTTATAATTCAAATTATTATAGTTTACTCGATCTTCTATAACTCTTTTATTATAATCTAATTCATTATAAATGTCACTCAACGTCTAAACAACTGCTAAAATGACAACGGTGTAATTTTGCAAGTACAAAAAACACACAAATTGAAAATGTAATTTAACTAAAAAAAACACACAGTAAAGAACAAATAAAAAATAAAGAGAAGAAAAAAATCGAAGAAAATATATTGCCAATTTGGATTCTTAAAAACAGGATTTCGCGGTTGAGCCGTTACAGTGAATATTGTGATAGAGAAGCCGGTACCCGGAGGAGAGCTTTCGATCGGAATCAATGGAGGTCCTTCCGATTTCAATTGATGCCTACAAATTAGGGTTCATCGGAGCTGGAAAAATGGCCGAGAGTATAGCGAAGGGAATTGTCCAATCTGGCATCTTACCTGCTTCTCGAATTTCCACTGCTGTTCACTCCAACCCTAGTCGCCGCATTGCTTTCGAATCCTTCGGTGTTCGAGTCCTCCCGAAGAATGACAACGTATGATTATGATTCATCTTTCTAGTTAAGTCCTCTGGTTTGCAGTCTCCGTATTACTCTATAACCAGAATCGTCTTTTGCTTTTCTTTTTTCTTTTTTGATTGCTTGTGACCAGGTGGTTGAAGAAAGTGATGTGGTCATCTTCTCTGTTAAACCTCAAGTTGGTACGGCTGTTGTTCATCTCATTTATTGCTGTCCTGCTTTCCTCATTTGTTTATTCATTCGTTTTTCTTGGTATTCACATTATCTTCTTGCACAATGGTGATTTGTATCTCGAAATGATTAATTGTTACGCTTCATGTGTGATTTATTAGGTTTTTAATGAATTATCTTTTGATAACTCTTGCTTAAGAGAAGCATGTTTTCTCCATCAATTTTATGGTGAAGTGCTTTATCTCCTACTTGCGAGCTGTAAAGCATCTCTCATGGCTTATTGTAAAGATGCCTAGTACCGGGTCTCACTGCCCAGTCAGCGAGTCGGGGTCCAGAGGCGAAGCCTCCTGGTGGGGGGTTCGGGCGCAACGCCCCCAAAACCTATCTCAGTTTATTTTTCATACATTGGGCCAATTGGACCTATTCTGTATTAGGGTTTAGGAGGGGTGCCGTATATAAACCTCCTAAACTCCCATCTGAAAATATCTGATTTTCTCTATACTTTTGTTCTCTAGTTTTCAGATAATAAAAATACTCTCCCCCTCTTCCCGTGGATGTAGCTAACACAATATTAGTGAACCACGTAAATCTGTGTGTTGATTTTCTTCTCTGTAACTCTTTGCCTATTTGTTGTTTTCGTTTTTAACACTTATATTGGTTGCAGTTAAGAATGCGGTCTTGAAGCTGAGGCCTCTACTCTCGGGGAAGAAACTACTGGTTTCGGTTGCTGCTGGAGTAAAACTGAAGGATCTGCAGGTTCTTAACTTTACTGACCTTTTTTTGGACTTTCAAGTTTCAACTGGATGATATTTTTTTGAGTTGAGTGTTTTGTGGTAAAACACCATCCTTCAGGATTCTGATGCATGTAGCTTTGCTTATCATGTCAAATTTGGGGTCTCTTTAAATGTTTTGCCTGAAATTTATTTATGGAATGAAACAGTTTTTTTCTGTTTTCTTTTGCTTTGGAGGGTAAGTTTGATGCGATCTTTTTCTTTGGATAATTGAGAGTTGGAGCTTTGCTCCCGTATATCTGAGGTGCCCACGCCCGTCCCATGACCCTTTGATCATAAAAGAGTGAAAAGTATCTTTAGCTAATTGAATACACTTCTCAACTACTTTTTGTTGTGTTTGGCTAAATGGTTAAAAGTACGTTTAATAATTCCAAGGTCATTTTGTGCATTTTAAAGTACTTGAATAAAATGCACTTAGGATGAGTTTGAGATTACTTTTAGAAGGGTGAAATGCTTTTTGCTCCTTAATAGCACTTTTCAAAGTATTTGAAGTGTTTGGTTAGATAATACACATTAGTTTTGAAAATTCTATCTTAAATTGATTTTAGAAAGCATGTTTTTCAAAAATCATTCAAAACTATTTCTCCTAAAAGTGTTTATAGAAGAATGTTCTACTCTCAAAATTTATCTCAACTTCACTCTAAATAATTTTTTCATGGTCTCATCAATTTGTTAAAAAGTTTCAATTTAATCACATACATGTACCTTTTATTCTTCCTTTTCTACATACAAATTACACTTGCGGTAATGCTTTATACATTTAGGATTGGGCAGGTCATAACCGATTCATTAGAGTTATGCCAAATACTCCCGCAGCTGTTGGTGAGGCTGCATCAGGTACTATCTTTTCCTCATATGTTTAAATTTAATGTCATTTCCCTCCCGTCTCTGTTTCCAGAATGCTTAAATAGGTGTTACTTTTTAAAGTGGATAAAATTGATTTTACTGATATTTAATTATATTATAATGTATGATCTAGCAGTAAAAACTGCAAATGCAAGTAAGGGATTCAATTAATTGGCCAATCAGGGTGCAGGTTTTGAATTGCATTTGCTGAATCTTCTTTGAAATGCTATACTTAGTGGATCGTGCTATTACAAGTTTTATAAGTAAAAAGATATAGGCATCTTGAAACTCTAAATTAAAAAATAATGAAAATAATTTGAGGATGAAGGTTTCTTCTTTTGTTCTCCTTTATCTAGACAATGCAGCTTCATGAGAATCGAGGCTTCTTTCACTTTAAATACTATCATGTTTGTGCAGAATTTTGTTTAACTTTCTGATTGAGAATTTGCTTTACTTACTCAGAAGCTTCATCCAACAAGCCAAGCCAAGCTTGCAAAATATATTAACCAACTTCTGTACTACTTCATTACGTGATGTAGATGATACATATCAAGATTTTCAATTAGTCTTTGTGCTCCGTGCATCGCACGGAAAAGAACAAAAAATACATTAATATTTTAAACTGCAGTTTTCACTATTTTGTTTCTTATATACGGACCAATGAAAATCTGTACTCTGCTTCTGTGTGACTAGTTATGAGCTTGGGAGAAGGTGCGATAAAGGAGGATGGACAACTAATAGCTAAATTATTTGGATCTGTGGGTAAGATTTGGGAAGCTGATGAGAAATTGTTTGATGCAATCACTGGTCTGAGGTATGTAATATGCTCTAAGAGCTGAATCCCACAGAAACAAGTTAGCGGAGCATAAGACACAAAATTCTCTTCTTTCTATTGCCACTTCCTAATTGTTTTGGAGCCTGCTTTTGTTGGGGGGTAGAATTAAGATAAATGGTAGGATATTATTAGAAAATTTATTTTGTTAGGATAGTAGGATATTATTTGAATATTACCGCTACCTCAGACATATTAGTTATTAGTTAAAGGGTTTGTTAGAGTCGTTCATAAATAAGGTGGGTTGGAGGGTTTAGAGAGACGAGCATATTTTTTTATATAGTCTTGGGAGAGAACTAAGCCTCTCAGATGGTTGGTAACCCTTTGCAGTTTTCTTTCTAACTCATATTTCAACAAAATTTTCTTCCAATTTTTGGCTCCATCCTCCAGCTAATAGATACTATTATATGTAAATGGAAACATGCAGTGGTAGTGGGCCAGCATACATATTCCTAGCAATTGAAGCTTTGGCTGACGGAGGAGTTGCTGCCGGTCTACCACGAGAACTTGCAATGGGTCTAGCTTCTCAAACTGTGAGTCAAATTTATCTGATGTAGCAATATCTAAAGTAATTAATGTTGTGTACCAAAATGACATATCTCGACTGTGCTGAATAAATTACCATTAGAAATACCATTGTTTCCATGATGTGATATGATTCTAAGGCGAGAAATGTATCGCTTGACTAGAAGCAGGAGATACTCAAATAGCATCACCACAGTGAATAATAAAAGATCATAGACTCGTTTTGCTTAAAAAAAAGGAAAGAAATAAGTATACTTGTTCACACATTCAATATCGTTGGAGTCCATAAATGGATATATAGCCTGCCATATGTTAGCATTTTATTTTACAATGTGAATTTATAGTCTGAAAAACGATCAGACTTGAAATAAAGAAAAGATTGAACTTGCCTTTGGATGTCATATTTTGAACCTTGTATCATCTAATAGATGTCACGTTGAACATGAGGATGATAAAAATCATCACATTCAGCTAGGATTGTTGTTAAAATTTATAGACCTTTCTCTTCACTGAAAATCAATCACTACTTATTTCCCAACTATCCCTATACAATGAACTCTAATAAAATGATATGTGCAAGATGATAGTTACAAACATTTCTCAAACTCGTTGTCATGGACTTGGTTTTCCACTGTGCAAGTTTTCTTAGGTCCTAACTGCACTAGTGCCATTTGACTTCCTACCTAGTGAAACATGTTAAGCATAGTTATTTGCGTTTGGAAAAATCAATTCAAATCTCATACACTGCTTCAAATTTACCAATTGGAATTAACTGATTCAGAATCTGTTTACAGGTGTTAGGTGCAGCCTCCATGGTCACTAAAACTGGGAAGCATCCAGGACAGCTTAAAGATGATGTTACATCACCTGGTGGGACTACCATTGCTGGTATCCATGAACTAGAGAAGGGAGGACTCCGTGGCATGTTTATGAATGCTGTCGTCGCTGCTGCTAAGCGTGGCCAAGAACTTTCCCCGAAGTAGTCGCAGTTTTTAACTTCCAAGTAAGGTTAGAGGTAATTTATTTTCTTTCTAGTCTTGAAGAGGTGAGGAAATAAGCTAACAAGAAAAGTAGTCTTGGAAGCTTTAGAATTACTGTTGATAGTTGGGCCAATTTCTATGGATGAAGAACCAAATCCCCCACTCTTCTAGGCTATATTTTTGGCAGAGATCCCCCTTTTGAAAATATTTGAATCTGTGCTGGAACTGATTTTACTCTTTATCTTTTATTATCACTAACTCCAAAAAAGCAAAAGCATGGGTTTGCCCATATATTAACTCCATACATGGTCAAGCAAAGCAGATATACTTTCACAGGTGGCAATCAATTGTGGATATGTTTTCATCATATCAGGTATTGCGATAGGCTTATATTTTATTTTGATTTTACAAATTTTATGTATTTTGCATTTAGCTACTTCATTACATACTGAACAATTTTTAATTTTGCCAAAATGGGAGTTTTGATCTTACAGGATGACCAATTTGGTTGTGTTTAACTTACAGGTGTAATAAATAAGGTTTATAAATTGTGGGAGGAAGGAGTTGTTTAAGTTTATGTAGATTTTTTGGATCTTACAAATGGAGGAACTTTGGAAATTTAGTATTACGTAGAGTAGACCATATCTGATTTTAAATTAATGATAAGTGTAGCATGTCATCCATTTGAAGGGTGGTTAGAGGACGGTGACATTCTAGAACCGTATTAATTTTTTTTTGCATAAGATACGAAACTTATTATCGAAATAAGAAAAAGAGACTAATGTTCTCGAGTGATGAAAAGAAAAGAGAGAACATAAGTAAACCAAGCATAAAACTGAACTACAAATCAAAACAAAACTAAAAGGCAAAATACAATTGAGAGACCAAAATATGAAATTAGGAAGGATATAAAAAAGCACTCCAATTGGGCCATGGTTTCTATTGATTAAAAAGCTGAATCGATTGCTCCTTTTTCCAGGGAAAAAATTTGGGTTGCTGTCAAAAACTCTTGGTAAAAATAAAGCTCCAGGGGCAGACGGATTCACCACTGAATTTTTATAAAATTTTGGGACTGTTTTGAAGAGGATTTACACCGCAATGGTTAATAAAATATATTTCCTTTCTTCAATCAAATATAATTCCAGTAGCTACTCTAGAAAATGTTAATCTTCATATTAGGTTAATATTTAGTCCTTTGATTGTTTGTGTTGAGACAAATTGAAACCATTGTAGGTGTGTCCCTAAGAACCAATGTCTAAAAGGTATTTTGCATTTTTCTTACCTCTATTGAATTTTTTTTGTATTTTTTTTTAATAATTCTAATAATATGATATGACTTCTTTGTTCTTTTCAATTCACTTTGGTTGTGGAAATCTATCAGTTCAATCAAAGAGGAAGAAATTGGGAAAAGGGAAAAAATACTAATAAAAAAAAAGAAGTGGGAAAATCCGTGGTCGGCCCTAAGCTTGGCAGGTAGTACAATTTTAATCTAAATTTTCGATTTCATCCATTTAAATATCAAGGATATCAATTTACACCGGCGCATAAGTTTCCGTGGGAAAGATTTCATACACATGTCTAAAACTCATGTGTTGCTCTATAAGAAATACGCATTTGTTATTAAAAAAATTAAATTGCAGAGCATTGTTTTTGTTCACTTCTTTTCTTTTATGGCAAAATTTTAAGGCATGACATCCGCTCTTAGTAAAAACAAAACTTACTTTGCACCATTTTTTTTAATGAGTACTCTCATTCTAGAATCGATCGTAAATATTGATTTTTCTTTAATTTTTCATTGGTTTCGAGCTTGATTTTTCCTCCATATGTTGCAACAGAAGTAAGGATTTTAGAATTGTCCTTGGTAGAATCTTTGTCCACTTCTTCTTCAACATTGATATCACATTAACCCTTATAAGACTTTCGATGGGACCGACAAGGTCGGTTATGACCAGTTCATTGTGTTCATGGGTGTCACTCTGTTTACCACTGTCTTTCCTATTCTCCCCTGTATTTTAGTCGAGCTCAAACCTCTTACCACCGAAAACAATGAAACTACCATGGTCATTGTCGCCTTTAATGATGTCACCGCTTGGATTCTCTTCACACTTGTTGTCGCTGGTATCAACACCAAAGGCGAGGAGAACACAAGAATTCGTTTGTTTTTCTGTGGGCTCTACTTTCAAGAATCGAGATCATGGTTTTCATGATGGTTACAACCCAATCTAAAATGATTTAATTATTTTTTGATAATTTTTAAGAAAAATAATAAACGACTACATATCCCAACACGTGGTTTTGGGTATGTGTGGAAAACCTTTCTAACGGAGATTGAAACTATAATGCTCCAGGCCCAAGATTCGGATAAGGACTCAGAATTTGGATTCAGCACCTGACGACTCCGACATTCCCCTGCATCCCCTACGACCTGCCCACGCCACCTTATTTTTCTTGATATGTTTCTAAGAATGAAGGCTTTCCCCCACAAATCAACACAAGTTTTTTTAGGATGCTTTGTCCTCACTCACATGCTTTCTAGAAAAATTCTCAGAGATTGCTTCAAGCCAAACACACTTAATTTTGGAGTTCATATGATTAAGCTACCAAAAAGCCTCTCAACCATACTTTCATATTCTTAGGGTCCTTCTCATTCAGATGTAGTTTCGCTTCATTCATGTACCCCTCCTTACCCTGAGTGTCACAAAAACTAAAACTTAATCGAAATTGAAAGTCGAGGTTTATATTGATGAAATTGAAAGTTTAGAGTTAAAATTGATACAACCTAATAAGTTTAGGGTAAAAATTGATTTCTTCTAAAAAAAAGAAAAAAAAAAAGAGAAAGACCCTAACGTGGATAGTGTTGCATAGGTTGCATCATACGATTAATGGAGAAGGTGCAAATTTGGTTTAATTTAGCTTAAATTAAATTAAATTAAATTGAGGCCTTCAGTGTCACAATCGTACTCTTTCGCAACGAAACAAATGATTGTGCGACCCTTGCTCTAACCCAACGAGCAAGTCAATCGAATGACAATAAAAAATAGCGGACAATTTCGGCAAAGGGTAGCCTTCACTCACGTTTCAAGAGAAAATGGTTTTATTAAAACGTGAGAGAGAAATCATTTTGAAAACATCATGAAAAGTTTGTTGTACACTAGTAAGCAAAAAAGAGATAATTACAACTTAAATAGAATAGAAAGAATTGACGACTAGTTGCATCTCCTATAACACTTTCTAGGAATTTTGTCTATAGTAGCCATGGACATGAAAATAGCGATGAGTCATATGCCTATAAAAATACCATGAAACTAAATAACGATGTTAAATGAAATACATATAATAAAAGCATGATAAAAAGAGTTGGAATAGGCATGCATCACGCAACATACTTGAACAAACATGACCATGACATCTGGTACTCACGTCTTCAGTCCAATTATTTCTATTAGAAACTTTCTAAGAAATCAAGATAGATAGCTTTGATTATTATTCTTATTATTTTTGGTTGGTTTTGAATAGCTCTTATATTTAATATGAAGTTATTTGACGGAATCCAATCGATAATGAAATGAAATGAAATCTGGGCTTTGGGTTTTTTTTTTTTTTTTTTTGGATTAATATTGACTTTTATCTTTGCTTAGTGGTGGAGAAAATTTGGAAATGAAGGAAAATTTTGAAGTTCCATCTCTCAAACAAACTCAATGTTCTTTGTCTTGTCATCCCACTTTTCGTTTTTTTCCGTTAGGGCATCTTTTGATAATCGTTTAATTTTAAATTTTTAGTTTTTGAAAAATTAAGCATATAAATACTACTTTCACCTATAAATTTTTCATGTTTTTTTTTCATTACTTTTTAGACGTTTTTTAAAAACCAAGCCAATTTTTAAAATAAAAAAAAAAATTTCAAAAACTTATTTTTGTTTTTAAAATTTAACTAAGAATTCAAGTATTTTCTTAAAAAAGATGAAAATCATTATAGAAAAGATAAAAATCATTATAGAGAAATGATGGAAAAACAATTAGAATTTCAAAAAAACTAAAAACTAAAAATCAAATAGTTATTAAACGGAACCGGTAGTTTCTCCCTTTGGATTTTAGAATTTGTTAGGTCTGCTCACTTCTTTTTTTTTATTAGAGAAAAAAAATCTGGGGTATTCGAAGAAAAAAAGGTCTGCTCACTTATGACTCTTACAATATGGGACATTAAGTTTGGTCGGGAGGGAAAAAAGTTGAGTCAGAACCATTTTAGAACTATTTTGCAGACTTATGAATTAACATGTTTCTTTTAAAACTTTAAAATTAAATAGATATCAACTTCCAACCTCATGTATCAAAAATCTATTTTTGTCCTAAAATTAAACATAAAAAAATATTTATAAATATAGTAAAAATTATTATACATATTAAGTGATTACCTATCATGGTATATCCCATTGATGAGTATGTATACTAGTGATTACAATTAATTATGTCAGGTTTGATAATCATTTTATTTTTAGTTTTAGTTTTTGAAAATTAAGTCTATAAATACTTCTATCTATAAATTTCATTATTTTTATCTACTTTTTAACCTATGTTTCCAAAAATTAAACTAAATTTTGAAAACTAAAAGAAATAGTTTTAAAAAACTTATAATTGTTTTTGTAATTTGACGGAACTTAAGGTTTCCTTACAAAATATGAAAATCATGGTAGAGAATATGAAAATCATTGTAGAGAAATTGTGAGAAATCTCATTTGATAATCATTTGGTTTTTGATTTTTGAAAATTAAGTCTATAAATACTACTTCCATCTATGGATTTTCTTATTTTGTTATCTATTTTTTAACTATGTTTTAAAAAACCAAGTCATGTTTGAAAAACTAAACAAATGGATAAGCCAATCAAACTAAGGTCATAAATAATAAATATAAAGAGATATGAAAAAGAGAACGAAACCGAAGTTTATATTAGTTCGTCACAAACTTTGGGACTACCAGTTTTCTGCAACTGTAGGTTCTATAATGGGAAATTATAAGGAGTCCTAAAAATTTACGCTACTATTGACTCTCAAGTGCCACGATCAGAAAATACCTTCATACCCAGAAGACAAAACACTCTTTTTCTCTTTTAAAAAACTCTATCACGCACACAAAAAACTCACAAAAATTCTCTCACTTTGCTTCAACCATTGGAATTGGGAGAAGGCCACTGTCTCGGGTTCTATATATTCTGCTGCAAAACACATATTTATAATAGGGGCAACTAGAAAAATGTCTAAATTAATTTTTCCCTACCTTATGTGAAAATGTTTTGGACAAAAATACTCTTGATGCAACTATTTGAAGGGGTTGCCTACAAAAATGGCTAGAGAATAGGAGACTAACAAATAGGAGTGAATCAAGGGTGGATTTTTTATTAAATTTTTGTAGATAAGTAAAAACAAATAAATATATTCTAATGATTCTGTTTGAAAAAAGTAACGATCGTGAAACCAGAAAATGTAGAAAAACAATGAAGAAGACGAAGAAAGAAAAAAAAAACAGATTAATTAACATAAATTGGGCATATATCAAGTAACAAAGAACAAAAACAATAGCTCCAACGATGTGTATAACGAAGAAGACGAAGAAAGAACAAAAACAGATTAATTAACATAAATTGGGCATATATCAAGTAACAAAGAACAGAAACAATAACTTCAATAATGTGTATATAAACTTATATACATACATCAAATGAGATATTGAAAAATCAGGCGCAGGACTCAAAAAGATTCAAAAAAGGATTAAAAAAAGCCTATGAAACCCCCATTAAGTATACCATCAAATCCAAAGCAATGTGGCACAACTTCCACCAAAAACCTGCAAAAAAGATTCAAAAAATTATTAAAGATATATTTGACCCCATCCATTCTCACCTGCCCCTGATACCCCATCCGTTCGCATTCCAACGTATCGCTCCCAAAAATTCAAGTGTCTAGAGGAACCGAAGTCCTACCCCCAAACGTCCAGAGAAATCGAACATTCACTCCTTGTCCATTCCCTTTCGGCTTTTCTCGCTATGCATAGTGGTTCGGAGTCCTAACCCCAAGCATCCCGAGGGGTCGAAGAACCCAAGGTATGCATGGTTGGGTTAGTTGTGATTTTTTTTTTCGAAACTGCATCCCGTTCCTTTAATCTTCAAACGATTTTAGTTTAAAGGGAGAAAACTTCATTTTGAAGCTTAAGTAGGTAATGAAAATGTGGAGGAAGTTGTTTTCCAGAAAAAATGATGTTGTAATCCCGTGTTTTAGGGATTCTGTTATCCCTCATTCCTCCCTCATTGATGACATATATACCCCTTTAATTTTAGGATCGTTCATCTTAATGACGAATGGCAAAAGGAACTGGGGGATCAAGGCAACAGGCTAGTGTGCGGTTACAAACAGCAGGAGTAATGCCCAAAAAGAACTCAAAGAAGGATCTAACCCCCGTACACTTAGATAGTGAGGAAAACGTAATTTCTGTCCAATGCATGCCTACAAGATTAGATTGCTTTTTATGCCGAATGTACACTAAAGCCAACGCAATATGCCATGGAATTGTTGTTGGAACCTAATATATGTAGATTGTAGAGTCCCGAAAAGAGGATATGAGTACTAAAAACAAGACCCCGACAGACCTTAAGTAAAAAAGGAAAGGAACAAAACGAGACCGACCTGTAAAAGTTAGCAAACAAAAAGGCAAGGGGACCCTAAAAGAAAGGGAGAGTCTGAAGACAGTGAGGTAATTCAAAATATTTACCTAATATGGATACTTGTGAAACTATCTTGTGTATGCTAATTACGCATTTTTTGTGTAAGGGTGACAATGAGACAACTGAAAATAATGTTGGAGATTTCGGGAACGAGTCAGGGGATAATAATGCAAAAGATTCATTGGTGCACTTTACTTCTAGCACAGATGATGACAAAGACGAACCACCCACCAAAAAGGCAAGGAAGGGACCACCTGTTGATAAGGTAGTTGTCTTCAATAAATTTATATACTCATGTTAAATGTGTTTTGTGTATGACATGTGTGACATCTGTGGCCACATAAAAAGGAAAGAGGAAGACTATAGAAAGTGGGCAACTGAAGAACGACCATACTGTTGATGACAATGCGGTATAGTTGTATTTCTTATTATATACCATTATATACCCTCATGATTTGTACTACTGTTGCTAAGTGCTGTCAAGATATACTCCTAGTTATATAATTTTGGCTTGCATTGCAGGATGATGACTACTTCCTGCCAACTTCAAAAAGAAGTCGCCCGATGAAGATAAATTTATGTTGTAAGACTAACATCATTGCAACAATCCGAACAACCTTCAAGAAAAGTATGAAGAGAGATTCTGACAAACGTGTCTTGGTCATCTTTGGGACTTCTCGTTCACAAAAACATCGTCCCAACTACTAGTCCACCTCATCCAACACCAATGCAAGCTGAAGCGATCGTCAAAGTTAAATTTTAAGATTGGAGGTCAGGTCCTGAGTTTTGGATTAAGAGACTTTGCTTTGATTACTGGGTTGAACTGCGGATCAAACACACAAATCGACTGGGAGAAGATAAAGGGAGGAGGACAACTTAAGAATGTATACTTCGAGGACGAAGAAAATATGAAACACTCGTTTCTGAATATGGCTTTCAAAGTCAACAAAATGGCGACAGAGGACGACATGGTAAAGATGGCACAGTTGTACTGCTTGGAGAGTTTCCTACTCCTTAGACAAGAGAAGGTGCATGTAGAGAACGATCATATCCTCATGGTTGACGACGAAGAACTATTTAATTCTTACACATGGGGGCGAGTTGCATTTCAGTTATTGATCAAATACATGAAAAAATTTGCTGGCAAGTCGAGGCAACAACGGAGTAGGCATGGGAGGATTCATCTATGCTCTCATGGCTTGGGCATATGAAGTTATACCGGCCCTAAGTGCATCTCCAACATACTATGCAAGGAGGATAAGAGCTACAACTCCAAGAATCCTAAATTGGGAGACAGACTCGCAACCGGCATGGAAAGACCTGCATACACATGTTTTCAACTTGCCAAATGTATGTATATATATTTACATTGTTCATTGCATATATTTAAGTGTACAATGTATAACTACATTACTGACGTGCATTCCACCATTTACCCAGTTGGAAGTGGTGCCCCTAGAACCAACCAATGAGGAGATCAAAATGCCATACTTTGTACCATTCTTGAAGGAGGAACTCGAAGCTCGCGGTTTAGGCAACATGGGCCAAACGTTTGTAGGGGTCATCCTCAATCGACACCCAGTTGGGACTTCTAACAAAGGCACAAAAAGAAATGAACGCCAAGTTAGACAGTGTTGTTGTTGTAATAAACAACCTTGTGACCTACTTGACCAATACACAGAGCGATAGTGGTATGGCACACTCCAGATTCATGATGCAAGGTGACGTAGGTGCAAGTATGGAAAATATTACTAGTGCAGAGGTATGGCGGTTGATTGTTGCATATTTAGGTCATCGAATTAATTTCTGTGGCTAAATTATTGGTATCCTCTCCTGGTCTATTGTTCATTTATGACAGGACCGACAATTAAACCTCGAAGGACCCTGAACATAAGGATGATGTCGAGGCAAGGAATGCGAGAAAGAACAAAGACGACCATGAACAAGAGAAACGAGCACACACATCTAGGAAAGAAGATGATGATGATAATGCTGGAAGAGAGCCCCACCTAAGGAGATCGATACAGGGCATAGCGTGGTGCACCAAACCCCCCATCAAGCTCTAGACAGTATGAGGGGAATCCCAGGTATGATACACAAAAATACAGGTCCATGCAATGGTTGTAGAAATTTAATCACGAATGCATATGTAGGAAATCGATGAATTGGAGGGGACAGTCAACCAAGCGATCTTGTCAATAGATGAATAAAAAATCATTGAACAAATGAAAAATGACCAAAATGAGAAGAGTTTCGCCATAGTGAGTGAATCTTAAATTTTCATGTAAGCAACAAAGAATTGAAGGTTGTAATTAAATAAACTGCTCACATTTTACTTAAATTTCGTCAGGACACATGTGTGATGAAACGTTTTATCCCAAATATCTTGCCACAAAAGCGAGCTGGAAGGGTGAGTAAACACATGTTATGTATGTGCAACTACCTAACCATTAGTGTATATATTATGTGTGTATAAGATATTTACTATGTTATGCATATCAAAGGGCAAAGGGGCCAAGTGCAGTGACCCGTTGAAGAAGAGGGTGCAGACACGCATGGCATTGGTGAAGGTATCCCGTATTATCTTATGAATTACCAACACACTTGGTGGTGAGGCTTTACGTCATTGATTATCGTAATATATGTATATGTGCAGGTAGAACAAAATGTTCCTAGGACTGTGGCCATGCATCTAGCTGGTGATAGAGGGAGAGGGGCGAAACTTGCAAGAATATTTGTTGATGCATTGCGAGGAGCATGGATAAAACCCCCCACCGAGGATCTGCATGTGCAATTCATGGATCCGTCGTTCGACCTAAAACTGAGCCAACATAAAGCACCAACAACCTGATGCTTGAATGGATCCACAACCACTCACTACAGACCTATGGTTTTTTAGAACAACCCATGAGATTACTGGTTTATGATTTTTTGTTATGAACAATCTTCTAGAATCTGGATATTTATGCTTATTGCCTGCAATATTTATGCATTATTATGTTTGGATAATGTACGTTTAAATTATATGGATTATGTCGTAATGTTTGCATTATGTTTGAATCTACTTCATGTGGATATTTATGCATGGTCTGTTAGTTATAACGTGGAGATAATCATGTATGTTGCCACGATATATTCGACATTGCAGGATACCCCATGAGGGAAGGGTGGGCACCTAGGATTGGATATTCTGCTTGCATGATATGTTAGTTCTAAGTGTACGTATAGTTAATTACATTTAAAGTTTGATGTATATCGGGCTAAGTAAGTCACGAATAAGGTTGTTATATACAGTTGTAATGTCTATCCTGCTTTTGTTATAAATTGATTGTTTGAGCAATGCGGTCCGACAAGTATGGTCACCGAAGATTTCGCCTGACATCTTGTATACGATTATATTGAAAATTTACAAATCTTAATGGATGCACAGGATACATAGAACCTTGTTAATGTATTGTTATTGTTTACATATCTTAAGGGGTGGATGTGAAACCTCAAGTGATCATTGTTAACGTCTTGTTATTGGTTGTGCATTGCGGTGATCACTTAAGGTCTGTGGAAAAGAATTTATTCCCTCTACTTAGGTAGTGAAATGAATGACCACTCGAGGTTGTAAACACTGATCAAAGTATATACGATTATTTACCAACCCGATATATACGAACATCAATATGCAACAAATATACTACCACCAACAGTCGATGTGAAAAGTAGAAAAAAATTTATTTCCTCTACTCAAATAGTAAACGAATGATCAGTTGAGGTCTTAAGCCCTGCCCAGAGTATATATGATTATTCATCAACCCGATATATACGAACCTCGATATGCAAAAATATACTACCCCAACAAACAGTGGTCCACTCGATATGCAAAAATATACTACCCCAACACCTAGAACAATCATTTGGAACTTAGGCTAGTGCAACGCCGTCGATTGTGGCCTGTTTGTCCACACCTGCCACACTTTAGGGTTTGCTTCCGTTCCCTATGCGACTTCATCCTTTTTTTCCTTGGTCTTCCAGCATTGCGTTTAAGAATAGGTGGGTGAACTAAAATGTCAGTATCCATGCGTGCTCCAATGTGATGATGAGACATGCCAATAGGGCGCACATCTCCACTATAAAGTTTTTTGACAGTCGTGTTATGGTAGAACTCATGGACAAATGAGTGTAAAGGCAACTCCCACCGACCAATGGCAAGACATGCATGAGGGCATGGGATGAGATCGAGCGTCCACCGTTTGCACGTACACGTTTGATCATTAATGTTAACTTCAAACCTTCCATATTGGTTGTGGACTTCGAATTCAGCATGATTTATGGGGTATATCTGCATATTGAGAATGTGTATATGCGGATGAGATAATAGGAAAAGGGAAATGGAAAATACATGATAAATATACTTACATCCATTGTACGACTGCGCTGTAGGGTCTCACGTAGGACTCCCGCAACATATGGGGTTATGTCTACAGTATGCGAGTTTGAATGGGTCCTCCGCTCATAAAACCATCGTTGAAGAAAATCCCTAATGAACTCCAACAAAGAAATGACTGGTAGGTCACGAGCTTATTCTAAATGTGAATTAAGACTCCCTGATATATTAGTTGTCATCATTACATATCTTTTCCTAGGTGAAAAAGCACGCACCTACATATTGTACCCTACGACATGCAATTCATATCGATGTACGGGGAAATTTGTTCCATCATCCTCATATAGTACTCAAAGTCGGAAACAGTATATGATTTTGCACAATCATAATACAAGTCCTCAATCACTTTACCACTATGTCGTTTTTTAATATTCTTAAGCAAATGAAAAATGCAGATTGCATGATGGACTGAATTATATACTCACATTATTCCGTTACTTATACTAGCGTGACGATCGGATACAATAATGAGCTCGACCGGTTCTCCAAATACTGCTTTCAAATTTCGGAAGAACCACTCCCATGAAGATCATTTTCAGAGTCCACTATTGAAAATGCCAATGGATAAATTTTTGAATTTCCGTCAAACGTGCATACTGTGAGGACTGTTCCACCCATCATACTTTTCAAAAAGGCCACATCGACAGATATTACGTGTAAACAATGGTGCCACCCATCTATCGATGTTGCTATGCTCATGAAGAAATAGGGGAATCTATCATTCACATCAGCTTATTGCGCAGTGTATGTCCCTGCGAATACTGTGGATATTAGTATATACAATATATATAACCCGACGAATCAAATGTAAAAAATGGTATATATACATGGATTTTTTACAATGAGGTTGGCTGCAAACCCAGAAATGAGAGCATATGACTCTTCTGGAGACCCTCGAATACGATTAACGACCTTCTCTCTCCCCCTCCATGTTTTGTCGTAACTAATATTAACTCCATGATTCTTCTTGTAACACCCCTACTTTTCTGTAACTATAATTCCTAGAGACGCTACTACACATGCATGCATTCTTAGGCCAAAAGCACATAAAACAATATTTAAATTACCATTGTAACAAAATTATCTTTAGGGATCCCGAAGAAAACGTCAAAACATTGAAAAGAACATTTTAAACTTGGCCTACTTAAAATCCTGGAAATAAAATTTAAACTTCGAAATCATAAAACGACAACATCAGTTATTAAGGAAAAATGCGGAAAACATGACTATCCCCATGGTTTTGACAACGCGCCTCCGTCACTCGCCCCGTACGTCCTTGGCCTTACCAAAAAACATTTTAAAATAAAAGGGTGAGTATTGAATTACAATACCCAGTAAGTGACCTCGCTACCGAGGTTTGGGACATGCACACACACATACAATCATGACTTTTAAACTTGGTCAAAATATTCATATGTGGGACCTAGAACTTCCTCATATCAAACGTGACTGTAATACATGACTTCCTTTTACTTTAAATGGCTAATTGGTCACCCCGAGTCATTTCATTTTGAGTCCTCACAGCACTCCCTATAAGTATTTTGAGTCCTCACGGACCCTCGTATGGATTGAGTCCTCACGCACTCTCTATAAGCTTGACCCATAGGGTCTCTAATGCACGTTTGACCATGCATACAATGAACTCGGAGACCAATTTCCACGTTTTAGTTCAAATCATTTCATGGCATACATAACATGCATGAGGTCCCATCATCTAACGTGACTATAATGCACATGTCATGAAACAGTGACACTGACATGCAAATCATAATTTCTCACAACATGTTGAAGATAATACTTTTTAAGCATGATCGATTTCATTACTTTCAATAACGAAAAACTTTCGTATGAAATTATGACATATTCTCACATAAAATAATAGACTATATTCGCATAAAATCCAGATATGCTCTCACATAAAATCATGAAACATTTCCATGTAGAATAACGAACTATTTTCGCATAAAATAATGAAATTCGCTTTCTTTAATCCCATTTAGAAAAGTTCGCAGACACGATCCCTTACCTCAAGCTTTGATCCCACAACTTTCCTTCTAATTCTTAAGATAACGGTCTCTTTCAAATAACCTGTAAGTCAAGAAATCTTCTAACTCGTCATCCTACCACAAAACTCATCTAAAATATAAGGGTCTACGTACATAAATGTCCATAATTCGCAACTTTGTTCTAATTACCTTAATTCCGAAGTATAATCCGAACGTCAATTTGCTTGCTCCAAATTTTGGAAGTTTTGGTACCGAACTTCGGCTTGCTCCTACAATATTTTCACATGATTCAGATCCAATTAATTCTACACCTCCAAAATAGAAAGGATTTCACGTGGCTCACCTATCTAACAACCTCGACTCCGATTAACCCTTGTCGGCAGCGTAACAACGGACCGGAGTTTGCTGGTCGGCAGCGTAATTGCGAGGAGCACGAGCTCGTGGTTGAGCTGAGCAAAGACGTGGGTGAACTCCGATCGGCAAGACGCGTGTAACTCGCAGGTTTGGCGGACAGCGACGACTTGACGGCTCCGCGCCGCAGACGGTGGGAAGGCACTTTCGGCGGCGAACGTGTGAGGCTCGTGTTATCGGCGGTGGTCTTCGCGAGCATAAGCGATCCACGAACGGTGGAGACTCAGGTGGCAAACGGCGACGCGCAAGGTTCGATGGGCTTCGATCGGCGGGGTGTGTGTGTTCGTGATCGCGCCTCCGGTTCGTGGTAAATTTGAAGACGTGGGCTACCGGAGGGTAGTTCTTTGTTGCGGTACCGGGTTACTGAGAAAAATATAGGGTTTCGGCTAGGGCAAGGAGAAGAAGGAGAAGAAGGAGAAGGTGGCTAGGGTTTTATCCATTCATGCCTAAAAAAAAATAATAATATATATACTAAGAACCCTAGGTCTTCTTAAAAAAAAGACCCAACTAACCCTTGCTTTAAGCATTAATTACTAAGATGCCATTGTCACCTCCTCATCCTTTATTTATTTATATATGTATATTTATCTAAAAGAAAACAATTCACTTGAAACCATATGAAGTTCAGAGTTCAATCCTACCGAGCATGATGAAAATTCACTAACCCGACCCGACATAAAGATTGTTTGAACGTTAAACACAGTAAACAATTAGTACCTGTGGTTGTGGTCGTCACAATCTTCCCTCCTTAAGAACTTTCGTCCTCGAAAGTTCCTATTCTCGGAATAGTTCTGGATATTTAGCTCGCACTTCTTCTTCTCGTTCCCAGGTAGCTTCTTCCGTGCGGTGATTTTGCCATAACACTTTAACTAAGTTGATCTCACGGTTACGGAGGGTCTTTTGATCTCTCGCAATAATCTGTACAGGTCGTTCGCCATAACTTAAATCCTCCGCTAATCAGAATAGCGGTTCAAAGTCTACAACGTGGGTCGGGTCTGGAACGTATTTTCTTAACATGGAGACATGGAATACGTTATGAACTGCGGATAGGGAAGGCGGCAATGCCAGCCTGTAGGCCACCACACCAACCCTCTCTAAAATCTCAAATGGCCCTATAAAGCGCGGACTCAATTTCCCTTTTCGACCAAACCTTAGAATCCCTTTTATTGGGGCCACCTTAAGGAATACGTGGTCCCCAACTCCGAATTCTAGGTCTCTTCGTCTCGAGTCAGCATAACTCTTTTGCCTGTTTTGGGCGGTCTGCATTCGTACCCTAATCTTTTGTATTGCACTATTAGTGACCTGTACCAATTCTGGACCCAATAACTGGCGTTCACCAACCTCCTCTCAGAAAACAGGGGTTCTGCAACGCTTTCCATAAAGGGCTTCGAATGGGGCCATTCCGATGGTCGCCTGATAACTGTTATTGTATGCAAACTCCATCAAATGCAAATGAGTGTCCCAACTACCTGGAAAATCTAAGGTGCAAGCTCGCAACATGTCTTCTAAGATCTGGTTCAAACGCTCTGTCTTCCCATCCGTCTGTGGATGAAAAGCTGTACTAAAGTTTAACTGTGTACCTAACGCTTTCTGTAAGCTTCTCCAGAAATTGGAGGTGAAACGTGGATCCTCGTCAAATAATTACATTTGCCGGAATCCCATGTAGACGGACTATCTCTTCCGTGTGCAATTTGCCCACTTATCCGTAGAGTAGGTGGGTTTTCTTGGTTGAAATGTGCCGACTTCGTTAGCCTTGTCAACGACAAATCACCGAGTAACCTCGCCGGGTTCTTGGCAAGTCCGACTATGAAGTCCATAGAGATCTCCTCCCATTTCCACCGAGGTACATGTAAAGGTTGCGAGTCCTCGCGCCTCTCTGCTCTAGGTGCCTTCACCGCCGACAAGTCAAACACCTGCTAACAAACTCTGCCACGTCGCGCTTCATGTTACACCACCAGAATGACTGTTTCAGATCTCGATACATCTTGGTACTACCGGGATGTATAGAAAACGGTGAGTTGTGCGCTTCATTCAAGATTTCGGTCTTTAATTTGTCGCCGCTTGGAACACATAATCGCCCATGGAATAATAGCCTCCATCTCGGATAGCGAAAACCACCTAATCGACTGCGCTTCTGCAATAAGTTTTTCTACTAACCGAGGATCCTCTGCTGAGAATCGACAATGCGTTGTCTCAAAGTTGGATGTACTGCTAATTAAGCGAAAGCCGCGCTAGCGCGTGGTAGCTTCCTACTAGTCTCGCAATTTCACTCATTACAAATTACATGCTGTGACTCCACTCACAAGAATCTCTCATACTGAAGTATGAATCGCTTTCTCACGAGGCATCACCACAACATTAGCTTTACCGGGATGGAATTGAATATCTATGTCGTAATCCTTCACTAATTCCAACCATCTGCGTTGCCTCATGTTTAATTGTTTTTGGGTGAACAAATACTTGGACTTTTATGATCCGTAAAAATCAATTTTTTCGCCATATAAGTAATGTCTCCGGATCTTTAGTGCAAAGACTCACGCCGCTAGTTCTAAGTCATGGGTTGGATAGTTTCTCTCGTGCCTTCGATTGTTTCCGATGCATAGGCTATTACTTTACCGTGGTCTGCATTAATACACAACCCAAACCTTTCTTAGAAGCGTCATTTGTGACTACAAAGCTTCTGCTTCCTCTCGGATCAGAAGGATCGGAGTGACACCAACCTCCGCTTGAGTTCCCGGAAACTCGCCTCACAAGTGTCATCCCAAATAAATGTGTTACCTTTGCTGCGTCACGTCGAGTCATGGGCATGGATATCTTGGCGAAATCCTCGCACAAAACGCCTATAGTATCCCCGCAAGACCAGAAAACTCACGCACCTCTGTGGCGATGGTCGGACGAGGCCACCGTGTAATCGCTTCCACTTTCGCCGGATCAACAGACTCCGCCTCGAACACCACATGTCCCAAAAAGGATACTGCGCCGAGCTGAATTCACACTTGGAAAATTTCGCATACAACTTATTCTCTCTCAGCGTGAGTAAAACTTTCCTCAGATGCCTTTCATGTTCTTCATCACATTTGGAGTATATCAGAATGTCATCAATAAACACAATTACGAACGTATCTAAAAATTCCTTGAATAGTCGGTTCATCAGGTCCATGAAAGCGGCAGGGGCGTTGGTCAAACCAAATGGCATCACTGTGAACTCGTAATGTCCATATCGCGATCTGAACGCCGTCTTGGGAATGTCTTCCTCACGATTCTTAACTCGTGATAGCTTTGATCTCGTGTCAATCTTGGAAAACACCGCTTCCTCCTGAATCGGTCGGTCGAACAAATCATCTATTCTAGGAAGAGGGTACTTATTCTTGATCGTAACCTTGTTCAGCTCTCGGTAATCTATACACAGACGCATGGATCCGTCTTTCTTTTTCACAAACAGCACAGGGGCTCCCCAAGGCGAAACGCTAGGGCGTATAAATCCCTTATCTAGTAAGTCCCATGAATCGTAGTTTAAGTTCTTTCAACTCTGCGGGTGCCATTCATGCGGTGCCTTGGATATCGAGTTGTCCCGACTCCAATCCTATGTTAAAATCCACCTCCCCGACTGGAGGTACTCCCGGGAGGTCCTCGGGAAGACGTCTGAAATTCATTCACCACCGTACAAGACGACACTTTGAGATCTCCGTGACACCTCGCATCTACTATACAAGTTAAGACACCCCAAGCTCCCGATGTAATAACTTTTTGGCCTTAAGGGCAGTGATTACCTTAGGCCTACTTCCTGCTAACGTGCCTCTGAACTTGTAACTAGGTTGGTCGAGAGAGCGAACACTACCTCCTTCCCAAAGCGATCAATGCAAGCATGGTTCGAGCTAACGACCCATACCCAATATCACGTCAAAGTCGGTCATGTCTAAGACTACTAGGTTTACTTCTAACTCATGATCTGTGATAGTCACACTACCATCTTTGACTTTCATGGTGGCTAACAAATTTATCCTCATGGAGTGGAAACAGACAAAGCATCACATGAATCGTTTAACTCTAACTCACTTGACTCACGAAGGATGCAGAAATAAAAGAATGAGTAGAGCGAGAATCAAATAATACAAAGGCAAGGTGCCCAAGTAATGGGAGTGTACTGTAGAACCACTTTTGAGTCACATGCCATTGACGCTCTTACTTGTGCTCGCATAAGCTCTTCCTTGGTGTACTACGGGATTGGCAGCAGTCCCACTATTGGTAACCTGAGGTTGGCTACTACTGGTCTTACTCGGACAACTATCAGCTCGGTGTCCTTCCTTTCCACATCCAAAACATACTCCGGTCCGGGCCAAACACTTACCCCAATGTTGTCTACCACAGTCTTTACATTGTGGCTTGTCTCCATTGTTAGCTCCTGTCCTGTTGAACTGTGGTTTCTGCCCCGAACCTGCACGAAAATTCCCTGGTCTATGCGGCGTACGCTGGGGGCGCTGCGAGCTTGAATTTGCCTGCTCCCATTTCCTCTTCTCGATTGTGGTCGTCGCCGGGTTAGCCACTACCGATGGGCGATCTGTGCACGCACACGCAAATCAACTCACGCCACTCTCACCTGCGGGCGTAATCTGGGGTGCTAGTGCTGTATGAAGCCTCGAATATTTTCATCCGACCATAACGAAACGCTCTGCTTTCTTCGCCTCTGTGTCTACTAACTCGGGGCAAAACGTGACAAACGGGTGAATTCCCTCTCATACACCTCAACCGCCTCCCATTACGACTAAGTTGTAGAATTCCGCCGCTTCCTATAACGAAATGCGCGGCAGGTAAAATTTCCGCCAGAATGCTTCCTTAAATAAATTCCAGGTAATCAACTCTCCGCTGGCGACTATGGTTCCCTGAGCGGACTCCCACCATAAGTAAGCGTCGTCTCTCAACATGAAAGTTGCGCAAGACACCCTCTGGTCCTCAGGGCAGTTCATCAGTCGGAAAATGGTCTCGATGGAGGACAACCATAACTCAGCCACAGTGGGGTCATTAGAAGACCCATCAAAAGATCTGGGATCATATTTCCTGAAATCCTTCAGGTATCGAGACTCCAGAGTTACATCATTCCGAACCTGACTTGTTTGGGCCAACTGAGTGGCTACTGTAGCTCGCACTAGGGTCTGCATAGCCTCCACCATCATAGTCATGACACTAGGGTTTCCTTGATCCGCCATTGGAGCGACTGCAGGGGCATCCTCTTGGCGATCTGGTTGGTTCTGGGGGAGATCTGGCACGGGTGGAGTAATCTTTTCCTGTCCCAGTGGCAATTCTGGTTGGGTGTTAACGTTTCCTCCTGTCCTCCGACTCCTACCACGTCCTCTACCTCTCCCTCGACCTCTAGGTGGCATTTTTGTCAGTACTACAATGCAGAGAATTTCTAACTTAGTTTTCATCATTTTCTAACTGTAAAATAGGATCACCTTTAGGGTTTAAGTTCATTTATATTCATAATATATGATTACATCATAATCATTCGCTTAGTTCATAAGTTACAAGAACGTACCTGGCGGTGACCGGAACGCGTTACTCAACCATGAGAACTACTCTGTGCTTACTGTGTAAGCAAGTCTACAGAATCCTAAACCTAGGGCTCTGATACCAACTGTAACGCCCCTACTTTTCTGTAACTATAATTCCTAGAGACGCTACACACATGCATGCATTCTTAGGCCAAAAGCACATAAAACAATATTTAAATTACCATTGTAACAAAATTATCTTTAGGGAACCCGAAGAAAATGTCAAAACATTGAAAAGAACATTTTAAACTTGGCCTACTTAAAATCCTGGAAATAAAATTTAAACTTCGAAATCATAAAACGACAACATCAGTTATTAAGGAAAAATGCGGAAAACATGACTATCCCCATGGTTTTGACAACGCGCCTCCACACACTCGCCCCAATCACGCCCTTGGCCTTACCTGAAAAATATTTTAAAATAAAAGGGTGAGTATTGAATTACAATACCCAGTAAGTGACCTCGCTACCGAGGTTTGGGACATGCACACACATACAATCATGACTTTTAAACTTGGTCAAAATATTCATATGTGGGACCTAGAACTTCCTCGTATCAAACGTGACTGTAATACATGACTTCCTTTTACTTTAAATGGCTAATTGGTCACCCTGAGTCATTTCATTTTGAGTCCCTCAGAGACCCCTATAAGTATTTTGAGTCCCTCACAGACCCCTATAAGTGTTTTGAGTCCCTCACAGGCCCCTGTATGGATTGAGTCCCTCACAGACCCCTATAAGCTTGACCAATAGGGTCTCTAATGCACGTTTGACCATGCATACAATGAACTCAGGAGACCAATTTCCACGTTTTAGTTCAAATCATTTCATGGCATACATAACATGCATGAGGTCCCATCATCTAACGTGACTATAATGCACATGTCATGAAACAGTGACACTGATATGCAAATCATAATTTCTCACAACATGTTGAAGATAATACTTTTAAGCATGATCGATTTCGTACTTTCAATAACAGAAAACTTTCGTATGAAATTATGACATATTCTCACATAAAATAATAGACTATATTCGCATAAAATCCAGATATGCTCTCACATAAAATCATGAAACATTTCCATGTAGAATAACGAACTATTTTCGCATAAAATAATGAAATTCGTTTTCTTTAATCCCATTTAGAAAAGTTCGGCACACGGTCCCTTACCTCAAGCTTTGATCCCACAACTTTCCTTCTAATTCTTAAGATAACGGTCTCTTTCAAATAACCTGTAAGTCAAGAAATCTTCTAACTCGTCATCCTACCACAAAACTCATCTAAAATATAAGGGTCTACGTACATAAATGTCCATAATTCGCAACTTTGTTCTAATTACCTTAATTCCGAAGTATAATCCGAACGTCAATTTGCTTGCTCCAAATTTTGGAAGTTTTGGTATCGAACTTCGGCTTGCTCCTACAATATTTTCACATGATTCAGATCCAATTAATTCTACACCTCCAAAATAGAAAGGATTTCACGTGGCTCACCTATCTAACAACCTCGACTCCGATTAACCTTTGTCGGCAGCGTAACAACGGACCGGAGTCTGCTGGTCGGCGGCGTAACTGCGAGGAGCATGAGCTCGTGGTTGAGCTGAGCAAAGACGTGGGTGAACTCCGACCGGCAAGACGCGTGTAACTCGCAGGTTTGGCGGCACTGACGGACTTGACGGCTCCGGCGCTGCAGACGGCTGGAAGGCACTCGACGGCGAACGTGTGAGGCTCGTGTTATCGGCGGTGGTCTTCGCGAGCATAAGAAGTCACGAACGGCTGGAGACTCAAGCTGGCAAACGGCGGCGGCGCAAGGTTCAGTGGGCTTCGATCGGCGGGGTGTGTGTGTTCGTGATCGGCGCCTCTCCGTTCGTGGGCTGAAGACGTGGACGGGTGGAGGGTAGTTCTTTGTTTCGGCCGGCTGAAGTTACAGAAACAAATATAGGGTTTCGGCTAGGGCAAGGAGAAGAAGGAGAAGAAGGAGAAGGTGGCTAGGGTTTTGTCCATTCATGCCTAAAAAAAAAAATAATAATATATATACTAAGAACCCTAGGTCTTCTTAAAAAAAAAGACCCAACTAACCCTTGCTTTAAGCATTAATTACTAAGATGCCATTGTCACCTCCTCATCCTTTATTTATTTATATATGTATATTTATCTAAAAGAAAACAATTCACTTGAAACCATATGAGGTTCAGAGTTCAATCCTACCGAGCATGATGAAAATTCACTAACTCGACCCGACATAAAGATTGTTTGAACGTTAAACACAGTAAACAATTAGTAGCTGTGGTTGTGGTCGTCACACTTCTGGGCATATACCATCACATCTTTAGGAGTAAAATGGGACCTGTTGTTCGTTTGCATAATAAGCTCAGCGTACTCACTTACCATGGTTGAGGTCGTTTGGCGGTGATCATTGCGCACAATGTCGATGCAGCATGAGTGCTCACTCACGAATTTCCTAACAACCCACAGTTCGTCTGCTCTCAATACTGAAGCACGAAGGTACCATTTGCATGTGTCATCAATACATCGGGTAGTGAATTGTACCTTGCTTGATTTTAGAGTTTTGAACTGGAAACTCTGTTTTATCGCAAGCGTATATACAACTTTCTTGAGATCATACTTACAACGAAAAACAAGGTCCTCTGAAATCCGACCTCCTTGTGTTATTTCAAACATACTTTCGGGAGTAACAAATGTCAGCTCTTTGACCCGATTGTTTGGTCCCTCCAGTGATGTTGTGCTTTCAAAATCCACGACTAACACACAACTAGCATGCATACCCTCCAATGCCCCTGTAAGCATCCACGCTACATCTCTATTCTCTGAGATTGTAATGATCAACACTTTTTTATCTGCATTCCTAACGACTGAAAGACGTGAAATCCTTTTGGACCCATCAAGCTTAATTTGCACTACAATGGATTGATAGAGTTTTGAAAGGGTGGAAATACAACCAATTACAACAGACATGGCCTTGTAGCTCTTGTAGCCATCCTCTCCATCCCAGACGCCATCAAACAATATGGTGATGTTGTGGGAATCCATTGACAAACGAACAATAATGTGTGAAAAAATGCAGAGGATCGACCAACAATCGGAGATGATTAAGTACAACCACCCTCCACTAACCCGACCAACGCTCAATTCCTTAAATTGAGGAACAATAACAAACAACACCCAATAGAAGGGGTTGTCGGTTGAATTAGGTTTAAGGTAGATTTGGGTTGAACAGTAAATATAATTATATACTAAGGGCAAAGTGAGGATTTAATTTTCAACCAACTCCTTCCTTAAAAGTAGGTAGACATAATTCAAATATAAAACATTTTTAGACATTTTTCAGTAAATATTATTTAATTTAGACACTAGTCACCATTTCCCTTTATAATATGCGATATACAGAAACCTAGCTTTCGAATGGGCCTAAGCCCAAGTATTTGAGCAAGTAAAGGCTCGTTTGATAACGTTCTTGTTTCTCGTTTCCTGTTTCTGTTTTTTATTTTTTAAGAAACAGTCTTGTTTGATAATCCATCTCATTTTCTATTCCCAAAATTTTAAAAACGTTTCTGAAATTGGGGCTAAATTTTAGAAACTACAAATAGTAGTTTCTCTCGGTTTCATTCCTCTTTTTATTTATGCGTTTCTTTCTTTTTTTAAAGTTTACCTTTGGTTTGTTGGTAAATGTGTGCGTCTGCTTTTTCTTCCAACCCACATCCTGTGTTCGACCCCCATGGACAATAAACGTGTCAATTTCATTTATTTATTTTTATTATTATTGTTAATTTTGTATTGAGACTTGTTGATATTATATAATATAATTTTTTTTATAATTAATTATATTTTTATATGTTTTAAGGCATGTTATACATTTTATATTATATAACTAAATTATTTTTAAAATATAAAATATGAGAAAAAAAAGAAAAAAAACATTCAAGAACAAGAAACAAGAAATAGTTATCAAACAAACTTTTGTTTCTATTTCTTGTTTTCAAGAAACAAGAAACAAAAATAGTTATCAAACATATTCTTGTTTCTTATTCTTAAAAAATGAGAAGCAAGAAACAAGAAATGAGAAACAGGAAACAAGAAACATAAATGTTATCAAACAGGGCCTAAGATTTTGATGTTGGATGATTTTTTTTAGATTAAAAAAACATCCTCCCAACACCGGTTGTATTTGATCTAACATCAATGCAAACCCAAAAAGTTGTCAGAACTCAAGTTCAAGATTGGAGGAAAGTTCGTTCCCCACATAAAAGGCGATCAACCAGATTTGTTGCAAAACGTTCAGATTTGTTGCAAAACGTTAAGAAGATTTATTTTTAGAAGATCCTATGGTTAAATTGAGCTGAATGTAGATAGCGATATACACCAAGAGTAGGATGTGGAGTTTTTTTTTTTTTTAAATTTTCTAGAAAATCCTATGATAAGTGATGCATCTTTAAGGTGATTGCCTCATTATGTCCCTTGCTATGTCACGAAGGGAGATTTTATCAGCATTAGAGAAATGATGAGTGACCAGCCGATCATAACTAAACTGCAATTGATAAAACATCTTAAAGTTTGGTTTTGCAATGTGTAGTAGTAGAAAAACAACGTGTTGCAAAGTCAACCTCAAGAAAATGTACCTTATCTAGTTTAATTTGCACGTATAATCCCAAATTCTTCCACACTTAAAAGGTACCATATCTAGTATATAGAGAAGTCATTCTTCAAAAAATTGAGAGAACGAAAAGATAGGTCAACAAATGTTTATTGGAGATGATTTTATTATTGAAAAATCCAGATTGAGATATATGATTTAGATTAATAGTTTAAAAACGAAGATAGTGTGATTGGGAATGGGAAATTAGTAGAGATTTAAAAAATGCATAAATCTAAGGGATATAAATGTGAAATACGATGGAGAAAAGTGAGAGAATACTACGGTTTTTTTAACGAAATATTGCAATTAGGACGAGCTGACCGTAGATAATACTATACACCAAGAGTAAGATTGATGAATTTTTTTATTCACTCACTTTCCTAAAATTACAATAGTCATAAACCCAAATGTTGTTGCCAAAATCTGGACAAGGGAACTCACAAGTCCTTCACGTGACAACAACTGTAATATTTGTATTCAGGGAGGAGATGATAGGATCGAATCCCGTAGCGGAAGCGATTTTGATCACGTGTTCTTGTAAAAAGTTACATAGATCTAATCAAAACTTATATCTAAAGCGATTAAGCATGCTTACTAAGATTGGACAACAAATATATTACCTTTGTAGACAAAAACAACACGTGCTCCTTTGTTCCTCTCGTTCTCACGATCTCAACGATCTCAACAATCTCGCATTCTCCACAAACTACGAAATAGTTTTGATCCGCCCGCTAGATCTTCTCCGTTGTATCTCTAGGAGAGGGAAGGTGGTGGAACCTCTTTTGAAGTCGGGAGAGATTTTGAGAGAGACAAGTGTTTTGAAACTTTTCCAACAAAAAACACTTGCCAAAAAGAGCACTAGGGTTGCATTGGAATAACGTACTCAAATGTGCATCTCATGCACATATTTATAGGAAAATAGGATGGACATGACCATCCTACCCCTATAGTGCTCTTATGATATATTTCCCATGGATTAAACCATATGTTATATCAATCACATCATATATAATTGATATATCCCTTAAACATGAAATTGAACATTTCAATTTCACTCCAAACTATAAACCCTCATTATTTCCATGTTGAGCCAACGGAGGGACCTAATGGATCTGCAGATCATGAGCTCCAATGATACAAGATTAATCGATCAAACTTTTTGATTCAATTAACGAACATTCATTAACTATGAGTCACTCCACTATAGACTCGTAGTTGCACTCTCCTCACAGTAGGCTATATTGTATCCACTGATATAATCAATACTTGTGAGTCGACCCTTCACAGGTTGTTCGTAATTACAGCTGGGTCAAATTACCGTTTTAACCCTGTGAATACATCTTGCTCCTTAAGCTCCACTGATCCTATGATGAACAATCAGTCTATGGTCCTACCATAAACTTAATCCTTCTTAGGCCAGTAAGAAGGTGGGGCCCTGTTGTTCAAGACTTGGATTCAGTTCTTAAGAGAACAACCTATCTGATTCCCTAATTCAGGAATGAGCGAATTCCATTTTGCATAGTTAAGTTCCCAGCTACCTACAATGTTATGTCCCTGAGAAGGTAGGCTTATTGAGTCGGCTACAAGCCACTCTCACCCATACTAGTCTAAGGACAAACCTCATAAGCAGGAGTCCGTAGCTTGCTCAGGATTAAGGTCAAGTCACTAATGATCATCTATAAATTATTATACCTATCTTGATAGCGGTGTTACACTAGTAGGTTAATAATTCGCGGTCCGGTCTTGTACAATCTCATTATACAGGATGCCCCCACTCGCATGTCTACCACATGAACGAGTTGGATTACCTCGTTTGTACCAAATACAATGCGGGTCGCATCCATGGTGTTACCAGTATAAGGTTCCCACCTTATGCATATACCATAGACCTTTTAGGTTATGCTTGAACAACATAATCCAACTCGTGTCTACTACACAAATTGTTCAAAATCAATCATTATAACCTTGGAACTTAGTTTATTGGATTTAGATTTATATGCGAGAATATAATAAAAAACATCTTTATTTATTTGAAACAAAACTACACTTATTTAGGGCATAAATCCCAACAGGAGACACGTGACCTACAAAAGAATGGAAACCTGCACACCGATGTGGTGCTTGCCACATAGGCTCCGATGCTTAAGTCAGCAAGAGAGTTTTAGGTGTTTAGTAATTGTCTAGGGAATGAGAACTTACCCCTCTCTTCCTTGGAGGAGAGTTTAAATAGTCTTCTTCTAGGGTTTCTTTCGGATTCCTCATAGGAATTGGATCATCGTAGATCAGATTGGGCTAGGAGGAGAAGACAGGAGATTCGCTGAAGAGGGGTCCTGGTCGGCCTCGGCCTCATCCTCGATCGAGGTCGACTAGACTTGGGCCTTGGTCGAGGCCCATATGGGGTGACTTTGGGCAGCCCGGCCTCGGCCCCGACCCATGAAGGTGCCCTGATCGGCCTCGGCCTGAGCTGAGGTCGAGGCCCACCAGGGTCTGGCCGATCTGGCTCGATCCACGATCTTGGACCTGCTTCTTTGTCCTTGCTTGCGAAGGTGGGTCGTCGTCCTAGGCATGCTCTTTCGATTGTCTTGAATGGAATTTGACCTTTTTATCTCCTAATTTCTTCAATTTATTTAATTGGTCCTTATAGTCCAATTTCACCCATAACATTAGCCCCCACTCTCTATTTGGAGTTCATGGTGTGGCTTGATGCTTATGAGCCCACAATGTGAGGTCCAATTCGAGAGTATAATGTAACGTTTCTTGACATATTTCCTTCTAGGAAGATGAAAATGAATTCCCTGAAGGTTACTAAATATTTCCAAAGTCTTACTTCAGATCAACCTTAGGACTTCCAGGTCTAACCCCGTGAGGTTAAACTCGACCTTCTATAGGACTTATTCTTCCAGAGAAGCTGAAAATCGATTCCCTAAATATTTTCAAAGTCTCGCTTCGGATCAGCCTTAAGACTTGCAAGTCTAACCCCGTGAGGTTAAACTCGACCTTCCATAGGACTTATTTTTCGAGGGAAGATGAAAATCGATACCCTAAATATTTTCAAAGTCTCGCTTCGGATCAACCTCAGGACTTGCAGGTCTAACCCCGTGAGGTTAAACTCAGTCTTCCATAGGACTTATTTTCCCAGGGAAGATGAAAATCAATTCCCTAGAAGGTTATTTCTCTTAGAAGGATGAAGATCGACTTCTCAAGAGCAACTTTTTTGTCATCCTCTCTTAGAAAGATAAAAATCAATTTCTAGAGATATCAGTCTTCTTTGTCACCAATTGATGTTCTCTGTTGGGCTTTCTATGATAAAAAATCTCCTCGACCTCGGCCATACTCTCTTCGGCCTCGGCCAAAAGAAGGGAATCTCCTCGACCTCAGCCATACTCTCCTCGACCTCGACCAAACTCTCCTTGGCCTCGACCAAAAGGAGGGTCGGCCTCGACCATTTTTTTTATAGAAAATATTGGGAGCAAGGAATAAGTAGCTGCACCCAATCATCCCAACTATGTTGGCACCATTTTAGCATCCTCATCATATGTCCTTGACACCCAAAATCTATTCATTTAAGGAGAAAAGATCATGTGAGGTACATGCAGTGCAACTGGTCGGCCTCAACCATTTTTTTTTATAGAAAATATTCCAAATAATCATATCAAATAACCCTAAGTAGCCCCTAATCAAGGAGGTGGTTATGCAATAACTTCATGCTTGAGTACATAGAATTTTATTGACTTAATTCTCAAATAAAAGCACTTGCTATGAGAAAGGAAAACACAAAACAAAACTACCTTATTTACTTGAAAACAAATGGAACTTCTAGAATCCCTACTGAAAAGAGGTTATACCTAGTCATCTGATCTCTCGTAGTGGCTCATTCTTTGGCGGCTTTTGTTTATCATCTGGAAGATATTCTGTTAGGTATCCTTCTTTAATGAGAGTTTCTATTTCATCTTTTAGTTGAAATCAATCTTGGGTGGAATGTCCATGGTCTTGATGAAAAATACAGTATTTTCTTGGGTCTCTCCTTTCTGCTGCAACTCTCATCTTCTTTGGATACTTAACCAAATCTGAGTTTCGAATTTCCATCAGAATCTGCTCGGGAGGAATGGTGGTAGGCGTGTACTTCTCGAATTTTGTAAAGTGGCCAACCTTGGGGTCGGCTCGACCCCGGTCTCTATCTTGATTATCTCTTTCTCTTTTCTTTGATCGTGAATATGAGCTTTCACCCAACCTTTCTCGATCAACTGTTGATCGACTTTCTGTAGTTACTCCTCTTGATTTCATTAATTCTTCAGCGTTTATATACTTTTGCGCTCTCGTTATGAACTCTACATAAGAGGTTGGCTTCTTCTTGCCTATAGAGCATAGAAGCCTTTCGTCTTGTAGTCCAGCTGTGATGGCAATCAAGGCTGCCCCTTTCGTATATCCTTCGATTTGTAAGGCTTCATTGTTGAATCTGGCTATGTATTCTCTTAGGCTCTCTCTGGATCCTTGCTTTATAGTTAGTAGATGATTTTGTGGCTTATGTTGATCTCGAGCCCCCAAAAACTGTGTAACAAAAGCTCGGGCTAGGTCCTTGAAAGAGGTTATTGATTTCCTCTTCAATTTTTTAAACCATTCTTTTGTTGGTCCAGTAAGAGTAAACGAAAAAGCACGACACCGAATTGCGTCTGAAGCTCTATGGAGTTCCATCCATGATCGATATGTATCTAGGTGCTTTATAGGATCACTCTTACCATCATAAGGAGTTATGGTAGGAATTTTAAACTTTTAAGGTACCTGATATTCCATGATTCGATCTGTGAATGGTGGATCTATCTATTCAATCAAGGCCTCTAAGTCGAATCCTTCAGTTTCTCGAGGCTTTTGGGCGTTTTCTTGAATAGCCTCTAATTCTTTTTTAATCTTCAAAAGTTCGGTCTTCCAAAGAGGAGTTTCATCAGACACTCTTCCCTCGACCTTCAGACTAGCCTCGACCTCTTCCTTTAAGCTGGCCTCGGCTAATCTAGCCTCGGCCTCGACCATCTTAGTTTTGGCCACTTTTTCCTCGGCCTCGGTCGTCTCGACCTCGACCTTGGTTTTGACTTCGGTTGCAACCCTGGTTCGCAATCTTCGTCTTTTATTGATGAAACTTCGGAGATCAGAGCTAGTCGCTTCAAAATATGGCTCATCCTCGGCCTCAGCTTCTTCCTCAACCTTCGCTCGCAATCTTTGTCTTTTTCTAATGAAGCTCCAGAGATCAGAACTGGTCGCTTTGTACCACTCCTCGGATGGCTGACCTCGGCTATGCTTCTCTGACAGAAGTTGGGTTGCAAACATCGATTTCCGTACTTTGCTTATCCTGGTGTATTCGTCGCTTTGTGGCTTCTTTGATCCGTTGTTGCCAAGGATCAACTTATCCTTTGGTTTTAGGATAGAGGAACTAGTTTTTCCCACTTCCTCATTCACCATTGGAGCTTTTCCTTTGGCAGGGTCTCTTACCATGGTGTCTTCTTGAATTCTCGTTGTTAGGTTCTGTTTCTCTAGAATGTCTAGAATCTTAACGAGATTTTGGTCCATGTCGTCCACTCGCTTTTCTAAGGCTTCAAACTGGTGATCATCAGTGAGGGGTCCAGTTGGGTTGGTCGGCTTCATTCTTCGTGGATGATGATTGTCGTCTGAATCTTCTCTATCAGTATTTCGATAGTTTTTGCTGGTTTGACTACTCATTTTCTCAAACTTGGATACAAGTTTCACAAATAAACGTTTATGTCTACCCACAGACGGCGCCAACTGTTGTTGCCAAAATCTGGACAAGGGAACTCACCTGTCCTTCACGTGACAACAACTGTAATATTTGTATTCAAGGAGGAGACACGTGATCTATAAAAGAATGGAAACATGCACACCGATATGGTGCTTGCCACACAACCTCCGATTCTTAAGTCAGCAAGAGAGTTTTAGGTGTTTAGTAATTGTCTAGGGAATGAGAACTTGCCCCTCTCTTCCTTGGATGAAAGTTTAAATAGTCTTCTTCTAGGGTTTCTTTCGGATTTCCTCATAGGAATTGGATCATCGTAGATCAGATTGGGCTAAGAAGAGAAGACGGAGATTCGCTGAAGAGGGGCCCTGGTCGGCCTCGGCCTCATCCTCGGTTGAGGTCGACCAGACTTGGGCCTTGGTCGAGGCCCATATAGGGTGGCTTTGGGCAGCCCGGCCTCGGCCTTGGCCCATGAAGGTGCCCTGGTCGGCCTCGACCTTGGCCGACCAGTTTTGGGCCGAGCCGAGGTCGACTAGGGACTCCCAGATCAAACTCGATCCATGATCTTGGGCCTTCTTTTTTTGTCCTTGCTCGCGAAGGTGGGTCGTCGCCCTGGGCTTGCTCCTTCAGTTGTCTTGAATGGAATTTGACCTTTTTATCTCCCAATTTCTTCAGTTTATGTAATTGGTCCTTATGATCCAATTTCACCCATAACACCAAATATAAAACATTTTTAATCTTTTTTCATTATAGCTATTGAATTGGACCTTGTGATTCATGTATACAATTTTTGCAACTACATAACAACAAGGTTTTTTTTTCTTGGAAAAACAAATAAACTTTCAATCCATACGTGTAAACAGTCCTTCTATCAAGAATATCATTGGTTGGTTCGAATGTGACTCTATGTAATTAAAATAATGGTTAATTTTAGATGGAAAAACAAATCAATTTTTATCTCTAAACTTGAGAAGTCATATCAAATTTTACAAAAAAATTCTTTTTATCGAATTGAACCATAAACACAGGCAAGTGTTGTAATTATCTGTAATTTTACTTTATGTTGAACTTTGGCCCTACATTCGTCGATTAATTTTAACAAAGTGGACATAAAAATCTCTCAAAATTTACTAATTTCAATGTTATTAAATTTTTATACAAAATTAAACCTTGTTAACACATAAAATTCATCCTCGAATAAAAGAATATTATATTTTTTAGTCCAACAATTAGAGGGATTAAATCACTTGCCTTTAGGATGGTAATTGATGTCTTATTTACTGAATTATGCTGGAATTGACAATGAAAGACTTCTATCTCTGTTGGGTTTGGAGCCAAAAGAACGTCGCAGAAGGTTTTTTTTTTCGAAAAATGTTAGGAATAACCAAAAACATTTCATAATTGTTAAAAATAACCATATTTTGTGGGGTTTTAATTTTGCTAAAACGTGATATGCACATGTTCCAGCGTCCATGTTCTTTCAATTTTTTTTTTTGTTTTTAAATATTATGGTTCTCTCTCCTTCTTTTTTAAACGGTATCTAATATCTTTTTAAAAAATCTATCTTGTAGTTATTTTTTAAAATTTTTTACCTTTCTATCCTATTTTCTCGATTATGTTCATAACATGATCTTTATCGATTTTGATGTTCTTCCCTTTTTTTTTTGTTTGATTTCTACATTTTCGATTTCTTCATTAGTTGGTTTTCGATCACCATCTTGATTTTCTCTTCTTTCTCAGCGATTAGTTCCATAGTTCATATCTCAATTGATTCTTCCTATCTCGATCGATTTGTTTTTCATTTTTCTCTCTTGTTTATTGATATTTTGTCTTTTTTTCTCTCTTTTTTGATTTTGTAGATTGTAAGTTTTTTTTAATTTTTTTTACAGGTTACAATGTCGTTGCTATCTCTAAGTGTATTGCATGATGGAATTTGGGATGAATTCAACCGATATAACAATTTTAAAATGTCGTCTGTTCTCGTTCCTTTGAATTCTAGTTTTTCCCAGTTTTTTGATTCTATTCGTAGCAAACTGCACTTTTCGAATAATCAAATTATTACTTGGTTGACTATGTACAGGGAACTGTTATGATAAATCTAGTATAATTAGAATTTAGTTATGGTAAGGCATGGAGGGGTCGTGAACTTGCATTGGATTGTATTCATGGTTCTCCTACATCCTCATACTCGCTTATTCCTGCTTTTTCGCTACCCTTATTGATAAAAATTCAGGTGTGTAATTAATTTTGTTATTTTTATTTTTTCCATACAGTGTATTTCTTATATTATTTTTGTTCTAATAATTTGTTTCTAATTTTTACTCTCTATTTATTTCAGGTACATACACGACTCAAGAGGTTGACGAGGATGATAGGTTTAGGTATTTCTTTATGTGTCTATCAACTTCTATTCATGCATGAAAACAATGTTTTCCTATTATATCAGTTGATGGTGCTTCTTTGAAGAACAACTTTTTTGGCACATTATTATCTGTTGTCAATCTTGATGGAAATTCTCAAATTATTCCATTAGAGTAGATTCGAAAAATGATCGATCATGGACTTGATTTTTTCATAATTTGAGAGCTGTTTTAGGGGAGTCGAAGGACTTAGTTGTTATTTTTTATCAGTATAATAGCATCGCAAAAGGTATTAGCATAATTTATGATACTGCAAAACATGGATTGATTTTGAATATTATATGAGGAAGCTAGAAAATATAGTACCATCAATTAGAGCAGAGTTGGAAGAACTTGGGTATGCTAGGTGGGCAAGAGCATTTTGTTCGAGGAGAAGATATTCAATGATGACAACTAACATCTCCGAGAGTATGAATTCATTGTTAAAACATTTACGTGAGCTACCTGTTATTCCTCTTCTTGAAGGCATTAGAAGCCACATTCAAAAGTGGTTTTATGAACGTCATACTTCTTCAAGTTTTCAGCGGACTCAAATTTCTCCATGGGCAGAGAATGTTATTCGGTTAGCATTGAAAGATAGTCGTACAATGGATGTTTGTGTTCCATCTTCCTTTTTTTTAGTTGTAATTATTTACCATATAATTATTATATCACATGTGTTCGTAATTTTGTTTTCATTCTATTTGTTTCAGTTGTATCACATCAATCAATTCTTATTTGAGGTGCATAGCCGCAGTAAGCAGTATGAGGTTAATATTCTCACCAAGAGTTGCACGTGTAGACGATGATACATTGATTTAATTTCTTGTGTGCATGCATGTCTAGCTCTATATTGGAGTAATCTTGATTTTCACTCGTACTCTCATGAGTTTTATTGCATTTCAACCCTGATTGATGTGTATAGCAAAGATAAACACCCGATTGGTAATGTCGATCAATTCTCACTTTTGTTTATGATCCAATTCTTCCTTTCAATGTCAAGCACCCTGTTGGTCGACCTAGAAAAAATAGGATACTATCGCGATTTGAGAAAAGGGTTGCTATGAAGTGCGATCGGTGTGATCAACGTGGATATAATCAGAGAACATGCAAGAATCCAATATTGGATTGATTTCTAGTCATTTTCTTTTTTTGTAATCACATTTATTTATACTTTTTTGTTGTTTGGATCCTAGGTTTAATGATTGAATATATTTTCAATAATCATTTTAGAACTACAATATATTTTTCAATCTCGTACAATCATTTATTTTTAAGTACAATATACTTATTTTTAAGTACAATATACTTATTTTTAGAAACATTCCCTTCTACCTCTACCAAATACACAACATTTCTACCATTTGTAATTCTTAATTAATTTTATCTCTTAGCTATCTAGTTTTGCTTGATATAATTATGATGTAGTTATATTGTCTATCGCGTTCTAGTTTTGGATGCATTAGTTCAACACTTGTGATTGTTTACGTTGGAACTGATATCCAATTTATATAAAGGGTATTTATATATTTTATGAATGGATCGAATCCCGCAGCGGGAGCGATTGTGAATCACATGTTCATGATTTTTTTTCATAGATCTAAAATACAAGAACTAAATCTAAGATTAAACATGCTTTAAAAAGTATAAGACAACAAGATATTACCTTTGAAGAATACTTTCTTCATGAATTCGTCCTCCAATGATCACGATCTCAACAACAAACTCGAACCTTGTGAAGATCCACCACTAGATCTTCTCCGTTGTTCTCTAGGTGAGGGAGGGAGGTGGGTTCCTTTAGGAAGAGATGTGGAGGTTTGAGAGAACTTTTTGTTTTGGAACTCTTTCCAACACAAAATGGAACTCTAAGGTTTATGTAAAAGCCTTAATCCAAAGTTGCATCTCATGCAACTATTTATAGGGAGATAGGATGGAAATTACCATCCTATGCCTCCTTCATTTTCTCATTAGTTTATAATTAATATCAATTATATCACATATAATTGATATAATTAATATCAATTATATCACATATAATTGATATAACACCTCATATATGAAATTGAACACTTCAATCTCATTCCTAACTTTATACCCTCAATATTACCATGTTGAGCCAACGGAGGAACCTAATGGACCTACAGTTCATGAGCTCCAATGATGTGATATTAACTGATCAAACTCTTTGATCCAGTTAATCAATATTCATTAACTACAAGTCACTCCACTATAGACTTGTAGCTACGCTCTCCTCATTGTAGATTATATTGTGTCCATTGATATAATCATTACCCATGAGTCGACCCTTCACAGGTTGTTCGTAATCACGACTGGGTCAAATTACCGTTTACCTCTGTGATTACCTCTTTGTTCCTTAAGCACCATCGATCCTCTAATGAACAACAAGTCTATGGTCCTACCATAAACTCATACCCTCTTAAGCTAGTTTAGAGGGTGGGGCCCCGTTGTTCAAGACCCGGACTCAGTTCTTAAGGGAACAACCTATCTAATTCCTCAGTGTAGGAATGGGTGAATTCCGTCTTGCATAGTTAAGTCCCCAGCTACCTACGAGGTTCTGTCCCTGAGAAGGTAGACTTATTGAGTCGAATACAAGCCACTCTCACCCATACTTGTCTAAGGACAAACCCCTATAAGCAGGAGTTCTTAACTTACTCAGGATTCAGGTCGAGTCACTAATGACCACCTATAAATTATCAGTCTTATCCGGTTAACGACGTTATACTGATCAGACTAATAATTTGCACTCCGGTCTTGTATGAACTCTTCATACATGATGCCCCCACTCGCATGTCATCCACATGAATGAGTTGGATTGCCTCATTTGTACTAACTACAAAGTGGGTCGCATCCATGGTGTTACTAGAATAAGGTTTCCAATCTTATTCTTATACCATAGATCATTTAGGTTATTCTCTTGAACACAATCCAAATAGTGTCTACTATACTGATGTTCAAGATATATTATAACCTTGGAGCTTAGTTTATTGGATTTATAAAGCGAGAATAATCAAAACAAATAACTCTTTATTTATTTGATCAAAATTACATAAGTTTTAGGGCACATATCCCAACAATCTCCCACTTGACCTAAAGCTTGTGGAGTACATAATTTAAACATTACAATAAACTAGGACATTTAAACCCTGTGTACAATATACTCCCACTTGCCCTAGTTGGGGAAGACTTGTAAACCCAGACCTTCTAGGTGACTCTCAAATACTTTAGCCGTGAGAGCTTTTGTAAAAGGATCAGCAATGTTGTGCTCTGAGGCTATCTTCGTGACGATCACGTCTCCTCGATTCACGATCTCCCGGATGAGATGATATTTCCGCTCAATATACTTACCTCTCTTGTGACTTTGGGGTTCCCTTGAATTTGCCACGACACCACTGTTATCATAATACAGCGTGATAGGCAAACTCATATTTGGAACAACTTTCAAAGCTAACATGAATTTCCTTAACCAAACGACCTCTTTAGCTGCTTCACAAGCTGCTACATATTCGACCTCCATGGTGGAATCAACGATGCATCCCTGCTTGATGCTTCGCCATACTACAACTCCTCCCTTAAGAGTAAATACTGACCCTGATGTAGATTTATGAGAATCTTTATCAGTTTGAAAGTCAGAATCCGTGTGTCCTGTAAGGATCAAATCCTTAGCCCCATACACAAGCATGTAGTTCCTTGTTCTCCAAAGATACTTAAGGATTGTTTTTACCGTTGTCCAGTGTTCTGGTCTTGGATTGGATTGATACATACTGACCATTCCATCTGCAAGACAGATGTCTGGCCTAGTACACAACATGGTGTACATCAGGCTCCCAACAGCTGATGCATAAGGAATCCGTCTCATGTCCTCAACTCCTTGAGGTGTCTTAGGATATTGTTCCTTAGACAAATGAACTCTATATCTAAAAGACAATAAACCTTTTTTGGTGTCTTGCATCTTAAACCTCAACAACACTTTGTCGATGTAAGATGTCTGAGACAAGGCTACTGTTTTATTCTTGCGATTTCGGACAATCTGGATCCCAAGAACAAACTGCGTTTCACCCAAATCTTTCATTTGGAATTGCGTAGCTAGCCAATTCTTAATGTTAGTAAGATAACCTACGTCATTCCCAATGAGTATGATATCATCCACATATAGAACTAGGAATGCGACAGAACTATTGATGATTTTCTTGTAGACACAAGGTTCATCATCATTCTGATCAAAGCCAAAAGATTTGATTGTCTCATCAAATCTTATATTCCAGGACCTAGAGGCTTGTTTCAGTCCATAGATTGACCTTTTAAGTCTGCAAACCTTTTGCTCTTGTCCTGGTACAATGAACCCTTTGGGTTGGTCCATGTAGATGTTCTCGTCAAGATTGTCATTCAAGAATATTGTCTTGACATCCATTTGCCATACCTCATAGTCATAATATGCAGCAATGACAAGTAGGATACGGATAGACTTTACTATAGCAACAGGCGAAAAGGTTTCCTCATAGTCAACCCCATCAACCTGGATATAACCCTTTGTTACTAGTCTAGCTTTAAAGGTTTGCACCTTTCCATCTACACCACGCTTTCTCTTGTAGATCCACTTACAACCTATAGGTTTTACCCCATCAGGTTTATTTACAAGATCCCAAATAGAATTGATGTGCATAGACTCCATTTCTTGGTCCATGGTTATGACCCATTTGTCTTTGTCTTTGTCAACCATTGCTTGATTATATGTCAATGGATCCTCACAGTCGTCATCTGGTATAACAACTTGGGTTTCAGATAAACCTATGTAACGGTCGGGTTGTGTTATAACCCTCACACTACGTCGAGGCATACTCAACTCTTGAGATGGACTCTCATGACTGGACAAGCTAGTATCAACAACTTCTGTTGACATACTAGCTTTATTGGCAACCTTTGCTTTTGTTCCGTCTAACTCACTTAACACAACTTTACTTCTTGGTTTGTGGTCCTGATGTGGTTCTCCTCTAATAAAGTGACATTGTCGACATAAGTACTTTATCTTCTTTAGGATCATAGAATAATCCACCTCTTGTCTTTTTTAGGTAGCCTACGAATAGACACAATTTTGAACGTGAATCGAATTTCTTTGGATTTGTCACAAGCACATGTGTTGGACAACCCCAAATTCTGAAATGACATAAACTACCTTTACGTCCTTTCAAGAGTTCAAAAGGTGTTTCAGAAACACTCTTTGATGGCACATTGTTCAAAATGTATCCCGCAATCTCTACTATGTAACTCCAAAAGGAATTAGGGAGATGAGCATAACTCATCATTTTTCGAACCATGTCCAACAAGGTTCTATTTCTCCTTTCCGATACACCATTTTGTTGGGACATACCGGATGCTGAGAGTTGGGATGTAATTCCATGTTTTATCATATAGTTCTGAAATTTTAAATCCATGTACTCTCCACCTCGATCTGATCGAAGTGTTTTAATTGTTTTACCTAATTGATTTTCAACTTCAGTCTTGAATTCTTTGAACTTTTCAAGTGCTTCAGACTTATGATGCATTAGGTAAATATGCCCAAATCTGGAATAATCATCTAGGAAAGAGATGAAATAATCATAACTTCCTCTGGCTTTAACATTCATCTAATCACAAAGGTCTGAACGTATAAGCTCGAGAGGTTCTTTGGCTCTATATCCTTTTCCACTAAAAGGTCTTTTAGTCATTTTGCCTTCTAGGCAGGATTCACATACATGTAAAGTATTTTCTTCTAACTCATTTAGAAGTCCATTTTTTACCAATCTCTCAATCCTATTGAGGTTTATGTGATCCAATCTAAGATGCCAAAGACGAGCATTTTTTTAGGAGAAATCAATTCGTGTACTTGCTATTTTGAATAATTCAGTGTTCAAAACTATTTTAACTAAATTAAACCATTGTAAGTAATTCTCAAGAAAAGCAACACATAGTTCAATACTTTTCCAAAAAAAGAAACAATTTATTCAATTGAAAAGAAATTGAAGTACATTGTTCGCTAAGCCAAGAAATAGAAATAAGGTTTATAATAAACCCTGAAACTACATACATGTTATCAAATAACAACATTTTCTTGCCAGACAATTGCTCTTTATTTGCTCATTTTCTTTTTCTTTTGTATCTTCTTAAGTTCAGAAGAATAACTACAGTACTTACTTCCAGAGGATGAACCCTTCTGAGAACTTTTGGAGTGGGCAAATAAATTTGCCTCTCCATTCTGTTGTCCCTTATCATCCATAAGAAACTGGTAATTCTGCATCTCATTTAGCAGAGAAGTAAGATCATACTCTATTTTGTTCATCGCTGCATTGCTGCGGAATTGCAGAAAACTATTCATAAGAGATTCTAGGATAAACGATACCTGACTTTTCTCGTCTATGACCGCCCCGTTCATTTTCGCTATGTTGAAGTGAGCCATCAGATTGAGAACATGTTCTCTTACTGACGTCCCCTCCTCCATGTGTGTGTTGTAAACGTACTTTAGGGTTTCATGCTGAATTTGTTTGGACGGTTGTCTAGACAAATTTAGCATAAAATCCATGATCTCACGAGCTGAGACCTTACCCTCCAGCCTCCTGGCTAAAACATCAGGTATGCTAGCCAGGAGATAGGCTTTTGCCTTTTCATTGGCATTGATCCAGCGGTCATACGCATCCTCAAACGATTGAGGTGTGTTTTGAGCAGGGAATTGAGGACACTCCTAAATGAGAACGAACTTAAGATCATGTGCAACCAAGATTATGTTGAGCCTATTCTTCCAAGTCATTATGTTCTCTCCGGTTAATTTTTCCACACCTAGTAAGAAAATAATTGAGCTAGACATTTTGCTGAAATTTACAAATAAAACTTGTATAAGTTCTCGCTAGAAAACTGTCTAATCCAATCACGTTTTAGCTAATTATCTAATAATTCATAAGTCATTAATAATTTGCAATGATACTCCAAAGGTTTAGAATGTATGACACTGAATGGTAATCAAAAACACTCATCCTCTGGATCAAGACATTTTTGACCAAAACCTAATGCCAGAATAACTCTTATTCATATAGGCTTTTGTTACGATTATTTGGTCAGGATACATACATTTCTTATGTACCTTGTGAGTGTAACCCTCTGTCTTTGGACCCTAGAGTTGTTGGGATTTATGCCCTAAACTTGTGTAATTTTGATCAATTAAATAAAGTGTTATTTGTTTTGATAAGATTATAGTCTTTCTTTTATAAATCCAATAAACTAAGCTCTAAGGTTATAACATTTATCTTGAAATCAGTGTAGTGGACACTATTTGGGTTGAGTTCAAGAATATAACCTAAATGGTCTATGGTATAAGAATAAGGTTGGAAACCTCATTCTGGTAACACCATGGATACGACCCATTTTGTAATTAGTACAAATGAGGTAATCCAACTCATTCATGTAGTTGACATGCGAGTGGGGGCATCCTGTATGAAGAGTTCATACAAGACTAGATCGCAAATTATTAATCTAACCAGTGTAACACCGTTAACAAGATAAGACTAGTAATTTATAGATGGTCATTAGTGACTCGACCTGAATCCTGAGCAAGTTAGGACTCCTGCTCATAGGGGTTTGTCCTTAGACTAGTATGGGTGAGAGTGGCCTATAGCCGACTCAATAAGCCTACCTTCTCGTGACGAGAACCTCGTGAGTAGTGGGAACTTAGGCATGCAAGATGAAATTCACTCATTCCTACACTAAGGAATTAGATAGGTTGTTCCCTTAAGAACTGACTCCAGGTCTTGAACAACGGGGCCTCGCCCTCTATGAGGGTATGAGTCTAAGGTAGGACCTTAGACTTGTTGTTCATTAGAGGATCAGTGGTGCTTAAGGAGCAAAGAGGTAATCACAGGGGTAAAACGGTAATTTGACCCAGCTGTGATTACGAACAACCTGTGAAGGGTCGACTCATAGGTAATGACTATATAAGTGGACACAATATTATCTACAGTGAGGAGAGTGCAGCTACAAGTCTATAGTGGAGTGACTTGTAGTTAATGAATATTGATTATCTGGATTAAAGAGTTTGATCAGTTAATATCACATCATTGGACCTCATGAACTGTAGGTCCATTAGATCCCTCTGTTGGCTCAACATGGTAATATTGAGGGTATAAAGTTAGGAGTGAAATTGAAGTGTTCAATTTCATACATGAGGAGTTATATCAATTATATATGATATAATTGATATAATATATAGTCTTAATGTGAATTAGATTCATATATAAACTATATACTAAAGAGAGATTAAAGGAGGGGTAGGATGGTCATTTCCATCCTATCTCTCTATATATATGGTTGCATGAGATGCAACTAGGTTAAGGTTTCACAAGCTCTGTTGTTGTGTTGTTGGAAGAGTTCCAAAACACACATCTCTCTCAAAATACCTCACCTCTCCTAAAGGAACCCACCTTCCTCCTCACTTGAGAACAACGGAGAAGATCCGGTGGTCGTGTGTCTTCGCACGCGTTGAAGTTCCCATTCTTGAGATCGTGATCGTGGGAGAGAGGAGCACTCGAAGAAAGGTTCTTCAAAGGTAATTTCTTGCTGTCCATTCTGATTTTATGCTTAATCTTGTTATGTATGTTCTTGAATTTATCGTTGTAACTAAATCAAGAGCGCGCGATTCGCAATCGCTTTCGCTGCGGGGACTTCGATTCCCTTCAAGAGTCCCCATCCAACAAAATTCGCCGAAGGGAAGACTAGGTTGAAAAACATACTAAGAAAATCTTTATCCCTTTCGGGTGTCCACTGTGTTCGATCCCCTATGATCAAGCCCTCCGAAGGGATTGTCTGGTCCAGGTCAAGCTAGCAGGCTGACCATAGTGATCTTACGGTGTGAACCGACAGAAGAGACCATAGGTTTTGTTTTCACTAAACTTGTTCCCACTCACTATAAGTACCCTCTCCCTTCACCTTGATATTGACTCATACAAACACCATCCGAAGGGGAATACTCCCGTTTGCGCCATGAGGCCAAGTATGAGTCTCACGGTGTAAACTTCCTGGAGAAACGTAGGATGAATTATATGCATAATATACACTTTTTCTCCCACTAGATACTTTAACTCTATAGAAAATTAACTTAGGCTAAACCCGGCTAATGGTTTTACCTAAACTTATCAATATAACTCTTATATTGATTTATCCTAAGTTTGCTAATATAACTCTTTATATTAAACCTAGGATTTCTTGTTTATTAACCCCTTAATAAACCCGTTGATGCTACTATAATTTATAAACCCTCTGATTAAAATTCACTCCTAAGTCAGTTCCCAGGTAGGGGTGTTTCGTTTCCGTCAGCTTAAATACCCCAACCTAGACAGAACCTTCCTTAGAAGGAGTTCCTCTTTTAATCATTGTTTATAAATTACATGGTTTCCAATTCAAATTTAATTAGAACTAGATAACCTAAGGTCTATTAATTCTAAGTTCTAAACATTTTAAAACTAATAATTAACCTTAGGTGACATGCATACTATGTTATATTTGCTTGATCATCCATCACATGAATAATAAACATACATAGCATATTCATCTCATGAATCATAATGTATGTCAATGTTGTCCATAAATTAATATAACACCTTATATTAATTATACATGCAAACTATATAATATAACACTTTATATTATAAATGATGCATGGAAATGCTTAACCTAAGGTGGGATATCTAAAATAATAGCATACATTATGCATGACAATAATTATACAACAATTGCATAATTTAAATAGCAAAATTAAACCATTTATGACACCCCTAAAATTAATTTAATTAATATAATCTAATTATATTAATTAAATTTAATAATATTAAATAAAATTAAATATTAAATATTTTTATATTAAATAAAAATGTAATAAAAATGCATTTCCGTTTCTGCCCGTTCTGCGTTATTCCAAAGAAATTACCGTAACGCCGACTCCTTCATGTCGCGGCGCCTCAGCGGCTTTCAGCGTTGTGGCGCTTTGTCTTTGCCGCATTGCAACGTCATGGTCTCCACGTTCTGGCGTTGCAATGCTAATTGGAGCGTTGCAACGCTGCACACAAAACAACAATCACCTTTTGCTGTTTTTGCTCATTTTCGATCCGTTCTTTTCAGCAATCACTTTGCCTCGATCGACACAGACTTACAGACTCGATTTACAATTTAAATTGTCCAAAATACCGGGCTCTTACATTGAACGATTCAATGAAATAAAATTGTAAATCTATGGTGCCAAAAACGAAAACATCTAATTCGCAAACAGATTATACATCTCATGAAATCAGTAAATCTCACCTTTGTTCTTGATAAATCTAGAAAAAATTCAAGAACACAATTGGTCTCTGATACCAATTGAAGGGATCGAATCCCGCAGCATAAGCGATTGTGAATCGCGTGTTCATGATTTTGTTACATAGATCTAAAATACAAGAACTAAATCTAAGATTTAACATGCTTTACAAAGTATAGGACAACAAGATATTACCTTTGAAGAATACTTTCTTCACGAATTCGTCCTCCAATGATTACGATCTCAACAACAAACCTGAACCTTGTGAAGATCCACCACTAGATCTTCTCCGTTGTTTTCTAGGTGAGGGAGGAAGGTGAGTTCCTTTAGGAAGAGATGTGGATGTTTGAGAGAACTTTTTGTTTTGGAACTCTATCCAACACAAAATGGAACTCTAGAGTTTATGTAAAAGCCTTAATCCAAAGTTGCATCTCATGCAACTAATTATAGGGAGATAGGATGGAAATTACCATCCTATCCCTCCTTCATTTTCTCATTAGTATATAGTTAATATGTTACTCTAATTCATATTAAAATTATATATTATATCAATTATATCACATATAATTGAGATAACACCTCATATATGAAATTGAACACATCAATCTCATTCCTAACTTTATACCCTCAATATTACCGTGTTGAGCCAACGGAGTGACCTAATGGACCTACAGTTCATGAGCTCCAATGATGTGAGATTAACTGATTAAACTATTTGATCCTGTTAATCAATATTCATTAACTACAAGTCGTTCCACTATAGACTTGTAGCTGCACTCTCCTCACTGTAGATTATATTGTGTCCATTGATATAATCATTATCCATGAGTCGACCCTTCACAGGTTGTTTGTAATCACAATTGAGTCAAATTACCGTTTTACCTCTATGATTACCTCTTTGTTCCTTAAGCACCACTGATCCTCTATCGAACAACAAGTCTATGGTCCTACCATAAACTCATACCCTCTTAAGCTAGTTTAGAGGGTGGGGCCCCGTTGTTCAAGACTGAACTCAGTTCTTAAGGGAACAACCTATCTAATTCCTCAGTGAAGGAATGAGTGAATTCCGTCTTGTATAGTTAAGTCTCCACTTACGTACGAGGTTTTGTCCCTGAGAAGGTAGGCTTATTGAGTCGGCTACAGGCCACTCTCACCCATACTAGTCTAAGGACAAACCCCTATAAGCAGGAGTTCTTAACTTGCTCGAGATTGGTCGAGTCACTAATGACCATCTATAAATTATCGAGTCTTATATCATTAACTTGCGTTATCTTGGTCGACTAATAATTTGCAGTCCGGTCTTGTATGAACTCTTCATACAGGATGCCCCACTCGCATGTCATCCACATGAATGAGTTGGATTAGCTCATTTGTACTAACTACAAAGTGGGTCGCATCCATGATGTTACCAGAATAAGGTTTCCAACCTTATTCTTATACCATAGACCATTTAGGTTATTTTGTTGAACACAATCCAAATAGTGTCTACTACACTGATGTTCAAGATATATTATAACCTTGGAGCTTAGTTTATTGGATTTATAAAGCGAGAATATAATTTTATCAAAACAAATAACTCTTTATTTATTTGATCAAAATTACATAAGTTTTAAGGCACATATCCCAACATTTTATGTGTTAGTCTATCTCATTACTTTCAACTCGTTCTTACATTATTTTTTATAGTATTGAGTTCGTTAGTGATTTATTTACTTTGTAATTTCCATTTAATTTAGTTACAGAAGTAGGTTGTAATTTATTTAATTAGTTGTTTAGGTGTTTATTTACGTTGTAATTTACATGTGTATATTCAAAATTTAAAGAAGTGGATTGTAATTCGTGTATACGTTATTTAGGATTTATGATTGACAACTCGTGGATTCATAGAAGTTTTGTATTCATTCAATGACATTTATCAAAAAGTTAAGGTTTATGATTCACAAGTTTTAGCTTTTAATTGCACGTGTTACTCAAATGACTAAATAGAAAAATAAGTTAATTATGCAAAATAAAAGGATCAGACTTGACTACCTCTTCACTATTTACAGTTATGGGTCCCAAGTTTTTTTTCTTCTTTCCAACTATTGTTCCTGAGTCACGTAAACGATTACTTGACCTCGTGCCTTTAACCATACCTTCAAGTGTTTGTTTAGATCTCAGAATCTCAGTTTCGTATGTAAATCAAACTTATAATTTAAACTGTAGAAGAAAGAATCTTATTTCACAATATTTAAATATTTGTTACACTGTATATCCCGAGATTCTTAAGTTATATATGAAAACAAATCAATATAGTATTACCTTGAAATTCGGGTGATTTTGTCTCTCGGGCAAGTCTTACTTTTTTCGTTTTCTCTTCGTTTCTACGTTTTTCCTACCATTCATAGTAGGCAACAATCAATTTTGAACTTTTCTTTTAGATGTAGCATACTATTTTACTAACGACAGTAAGAATGAAATAGTATTCCTTACCTTTTTTATCGCAGCAGCCTGAGCTCGATTTCAAATCTTTTAAAAGAGGGAGAATCCTTCTGAATGCTCCTTTTTGTTCAAAGAAACGAAGGGAGAATGAACTTAAATCAACATTTCCGCCAAACCCCTCGCCCGCTCAGAGGAAGGAAGGAGAGAAGAAACCCTAATGAAAGCCTCGAATCTTCGGTAAAAGGTAAAAATATTTTTGGTTTTTTTTGAACTGTTTCTACTCTTTTATGGGGTAGAGAGATAATGTGCATATTCAACTACTGGTTGATTATTTTCTCTCTTTTCGTTAATTTTTGTTACAAAATTAATTTTTAATTCCTGTGTATTTATTTGGTTTAAATTAGTATGATGTGATTTCTTTTATTTAAATTATTTCGATTTTTATTTTGAAATCTTATTTTTAAAATCCATGATATCTATTTGTTTAGATTATATATTTGATGTGATTTATTTTACATTTGAAAATCAAATTAAAAATAACTACCCTATAATCTAGGAATCTAAATTAATAAATTGGTTAGGGCTAATTTGGTCTTTTATTAATTTATATTTTAAATTTTTGAAAATAAATTGGTCATTTTTAAAAAGTTAAAAGCGTGTGGCTATTTTTAAGAGCGAAAACTAAATTATGGTTATTCCTGTAGTCAACCCTTTTTTTTCTCTTAAAAAAACATTGTTGGGCTCACTTGTGTACAAGACCCAATGATATTTAGGGTTATTTGAAACAAGCACACACATATATCTTTGCAGCAACAAGAATAATGTTTAAATCTAACTCATCCCATTTGAAAAATGTCTAAAATTGTTTAAATTTAGAAAAATGTCTAAACCTTTTTTTACTTTATTTCTATTATGATTTTATAATTATGTTTGGACTAAAATATCCTAGCTACATTTTCTACTCCTTAACTAACTAAATAAAAACCTACAAAAAAGCAAGATTCTACGGAAAGAGAAAAAGAAATTATAGTTAACAAAATATAAAAATAGAGGATTATAAAGGGGGAGAGAAATATTAGTTAACAAAATATAACAAACTTGAACCAAATCTTAACAAGATCATTTAAAGAGAAGAAAATAATTCATAGATTACAACAAAACGATTTTAATGGCGAGCAACTAGATTTATAACATATATTGGACATACATCTAGAATGATTTAATGAAATGGAAATGTGTAATTACCTATTAAACATGCAAAAATTAAACTTAATATAAAAATTGATACCTCATACACGTCGTTAACTGAGGCAAAAATTTCATCATTAACCACTTGTCATAATTAATGCTCCACTTAAAGCTCATCACGCTACTGTATGGTTGCTTATTGACCATTAGGTATTTTCTTTTATTTACTGGTTTCCTCTCGACAAGCCACAATGTACACAAGGACCTCTCTTGTTGGTATTTCTTTTTGTTTCCTGGTTTCTTTGGGCTTGTCTCATCTCTGTTTATATTAGTATCTACAATTGTTTATATTGTTGGAATATTAAGTATTTCCTTTTATTTACTAGTTCCTCTCGATGACCCACAATACACAAGGACCTCTCTTGTTGGTATTTCCTTTTGTTTCATGGCTTCTTTAGTCTTCCTCGTCTTTGTGCATATTAGTATCTACAACGCAAATGTCATCTTCGAGGTGTATAATTCTATCTACTATCGTTTCTACTTTCAAAAATCGAATTTGGTTGTTCGATTTTTCAATCGACAACTTCTTCTTTGAGTGATAACAAACGGTATATATAAAGACTTCTTTTGTTGGTATTCCCTCTTACTTAATGGTTCATTTAGGCTTGTTTCGTCTGAGGTATATACTTTTATCTACTGTCATTTTGCCTTCGAAAATCAAATGTGTTTGATGGACTCCTTCATACTACAACTTCTTTTTAGGGTATATACAACTTAATGCAATAGTATATACAACTTCTCTAAAATTCAACCTCCTTGTATTAGATCGACAATACTTCTGGAGTTAATGAAAGTGAACTCTTTACGCTCTACTGATGTTATGATTTCAACGTCCACAACTAAAGCCTAATTAACGTACATACTATCTGATTCCTTTATAAGCATTTAAACTACATGATCAACAACCTTTTTATCTTCATTCTTGACGAGTGAAAGTCATGTGATTCTTTTGAATCTATCAAGCTTAATCTCGCTGCAATCAATTGAGAGAGTTCTGAAAGGGTGTAAACATGATTGAGTACCACTGACATAGACTTGTAGTCCTTGTAACTATTTTTCTCATCCCAAACACCATCAAACAAGATGGGGATGCTATGAGAATCAATTAACAATCAATCTGCAAGTATGTAAACTCAAGGAATAATTCAATACTCAGGTGTTGGGATTTATGCCCTAAACTTGTGTAATTTTGATCAATTAAATAAAGGGTTATTTGTTTTAATAGAATTACAGTCTTGCTTTATAAATCCAATAAACTAAGCTCCAAGGTTATAACATATATCTTGAACATCAGTGTAGTGGACACTATTTGGATTGTGTTAAAAAATATAACCTAAATGGTCTATGGTATAAGAATAAGGTTGGAAACCTCATTCTGGAAACACCATGGATGCGACCCATTTTGTAGTTAGTACAAATGAGGTAATCCAACTCATTCATGTAGTTGACATGCGAGTGAGACATCCTGTATGAAGAGTTCATACAAGAACGGACCGCAAATTATTAGTCTAACCAGTGTAACACCGTTAACAGGATAAGACTAGTAATTTATAGATGGTCATTAGTGACTCGACTGAATCTGGGCAAGTTAAGAACTCCTGCTATAGGGGTTTGTCCTTAGACTAGTATGTGTGAGAGTGGCACATGGAGTCGACTCAATAAGCCTACCTTCTCGAGAGACAAAACCTCATAGGTAGGCGGGAACTTAACTCATGCAAGATGGAATTCACTCATTCCTACACTAAGGAATTAGATAGGTTGTTCCCTTAAGAACCGACTCCAAGTCTTGAACAACGGGGCCCGCCCTCTGGAGGTATGAGTCTAAGGTAGGACCTTAGACTTATTGTTCATTAGAGGATCGGTGGTGCTTAAGGAGCAAAGAGGTAATCACGGTGGGTAAAACGGTAATTTGACCCAGTTGTGATTACGAACAACCTGTGAAGGGTCGACTCATAGGTAATGACTATATAAGTGGACACAATATTATCTACAGTGAGGAGAGTGCAACTACAAGTCTATAGTGGAGTGACTTGTAGTTAATGAATATTGATTAACCTGGATCAAAGAGTTTGATCGCTTAATCTCACATCATCGAGAGCTCATGAACTGTAGGTCCATTAGGTCCTTCCGTTGGCTCAACATGGTAATATTGAGAGTATAAAGTTAGGAATGAAATTGAAGTGTTCAATTTCATACATGAGGTGTTATAACAATTATATATGATATAATTAATATAATATATAGTTTTAATGTGAATTAGATTCACATATAAACCATATACTAAAGAGAGAATAAAGGAGGGGTAGGGTGGTAATTTCCATCCTAATTCCCTATATATATGGTTGCATGAGATGCAACTAGGTTAAGTAATTCAAAGCTTTTGTTGTGTTGTTGGAAAGGCTCTAAAACACAAACGTCTCTCTCACAAAATACCTCACCTCTCCTAAAGGGAACCCACATTCCTCCTCACCTGAGAGAACAACGGAGAAGATCCGATGGGTCGTGTTTTTCGTCCGTTCGTGTTCCAGTTGCTGAGATCGTGATCGTGGGAGAGAGGAGCACTTGAAGAAAGGTTTTTCAAAGGTAATATTTCTTGCTGTCCATTATGTTTATATGCTTAATCTAGTGTTTTACGTTCTTGAATTAAATCGTTGTAACTAAATCAAGAGCGCGAGATTCACAATCGCTTCCGCTGCGGGACTCGTTTTCCCTTCAATTTGTATCAGAATCCAATTGCGTTCTTGATTTATGTTCTGGATTTTTCAAGAACGAGGTGGGATTTACTGTTTTTGCATGAGATGTATGAACGATTTTGCAAATTAATGTACATCTCATGCACATTATGTTTTAACCTATAGTTTTCAAATATGAATCACATTCACATTTAATATTTGAACTCTTTCAAATATTTAATTCTCTCACAAAATTTAATATGAATCATATCCACATTAAATTTATAATATATAGTTCCAAAACCATATATTATATTGTATCAATATACATTAAGTTTATTCCCTAATGAATTTGAACATTTCAAATTCTAATGATCTAAGAACCCTTTACGAGCTAGAAGGTGGACCTAATGGACCTACTGGTCGGAAGCTCCAACGATCGGGATTGCTCTTGTTAATCTCATTAACCTCCCAATCAACATTCGTTAATCATGGGAACACTCGACTAAAGTCCCACAAACGCACTCTTCTCACCGCAGATATATTTACGTGTCTATGGATATTGACCAATAACAAAAGTCAATCCTTCACGAATGTTCGTAACACCGTGGGTCAAATTACCGCTTTACCCACGGTTACATCTTATGTCTTAAGTACCAGTGCTCTCTAATGAACAATTTGTTTGTGGTCCTACCAACAAACAGAGTCCCTCTCGGGCTAATGAGAGGGTCGGGCCTTTGTTCAAGTCCCTGAGACACCACTTAAGGAACATTCCTCTACTTACCCTAATAAAGCGGGAATGAGTGAATTTCATCTTGCTAAGTTAAGTTCCCACCAGCTCACTCGGTCTTGTCCCCAAGAAGGTAGGCATATTGAGTCTGCGAATCGCCACTCTCACCCATACTAGTCAAAGGATAATCCCTCATGAGCAGGAGTTTGTAACCTGCTCAGGATTTAGATCAAGTTGCCTAGGTCATCCTAGTGAAATAGAAACCTAACTAGTCAATGGAGTTACAGCTAGAGATTACTATTTCGTGGTCCAGTCTTATGTAATCTCATTACATAGGATATCCCCACTCACATGTCATCTACATGAACACGTTAGGATCACAAAGTGTTTGTATCAAATACAAAGTGGGTCACATCCATAGTTTAACCAGGTAAGGTACCCAAACCTTATCCCCTAACTATAGACCACTTTAGGTCAGTATCTCGAACCGAGATCCCTTTTATGTACATTACAATCAGTTAGAGATTCATTTAACAGCCTTGGATGTTTAGTTTATTGGATTTAGGGTTTAAATAAAGGCAAACTCGTAGATAACGAACAATTACACTTTATTTAAATAATAACACTTTATTACAATAATTAGAACATAATTACAAACTACGAGTTTTAGGGCACAAATCCCAACAAACTCCCACTTGAACTAAAACTCTAGTGGGGTACATCATAATCTAAAACAGTGGTTACAAGAGATAGAAATACAATAAACTAGGGCATCCATATACCCCATTACATATCTCTCACTTGCCCTAGATTAGCCTATGTACATATCTCGTAGACCAAGACTGTCCAGATGACCCTCGAACACTTTAGCCGTGAGAGTCTTTGTAAACGGATCAGCAATATTGTGCTCCGAAGCGATTTTCGTGACTGTCACATCTCCTCGTTGCACTATTTCTCGTATCAGGTGATACTTCATCTCGATGTGCTTACCTCGCTTATGGTTGCGAGGTTCCTTCGAATTGGCTACCGCATCACTGTTGTCACAGTATAAAATGGTGGGAGATTCCATATTTGGAACAACTTCCAAATCAGTAAGGAATTTCCTTAGCCAAACAACCTCTTTAGCTGCTTCACAAGCAGCGACATACTCAGCCTCCATTGTGGAGTTAGCGATGAATCCTTGCTTGATACTTTGTCATACTATAGCTCCCCCTTTAAGGGTAAAAACTGATCCCGATGTGGATTTCTGAGAATCCTTATCGGTCTGAAAATCAGAATTAGTGTATCTAGTAAGGATCAAATCCTTAGACCCATACACAAGCATATAGTCCCTCGTTCTTCTTAGATACTTGAGGATATTTTTAACTGTTGTCCAGGTGGTCTAACCTCGATTGGTGGGTACCTACTGACTATTCCCACTGCATAACAAATGTCCGGCCTCGTGCACAGCATAACATACATTAAGCTACCTACCGCAGAGGCATAGGGAATATGTCTCATATCCTCAACTTCTTGAGGTGTCTTGGGATCTTGCTCTCTGCATGATGAACTCCGTGCCTGAAGGGTAATAAGCCCCTCTTGGAATTCTGCATCGAATATCTGGACAACATTTTGTCGATATAAGACACTTGAGACAGTGCTAGCGTTCTGTTCTTGCGATAAATATCTGAATCCCAAGAACATACTGCGCCTCTCCCAAATCTTTCATTTGGAATTGGGTCGTCAGCCAATTCTTTATGTCAGTGAGGTATCCTACATCATTCCCAATTAGTAGGATATCATCCACATAAAGTACTAACAAAGCTACTTTGTCGTTGATGATCCTCTTGTAAACACAAAGCTCATCAACGTTTTGGTCAAAGTCGTAAGACTTGATCGAAGTATCAAATCTTATTTCAAGATCTTGACGTTTGTTTCAATCAATAAATTGATCGATTAAGCTTGCAAACTTTTTGCTCCTGACCTTGGGCTATGAACCCTTCGGGCTGAGACATATAGATGCTCTCGTCAAGATTACCATTCAAAAAGGCAGTATTGACGTCCATTTGCCAAATTTCATAATCATAAAACGCGGTTATGGACAAGAGTATCCTTATAGACTTCAGCATAGCAACAGGGGAAAAAGTTTCTTCATAGTCAACTCTTTCCCTTTGGGTAAAACCCTTTGCTACAAGTCTAGCCTTAAAGGTCTGTACCTTTCCGGTTGCATCTCTCTTTCTCTTATAGATCCATTTACACCCTATGGGTCTAACCTCTTCAGGTTGGTCTACAAGCTCCCATACTGAATTGAAGTCCATTGACTCCATTTCAAGGTCCATGGCTTTGATCCATTGGTCCTTGTCTACGTCATTCATTTCCTATTTATAAGACAATGAATCTTCTACGCCGTCATCAGGTATGACAACTTGAGTTTCAAATAAACCCAAGTAGCGGTCGGGTTGAAACAACCTCCCACGCTGCGTCGAGGCATTCCCAACGATTGAGAAGGACGAGACTGACTTGAAGTGCTGGCTCTTCCATCAACTCTTGATGAAGGTCCAGCTTGATCAACAACTCTTGTTGCTTCATGTGTAGCTTCATTTAGTACTAATTTACTATGCGGTTTGTGGTTCCTCATGTGATCTTCCTCCAAGAACGTGGCGTTTGTCGATACAATCACCTTGTTTTCTTGTGGATCGTAGAAAAGACCACCTCTCATTTCTTTGGGATAACCAACAAATTGGCACAATCTTGAACGAGGTTCCAGTTTCTTTGGGTTTGTCACGAGCACGTGTGCCGGACAACCCCAAATCCTGAAGTGTTGTAAACTAGGTTTACGTCCCTTCCAAAGTTCAAAAGGTGTTTCTGAAACACTTTTTGATGAAACACTGTTCAAGATTTGAACTGCAGTCTCTACTGCGTATCCCCAAAATAAGGCAGGCAACTGAGCATAGCTCATCATAGAACGAACCATGTCTAACAAGGTTCTATTTCTCCTTTCTGACACACCATTTTGCTGTGGTGTATTAGGTGCAGAGAGTTGAGATTTAATTCCATGTTCTATCATATAGTCCTGGAATCTTAAATCCATATACTCTCCACCTCGATCGGATCGAAGTGTTTTAATGGTTTTCCCTAATGCATTCTCTACTTCAGCCTTATACTCTTTGAACTTTTCAAGAGCTTGAGACTTGTGATGCATTAGGTATAGATAACCATACCTCGAATAATCATCTATGAAAGAGATGAAATATTCGTACCCTCCTCGAGCTTTAACATTCACCGGACCACAAAGATCCGAATGTACAAGTTCTAAGGGTTCTATGGCTCTGTAACCTTTTCCAGTAAAAGGTCGCTTGGTCATTTTACCTTCCAAGCATGACTCATGAACATGGTAAAGAATCATCTTCTAACTTGTTTAGAAGTCCATTCTTAGAGAGTCTCTCAATCCGGTTGAGATTAATATGACCAAGCCTAAGATGCCATAGATAGGTATTATTATTTGGAGAAATTCATTGCCTTTTATTTTGAGTACTAGCATTTTTAAACATCTCATAATTTAAAATTGCTTTGGTTTTATTCGGTTTCAGTACGTATAAGCCCTTTTTCAATTTAGCAGAACAAATATTGACACCCTCTTTCAAAATGAACGCTTCATTAATTGAAAAAGAAATACAATAACCAAGTTCTATTAAACAAGAGATAGAAATTAAGTTCCTTTTAAGCTTAGGAACTATATACGTGTTTTTAATAAAAGAAATCTATCTCAGAAAATAACTTGGCATCTCCCATCATTGCAGTGAGACGAGCGTCTCTGCTTCGACCACGAGCGTCATCTCACCCTCTTCGAGCTCCTTGAAGGAACTAGTTTTCTGAAATAAAGAGAAAACGTGATTAGTGCCTCCTGAATCAAGTATCCAGGTCAAATCATTATTTTCCACTAAACAAGTTTCAATAACAAGTAAATCTAATTTACCTTTCTTCTCTTTGAGCTCAATGTGCATGCGGCGTGCTTTCACTTTTCTTCCTTTCGTCTTCTTACGAGTCGAACCACAGGGCTTAGTCCCAGAGGATGAACCCTTCTGGAACTTTTTGGAATGGACAAACAGATTTGCCTCTCCATCAGCCTGTCCCTTATTCTTAATAAGAGACTCGAAAGTTTGTAGTTCATTAAGGAGAGTAGTCAGGTTATACTCTATCTTGTTCATCACCGCATTGCTGCGGAATTGCAGGAAACTCTTCAGAAGAGACTTCAGGATGAACGATACCTGACTTTGCTCGTCAATGACCGCTTCGTTCATCTCAGCCACGTTGAAGTGGACCATCAGATCAAGAACGTGTTCTCTCACGGATGACCCCTCCTTCATACGGAGTTATAAACGTATTTGAGGGATTCGTGCCGAATCTGTCCAGATGGTTGTCCAAACTTTCCTGCAGCGAACTCATGATCTCACGAGCTGAGACCATGCCCTCGTGTTTTTTGGCCAGAACTTCAGAAACACTAGCCAAAATGTAGACCTTGGCCTTGTCATTGGCCTTGATCTAGCGGTCGTACGCCTCCTTAACAGATTGAGGAGCGTTACGAGCAGGGATCTGAGGACATTCCTTAGACAGTACAAATCGTAGATCATCAACAACCAGAATCGTATTCAGGTTGGATTTCCACGTAGTAAAATTCTCACCAGTTAAACGGTCGCTTTTAAGTAAGGCTATTATAGAGGACGACATGCTGAAAATCCAAAATAGTTCTAATTAGTTATGCCTTTTAACCCATTGTAAAAACCAATCAAATTTAGCAAAATTATTAAAGAACCCTAGTGTTTAAACTAAACCCAATGTTTAAATTAAACCTTTAATTTTGCAATGACACTTCAAGGGTTTAGAACAAAAGCCTCCGTCGGACGGCCAGTCATTCCTCCCTTGAATTGAGACTTTCTCAGCCAATTCTCACTACCAGAACATCTCATGTCCCAATGGTCCTTAGCTACCGTTCGTTTGGTCAAGGATTTGTTAACTAACTTAACTCATCCCGTAAATGTGACCCTACCGTTTTCAGATCCAATAGGCCCGAGCCAACAGGATACTATTAAGAAAGACAACTGTTGGCAAACAACCTAAGAGACCCTATCCATTTACGGAGTTCGCGGTGTTTCAATCCCTATAGTTAGGCCCTCCGTAGGGTTTGGTTGCATTCACAACCTAGCGAGCGGACTATAGAAATCTCACGGTGCGCGACCTAATGGAGGAGACCGTAGGATATGTTGACACGCGTCCCGCTCCCATTTACTATGGATACTTCCTCATTCACCTTGGTATTGAACCATGCAAACACATACCGTGAGGGGGCGCCCTATTGACGCCACGTGGCGGAGCATGGAACTCACGGTGTGAACTCTGAGAACGTGAGAGTAAACTCGATCACGAACATCTCGTTTTCTCCCACCTGAAGTTCCTAAAATTAGGGTATAGGTTTAACTTAGCTGGATTCTGGCTAAAAGAATCTATCTAAGTCTATGCCTATTATAACTATTATAACTAGGTCTTAAAACCTTATTTCTAGGTGAATAAACATTTTAATTACCTAGAGATAAAACAAAACTAAGGTTAATTCAACTCGAGTTACGGGTCAGTTCCCGGTGAAGGTGTTAGTTAGCAGTCTGCCACCTTAAGTACCCTAGCCTTGATGTAACTTCACTAGTAGAGTTCCCTTATAACCAAAGTCCTAAAGTCCTATTATATTTTAAACTATTTAAAATACTACGTAAGACTTATTTCTAATCCTATTAGAAATTAAAACTTAGGTCTAAATTAATTTTAAACGATTTAAAACTAATTAAATTTTAACCCAAGTTCCTATGTTTGCATGCATTTCTTTATTATAGGTTATGGTTTCTAAAACCCTTTCAATTTATAACTCTTATAAATTTTAATAATTAACCTATGATAAAGAAACTATATTATAAATCCAACAATCATTATTCAAATTGGAATTATAAAAGAAATTCAACTAATCGAATTATAAAATTACTTAAACAAATAACATTTATTTTAAACTAAGTAATTTCATGCTCCATGCAATTTATTTTCCATATAATCTAATTATAACACTTATAATTAATTACTCATGAAAAAAAATAAATTAATAATGCATTCAACCATATTCATATAACATTTATATAAATAAAATGCATGAACATGCTTATCCTAAGGTGGGAATAATCTAAATGACATTCATAAAGACATAAAACTGTAAAACTAGAATAATTTGGCCCCTAAAGTGCAAAAAAATAAAATTACATTAATTTATTTCATGAAACCGGTCCAAAAACACCCTGGACCGGCCTTGAATCGCTCAAACCGGACCAAAACCACTGAACCAGTCGAACCAGTCTACAGCTGCTGGAATGCCCCACGGCGTTGCAACGTTGATGCCGGCGTTACCGCGCCCGCCATTGTCGTCTTGCGCGCTTTGCTGGTATCGGGGTAGCGTTACCACGGCGAGAGCGGCGTTACCGCAACGCTGCTAACCCTCAAACGCCCGCCCGCGTCGATAGGAAACGTTGGCGTTGTGACGCCGTTCTTCAGCGTTACAATGCTGATGAACGGCATTGCAACGTTGCTGCTTCGGCAGCAGCTGAAACTCACGAACACAGCAACTTCATTCTTCAATTTCTCCTTAATTGCATGAAACTGGTCCCGAACAACTCGTAACTCAATTATAGACTCAATTTTGCACTTTATGCCCAAAAACGTAGGGGCCTTTACATACTAATTGATCAAAATCAAGAACTTGGCCCTGATACCAATTGATGGAGATCTGATCTCCTTAAGCAGCGGAAACGTGATTGGGCTCGTTAATGTGCTTGATTGTTTTGCTTAAAACAAAAACCAGTACATTGATAAATACAGAACAAGCATGAAATTCTAATCCTATTAGACATGGATTAATTGCATACAAACAAACTAAGTTTAACAATTAAACTAAAGGGAAGAAGGAATTACCTTTGTAGACTCATGAAGAACTCCTTTGCTCCAAGCAAATTCAGTAAATCAAAGAACACAACAACTCTCTGTTTTTCAAGCAGGAACACTACCACTTGGAAAACCCTCTATGTCTCTGAATACTTCGATCCAAATCCTTTGTGGGAAGGATTCCAACAATTGGAAGAAGAAGGGAATTTTGGAGATTGAGAGAGAGAGCGAATTTTTTCTTTTTTGTAAAAAAAAATCGATCGATCAAAAAAACTTCTTCTTCTCACTAGGAGAAGAAGAACCTTAAGTGGGCAACTCCCCACTCCCTATCGAGGGGGAGTTGGGGAGTAGTGGGAACGTGTCCTCCTGACACGTTCCCAATTAATAATATATAAATTAATTAATTAATTAATTAATTTCATTAAATTAAATCATATTTAATTCACATATAGTATTAATTTAATGATTAAATCATATTTAATCATTTTACCCTTTATACTATAGTTTAATGTACATCTCATGCACATTATGTTTTAACCTATAGTTTTCAAATATGAATCACATTCACATTTAATATTTGAACTCTTTCAAATATTTAATTCTCTCACAAAATTTAATATGAATCATATCCACATTAAATTTATAATATATAGTTCCAAAACCATATATTATATTGTATCAATATACATTAAGTTTATTCCCGAATGAATTTGAACATTTCAAATTCTAATAATCTAAGAATCCTTTACGAGCTAGAAGGTGGACCTAATGGACCTACTGGATCGGAAGCTCCAACGATACGAGATTGCTCTTGTTAATCTCATTAACCTCCCAATCAACATTCGTTAATCTGCGGAACACTCCACAAAAGTCTCACAAATGCACTCTTCTCACTGCGCAGATATTTTACGTGTCCATGGATATTGACCAATAACAACAAGTCAATCCTTCACGAATGTTCAGTAACACACCGTGGGTCAAATTACCATTTTACCCTAGGTTACATCTTGTGCCTTAAGTACCAGTGCTCTCTCTTCAACAATTTGTTTGTGCTCCTACCAACAAACAGAGTCCCTCTCGGGCCAATGAGAGGGTCGGGCCCTTTGTTCAAGTCCCGGAGACACCATTTAAGGGAACATTCCTCTGAAAGGAATGAGAATCCCACGCAGCGGAAGACGATTGAATCGTCGATGTATCACTATGCAACTTGTGTTTATTAAAATTGATCTAACACTTAGATCTAGGCTAAACATGCTTAAAGAAGAAGAAATTTACAGCAAGAATAGATCTTACTTACTTGTTGTAGACAAACACAGCAATTTCTTCCTCGGATCACGAACTCTTCGTGTTACTCGATCTCAACAGATTCTTCCTACAAATCGATCTCGAACACCACCAAGTGATCTTTTCAGTTGTTCTCTTTTGGAGAAGGGAAGTTGGTGGGAACTTGTTTGTGTTTTGGAGAGGAAAGGAGAAATGAGAGAGTAGAGAGAATTCTCTTTTCTTCTCTTTGGTGAAAAACAAAAAAATGAGAAGAGAGCTTACCAATCCCTTCTTACAAAGGGTTTAAATAGTGGAATGAGGGAGTTAACATCTCCTCATTATTACCACTTTACCACAACCATAGGTTATGCAAATCTCATTTGCATAACCACATAATATAAGATATCTCATATCTCATATTGCAAATCTCATTTGCAATAATTGTGGATTAATTAAATTGAATCACATCCAATTTAATTTCTCTCATTTAATTTCTCCAATTAGCCCTAATTCAACAATTAGGCTAACCTATAGTTTATTATGAATCTCATTCACATTAAACTATATATTATTGAAGGGAATAAAAATCCCGCGCAGCGGAAGACGATTGAATCGTCGAGGTATCATTATGCAACATGATTTTATTAAAATTGATCTAACAATTAGACCTAGGCTAAACATGCTTAAAGAAGAAGAAAATTACAGCAAGAAGAGATCTTACTTACTTGTTGTAGACAATTACAACAATTTCTTCTTCGGGTCACGAACTCTTCGTGCTACTCGATCTCTACGGATTCTTCCCACAAAACGATCTTGAACACCACCAAGCAATCTTCTCGTTTGTTCTCTTTTGGAGAAGGGAAGTTGGTGGGAACTTGTAAATGTTTTGGAGAGGGAGGAGAACTGAGAGAGTAGAGAGAATTCTTTTTTCTTCTCTTTGGTGAAAAACAAAAAATGAGAAGAGTGATCACCAAACCCTTCTTGCAAAGGGTTTAAATAGTGGAATGATGGAGTTAATATCTCCTCATTATTACCACTTTACCACAACCATAGGTTATGCAAATCTCATTTGCATAACCACATAATATAAGATATCTCATATCTCATATTACAAATCTCATTTGCAATAATTGATTAATTAAATTGAATCACATCCAATTTAATTTCTCTCATTTAATTTCTCCAATTAGCCCTAATTCAACAATTAGGCTAACCTATATTTATTATGAATCTCATTCACATTAAACTATATATTATATCATTCATATCTCATATAAATGACATAAATGCCCTTAAAGTGAAAGTGAACACTTCAATTTCATACCAAAACATTAACCCTTCTTTTAACCCAGGTGGAGCCAACCGAGGGACCTAATGGACCTACAAAGTGGCGGGCTCCAATGATCCGAGATTAACTCGCCAAACTCTTTGACCTTGTTAACCAACATTCATTAGCTACGGTAACACTCCACTATAGCCCACCGCACTCCCGTCGGTCACAGAAATATTACGTGTCCATGATATAACCAATGCCCATGAGTCGACCCTTCACGGGTTGTTCGTGAGACACTACCGGGTCAAATTACCGCTTTTACCCTCAGTGTCTACCTCTTTGTTCCTTAAGTCCCCACTGCTCCTTTAATGAACAACATATTGTGATGGTCCAACCACACACAACACCCTTCTCGGGCGGTGAGAAGGTGGGCGTCCGTTGTCCAAGCCAGGAGACAAAGACTTAAGGGAACAACCCTCTAGTTTCCCTAAAGCGGGAGCGAGTGAATTCCATCTCGCGTAGTTAAGTTCTCGGCTCCTACTTGGTTCTCATCACTCGAGAAGATAGGCATATTGGGCGAGTAATCGTGACTACCTCACCCGTACTAGTCAAAGGGCGGACCCTCGCAGATGCGAGTCCGTAACACGCTCGAGGATTCGTGTCGAGTCACTAATGGTCATCTACGAAATTATTAGTCCTTCTCACAACAAATGTTACATCGATGAGATCTAATAAATCACGGTCCTGGTCTTGTACAATCTCATTGTACAGGATGCCCCCACTCGCATGTCAACCACATGAACGAGTCGATCACCTCGTTTGTATCTAATACAAAGCGGGTCGCATCCACAGTGTATCCCAGGATTAGGTCTCCAAACCTATCCATATACTGTAGACCGTTCGGGTCATTAACTCGAACGTGATCCTCCCCAATGTGTCCACTACACACCGCTCAAGCTCTAGTTCTCTCATAAATTCAATGACCACGGAGCTTAGTTTATTGGAAAAGTTTATAAATATTGCGAGACACAAAGTGATGAAATGAATAACTCTTATTAATTTCAAACAATATGTTACAAACACGAGATTAGGACAAAAATCCCAACAAACTCCCACTTGGACTAAGCTAGTGGAGAAAATACATTTACAAAATGTACATAAATTACAATGAAGTAATACAATAAACTAGGGCATTGAATACCCACACACATCTCCCACTTGCCCTAGTCAAGAAGCTCTCGAAGACTTAGACTCTCTAGGTGACCCTCAAACACCTTAGCCGTGAGGGGCTTTGTAAATGGATCAGCTACGTTGTGCTCCGACACTATCTGCGTGACTGTCACGTCTTCGCGGTGCACAATCTCTCGTATCAGATGATACTTGCGCTCAATGAGTTGGCTACTGCACCACTGTTATCACAGAACAGTGTGATCGGCAAGTCCATGTATGGAACAACTTCCAAATCTGTCATGAACTTCCTAAGCCAAACAGCTTCCTTTGCAGCTTCACAAGCCGCAACATACTCTGTTTCCATAGTGGAATCAGCGATGCATCCCTGCCTGATGCTTCGCCAAACTACAGCTCCTCCATTCAGAATGAAAATCAGAATCCGTGTATCCCGTAAGGATCAAATCCCCACTACCATACACTAAGCTATAGTTCCCCGTTCTCCTAAGATACTTGAGGATTGCCTTTACGGCTGTCCAGTGATCTAATCCTAGATTTGACTGATATCTACGGACAATTCCTACTGCATAACAGATGTCAGGCCGAGTACACAGCATGGCATACATGAGGCTCCCTACAGCTGAAGCATATGGAATCCGTCTCATATCCTCAACATCTTGAGGAGTCTTAGGACACTGATCCTTAGACAAGTGAACCCCATGCCTGAAAGGCAGCAAGCCCTTCTTGGAGTTTTGCATCTTATATCTAGACAACATCTTGTTAATATAAGACGCTGAGACAAGGCTAGCGTTCGTTCTTCCGCTTTGGACTATCTCGGATACCTAGAACATCTTGAGCTTCTCCCAAATCTTTCATTTGGAATCTGCGAAGCTAGCCACTTCTTAACGCGTCGATGAAAAATTCTACCTCATTCCCAATGAGAAGAATATCGCCCACGTACAACACCAAAAATGCGACAGCTTTTTTCAACGATTTTCTTGTGGACACAAGGCTCGTCGACATTTTGTCCAGTGATATAACCAATGCCCATGAATCGACCCTTCACAGGTTGTTTGTAGACACGGCTGGGTCAAATTACCGCTTTACCCACGTGTCTACCTCTTGTTCCTTAAGTCCCCACTTTGCTCCTCTAATGAACAACATATTGTGATGGTCCAACCACACACAACACCCTTCTCGGGCGGTGAGAAGGTGGGTGCCCGTTGTCCAAGCCACGGAGACAAAGACTTAAGGGAACAACCCTCTAGTTTCCCTAAAGGCGGGAGCGAGTGAATTCAATCTCGCGTAGTTAAGTTCCAAGCTCCTACTTGGTTCTCGTCCCACGAGAAGATAGGCATATTGGGCGACTAATCGTGACCACCTCTCACCCGTACTAGTCAAAGAACGGACCCTCATGGGGCGGAGTCCGTAACACGCTCGAGATTCGTGTCGAGTCACTAATGGTCATCTCACGGTTATTAGTCCTTACTCACAATGGTGTTACATCGGTGAGGTCTAATAATTCACGGTCCTGGCCTTATACAATCTCATTGCACGGATGCTCCCACTCGCATGTCAACCACATGAACGCGTCAGACCACCTCTTTTGTATCTAATACAAAGCGGGTCGCATCCACAGTGTATCCAGGATTAGGTCTCCAACCCTATCCATATAGTGTAGACCATTCGGGTCATTAACTCGAATGTGATCCTCCCTGTGTGTCCACTACACACCGTTCAAGTTCTAGTTCTCTCATAAATTCAATGACCACGGAGCTTAGTTTATTGGAAAAGTTTATAAATATTATGAGACACAAAGTGATGAAATGAATAACTCTTATTAATTTCAAACAATATATTACAAACACGAGATTAGGACAAAAATCCCAACAAACTCCCACTTGGACTAAGCTAGTGGAGAAAATACATTTCCGAAATGTACATAAATTGTAATGAAGTTATACAATAAACTAGGGCATTGAATACCCGTTTACACATCTCCCACTTGTCCTAGCCAGGAAGCTCTCGAAGACCTAGACTCTCTAGGTGACCCTCAAACACCTTAGCCGTGAGGGGCTTTGTAAATGGATCATTTACGTTGTGCTCGACGCTATCTGCGTGACCGTCACGTCTCCGCGGTGCACAATCTCCCGTATCAAATGATACTTGCGTTCAATGTGTTTGCCTCTCTTATGGCTCAGAGGCTCACGTGAGTTGGCTACTGCACCACTGTTATCACGCGAGCGATTGTGATCGACAAGTTCATGTTTGGAACAACTTCCAAATCTGTCATGAACTTCCTAAGCCAAACAGCTTCCTTTGCAGCTTCACAAGTCGCAACGTACTCCGCTTCCATAGTGGAATCAGCAATGCATCCTCGCTGATGCTTCGCCATACTACGACTCCTTCATTCGAATGAAGGTGACCACAAGTGGATTTCCTAGAATCCTTATCGGTCTGAAAATCAGAATCCGTGTATCCCGTAAGGATCAAATCCCCACTACCATACACTATGTTGTAGTTCCTCGTTCTCCTAAGATACTTGAGGATTGCCTTTACGGCTCTCCAGTGATCTAATCCTGGATTAGACTGATATCTACTGACAATTCCTCTTGCATATAAGATGTCTCCGCCTAGTACACGGCATGGCATACATGAGGCTCCTACAAACCAAGCATATGGAATCCGTCTCATATCCTCAACATCTTGAGGAGTCTTAGGACACTGATCCTTAGACAAGTGAACCCCATGCCTGAAAGGCAGCAAGCCCTTCTTGGAGTTCTGCATCTTATATCTAGACAACATCTTGTCAATATAAGACGCTTGAGACAAGGCTAGTGTTCTGTTCTTCCGGTTCCGGACTATCTGGATACCTAGAACATACTGAGCTTCTCCCAAATCTTTCATTTGGAATTGCGAAGCTAGCCACTTCTTAACGTCAGTAAGAAATTCTACCTCATTCCCAATGAGAAGAATATCGTCCACGTACAACACCAAAAATGCGACAGTTTTTTCAACGATTTTCTTGTGGACACAAGGCTCGTCGACATTTTGATCAAAGCTATAAGATTTGATCGCCTCATCAAACCTTATATTCCAAGACCTCGAAGCCTGTTTAAGTCCATAAATGGAGCAATGAAGCCGTCAAACCTTGGTTCTGTCCCTGAGAAGATAGGCATATTGGGCGAGTAACTGTGACCACTCTCACCCGTACTAGTTAAAGAACAGACCCTCGCAGATGGCGAGAGTCATAACACACGCACGAGATTCGGTGTCGAGTCACTAATGGTCATCTACGAGGTTATTAGTCCTTTCTATCAACGGTGTCACATCAGTAGGTCTAATAATTCACGGTCCGGTCTTGTACAATCTCATTGCACAGGATGCTCCCACTCGCATGTCAACCACATGAACGAGTCAGATCACCTCGTTTGTATCTAATACAAAGCGGGTCGCATCCACAGTGTCTCACAGCCCTCCCACTACGTCGAGGCATTCCCAACTCTTGGGAACGGATTTGACTAGACGTGCTAGAATCAACAACACTTGTTGACGTACATTTCATTCAATACAATTTTACTCCTTGGTAAATGATCCCTGACGTGGTCTTCCTCTAGGAAAGTGACGTTTGTCGACACAAGCACCCTATTTTCCTTAGGATCGTAAAACAGACCACCCCTAGTCTCTTTAGGGTAACCTACGAATAGGCACAATTTCGAACGGGGTTCCAACTTTTTCGGGTTTGGCACCAACACGTGGGCCGGACATCCCCAAATCCTGAAGTGATGTAAACTGCCTTTAAGTCCACTCCAGAGCTCGAAAGGTGTTTCACAAACACTCTTCGATGGAACGTTGTTCAAAATATAAACCGCAGTCTCCACTGCGTACCCCGAAAAAGAATCAGGGAGACGAGCATAGCTCATCATCGACCGAACCATGTCCAACAAGGTTCTGCTTTCTCTCTCCGATACATCATTCTCTCGTGGCATACCAAAGCCGAGAGAGTTGGGACGTGATTCCGTGTTCTATCATATTATCCTAGAATTCAGTGTCCATGTACTCTCCACCTCGATCCAATCGAAGTATTTTAAGCAATTTACCTAAGAGGTTCTCAACCTCAGTCTTGTACTCCTTGAACTTTTCAATAGTTTCAGACTTCTTGTGCATTAGGTAAATATACCCATATCTGGAGTAATCGTCTATGAAAGACACGAAGTACTCATAACCGCCCCGAGCTTTAACATTCATCGGACCATAGAGGTCAGAATGTACTAACTCAAGAGGCTCTTTGGCTCTATATCCTTTTCCACTAAAAGGACGTTTGGTCATTTTGCCCTCAAGGCATGACTCACACACCGGAAAAGAGTTTTCTTCCAACTCGTTTAGAAGTCCACTCTTCACTAGTTTCTCAATCCTATTGAGATTAATGTGGCCTAACCGAAAATGCCAAAGATGGGCATTTTCTTTTGGAGAAATTTTTACTTTCTTAGTTCGTGTTTCTGCAGTTTTAAACAATTCAGTAGTCAAAACACTTTTTACCGAATTGGGTTTCAAAACATACAGATTATTTTCGAGTGAAGCTGAACAAATAACATTCCCTTTGAAAGAAATAAACGCTTTATTAAATTCAAAAGAAAGCTCAAATACAATGTTCAATTAAGTAGGAAATTGAAACAAGGTTTCTAGTAAACCACGGAACTATGTACAAATTGTCCAACAATAAGTACTTCCCGCCAAAGTGTAGCTTCACCAGTGTCGATCATTGCGGCGAGACAAGCTCCGGATCTAACCCGTAGAGTCACCTCACCTCTCGCAATGCCACGCCAGAATCAATTCCACGAAAAGAAGAACAAACGTGGTTAGTGGCGCCTGAATCCAATATCCAGGTTGAGTCACTACTCTCCACTAAACATGTTTCTGTCACAAGTAAATCACATTTACCTTGATTCTTCCTCTCGGCCGAGAATTTGGGATGGTTTCTCTTCGATGTCCGCCCCATCATTCTGGTGGAAACACTTTTCTTTTCTTGCAACCTCTTTGACCTTCTTGCCCTTATGGGCGGCAGCACGGTCAGTTTTACCCCTCTTCATCCTCTTCTTCCCTTTCGGGCGTGAAGGAGCAACAGGTTTCGTCCCGCAGGTCGAACCCCAGCGTGATAAGACACATGAGCAACATTTGCCTCGCATTCCTTGACCCTGTTCAAGGATTGGAAATTCTGTAGCTCATTGAGGAGGGTAGTCAGAGTGTAGATAATTTTGTTCATAACAGTATTGCTTCTTTGCCAAGACATCAGATATGCTGGCAATTATGTAGACCTTGGCCTTTTCATTGGCCCTGATCCACCGATCGTACGCATCGCGAACACTTCGCGACGCGGTCGAGCCCGACATCTGAGGACACTCCTCAGATAGCACGAACTTTATGTCGTCAGTTACCAAAATTGTATTGATGTTGTTTTTCCAACTCTACTAATTTTCTCCCACTAACTTATCTGAAGCGAGTAAAGCTATTATTGCGCTAGACATTTTTAGCTGAAAAATAAGGAAAACCTTTGTATTAGTCTCGTAAAAAACTTTTTGAAATCCAATCAAGTTTTAGCAAAATTGTTTCATGATCCCTAGGTCATTCAAAAATTTTGCAATGATATCCTAAAGGTTTAGAATGACCGCCACCGAAGGGTGAACATAACACTCCTCCTCTAGGACGAGACTTTCTCGATCAGACCCTAATCCCAGAATAACTCTTATTCCATTAGGCGTCCAATTACCATTGTTCAGTCGAATTCATTAACACTTAACGAATTCTGTGAGTGTCACCCTCAATCTTTAAGTTTTCAAGTATCCGTCCAAACAATAGCCACCGAAGGGTGAACCAAGAAAGAAAACCAACCAGGAAACTGTATCCCTTTCGGGAATTCCACGGTGTTCAGGCTCCCATGATCAAGCCCTCCGGCGGGGATTGTCCAGTCCAGCCAAACTAGCAGACAGATCATAGGTGTCTCACGGTGTGAATCGAAAGAAGAGACTGTGGGTCTCGTTTTCACAAGTCACGCTCCCACTCACTATAAGTACTCTCGCCATCCACGATGATATTGACCTATACAAATGCCATCCGAAGGAGGACGCTCGCATTTGCGCCACGAGGTCGAGTATAGATCTCACGGTGCGGACTTAAAAGGAGATTTGTGGTTGGAAATTCAAATGTATCTCATACACTATATTTCCTCCCACTCAGCACTTTAATTTTAATAGGGATTGACCTAGATAAACCGGCTAAAATTTACCTAAGTCTACCAATATAACTCTTATATGGTATTAACCTAAGTTTATACTCACATTATTAACTTAGGTCTATGTGAGTAAATTAATTAACACTTAATTAACGACACTCACGAGAATATAACCTAAGAATCTCCGGACCGAATTCACTCCCAGGTCGGTTTCGAGTGTGGGGGTGTTCATGGCGTCAACTTAAATACCCAACCTTAGACAAAACCTTCCTTAGACGAGTTACTTAGCAGTCTCCATTCAAAGGTTATATTTGATTTCCTAAAATTCTAATCTTATTAGAAAATTAGAAAACCTAAGTCTAGTTATTCAAGTTCTAAATACTTTAAAACTAATAATTAACTTAGGTTGCATGCATTTCTATGTTATAGTGCTTGATCATCCATCACATGAATAATACTATACTATAACATACATTCTCACATGAATTAAATGCATGAGCATGCTTTTAATTTAAAAATATAACACTTATATTTAAATAAATTAAAACATGCATTCATTATATTATAACTCTTATAATATAATCCTATCATGCATACTATATATTATAACTCTTATAATATAAATGATGCATGAAATGTTTAACCTAAGGTGGGATTTTAAATCTATATGACATACATTATGCACATAGAAATAAATTAAAAAATACATCTCATGCATAAAATAATTAAATAGCAAAATGGACCGATTTTTGGCACCTAGGGGCAATTATTTAATTAAATAACATTAATATAACATTAATATTAATATTATTTAATAAAATAATTAAATAAATAAATAATTATATTTTATAAATAAAAAAATAATAAAAAATACAAAATAACCGCTGCCCACAATCAAAATCATCCCACGTTCTCGCGAAAACTGCTGCAAAGAATCGCCTCAACGCTCAGTAGCGTTGCAACGCTGCGCGTGGCGGCGTTACGCCGCCGCTTATCGCCTCTGACGTTGGCGCGTTCTCAACGCCACGGCGTATGTAACGCCAGCGCCTACTCTGCGACAATGCCTCCGCCCGCAAGAACAACGTTGAGACGCCGTTGGGCAGCGTCTCAACGCCATCGAAAGAATAGCAAACACTTTGCTGTTCTTCCATCGATTTTCGCCTGTTTCTGCTCCGATTTCTTCACAGCAACTCTTGCCACGAACGACCCAGACTTACAGACTCGATTTACAACAAAATGCCCAAAAACAACGGACCCTTAAGTTAGTACATTCTAACCTCTGTGGTCCGATGAATGTTAAAGCTCGAGGCGGTAATGAGTACTTCGTGTCTTTCATAGACGATTACTCAAGATATGGGTATATTTACCTAATGCACAAGAAGTCTGAAACTCTTGAAAAGTTCAAGGAGTACAAGGATTGAAAGGAATGAGAATCCCACGTAGCGGAAGACGATTGAATCGTCGATGTATCACTATGCAACTTGTGTTTATTAAAATTGATCTAACACTTAGATCTAGGCTAAACATGCTTAAAGAAGAAGAAATTTACAGCAAGAATAGATCTTACTTACTTGTTGTAGACAAACACAACAATTTCTTCCTCGGATCACGAACTCTTCGTGCTACTCGATCTCAACAGATTCTTCCTACAAATCGATCTCGAACACCACCAAGTGATCTTCTCGTTTGTTCTCTTTTGGAGAAGGGAAGTTGGTAGGAACTTGTTTGTGTTTTGGAGAGGAAAGGAGAAATGAGAGAGTAGAGAGAATTCTCTTTTCTTCTCTTTGGTGAAAAACAAAAAAATGAGAAGAGAGTTTACCAATCCCTTCTTGCAAAGGGTTTAAATAGTGGAATGAGGGAGTTAACATCTTCTCATTATTACCACTTTACCACAACCATAGGTTATGCAAATCTCATTTGCATAACCACATAATATAAGATATCTCATATCTCATATTGCAAATCTCATTTGCAATAATTGTGGATTAATTAAATTGAATCACATCCAATTTAATTTCTCTCATTTAATTTCTCCAATTAGCCCTAATTCAACAATTAGGCTAACCTATAGTTTATTATGAATCTCATTCACATTAAACTATATATTATATCATTCATATCTCATATAAATGACATAAATGCCCTTAAAGTGAAATTGTACACTTAAATTTAATACCAAAAAATTAACCCTTCTTTTTAACCCGGTGGAGCCAACCGAGGGACCTAATGGACCTACAAAGGATGGCGGGCTCAATGATCCGAGATTAACTTTGCCAAACTCTTTGACCTTGTTAACCAACATTCATTAGCTACGGTAACACTCCACTATAGCGTAGCCGCACTCCCGTCGATCACGAGAATATTATGTGTCCATGATATAACCAATGCCCATGAGTCGACCCTTCACGGGTTGTTCGTGAGACACTACCGGGTCAAATTCTTGTTTTTTACCCTGTGTGTCTACCTCTTTGTTCCTTAAGTCCCCACTTTGCTCCTCTAATGAACAACATATTGTGATGGTCCAACCACACACAACACCCTTCTCGGGCGGTGAGAAGGTGGGCGCTGTTGTCCAAGCCACAGAGACAAAGACTTAAGGGAACAACCCCTCTAGTTTCCCTAAAGGCGGAACGAGTGAATTCCATCTCGCGTAGTTAAGTTCCTAGCTCCTACTTGGTTCTGTCCCTCGAGAAGATAGGCATATTGGGCGAGTAATCGTGACCACCCCCTCACCCGTACTAGTCAAAGAACAGGACCTCGCAGAGGCGAGTCCGTAACACGCTCGTGGATTCGGTCGAGTCACTAATGGTCATCTCACGAAGTTATTAGTCCTCATCACAATCTGGTGTTACATCGTTAGGTCTAATAATTCACGGTCCGATCTTGTACAATCTCATTGCAGGATGCCCCCACTCGCATGTCAACCACATGAACAAGTCAGATCACCTCGTTTGTATCTAATACCAAGCGGGTCGCATCCACAGTGTATCTAGGATTAGGTCTCCAACCCTATCCATATACTGTAGACTATTCGGGTCATTAACTCGAACGTGAACCTCCCTGTGTCCACTACACACCGTTCAAGTTCTAGTTCTCTCATAAATTCAATGACCCTGGAGCTTAGTTTATTGGAAAAGTTTATAAATATTGCGAGACACAAAGTGATGAAATGAATAACTCTTATTAATTTCAAACAATATATTACAAACACGAGATTAGGACAAAAATCCCAACATCCTCTACTTACCCTAGTAGGCAGGAAGGAGTGAATTCCATCTTGCTAAGTTAAGTTCCCAGCCGCTCACTCGATCTTGTCCCCAAGAAGGTAGGCATATTGAGTCGGCGAATCTGGCCACTCTCACCCATACTAGTCAAAGGACAATCCCTCGCGAAGAGGAGTTCGTAACCTGCTCAGGATTTAGATCAAGTTGCCTAGGTCATCCTAGTGAAATAGAAACCTAACTAGTCAACAGAGTTACAGCTAGAGATTACTATTTCGTGGTCCGGTCTTATGTAATCTCATTACATAGGATATCCCCACTCACATGTCATCTACACGAACACGTTAGGATCACAATGTTTGTATCAAATACAAAGTGGGTCACATCCATAGTTTAACCAGGGTAAGGTACCCAAACTTTATTCCCTAAATATAGACCCTTTAGGCTGTATCTCGAACCGAGATCCCTTTTATGTACATTACAATCAGTTAGAGATTCATTTAACAGCCTTGGATGTTTAGTTTATTGGATTTGGGGTTTAAATAAAGGCAAACTCGTAGATAACGAACAATAACACTTTTATTGAAACAATAACACTTTATTACAATAATTAGAACATAATTACAAACTACGAGTTTTAGGGCACATATCCCAACAAATTTATGGACAGCATTGACATGCATTATATATCATGAGATGATTATGCTATGAATGTCTTATTATTCATGTGATGAATGGTCAAGCACTATAACATAGTATGCATGTCACCTAAGGTTAATTATTAGTTTCAAAGTGTTTAGAACTTGGAAATAATAGATCTTAGGTTATCTAGTTCTAATTAGATTAGAATTAGGAACCAAGTAATTTATAAGCTATGATTAAAAGAGGAATTTTGTCTAAGGAAAGTTATGTCTAGGTCAGGTATTTAAGTTTAAAGGTGTGGAAACGGAACACCCTACACTGGAGGCGGCACGGGAGTGAAATTTAATCAGAGATTTTTATAAATTACAGTTGTGTCAACGGGTTTATTAAGGGGTTAATAAACTAGAAATCTTAGGTTTAATATAAGGAGTTATATTAACAAACTTAGGATAAAATCAATATAAGAGTTATATTGATTATCGATATAAGAGTTATATTGATAGAGTTAGGTAAAACCATTAGCCGGGTTTTAGCCTAAGTAAGATTCCTATAACTTTAAAGTATTCAGTGGGAGGAAAAAGTGTATGAGATACATATTTTTCCACTTACGCTATCTCCGGGAAATTCACACCGTGAGACTCATACTTGGCCTCGTGGCGCAAACGGGAGCGTCCCCCTTCGGATGGTGTTTGTATGAGTCAATATCAAGGTGAATGGAGAGGGTACTTATAGTGAGTGGGAGCAGGTTTAGTGAAAACAAAACCTACTGTCTCTTTTATCGGTTTACACCATTAGACCATTATGGTCAGCCTGCTAGTTTGGCCTGGACCAGACAATCCCTTCGGAGGGCTTGATCATAGGGGATCGAACACAGTAGACACCCGAAAGGGATAAAGATTTCCTTAGACTATTTTTCAATCTAGTCCTCCCTTCGGCGGATTTTATTGGATGGAGACTCTGGGATCTAAAGACAGAGGGTTACACTCACGGGGTACATAAGTTGTGTATGTATCCTGACCGAAAAATGGTAACTAAAACCTATAGGAATAAGAGTTATTCTAGTATTAGGTTTTGGTCAAGAGTGTCTTGATCCAGAGGATGAGTGTTTTTTATTACCCTTCGGTATCATACATTCTAAACCTTTGGAGTATCATTGCAAATTATAAATGGCCTATGAATCATTTGATAATTAGCTAAAACATGATTGGATTAGAATTATAGCAAGAAACTCATACAAGTTTATTTGTAAATTTTCAGCAAAAATGTCTAGCTCTATAATTTTCTTATTGGGTGCGGAAAAGTTAACCGGAGAGAATATGATGACATGGAAAAACAAACTCAACACTATATTGGTAGTGGATGATCTGAAGTTTGTGCTAACTGAGGAGTGTCCTCAGGTGCCAGGCTTAAATGCGTCACGAAATGTTCGTGATGCATATGATCGATGGATCAAGGCCAATGATAAGGCCAAGGTCTACATGCTTGCAAGTATGTCTGACATATTAGCCAAGAAGCATGAGGGCATGATAACCACCAAGGAAATCATGGATTCTGTGCAGGGTATGTTTGGACAACAGTCCACATAGGCCCGACATAATGCCTTAAAGTACATATTTAACTCAAGGATGCCAGAAGGTACATCTGTTCGGGATCATGTTCTGGATATGATGGTGCACTTTAACATCGCGGAGTCGAATGGTGCTTTCATCGATGAGTCGAGCCAGGTCAGCTTCATTCTGGAAACTCTTCCAGATAGTTTCCTGCAGTTTAGAAGTAATGTTGTTATGAACAAGCTTACTTTTAACCTTACCTCCCTTCTGGATGAACTCCAGACCTTTCAATCTTTGATGAAAATTCAGGGATCGAAAGGTAAGGCAAATGTTGCCAGTAGGAGTTATCACAAAGGTTCGACCTCTGGGACAAAAACAGTGGCTTCATCTTCTTCTAACCTGAAAGGGAAGAAGAAGAACATGAAGAAGGTTGGTAAAGGGAGACAGGCTGACAAAGCTGCCGCCTAGAAGGGCAAGAAAGTAAAAAACGTTGCTAACAAAGGAAGGTGTTTCCGCTGCAACGAAGACGGGCATTGGAAATAGAACTGTCCGAAGTACATTGCAGAAAAGAAGAAGGAAGGTAAATATGATTTACTTTGCCTAGAAGCTTGTTTAGTGGATAATGATAAAACTGCTTGGATACTTGATTCAGGCGTCACTAATCATGTTTACTTTTCTTTTCAGGGAATTGATTCCTGGCAGCAGCTACAACAAGGAGAGATAACACTCCAGGTTGGAAATGAAGAAGTCGTCTCAACTGTAGCAGTAGGCACGATGAAGCTTTATTTTGACAAGAAATATGTATTGTTGGACAATATATTAGTGATACCAGGGTTTACTAGAAACCTTATTTCTATTTATTGCCTCATAGAACAGTGTATTTATGTTTCTTTCTCAATGAATAAAGTGTTTATTTTGAAGAAAGGTATAGAAATATGTTCAACTTCATTAGAAAATGGATTGTATGTTTTAAGGCCTAATTCAGTCAAAATGGTTTTGAACACTGAATTATTTAAAGCTATGACGCACAAACTAAGAAACGTAAAATTTCTCCTAAAGAAAATGCTCACCTTTGGCATCTTAGGTTGGATCACATTAATCTCAATAGGATTGAGAGATTGGTAAAGAACGGACTTCTAAACGAGTTAGAAGAAAACTCTTTGCCTGTATGTGAATCATGCCTAGAAGGCAAAATGACTAAAAGACCTTTTAGTGGAAAAGATTATAGAGCCAAAGATCCTCTAGAGCTTATACATTCAGACCTTTGTGGTCTGATGAATGTTAAAGCCAGGGGAGGATATGAATATTTTATCTCTTTTATAGATGATTATTCTATATTTGGGCATATTTACCTAATGCACCACAAGTCTGAAGCACTTGAAAAGTTCAAGGAATTCAAGACTGAGGTTGAAAATCAATTAGGTAAAACTATTAAAACACTTCGATCGGATCGAGGTGGATAGTACATGGATTTAAAATTCCGTAATCAGATGATAGAACATGGAATTACATCCCAACTCTCTCTCCTCCACACATCACAAAAGAAAATGGTGTATCGGAAAGGAGAAATAGAACCTTGTTGGACATATTTCGATCAATGATGAGTTATGCTCATCTCCCTAGTTCCTTTTGGGGTTACGTGAGTGGAGATCTAGATATACATTTTGAATAGTGTGCCCTCCAAAAGTGTTTCAAACACCTTATGAACTCTGGAAAGGACGTAAAGGTAGTTTATGTCATTTCAGAATTTGGGGTTGTCCAAAGACATGTGCTTGTGACAAATCCAAAGAAGTTGGATTCACGTTCAAAGTTATGTCTATTCGTAGGATACCCAAAAAAACAAGAGGTGGTTTATTCTATGATCCTAAGGAAGATAAGGTTTTTGTATCGACAAATGCCATTTTCTTAGAGGAGGACCACATAAGGGACCACAAACCAAAAAGTAAAGTTGTGTTGAGTGAATTAGACGGAACAATAGCAAATGGTTGCTAAGAACACTAGTACGTCAACAAGAGTTGTTGATACTGTTTTGTCTAGTCAAGAGAGTCCATCTCAAGAGTTGAGTATGCCTCGACGTAGTGGGAGGGTTGTGTCTGACTTTGGCCAGACTGCTACATGGGTTTAGTTGAAACCCAAGTTGTTATACCAGATGACAACTGCGAGGATCCATTGACTTATAATCAAGCAATGGTTGACAAAGACAAAGACAAATGGGTCATAGCCATGGACTAAGAAATGGAGTCTATGTACTTCAATTTTGTTTGAGATCTTGTAGATAAGCCTGATGGGGTAAAACCTATAGGTTGTAAGTCGATCTACAAGAGAAAGCGTGGTGTAGATGGGAAGGTGCAAACCTTTAAAGCTAGACTAGTAGCAAAGGGTTATACCCGGTTGAAGGGGTTGACTATGAGGAGACCTTTTCACCGTTGCTATGGTAAAGTCTATTCAGATCCTTCTTGCCATTGCATAGCATATTATGACTATGAGGTATGGCAAATGGATGTCAAAACAACCTTTTTGAATGGCAATCTTGAGGAAAACATCTACATGGACCAACCCAAAGGGTTCATTGAACCAGGACAAGAGCAAAAGATTTTCGGGCTTAAAAGGACAATTTATAAAAATCAAACAAGCCTCTAGAGTCTGGAATATAAGATTTGATGAGGCAATCGGATCTTATGGTTTTGACTGAGAATGATGATGAACCTTGTGTCTACAAGAAAATCATCAATAGTTTTGTCGCATTCCTAATTCTCTATGTGGATGATATCCTACTCATTAGGAATGATGTAGGTTATCTTACTGACATCAAGAAATGGCTAGCTACGCAGTTCCAAATGAAAGATTTGGGTGATGCGCAGTTTGTTCTTAGGATCCAGATTGTCCGGAACCGCAAGAATAAAACACTAGCCTTGTCTCAAACATCTTACATAGAGAAAGTGTTGTCAAGATTTAAGATGCAAGATTCCAAAAAGGACTTGTTTCCTTTTAGACATGAAATCCTTTTGTCTAAGGAACAGTGTCCTAAGACACCTCAAGGAGTTGAGGATATGAGACGGATTCCTTATGCATCAGCTGTTGAGAGCCCGATGTGATGTGCGCCATGTTGTGTACAAGGCCCGACATCTGCTTTTGCGATTGGAATGGTCGATGAGGTATCAATCCAATCCAGGACTTGAACACTTTGGACAACGGTTAAAACAATCCTTAAGTATCTTCTGAGAAACAAGGAACTACATGCTTGTGTGCGGGGCTAAGGATCTGATCCTTACAGGATACACGGATTCTGACTTTCAGACTGATAAAGATTCTCGAAAATCTACATTAGGGTCAGTATTCACTCTTAACGGAGGAGCTATAGTATGGCGAAGCGTCAAGCAAGGATGCATCGCTGATTCCACCATGGAGGCCGAATATGTAGCAGCTTGTGAAACAACTAAAGAGGTCGTTTGGTTAAGGAAATTCATGCTAAATTTGGAAGTCGTTCCAAATATGACTTTGCTTATCACGCTGTATTGCGATAACAGTAGTGCAGTGGCAAATTCGAGGGAACCCCGAAGTCACAAGAGGGGAAAACACATTGAGCGGAAATATCATCTCATCTGGGAGATCGTGCATAGAGGAGACGTGATTGTCACGAAGATAGCCTCAGAGCACAACATTGCTGATCATTTTACAAAGGCTCTCACGGCTAAAGTTTTTTAGAGTCACCTAGAAGGTCTAGGTTTACAAGTCTTCCTCAACTAGGGCAAGTGGGAGTATTTTGTACAAAGGGGTTTAAATGCCTTAGTTTATTGTATTTACATTACTGTAATATTTTTGTACTCCACAAGCTTTAGGTCAAGTGGGAGATTGTTAGGATTTATGCCCTAAACTTATGTAATTTTGATCAATTAAATAAAGGGTTATTTGTTTTGATAGAATTACAATCTTACTTTATAAATCCAATAAACTAAGCTCCAAGGTTATAACATATATCTTGAACATTAGTGTAGTGGACACTATTTGGATTGTGTTCAAGAATATAACCTAAATGGTCTATGGTATAAGAATAAGGTTGGAAACCTCATTCTGGAAACACCATGGATGCGACCCATTTTGTAATTAGTACAAATGAGGTAATCCAACTCATTCATGTAGTTGACATGCGAGTGGGGGCATCTTGTATGAAGAGTTCATACAAGACCGGACCGCAAATTATTTGTCTAACCAGTGTAACACCGTTAACAGGATAAGACTAGTAATTTATAGATGGTCATTAGTGACTCGACCTGAATCATGAGCAAGTTAAGAACTCCTGCTTATAGGGGTTTGTCCTTAGACTAGTATGGGTGAGAATGAACTGTAGCCGACTCAATAAGCCTACCTTCTCAGGGACAGAACCTCGTAGGTAACTGGGAACTTAACTGTGCAAGATGGAATTCACTCATTCCTACACTAAGGAATTAGATAGGTTGTTCCCTTAAGAACTGACTCCAGGTCTTGAACAACAGGGCCCCGCCCTCTATGAGGGTATGAGTCTAAGGTAGGACCTTAGACTTGTTGTTCATTAGAGGATCAGTGGTGCTTAAGGAGCAAAGAGGTAATCACAGGGGTAAAACGGTAATTTGACCCAGTCGTGATTACGAACAACCTGTGAACGGTTGGCTCATGGGTAATGACTATATAAGTGAACACAATATTATCTACAGTGAGGAGAGTCCAGCTACAAATCTATAGTAGAGTGACTTGTAGTTATTGAATATTGATTAACTGGATCAAAGAGTTTGATCAGTTAATCTCACATCATCGGAACTCATGAACTGTAGGTCCATTAGGTCCCTCCGTTGGCTCAACATGGTAATATTAAGAGTATAAAATTAGGAATGAAATTGAAGTGTTCAATTTCATACATGAGGTGTTATATCAATTATATATGATATAATTAATATAATATATAGTTTTAATGTGAATTAGATTCACATATAAACCATATACTAAAGAGAGAATAAAGGAGGGGTAGGATGGTCATTTCCATCCTATTTCCCTGGTTGCATGAGATGCAACTAGGTTAAGTGATTCCAAGCTTTTGTTGTGTTGTTGGAAAGGCTCCAAAACAAAAACATCTCTATCACAAAATAGCTCACCTCTCCTAAAGGGAGCCCACATTCCTCCCTCACCTAGAGAACAACGGAGAAGATCCAGTGGTCGTGTCTTCATCCGTTCGTGTTTCAGTTGCTGAGATCGTGATCGTGGGAGAGAGGAGCACTTGAAGAAAGGTTCTTCAATGGTAATATTTCTTCCTGTCCATTATGTTTATATGCTTAATCTAGTGCTTTACGTTCTTGAATTAAATCGTTGTAACTAAATCAAGAGCGCGTGATTCACAATCGCTTTCACTGCGGGACTCGTTTTCCCTTCATCATGAACATTGAATGATAAGAAACCATTAATGAGAGAGTTTCTACCTTTGTGCAACCTCCAGGAGAAAGAACCTACAGTAAACAACCATAGAAAATCGGTCAATAGTAACTGCTAAAAATTAGGGGAATCAAATATTAGGAAAAATCGGTTGGAATAGATTTAGGAAGAATTTGGTTTGATTGTAAATACAATTATATACCAGGGGCAAAATAGACATTCAATTTTCTTCACACTCCTCCCTGAAAAATAGGTAGACAAAATTCCAATATGAAACTTTTTTTAGACATTTTTTCATTATAGACTATTTATTTTAGACATTTATCACAATTTCCCTATATCTTTTGTCTTGCAGCTGCAGCAGTAAGGGGAAAAAAATCGAAAGAGTGTTTTTTTTAAAAAAAAAAGAAAATACATACGGTGAGTGTGTGTTTAAGGTGTGTGTGACAGTGAATTTTAAGAGAGAAAAAGATTGTTTTCCTTGTATGTTTGAGGGTATTTTCTTTTGTTTATTTCAAGCTATGAGATTCTTGGTACTTGAAAGTTAATAGTTATTGTTGGGTTATTGAAGGTTAAGTTTGTAGTGCAATTTTGAGAGCTCCTTGTAATCTCTCATTATAATAAAACATGTAGTTGTAGAAGACTGGACGTAATCCCAAGCTTGGAGCGAACCAGTATAAACTTTTCTTTTTTTCTTTCTATCTTTATTATTATTTATTTGTGATTCTTATTTGGTTGATTCTTCTTGTGAAAGTAAAGAATTAATATTGTAGTAATTTATTATTATATTATTATTTTTCTCCCAACAACCTCTTTACCTTCTATCTTTTGTTAATATTCCTTTTTTTTTTTAATTCTCTCTCATAGTTAAATTAATTGGAAATTATATGTTGCTATTATGAACATGTAAATACGGATTGAAATTCGTGATTTATTTTATTTTTTAAACCACACAACAACATGAAATTATATAGATCAAACCATACTTGTAACCTTCTATCAAGGGTACCATTAGTTAAAGGACTCTATGCTAATAAAATGATAGATACCTTAACCTCAACTGAGAAAAGATACTTAATTTTAGGAAAAACAACCACAACAATTTTTACCTCTAAACTTATCATTTATATCAATTTTATCTTAAATTTTCAATTTGTCTCATTCATAAAACTTATATATGTTATACTTTTTATAACCATCTAAACCTCACATTCAGATAAAAAAAAAAAAGTTAAATTATAAGTCTAGTCTCTAGGCTTTTAATTTTGTGTTTATTTAGTGTCTAAACTTTAAAAAGTGTCTAGTATAGGGATTTTTGTACGGATAACTCAATTTCCCGCGCATTAATGACATTTGACCTAACATTTCTAAATAATGAAATATGACCCATTCTGACATGGTAATGCGCACAAAATTACTCATAAGGGTAATATGAAACGATTTTTCTTGTTCATGCTCTCATACGCGGAAACATTCTCGCTCTCGTTGTCTCGCTCTCACTCTCGCTCAAATGAGTGGCCAAAAATATAAAGAAAAAAAGATAAGGAAAAAAGTCAGAGAAGAGTTGGAGTAGCAGAGGTAGAGTGAGAGCGAGTCAGCGAGAGCGAGTCAACTATAGTGCGATTTTTGTTGTTTTTTTTTTTCTTTCTCCAGAATTTTGACAACTTCATTACTATCATGAGCGAGAGCGAGAGCGAGAACGAGACTTGAGCGAGAGCGAGAGAGCTAGAGTCAGAGTAGGATGCCCTTACGGTAATTTGGACGGAATGCACAATACAAAAAGGGTCATATGTCATTAATTTTAGAACATGAGTCAAATTACATAAATACGCGTGAAAAGGAGTCTTCCGTGCAATTTTCTCTCTAGTAGACCCTTAAACTTTCAATTTTGTGTCTAATATATCCATAGACTTTAAAAATAACGAATAGGTCTTTAAATTTTTAATTTTGTGTCCAATAGCTCCCTGAATTTTAAAATTTGTGCTTAATATAAGTCCTTCACATATTAAAAAAAAAAAAATTAAATTCACAAACCTACTAGGCACAAAACTAAAAAATTAAAAATAAATTTATGGTCCCAAACACAAACTTCAATTTTATATATAATAAATCTATTAATTCTTAAAAATTTTGAATATTTCAAAGACCTATTGAAACAAAATTGAAGTTTATTGATGGTCATTTTTAAAGTTTAGGGACCTATTAGGTACAAAATTAAAAGATTAAGGACCTATTAGACACTTTTTAAAGTTCAAAATTCAAATAGACATAAACTTGAAAGTTTTGAGACTAAACTTATAATTTAATTAGCCCAAAATTTTTTTGAACTTCAATCTTATCTATTTGCCATGTATTGTAAGAGAAAAAAAAAATTAGACTTTATATATGTATGTATATGTGTGTGTATATATATTAATACAACAAATGTGGGTTATGGATATTTAAACCTCCAACCTTGAAGGAAAGAGTATATATGTTAATTATTGTTGAGCTATGATCAGATTGGTCGTAGACTTATATTCATATGTACTAAGCTTGACGTTAAATTTGAAAATGTGCAGCCTAAAACTTAGGCCAAATATAATAACAAAAATTTAATGCCAATAAATCTATTTACGAGCTAACCTAGTGATTTTCTGCCAACATGAACATAGTTCAACTGGTATAAAATATGTATCCTTAATCTAGAAGATAAGTTTGAATTTTTCACCCCACATATTGTTGAACTAAAAAAAACTAAAAAAAAAAATTAATAATTCTCAAAAAAAAGAAAAAGAAAAAAAAAGGTCAACTTTTTTTTAGGTACAGAATTCAACTATAACTTAACATTTGGCCTTCGCTACAAGTCAAAAGTTCAATTTTTCTCTCTCTATATATAGTTAAAATGATAAGTTTTGGTAATTGAAATTACAAAGTCGTGCCTGTTCATTTGTTATACGTAAAATAAATTGTAATAGATGTTTAAATTTTAAGGGTTTGTTTGGGACATATGTTATAATAACATGTGTTAGTATAACGTGTGAAATATTTTACACTCGAAACACAAACTATTGTAATCTCAAACTATGTTATTCTGCATTTTAAATAATATTATATAATTATACAAACTATAATAACTCACATATTATTATAATCCTTAGTATTATAACCTAATTGCTCCAAACAACCTCTAATTGTTATTGTAATATCTTGTTTTTAAAAAAAAAACAAAAGAAGATAGTTATTGTAATATCTCGAGTTCACACTTAAAAGTCTATATATCGATTATTTTTTTAGTTTTAAACAAGGTTCTTAAGTTCATTAGATGTGTTTGGATTATTTTTTGAAATTTAGAACAACAATAAAAAAGCACAATAAAAAAGTAGTTGATAGTTAGTATTATGCAATTTAAGAAACAGATATCAAAATGAGCTATTTTAGTTGATGCAGTACTAATTAAATTGATGTCAACAAGAGCATAGCTCAACTGACACCGAGTATGACTTATGATCAAGAAATTATGGGTTTGAATCCTCTCACTCCCAATTATTGATGTAGTAAAAAAAAAAGTACTAATTAAATTGATAATAATTTTTTCTTTTTTTAGTACAATTAAATTGATAATAGTTAAGCGTAAAATTTTCATACAAGTTAATTTAAAGGCGCATCGTTTGATATTTGATTTTTGAAAACTAAGTTTATAAATACTACTTTCTACCTATAATTTTCATTATTTTGTTATCTATTTTTTTTACATATATTTTAAAAAATCAAGCCAAATTTTAAAAATGTCAACAAAAGTATAGCTGGCATTAAGTAAGACTTATGACCAAGAGGTCATGAGTTCGAATCCCCCACTCCCAAATGTTGACATACTAAAATTGGACTTATTTAGCTTAATTAAACTGAGTTTTGAGTAAATTTTTTTGACGCTGAATTAATAGAATTTCTATGACGTTTAAAAAATGTTGTTAATATATATATCTTGACGAAAACGTCGGTTTTATAAGGTATTTATTGGCAATGCTTGATTGTCATAAAAAAATTCCTTTAACAAATGTCTTGAATACGCTTTTTTTACAACTATTAATTGTCATAAAATAGTTAATTATGACAGATTTTTTAATGTGTCATGTATAAAGTTTTCTTGATGATGACTTCTACGACTGAAAAAAAGTCATAAAATGTGTGTTATGACAATTTTTTAATGTCATAAAATTTTGAAATTGTACTGGTTAATAGTTATTGAGCGGATCTAAATTTTAAGTTTATCCAAAAATAGGTTAATTAATAAGAAAGTAAATCTCAACTTTATTTTAAATGACGACTCTAAAATAAAATCCAAGCTTATCATTACCAAGTAATGATAAATTGATGACAAATAATGACAAAGAAAGATCTATAGTGGTGCAATTCCTCTATAAATAGGAGAGTTGTGGCTTTGAAATTGCTATCTCAATTTGTGTTTTTTTTTTTCTCCAACACCAACCGGAGCTCCTCGTAGGCAACTTTTTTTTTTTTTTTTTTTGAAACTGTATTATCCAATAATTATTAATGGATAAAGTTAAAATTGAGGAAAGTAGCTTCTCTCTCGTGGCTTTCAATGAAATATTATTTTTTAGCTGAAAATCCGTGATTTCTACTACGAAATCTATGCAGGTTGTATGTTCATCAATATGCTAATGTATACAGAGGTGAATTTACCATGGGCTCAAGAGGGCTTGAGCACCCCTCAAATTTTTTACCTTTAATAATATGTATAGAAAAAGTCAGATTAAATACCAAAAACGTCTTCTGGCATAGTGGTAAATATGTAATCAACTCCTTTCAAGTTCAAGAATCTAGCCAAATGGTCTTCCTTTCGTGGAGAAGCACGAACTTCCAACAATTTTTTGTTCTGCCAACACAATTTGGAATCATAAAAAAGGACACTATCAAAAGTGAAACCTCCCTACATCTCTAAGTAATTGAGATATGGTTTAAGGGAAGAACAATTCTTTGAACGAAATTGGGAGAGAAAAAGTGTAAGGAAAATCCGAAGTTCCAAAAAAATAATTAATTTTTATCTAATTAATTTAATTAAATAAAATTAATTTAATTAATCATAATTAATGAAATAACTAATTACTTAAATATAATTTAATTAAAATTCATTTAAATATGATCTCTCCCCTAACTTATAATTTTATTTCAATTAATTTAATTATATCAAATTCAATTAAATTAACTAATTAATTAATTCACAATTGCTAAATTAAATACACATATTTAATTTAGTTTTATATTTGAATCATATTTCATTATAAATCTCTCCAACCTATAGTTTTAATGTGCATTAAATCTATAATAACATGAATCTAATTCACATCAAATAATATTTGAACTCTTTCAAATATTTAATTCTCTCCTAAATTAATTTTGAATCAGATCCAAAATTAAATTATATTCTAAAGTTTTAATTAAAAATTAAACTTTATATTATAATGTATCACCATACACTAGAATAATCCTCTAATTTGTACATTTCAAACTCCATTCAAGACCAAATTACCTCAACACCCTTTACGAGCTAGGAAGGGGACTTAATGGACCTACATATCAAAACTTCAACGATATAAGATTAATTGACTAATCTCATTAACCACATTAATCAACATATATTCGTTAACTGTGAGTACACTCCACTAAAGATCTATAGCTGCACTCTTCTCACTGGAGATATATTTCTATGTCCACGGATATAAACCAATAACAGCAAGTTAATCCTTCACGAGTATTCGTAACACCAGTTGAGTCAAATTACCGTTTTACCTCTAAGTTACTTCTATGTCCTTAAGTACCAGTGCTCATCTAATGAACAACCTGTTTAAGGTCCAACCATTAAATAAAAACTACTCTAAGGCCAATGAGAGGGTAACACCCTTTGTTCAAGTCCTGGAGACACCACTTAAGGGAATACACATTTACTTTCCCAAAAAATAGGGAAGGAGTAAATTCCATCTCGTGTAATTATGTTCCCACCTCCCCACTTGGTCTTATCTCCAAAATGGTAGGCTTATTGAGTTGACGATCTGGCCACTCTCATCCATGCAGATCAAAGGATAATCCATCGCAAATAGGAGTTGATAATACACTCAGGATTAAGATTAAGTTGTCTGGGTCATCCTATTGAAATAGAAACCTAAATACACTACAAAAAAGTTGACCTATTTCGACAATTTTTTATCGAAGGTTCTAAAAAACTTTTGAGAAATATATACATTTATCGAAGATATTTAAAAAACCTTTGAAAAATATTCACTTTTTATCGAAGGTTATTAAAAACCTTTGAAAAAGACGTATATTTATCAAAGGATTTTAAAACACCTTTGAAAAATATATGATCATTTATCGAAGGCATTTAAAAACCTTTGAAAAATATTTATTTTTTAACGAAGGTTTTTAAGAACCTTTGAAAAAGATATTATATTTATCAAAGGACATTAAGAACCTTTGAAAATAATATAATCATTTATCGAAAGTATTTAAAAAACCTTTGAAAAATATACTATTTATCGAAGGTTTTTAAAAACCTTTGAAAAAAATATTATATTTATCAAACACAACTAATAACTTTTGAAAATAATATGACCCTTTATTGAAGATATTTAAAAAACCTTTGAAAAATATCAACTTTTTATCCAAGGTTTTTAAAACCCTTTGAAAAAGATATTGTATTTATCAAAGGTAACTAAGAACCTTTGAAAATAATATGATCGATCATTTATCGAAGGTGTTTAAAAAACCTCTGAAAAATATCAACTCTTTATCGAAGGTTTTTAAAAACCTTTGAAAAAAATATTATATTTATCAAAGATAACTAAGAACCTTTGAAAAAGATATTTATTTATCAAAGTTAACTAACAATTTAAAAATAATATGATTGTTTATGGAAGGTATTTAAAAAAGGTTTGATAAATCTCTCCTTTTAACCGAAGGTTATTAAAAACCTTTGAAAAAGATCTGGATTTTAAAACCCGTCGGTTAAACTTTAATCCTCGTTCTCCCCTTCCATTCCGTTTTTCCCTCCCTAGCCCTAGTCATGGATGTTTTATCCTTCTTCTCCCGTTGCCAATCACGTCGCCCACATCCTCCTCCGTCTGGTGCGATTGCCTCCCCTAATTCTCGTCCATCTTCTTCTTCTTCTTTTCTGACAGGGAACTATGCAAATCCAATCAAATCAAATGGACAAAATTCATTCAATCAATGATTTCTCTAATCTTTTTCAACATCTAGATAAGGAAGAGTACACCCCCTCTCTTTCAATTTCTCATGTGTTCATCTGCTCTAATTCTGATTACTTTCTCTTCTTTGTTGCAGTATAATGAAATCCTCGACAAAGGAGTTTCCAATACACTGTACGAACAAATTTAGCCTTTCCTTCGTCTCCTTTGCATTTTTGTAATTAGCATCGATTCTATCGGAACATGCCTTTTTCGACTTTCAGGTATTTCTTGCATATACAATCTTTACTCTTTAGTTCTCTTGTTCTATCGATCTTTCTTTAGCACGAACTATCTCCAACTTCAATAAATAGTATTCGACTTAATCGATGAGATTTTCGCACTTGTTGAACTGCTATTGTCGAGTGGTTGGCCAATTTATTATTACAAACTGAAAATTGTTGTGGATTGAAAAACTTTGTTGTTTTTATAATCATATAATCTCGGTTGGCTTATGCACTGCAACCAGTTTAGAAGTTTTTGACTATAGTATTTATCAGAGACTTTTTTTAACAAAAATTATTACATAGTTAGATATGTTACTGTGAGACAAAGGCAAGACGAGTTTGCATTATGGACGGATACGACAATTGGTGAGGCTCTCAGGTCCTTCCATTTTCTATCTGTTGATTGAAAGCATGTAATGTGGGTGTGTTAGGTTGATAGATGAACTAACTTAATTTATCCCCTGCACCATAAGATATAGAGTATACAAATCCGCCTCATATATTTTCTTTGTCTTGAGTGATTTTTCGATCGCTGAAGTTTATGTACTGTTGTGATCAAATAGATAATTCTCTTGTGAATCTCTCGATAATTCTTTTCTTTTTATTTCTTTCTTCCTGCTGCTAGTAGGTTATAAGAGATGTTGTTTAGAAGGTTAGCTAATGAGCAGATGTTCTATTTCTAGGAATATCATTCCTTTTTTATTTCTCTCTCTTTGTAAAAGGCCACATTAACCCTACAATATTTGGATAGTTGGAAGTTTATGTAGGTTTCTTAGGTCCTTCTGTGTCCATAGTGTTGAACCTTTTGTGTTGACCATTCAGGAAATCTTCAAGGGGAAGATATGATCTTTTATTATGACTATGTGGTTCTCAGCTCCATCTGAACGAAGTTTTAATTGCTTCTATTGGTCATTTGTCCTCTTGATTACCTAACTGGTTAGACAGCCTTCAGCCTAAGTTTACCACATAGATGATTAGTTTTACTTGGGTTTTAATGAATTGGCAGCAATGATTTAGAAGTCACAAATCTAGTGGCATTATGCATGACAACTTAGTTTACTGGTTCTTTTTTCCAAATTGTAAACACTACTTGAACTCTCTTGTGGAGCAGAGAGAGGATGATTGTTTGGAGATAAAATTTTGAATTGTCTTGAGGAGAGAGAATTTTGGAGAGAGAATGATTGGGAGAATCAGAAAAATAAATATAAAAATAATAACTGCAATGTAAATCTTTTAAAATGCAATTTAGATACAATTTAAATAAAATATTTCTTGATATTCTAACTGATGGACCTTTTAGAACTGAAACTACACACTGTTTTATGTATTTTCTATAAGTTAGATTTTTTTTTGTTCTTCTAAAATATATATATATCCTCTTTAATATATTTGGTAAGAACATCTTTATCAAGATCTTGTAGTTCCTTATTCTCTCGTTAGAAACTTTTCGAAACTTTCTATAATTTTGGTTTATTTCCTTGATCCTTTTTAGCTTCTTTCATTGTTCTCATCCATTGAACGCACATTTTATCTTTTCCTAAATAAATAACCTTGGGGCGAGAGTTTCTTTTCTGCAATTTTTTTTATAGGAAAGAATCATAAAGACAAGTTTTATAAGTTAAATGGATGAATAAGTAATATCATATTTTGTTGCTCTATCAAATGTCTTACACAATGTCTAATCTCCGTGTCAAGAGAAACTTGAGAGTAAGATTTTCTCTGCACTCCTTTTATTTATTACCTTACCTTTATAGATCCTTCATTTAAAGTGAAAATAGGCTCAGATAACATTTCCGGAGGGTAATTGGGCTTTTTCAGATACTTCAAGAGGCTTTGAACTCTCTTGAAACTAGTCCCAAAACTTTTCAACCACAAACCTTAACTAAATCTATTTATAACCACTCGACTATAGCAAATGGACTTCTGTAGTTACAAATATATCACTGTAGTTACGAAATATAATCTAACCTAAGTTCAGTTCAATTCAGTTAGGTAGATATTCCATTAACTCAGTTTATACACACAAGCTGTCTCTCAAACCAGTTCATTTAATCCCTCTCGGTTAATAGAATGTAAACATAAATGTAAATGTGTCTTGTGATTAGTGGACTGTGATGTGTTCTTGATTCTTTTCTTCAATACCCAGTTTGATTTTCAATGTATCTTGCTTTATAGAGTTACATAAGTAGTCATTGTACCAATATTGTGGACACTTTTGAATTTTAGACACAAAGCAGAGAGAAAAAAGAATGATAGCTAAATAATGTTTTGGAAGAAGAAGTTTCTCTAAAATTGTTAAAGCACAATTAAAGGAAAAACACAAATTTAGAAACAACACTAGCAAAGCCTATATGTTGGTTTTGCCTAAAGACATTGCAACCTGTATTGTTTTAAAGGAACTCAAATTTAGAAACATCGCTAGCAAACATCACGAATTCCCAAAATATCTTACTATGAATTATCCTGCACTTGAAAGTCATGGCAATGATGGGCTTGCATTAGTTGATGAACTTTGTGTTGCAGTTTGCGAGAATATTAATCTTTATATGGAAAAAATGATGAGGAGTTTCAGGGTACTTGAAATGATTTTGCTCTAGTTGTAAGGGGCTTACTGGGGATGTATCTCAGTCATCAAGCCGAGATTAGTTCACTGTTACGATGATGAAGTTTTTTACTACTGTGAGCATGAGTGTACACCACACCTTATTTGCAGGCGAGGGAGTGATAACATAGTAATTCCCAATGTGAGGTTGAAGGATGATGATGAGGAACTATTTAAAATGAATTATGTTGAATTCATTAGAGACACATGGAAGGTAGCGATCTGGATATACTAGGAGGAGGATAGCTTGTGAACTTCTTTACCGTTCTTATTCCATGAAATTTCTTTGCAGATTTTATTGATTCATTGTTCACATTTGCTTTTTTTTTTTTTTTTGCTTTGTGTTTTTATGCAATTATCTATCTTTTGCTTCTTCTCTGTACCTACAAATGGAGTTAATTTTGATTTTGTATTTGTAGTCTGAACTCAAATCATATCCTTCTCAAGTGGTTGATGGTACACTTGACATGGATGAGGACGAGATCCTTGTGCAAGTTTTTGGACCGAGAAGCATGGGTGTGTTCGTGGTTATGGGGTAGGTGTTACTCCTTCCGAGTTTTTGAGTGTCATCTTAATGAGTCGAACAACAACTTCAAGAATCAAGCGACAAAGAAAAGTCGAGGTACAAGCACTCAAAGATCAAATTGTTTAATCGAAACATCGCTTTTGAGGAGAGATTTAAAATAATTATGGCGAGATGCGTAAACAATTTGTTATTAATTTGATTGTGTAGTAGTTAAATGTTCTAGAACTTTTGTCATTATTTTGTCTATATAAATAATTTATGAGATCATGTCAAAATTATTAGCTACTTTAAGACATTTATGTTTACATTGATCTTAAACCACTTTAATAGAAGTTACTATTTCTTTATATATTCTTTCTATTCCATATCCTTGTACTTGCAATTCAGAAATTACAGGTAAGTAGATCAATAGAGAACATTCCGAGGTTTGCCAATAATAAGTTGAAAATAAATTTAATTTGGTTTATACTATTGTATTCAAGTGCTAAAGTCATTTGCAAGAGTTTTTCAAGGATTTATGAATTTCAATAAAGAAGTATTTCTAAAGGCTTTAAAGTCTTTGAAAATAGTATTATAAACCTTTAAAAATAATAAAAACCTTCGAAAAAGATAATTGAAAATGAATAATTATCGATAAACAATTTGTCAATTTTCGAAGATATATGACCTTTTGAAAAATAATCATTTTCGAAGGTTAATGTACCTTTGATAAAAGCTTTTTCGACAGGATCTATTTCGACACCTTTTGAAGGTTTTGTTAACCTTCGAAAAAAGATTTATCGAAGGTTTGTTTAGTACTTTTTCGAAGGTTGTGACCTTCGAAAAAAGTCAATTTTCTTGTAGTGATAGTCAATGGAGTTACATCTATTGGTTACTATTTTGCGATCTGGGTCTTATGCAAACTCATCGCATAGGATACCCTCACTTGCATGTCACCTACATGAATGCGTTAGATCATTGCATTTGTATCAAAAACAAAGTGGGTCGTATCCATAGTGTCACCAAGATATGGTACCCAACCTCATCCCTATATTATAGTCCCTCTAGGTTGTTTCTTGAACTTTGATCCCCGTATGTCTCCACATACAATTCAAGACACATACACACAACCTAGGATGTTAGTTTATTGGATTTAGAGTTATTTTAAGGAAAACTAATATATAAAACAACAACACCTTATTGAATAAATGTAATAACACTTTATTGATATAATTGGAGCAAATTACAAATTTACAAACTACGAGTTTTCGGGCATAAAACCCAACAAAACGTGTCATTGTTCATTTTGGATAATATTGAGTTTATATTTTTTGTCCATGATAATTCTCATTTATGAGAATTATTTAGCCTTTAAGCTTAGTTATACTTGTATGTTTTCTACATTTCTTTAGGTAAAAAGTGGATAAAGTAGAGTCAACTGCATATAATTAAGAAAGAGTAAAAGATTCTTGAAGTATGAGGGAAAATAAGCAATCATGAAAGCAAAACCTCATATTTTCCAGTTTTGAATGTAGAAGGCAAATGGAACACAATTGTTATGCAATTGCATACTTGCGCCAAACTCAAAACTTAATATAATGACGTCAATCACGGATTAAAGAGCTGGAAGCACCACGTGGGGTTGAAGTTGAAGTGCAAATTTAAAACCCTAATTTTGGACAGAGTGCAAATGTTATGCAATTACATGACATGCAATTGTTATACAATTGCAATTTTAGAAAATTTGGAAAACGCAAAAAAAATCGAAAATTCCGTGATTTTGAGAGATTTTATGCCAATTTTCTCCAAAAATCCAGCAAGACAAGTTGACCCATAAAAAACAAAACCCTAGAATGTAATCCCTATATATTTTGGAGAAAGAAACCGTCAAAAGAGAGCTCGTCTTCGGAGGAGAATTCCATTTTTTTAATTTTGGGTTTTTTTCAAGTTCTGTAATTTTTGTTTTTTTTCCCTTTCCTTAGTGTTGTTATATTTTCTTCTACTTCTCATCCCCGATTCTCTTCTTCAATCCTATCACAATGAAGGTTTGGTGGTGTTGAATAAAGAGCTAAATTTTAGAAGTTTTGTTGAATTTAGTTTATGAGTTTTCTTTCATTTACAAAGACAACAACATTTTGCTTTTTTTTCTTTTGTTTTCTCTACTCTTGGTCAGTCTAGAAGTTTCTCGTCCTTTCTCAATCCGACTCCAATGAGAATTGGTTGTTGCAATGGGAAATCCTTGCTCGATTGATTTGGGATCGAGGGAATTTTCTTTGTAGTTTCTTTTGTATGATTTCATTTCAACAAGTAGCTTAAGTTTTAGCTTTAGAATTCTTAAATTGACTTTGTATTGTCTCTACTTTCAGCAAGAGTGTTGTTAAGTTAATTTCATATTTAAATCGTTTTCTTCCTTTCAGTTTAATGAGTGTCTTCGAATTTATTTCATTATATTCAATTAATTTTCATACGGAGAGCTAAGTTTCCTTAAGGATTCAAGATATGAATGCCCTAGCGGAAAGACATAAAACTCCAAAACAAAAACAATTCAACTAACTTTTAAAAGGAATTTTCTTTTGGTGAATTTAATGTGAGTAATCATAGTCGACCATCTAGAGTTGCTTGTTGAGCTTAAGCTTAATACTGAAAGAGTTAAGTGAAGCGGATGTCACAAAAGCAATGGAGGAAAAGGCTTAGACATAAGTCTTGAAACTTCGACCCTAAACATAGGGCGAGACTCTAAAACCTTAGAGTTGTATGCCCAAACACATGAGTTAGATTAGCCATAGACATATAAGTTTAATCACTCAGTCTCCTAAAAATACTTCAAGGAAGGTCGAATAGGAGTAGAACTCGGTTTACTCAGTTTAAAGTTGGCGTGAATCATCAGTCTACGCAATTGCATTGCAGCTGCATTCTGTGCAATTGTATTGGAGTTGCACTGTTTTTCCAATATGAGCATGAACATTCTTGAATCCCTCAACTTTCTACTATTTTTTAATCTTTTTTATTTTAGTTAAAACCTCCCATCGATCATTTTATTTATGGTTACTTTTCAATTGCAATTTGTCAGCAATTTGTGTTGTCTCAATTGATTTTATTAAACTTTGTTCCCTTGGGTACGATACTTTGAAATACTCCAGTTTAATATTGCTTCGATCATGTGTACTTGTATGTAGCGTTATAAGTCCAATCATGCAATTGTTATTGTGAGTTTGATTGAAAAAATCAAGTAATAATTGTATAAACTACAACATAGTTATATGCTTTTTTTTTTTTCACTTAAAGGGATCTCGACTATGTTTTGTTTTAAACACTTTTGTTGTATTGAAATATTGCAGAAGTTTCATTTGTGTATGTAGTAATGTCCCTAGACATATTCTGTATAGATTAGGATCGTTACAATTATGTCTAATATTAAGACTACATTGTTAATCGTGTAATTTTAATGCTCACTTGACATTCTATCTTATTTAAGAGCTACACTTGAAATTTTGCTTGCTACTGTTAGATTATCTTAATCTTTATTGTATTAGATTAGATTAGATTTGATTTTATATTGTCCTATAAATAGCACTTTTAGTTTTGTATCTCAAGATAACACATCAATACATAATGTAAACCCTAGTCGTCTTTGTGTTCTTCTTTTCTCCTCCATTCTCTAAAAACAACATGGTATTAGAGCCTAAGTTAGGGTTTCTCTTGTACCGCCACCCGTCCGCCACTCCGATCACTAACGGATCCTTCAGTCTGCTTCGTCCGACAGATCCCTCATCCCGCATCTTCATCCGCTCAAATCCGACAAATTCGACAGTTTCGATCCGACGCCCGCTCGACTAGGCTCGATCAGATCCGATGCCCGTTCATCTTCAGTTCAGCATCTTCAGATCCACTGCCCAGATCCAGCCACTTATGACTTGCGCCCTCAGATCCAAGTATTTCGCCTCAGACCCACACGGTTTCGTATCATCCTCGCCTTCTTCTTCAGTTCGCTCGCCTCCTTCACCATCGCTGCCTTCTGCTTCAGATTTGCTCATCGTACGTCCCTCAGAACAACCACCACATTCAGATCTCGATGTCCGCCCCTCCAGACCTTTGCCCTTCAAATCTCTGACGACCTACGTCCTCTCCACCAGATCCGAAAACGCAAGATTCGAACACGCCACCAGATTCGAGATCCATCATCGAACGCTGTCTCAGTCCAGATCTGTTTTTCATCATACCGTTCTTTCATATTCGAACATGCTGCCTCAATCCGATTTGGTTCGATTTTATCAGACCGGTTCGACCAATAAAGTCTGGCTTTCTCAACCCGGTTCGGTCCGCTTCGCTTAGACCGGTTCGATCCAATTCACTAAAGTCAAGGAAGTTTGGTCTGGTCTGGTTCAGTTCATTCAGTTATTCAGTTCGGTTTGGTTCGTCTTATTCAGACCGTTTTGGTTGAGTCACTTTATTTTGTTCATTTTGCTTTATTTGGTTTATATTCACCTACCCGTCGCCTCTGTTGTGCTTCTCGGCATGCTTGCCTCATCCTAGCAAACTCACATAGGGTTGTGAGTTTGAGAGGGAATGTTAGATTATCTTACTGTTTATTGCATTAGATTAGATTAGATTTGATTTTATATTGTCCTATAAATAGGAACTTTAGTTTTGTATCTCAAGATAACACATCAATACATAATGTAAACCCTAACCGTCTTTGTGTTCTCGTTTTCTCCTCCATTCTCTAAAACACAACAGCTACATTGATGTTTTATTTTTTTATTTTTTATTTTTTTGAGCTCAACAACACATTTGGAGTGAGAATTTCAACTACCTCTAATCTCTTGATCGATGGTACACGTCAATTACTATTAAACTATACTTACTTTGGTCTTGCTACATGATCTTTAACTTTATGCAATTAGTGCGCAATGTAAGTTTTTTTTTTATTTATTAGCAGAAGTTTGCTATTAGACATAAAATTAAAGTTAAATTATAAATTTGGTTTCTAACTTTTAGAGTGGTATCTAATAAATCATTGAACTTTTTAATTAAGTGACTAATAAAATCTCTAAATTTTCATTATAGATTCCTAAACTTTAGAAAATATTTAATAAATATTGAAATTTTTAATTTTGTGTCTAATAGAATCATAATTTATTAGTCACTTTTTAGAATTTAAGGACTTGGAAGATCACTTTTTAAAGTTTGAAAACCTACTAAATAGAATATTGAAAGTTTAGAAAAAGAAATCTATTAGCAAAGAAATGTCAAAGTCTCATCTTATAGAAATGTTGATGGAAATATTAATGGAATGTCGATGTTGATAGATATTTTTTTAAAAATTATATTAATAAAAAAATCATAAATATACTCAAATAAGCATTTCATTCTCTTTAAATACATTAAACATTTCTTATTATTAATACTTATATCCACATTAGTGGTATTTAGTTGCTTTATATTATATATATATATATATATATCCTTTAATTTTTTAATAATTTTTTAAAGATTTTCATTAAATTTTTATGATGGAAAAATGTCGAATCACTTATCAAGTCGATGTCAAACTCATAAACATGAAAATGTAAGTAGATATGTCGAAAATTTAATCTACCTATTAGACACTTTTTAAATTAAGAAACTTATTAAATATAGCTCTCAAAGCTTAGGATTTGAAAAAAGAATGGATAGTGATTTTTGAACCTATTCTTTTCATGACTCTTCTTAACTGAGATAGGGAATCTAATGCTTGAGATTAAAATCAATTTGATTCTACCATACATATCAGGATTGAATCCCGTTATATTGTAAAAGTCTTCCTTTTTCCTTTCTTTTCAACTTATTTCTATCTATTTTTTTTTTTCGATTTTGGCTAATATAACCTAAAATTAACATTTTGGAATACCATACTAAATTTTTTCAATATAGAAACTAAATACACATAACTCTAAAGGTTTAGAGACCTATAAAAAAAATTTAAAAGCATAAAAATTAAATAGATATAACCTTGATAATTAAAGGAACTCAATTGACATAAAATGTATGCTCTCGACTTAGAGGTTCAAATCTCCAATCTTACTTGTAAAAAATAATTAAAGGGCCCAACTTGTAATTTAATCTAAAATAAATATTAAAATTTTATAAGCAAATAGGATTATAGCTTAAAAGTAGCAACTAAAATCAGATTTGAATTGAAGTAGGCTAGGAACTAGGACTAGTAATTGTTGCTTCATTAAAAAAAAAAAATAGTATTTATTCGGTGGATAAACGGCGTCGTTCGGCATTGTACAAGCAATAAATTCTCGTTCGGTTCAACGTTTCCACAAATGCTCACTTGCGCCAATCATATCTTTGACCAACTAAAATAGTATACATAAATTTCACATTTTAGTTGAGAAAATTGGGGTTTTCCTAAGCGATGTGAAAACATAAATTTAAAAATAAGAAATTTAAAGAAAATAGAGTTGTATTTCATATTTTCAAATATGTGTTGGTAGCCGATTTAAAATTTTGATTCTATTTTAAATAGTTATTTAAAGTGTGTCTCATAACATATTTATATTTATAGATCATGAAATTAGTTTAGTTGCAAAATTAATTATTGAATTGAATATAAGTCATTATTAATTATTTTATGAACATGATTTTATAAATTTTATAGAATTATCATTTTGTAATATAATATTATGTATACATATTTTAATTTAACAAAAATAAATTGAGCTTTATAACATGAAATATTGTATTTATTAAGATTTTTATCTTTGTGTTAATATAATTCTGTATTTTAAAATTTTAAATTTAGAATCTGGATACAATGAAAACATAAAAATGTTGTTTTCAGAATTCTACTATTTGGATCCCATAATCTGAAAACAATTTTCAGAAACACATCTGTCAAACACATATTTACTGAATTCAGTAAATTCAAAAACATAAAACAGAATTCGTATTGCCTACCAAACCGACCCTTAGAATTTAGTCCCCATAATTTTAAAGATTAAAATTTTATTACTATAATTAGGTAAAACTTAGTAAAAAGTCATATCGTTATTAATGAATTGAATACATGATTGTTAACTATGTGTCAATTAGGTGATTATTATTATTATTATTATTTTGTGGGTAAAGTAGTGAATGAGATCAAAACTGTAATGGTGTACTTCGGGTTGGGTTGGGTTATGCTAGTTTTTTGGACCAACCCGAATTTTCGGGTTAGTCATTCTTCCAACCCAAATAACCCTATTCATATGAGGGTAACCCAACCCAACCCAACATTTTCGGGTTGGGTTGAGTTGGGTTAGGTTGGTTTGAGTCATCCGGTTAGTTTTTTTTTTAAAAAAAAAAAAATTTAAAATTTAAAAAATCTAAAATTAATATAAATATAAAAAAATCAAGAATTAAAGAACTCCAAATGTATTTATACTAAATAACAACCACAAAACTTAAATATTCTAATACAAATTTACAATTATCTCAAGAAACTTCTAAATAAATCGCCAAGATTTAAAACAAAGACTCTTTATTTTTCAAAAATTGAATTAAAATTAGTCACTTAGTTTCAATTTATATTATGAAAAATTACACCCTAACGACTTCAAAAATGTATTTTTAAGAATTATTAAATAATAAATAATTATGAAATTAAATAAAAACAAATTAAAGACATGTATATGTAGTTGTATGGTAGGTAAAAATATAATTTTTAAAATTAATAATAAGTTCAGGTTGGTCGGGTCAACCCAAATTAATTTTAGGTGAACCCACGAACCAACCCAACTCATACATTTTAATTTATTTGAACCAAACCCAACCCAAATAAATTCATAACCCAACCCAACCCGTCGGGTTGGATTGGGTTGGTCGGGTTGGTCGGTTTATCGAGTTTTTTGAACACCCTTAAAAAACTGGATTGAAAATTGGCAATTTAACACAACTTTGAAAATTAGCAATTTGTTTCTTGTTTACGAAAGAAAAAAAAAAACAAAAACTTGTTTGATAATTGTTTTTTGTTTCTGTTTTTGTAGGAAGAAGGATTTTAACCAAGACCTAACATAAAGAATGTGTAGCTTGAGCATCCAATTGACCAACAAGTTGAAGGATAAGATTACTATTCATAAGAACAAACTTATATAATGTAAAACAAAACTATTTTGAGTAATTTCTCAAATTCAGCCTCAATTTTAAAAACATTATTCAAATTTTGGAAACAAAAAATGGAATGAATTATCAAATAAGTTTATTTAAAAATAATGAAAAATAGAAACAAGAACGTTATCAAACAATATTTTTTTTTATTGGGTCAGTTACTTAACTCACACCACTAACTAAATACAAAATACCACATCACAATCCTACATCATTTACACATGCATAACTAATTGTTACCTACTCAATCTGTCAACATCATTTACACATTCGTTGTCTACTCAATCCGTTAGGGGTTCTTAACATTATGGATTATTTGTGAGATTTTATCAAATTATAGAAATAAAATTCTAACGCTTACAACTATAAAGACTAAAGGGTAGTTTTCTCTAAATTATTGGAACCAAATTTATAATTTATCGAAAATGTTTTTAAAAATATTCAATATTTGTAAAATTCTAAAAATACATCAAAAGCACTTAAAAGCTTGTACAAAAGGAATCATTTTGACCAAATTTTCTCAACAAGTGCTTGCATTAAAATCAAACACACTTTTGTCCTTAAAAAAAACAAACAAACACACTTTAAAATTAAATAAACTATAAAATTTGTTTCACGAATCAGGTAAAATTTAACTTATCTGTTTCGAACATGAGATCACCAATTTACAACAAAATCTTAAACAAAACAGCCCTAATTTGAATTGGGAGAAATTCAAATCCTCTTGGAAAGACGCCATAGTTTCTTTCTTCTCAACAAACAATTGGGAAATTCCTTTAAATGGAAAGCTCCAAATCCAGAGATGATTCAGCCAAAATTTCCCAAAAAAGCAATTGGGACCAGAATCCTTATCATTCTTCATCTTCTTGCCTGCCCTATCGAATCTTCTTCAACCGTCAAATTGCTGATTCAGACTCCGCGTGGTGTGTTGTGTCACCATTATTATCATTATCGTTATCTTCTTCACGTTTCCCAATAAACCCTCTTTCTTTTTGGCATCTCACTTTCTTCCACGTTTTTCTTTCGTCAACCGATTTGGGTTTTCTTTTTCTCTTGTTCGTGTTCTTCATTTCTTTGCCTTTTCCTCTGGATTCAGTGAGTTCGCTTTGTTTTGCTGATTGTATTCTGTTAGCTGTTTGATGGGTTGAGGTTGGTTCGTTTGGCGCAACGGGTTTTCTGCGACAGATTGGTTGGTGGATTTCGTATTCGGGAGGTTGATTGATCGATATATTTGGTCTTGCTTGTGCGTTTAAGCAAGTCAAACTTGGGTTTCTTATTGGGTTTCCTTTGGATTGGAGGATCCATTGTTGTTGTACAAGTTCAGATTGAGGAGTTCTTTGCCGTATTCAGGTTTTTTACTGGCATTTGTATTGTTCTTCTCCTTTGGCGATCCTTCTTTTCTTCTCCTAGTAATTTATTTTGAAGAGCTGAAGGGTTCAGTGTGCTGTTTAATTTGGAGCAATTTTACATGCTTTCTTCCTTCCTAATTCATTCGGGGATTAGTTTTAGTTTCCATTGAGCCATTGTTTTGAAGTTTGTAGAAACCAGATTTCCTGTCAGTTGACTTGTTGTGCCATACGCTTCTTTACCCTGTAACACAATCCATTCTTTGATATTGAGCTCTGTTACTTCAGAACTGTGTAGATTGTATTAGCCTGTGACAGATTGCTTCAGTCCCTCTTAAGAATTATGGACATTAGTAATGAGGCCAAGGTTGGTTCCTTTTCTATTGGACCTTCAACCATTGTAGGTCGAACTATTGCTTTCAGAATCCTATTTTGCAAATCGGTATCTCAATTTAGGCATCAACTATTTCGTGTTTTGCTAAATATCATCTATAGATTTAAGGCCATTGTAGCACCCATATTATCATGGATGCACCCTAGAAATCCACAAGGGATACTGGCGATGGTTACGATTATTGCTTTTATGTTGAAACGGTACACTAATGTTAAAGAGAGGGCCGAATTGGCTTACAGAAGGAAATTTTGGAGAAACATGATGAGGTCTGCATTGACCTATGAGGAGTGGGCTCATGCTGCTAAAATGCTTGATAAAGAAACTCCAAAATTGAATGAGTCAAACCTCTATGATGAAGAGCTGGTGAGGAACAAACTTCAAGAGCTTCGCCACCGTCGCCAGGAGGGATCTCTTAGAGATATAATATTTTGGATGAGAGCCGATCTTTTCCGAAATCTTGGCAATATGTGCAACCCTGAACTACACAAGGGGAGGCTTCAAATTCCCAAACTCATAAAGGAGTACATAAATGAGGTTTCAACTCAGTTGAGATTGGTTTGTGACTCGGATTCAGAAGAATTGTTATTGGAAGAGAAGCTCTCGTTCATGCATGAAACGAGGCACACATTTGGAAGGACTGCTCTACTCTTAAGTGGAGGTGCTTCACTTGGAGCTTTTCATACAGGAGTGGTTAAAACTCTGGTAGAGCATAAACTTTTGCCTAGAATAATTGCTGGTTCTAGTGTGGGATCCATCATGTGTGCTGTTGTTGCCACTAGGTCCTGGCCTGAGCTACAAAGCTTTTTTGAGGATTCTTGGCATTCATTACAGTTTTTCGACCAGATGGGTGGTATTTTTACTGTGGTAAGGAGGGTAATGATACAAGGTGCTGTTCACGAGATTCGGCAATTACAAATGATGTTAAGGCAGTTGACTAGCAACCTAACTTTTCAGGAAGCTTATGACATGACCGGTAGAATTCTTGGGATAACAGTTTGTTCCCCCAGGAAGCACGAGCCGCCTAGATGTCTTAACTACTTAACATCTCCTCATGTTGTGATATGGAGTGCTGTGACAGCATCTTGTGCATTCCCTGGCCTTTTTGAGGCGCAAGAATTAATGGCCAAGAACAGAAGTGGAGAGATTGTTCCCTATCATCCGCCATTTAATTTGGATCCTGAGGAGGGCTCAGGCGCATCTGCACGTCGTTGGAGAGATGGCAGCTTGGAGATTGATCTACCGATGATTCAATTAAAAGAATTGTTCAATGTTAACCATTTTATTGTCAGTCAGGCAAATCCCCACATTGCACCACTATTGCGAATGAAAGAATTCTTCAGAGCTTTCGGAGGAAATTTTGCTGCCAAGGTATGACAACGCTCAGAACCTTGTTTTGTATCTGCTCTGACTACTTTTCTTCTTATGTCCGTGTTTTCCTGCATGGTATGTCCAAAACAAGTATGCTAAACTTTTTTTTGGACAAAATAATTACTATAGAATAACATCACATGCTAGAAAAGGAATTGTTTGTTTCTGATCCTAACGAGCTGCTGTAGACATTTAGTTGAAGATACCCTTAGTTTTCCCCCTTTTATAATCATCCAAATGTTCAATATATATCAGAATACATTGGCTACTACGAGACCTTACTTGAACAGATCTGTCCCATAGGTTGTAGGACTATGTCCTTGAGTTCAAAGAATACATTGTCTACTTCATTTATTTTTTCATGGACTGCTATGGGCATTTTCAATTAATCATTCTGTTTATAGAACTTCTGTCTCTCTGTCTCTCACTATTCATCAGTTTTATGGATAGATTATGTTTTATGTAATATCTGTCTATTTTATCATTTGTAATTTCTCATGGTTGAAATTTTCATGATATATTTGGTTATGTAGCTCGCTCATCTTGCTGAAATGGAGGTAAAGCATAGATGCAACCAGGTTTTGGAACTTGGTTTTCCGTTGGGAGGAATTGCAAAGCTTTTTGCTCAAGATTGGGAAGGAGATGTCACTGTCGTCATGCCCGCTACTCTTGCTCAGGTATTTTCACGTTAGAAGATGCTACAAATTTCAATGACTAATAAAAATGGTCAAAATGGTGCCATGTTAGAACAAATAATTACTAGCGTAACTGAGTTTTTGAACAACAAATGTGTCATTGCTGAAGAACTTTTTTTGTGTTACAGTACTCGAAAATTATACAAAATCCTACGCATTTGGATCTTCAAAAGTCAGCCAACCAAGGTCGGAGGTGCACGTGGGAGAAGCTATCAGCAATAAAAGCCAACTGTGGCATTGAGCTTGCTCTAGATGAATGTGTTGCAATTCTCAACCATATGCGGAGGCTGAGAAGGAGCGCTGAAAGGGCTGCTGCTGCCGCTGCTGCTGTGGCCTCACATGGCCCTCCGGTCCCAGTCAAGTTCAGTGCTTCCAGAAGAATTCCCTCCTGGAACTGCATTGCACGAGAAAACTCAACTGGTTCGCTCGAAGATGAATACCTTGCTGATGTTGCTTCGACTTACCATCAAGGTGTTGGTGGATCAATAGGTGTCGGATCCTCTGGTAGAATGTTGCGAACTCACCGTAGTGTATTTGATGGTAGTGATAGCGAATCGGAGAATATTGATTTGAATACTTGGACTAGATCTGGCGGGCCATTGATGAGGACAGCATCAGCTAATAAGTTCATAGACTTTGTTCAGAATTTGGATCTTGATGACCTCAACAGAGGTTTGGTAGCTAATTCCAATGTGCTTCAGCCAATTGGTAGTAGTCAAAATTCTCAAAGTCCTCGAACCGTGTCTGAGCGGAGTTCAGAGAGCCCAGATTTTGACGTGCGGGAGCTAAGCCATCGAGTTTCTTCAAGCATTCTTTTAACTGAAGGAGACTTTTTGCAGCCCGAAAGAATACCGAATGGGATCGTGTTCAACGTCGTGAAGAAGGAAGATTTGACTTTGACAAGTAGGAGCCACGATTCAGAAACTCAAAACAGTGAAGTTGAATGCTTGCAAATCGACTGTTCGGAGAAGTATATCGATGCTAGTTCGGCATCTGATTATGATGGCAATGAAGAAGATGCTACACCAAAAGGCTGCTTACAGGAACCATCTTGTGAAAACAATCCGGTAAATCATTCCGAACAAGAACACGATGGCGGAGATCAAATATTTATGGATTCTTAATTTGAACTCCTTGTCTTCAAGCATGTCTTTTGTACTTCCAATGAATGACAATGCCAGATGACATCTCATTCAATGTAGGAGATGGGAAGAACAAACATCTTCGGAAGGTGAAGACTCCATAGCTTGAGTTCTGCTAATCACACTGAAATACGGTAGTTTAGAGGAATTTGATAGTGGAACTGTGTATATATACCAAAATGTTGTTAGAACTGTTATTGATTGTTCACTTATGGTTATAAGTAGCTATATTTGGTATATAGCTCAGGCGAATAAGCAAAGATGCAAGAGTATAGAAGAAAGAGAGGCCACAAAAGAAGTAGGTTAACTACAGGGTCTCCTAATCAAAGTAAAATAAAACCTAAGCATAATTACAAAAAGACTTTGCTATATAAATCCAAAGAGAAATATAGAATCTAACAAAAGACCAAACGTTATACGAAGGCTTTTGAAGCCCTCGAAAGATTATATTATTTCTCTCTTCCTAAAGCTCCCAGAAGATAGCATACACACAAACTTGCTACAAAAATCCTCAATGGGTCTAGCTAGAACAAGACTAAACTCTGCAAAGAACCTGTTCCAAACAAAAGCCATATTGTAACTCTAGAGAACATGATCGAGATCCTCAGTCGCTCCCCTGCAAAGAATGCAACACCGAGGCCCTATCAAAGATGACACCTTCCTCGACATCCTATCTAAGGTGTTAACTCTTTTGCGAAAGACCAACAAAGCAAAAAACTTAATTTTTTTTTGTAATTTTCACCTTTCACAATAAGGCAAAGACAAAATCTCTCGAAGGAGATGGTTTGTTTAACAAGGCATGAAAAGTCTGCATTAGGGCTAAGACCCCAACAACAAAAATCTTTCCTCACCAGAGTGCAACAAAACTCCCCCTAATAAAGAAAGGAGGTTGAAAATATCTATCGTTTCCCTATTGGACAAAGAGCGTCAGAAGCCCAACAACGGTGATGGACAAAGTCTAGGATGAGACAGAATATCGATCGTCAAATGATTTCTCATCGAAGATAAATGATATAAACGAAAAAACATAGAGCAAAGGGGTTTGTTCCCCATTCACAGAAAAATGTCTTTCACATCCCCACAGTACAACTAACAAAGCAAGAAAAGAAGGGGGCACTCCTCAACGATTCCTTTAATTTCTAAGGGTTTTTGGAAGTACCTTGACTGCCACTCAAGGTTCACTCGAAAGGGAACGATCCATGTCCACTCACAATGACCTTATGCGAAAAGAGTAGAAGATTCCTGATGCAGGGCTAAATATTTCTTGATTAGTCTGGTCAATGATAGGTTAATGCAATGGCCAATTTCTTAAAGAAAAATCGTCACATATTTATTAAATGATTGAATTTCTTTTGATAAAATAAGTGACTTGTTTCTTCTCTTTATCCTTTATTGATGTAAAGGGTGTTGAAGATTTCAGTTTCTTTAAGAGTAAATGTCTTCAAGACATAACCTCACAAAATCTTCAACCCATAGGGCCACACCATTCAATTAATGACAAGTACTTCCATTACTATTTCAATGCACGAGAAGCAAGGAAGGGCAATCTAAATGATGACTTATGGAACCTAATGTAATTCAATATGCTTTTCATAGTCAAAACTTGAAAGGGACTCAACTTTTGTTCACATTCTTCTTCTTTTGTCAATTATTATTGAATTGAATTGAAGCATTGGTTTGCAAAAGTCAGCCCTTTTCAATGGCTAATTTATTGCAAGATAGACTAGAACATTTGGCCACAAATTAAGAGAGGATATTGAAGGTAGCTTTTGGATGTTGTTGTTCGTGAACTACTTTAAACCTAAGAAGTTCTTTTCTTTTTGACTTTGACGATGGATGGAAGTGAAAATTCGAACCTTCGACCTTTTGGTTAAGGTATAGGTGGATCTACATAGGACACGCCCCCCTCTCAAAAAAAAAAAAAGAATTTATTACCCTATAGTATATAACGGTTGTCTTAAAAAAAATAACAATATATAGTAATATTATTATATAAATCTATAATACATTAAAACGAAGCTTCGTCCTAGTGGTAAGTACCTAGCATTGATCCATATGTGCACAGGTTTGAGTTCTACTTGCTGCAGCCTAAATTTAACGATCTATTAGACACAAAATTGAATACGTTTAAAGTCTAGAGGCCTATTTGATGCACTTAAATACTTACTATATACTTTTTAAAGTTTAGAGATCTAATAGACTAGAATTTAAAAGTTTACAAACTAACTCGTAATTTAGTTTCTTTTTTCTATTTGGTAACTGGTAAGACATTAGAGTTACTCAAACTTAGTTAGGAAGTTTTCGGTACACCTACTTATTTTTTAATTTCTTAGGTAAATATAATATTGTGTTCAAACTGATCTTTTGATAAATTGTTTTTAATTATATTTATTCAAATAATCTGTCGCCAACCCCCTTCCCCCAAATATTAGTATTTGGGTTCCACCCCTGGAATGAGGTTAGAGTATCTTAATTGAATTACGCTTAGGTCAGCGGGATATGAAGTTGTGTCATACTTCAAATATAATGAATTTTTACATATATTAAATTGCAAACTACATTGATGATATTTGCAAATCATTCGAAGTAACACATAAACTTAATTAAATATTTGGCAGAGAGAATGAATGGAATTGTCGGCCAAATTTTAATTTTAATTCAATATAAAATCCTAAACTTACACCTAAATTTCACCAAAACAAACTTCTAATTTAATTTTATTTCTAATTGCAAACCAGAGGAATAATTGAAATAAGCACTTAATCAAACAAGACAAAGATGTGGGAGGGGAGATTGAACCTTGAATGTTAGAAAAAGTATGAATTTTTATTTATTTAATTTAATTTTATTGTAATCATATCTAAATCTATTTTGCTTACCCAAAAGAAGTCTCCTAAATAAATTTCTTTAATGATATGGTATTTTTAAATTGTAAATATGGATTGAAACTGTTTTGGTGTCTCAGCTTTCAATATTTTGTTTTTTATCTTTCAAATTTCAAATATTTCATCTTAGTTCTTAAGCTTTACCCAGAAAACTATGTAAGTCATATTGTCACCAATTTGGCAATTTCTATCAATCATTCAACCAAAAATTTGAATGTATCTTGAGATCTAACACATGGATTTAAATACTTGTCTATAAATATATTTTCTAATAAAATAAATGAATAAAATGATTTATCTTTAATACATTTTTGTTGAATAATTTATAAAAAGAATTAGTGACAAAAATAAATCTTAAATGAAATATTTAATCCCTATGGCCAATGGTATGGACATAGTTTCAATTAGTTTTATGATTTTAACCTTCTTAATTTTATTTCTATGGTTTAGGCTTAATTTCAATTTGGTTCTTATGGTTTTAAAAGTTTCAATTTCATTATTCTTGTGATTTAGTTCAACTGCACACATCATTCTTAAACTATCTTCTATTTACTTGAAAAATCCACGCATTTCCTTCTACTTTTTACTTAGTCCTAAACTTTAATATAGTCAATTAACACAGTTAGCCAAATAGAAAACATCTGTCTATTACCATGTAAAAAAGTGTCAATATGATAGTGACAACACCAATCGATAAAGTTCAATTAGAACATAGAAACTATACTAAAACAAACCCAAACTATAGGAACTAAATTAAAAGTTTAAAAATTATAGAGACCAAATTGAAATTATAGTCAAACTATAGGGATTGGATTTATTATTTAATAAAAATAAAATAATTTTGAGAAAAAAATTAATTTATATCCTAAACTTTGGGGTTGTACTAAGTAAAATAGCAAACTAATAATTGAATCAATTTAAACTCTGAACTTTCATAAATGAATCAATTTAACCATCTGTTAATGATTTATAACTATTTTCTCTTCTATTTAAAATCAATTCAAAACTACTTAAATAAAATGATTCTTCCTCCAAAATTTCACTAGTAACAAGAAAGATTATTATGTAATTCTTCTGAAATAAATAAAGAAAAATAGAGAAATAAGAGGAGATGAAAACTCACTCATATTAATAAAAGTCGTTAGTATCTATTTGATTTTAACATTTTTCTCTCATACTTTGCTAATTCTGATATTTGAAGAAGTCTTATATACGTGTGAGAATTATGCATTAACAGTTAAAATGAAATCGTAATTGAGGGTATAAATTGATATACTTACGAAAGTTTAGTGTTTTAATTGATACAACCCTAAAGTTAAGGGTATAAATATTTTTTTCAATAATTTTTTATGCAAAGTATAGAGACTAAATACATTGTTTGAAAATTAAAATAAAATATAAGTGTGAAAAAGTTGAGGATGGATCTTAATTTATCCCTAAACATTTAGTCCAAAATTTAGTTCCATTTAAAGGTTCATTGAATAGATGAATTGTTAATAGACAAAACTAAAGATGAGAATAGTGTTAGTTGAAGAAGTAAAATGATACATTCCATGAGGACCTAATTGTATGGAGTTTTTTTTCTTAAAAAAAAAAAAGAAAAAGAAAAAGAAAAAAGAAATGTATGGAGTGTTTCTAGGAAACTTACAATCAAGCAAGGTTTTAAAATTAGGCAGGGATGGTTGTGTCTTGTTTTGTTTTGTTTTTTTTTTTATGACACATCCTCTTTGAATCAAGACAATGCCATGTGAAGTTGGTACCATTGTTGGTTTCTTCTTGGGATTTGGAATCCAGCTGCCTTTTGCTTTGTTTATTTGTTTTGTTGGGGGATTTCAAAATTTGAATGTGATAATGTGTGGGAGATGAAAATTTTCAAAATTATTCTAAACATTATCACACATGCCAATTTCCACTCGTCGTTTTGACTCTCATGCCATGTGACAAATTATCTTTAGCCAAAATGTGTCCAATAAAAGTCATAGATTGGTGTCCAAATGGACCATATCATGCTCTCCAAATTGCCTATAAATAGTGGCTTTTGGTGGATGAATAAAACACAACAATTGGGTGAATTTCTCTCCAATATTCATTCTTCTCTCCCACTTTCTTTATTATATTATATTATATTATATATATAATAATAATAAATATATTAGTGTGTAAATATTGGTAAAATTATACCAAGTTTTCATCATATTTTCACAACACGTTGTCAGCACAAAGTTCTATCGGTTTTTTCACTGAAGGTAGGTCCTCCGGGTAAGCCATTTTTTTAATAATAAAAATGTTATTTTGCATGTTTAATTAATTTCCTAATGTAAATGCAACTACTATGACAAATCTCGTAAAATTAGAATTCACGACCCTTGACATTAATGGTAATAATTATTTGTCATGGGTGTTTGATGCTGAGATACATTTGAATGCTATGAGAATAAATGTTTTCGATGTGGAATGACTGGACATTGGTAACATATTTGTCGTACATCTAAACATTTAGTCGATATCTATCAAGCTTTCCTGAAGGAAAAAAGGAAAAAATGTAGAAGCAAATCTTGCTTATCAAGACAATGATATATTCGACCCATCCAATATGACAAATTTGGATGTGACAGACTTCTTTGCATCTCCTAAAGAGAAAATTGAAGCAATTGATGGATTAGCAAGTACTTCTTTTGATTTTGAGAATGCTTAGTACTAATGTTTATTTTTATGTTTTTTTTAATTAGCTTTAAATTTTATGTATTATGTATTCCTTATTGTAATTATTTTTGTTTACTAAAGAACTATGGACAATTTTCATATGTTAAATGACTAAAAAATAAGCAATAAAGATCTATGTCTGACAGACTGCGCAACTACGCGCACAATACTTATAAACAAAAAGTATTTTTTCTAAATTGACAATGTTGGAAGCAAAAGTCAATACTATATCAGGTTTTATAGACTTGATTGAAGGTTTTGGAAAAATAAGTTTTATCTTGCCTAGAGAAACAAAATTTTCAATTAATAATGCTTTGTTCTCTAGCAAATCAAAGAGAAATTTATTGAGTTTCAAAGATATACGTAACATTGGTTATCATGTTGAAACTGATCGTAAAAATAATATAGAGTATCTTTATATCACATCTATTGTTTCACATGAAAAACACATATTAGAAACATTGCCAGCTTTTTTTTTTCTGGATTATATTATACTCATATACGAGTAATCGAAAGCTATGCAACAATGAACCAGAAGTTTATGAATCCAGATGAGTTGTTAAAATACCTCAAAGGTACAATCGATCTCTGTTTGAACTTCAGTAAGTTTCCTGCAGTATTAGAAGGATACTATGATGCTAATTGGGTAACAGATAATGACGAGGTGAGCTCCACTAGTGGTTATGTATTTCTTCTAGGAGGAGGAGCAATTTCATGTAAATCATCGAAGCAAACGTGTATAGCACGATCCACCATGGAATCAGAATTTATAGCTCTAGAGCTAGCAGGACAAGAGGCAGAATGGCTAAGAAGCCTACTTGGAGATGTACCATCGTGGATCGTGCTATGAGTTGTGAAAGAAATGTTGAAAAATGGAGTTATATCTTTACATTGTGATTCACAAGCTGCCATAGGAATTGCCAAAAATAGTGTGTATAATGGCAAAAGAAGGCATATACGCCTAAGGCATGAAGTTGTGAAAGAAATGTTGAAAAATGGAGTTATCTTCTTGGAATTCGTGAGGTCTGAGAGAAATCTGGCATATCCTCTCACCAAAGGACTGACAAGAAGAATAATTTTAGAGTCTTCAACATGTATGAGTTTGAAAATGTTGAACTGATTCCATAGCCCAGTTATTTGGGTGGTCCAATTAAGGACTTGATGGACAAATGTAAAATTTCCATACCCCAGTTATTTGGGTGGTCCAAATAAGGACTTGATGGAAAAATGTAAAGTTTCCATAGCCCAGTTATTTGAGTGGTCCAAATAGGACTTGATGGACAATTGGAAAATATCCATAACCCAGTTATTTGGGTGGTCCAAACGTGGACTTGATGGACAACTATAAAGTCTTCATAGCTCAACTGGAGTGGTTTGTCTCTGACAGACTTGATGAAGCAATTAACGTGATTGTGAAAGTGTGGTTGTCTTCTATGAAAGAGTTTAAGGGTCCATTTCTAGAGCTTTCACGGTGACCCAAGGTTCTATGTGTTTAGCCATAAAAGAGCATAAGAAGTGTGAAAGTATCGCGGAATCAAGATAAACACACAAGGACTAAAACGTATTGTGGGAGTCTCAACCATAATAATTGAGAGTTCAAGAGGTTACTCACTCTATTTTATTAAGTTGTTACCCTACTTCACTATGCATCAATTCAAATTGAAAGATATTGATGCTTAAGTTTATTCTCCTTTTTTAGCTTGAGAATTTCTTTTCTTTACCTATCAAACTGTTTTTGTTTCTTTTCTTTTGCAAGTCATTCGAGGGGGATTGTGGAGAATGACTTGGGCCCAAGGCCCAAAAGAATGGTTTTTATACATTGACTCACATGGAAGTTGGTAAAAAGTGGATGTAGTGGTAACAAAACATCTCCCCACACAAAATATTTTTTATTTCCTTCCACTTTTAATTTTGCTTTAATTGTGGATCTAATTAAAATCAAAACGTTTTATTTGATTGATTAGGAAAAACGTTTTCTTTCTTTTTGGATCTAGATCTAGATCCAGATCTGAAAACGTTCTTTCTCTTCTTTTTTTAGTCTCTTTCAGATCTAAATGGTTGACATAGATTTTTCGACTTGTTGTTTCTTCGGTTTCTTCTGCTTTCTCTTTTGTTTCCCAAGCTTTCTTCTTCTTGATTCCAACCCTTGATTGGTGAGTGTGCACCACGATAGGGTGTTGTGTTAACCTTGTGGAGCAACTGGCTATAACGATTTAACACCGTAGTCGTGCCGAAATTGCTTTCAAGGCAATGGCTCTCCATGACACAACAACGTTCTGATCATCGTCTTCAATAATAGAGTATTCATTATTTTGTTGTCAATTACTGCCTACCTAATATCTATCTCAACTAGCTTACATGGCTTAGTGCATGTTTGAGAATGATTTTAGAAATATTGATTTTAGTACAATTGATTTATTAAAAGTGATTTTCATATAATCATTTTTATGTTTGGTTCTACACTCTTAATAGTGATTTTCACACAATTAAGTGAATTTCAAAAGGCATGTTTGGGAGTGACTTTAAAATAAGTGTTTTAAGCTAATGATTTAATAATAATTCTTTTTTTTTTAAAGTATTTAGTTATAAATTATTTTAATATTTGATTCAAACTTTGTAAAAATGAATTTAAATTTAATTAAAAATATTTTTTAAAAAATGATTAATGTTTGTTTTCACAAGGAATTTTAGAATCATCAAGTTAGAGATATGGAGGAGAGAAATAAAGGTAGAGAGATAAACAAAAAAAAATGGGCAAGATGATAAAAATTTTAGGAAGAAAAATTATAATGAGGAGAAAAAAAAGTTAAGAGTTAGAGACAAAAAAGTACCAGAACAAAAAAAACTAGAGCACGAGATAAAAAAAATAGGGAGAAAAAATTTAAAAAGATATGAAAATGATAGGGAAGAACAAAAAAAATTAGAAATAAAAAATTCAAAAATATTTAAAATTATTATAGAGAAAAATGAATAAAAAGATAATAAACTAAGAGATACACATTATAAAAACTTTAGAGAGAGAATGACGGTTATCATTTTGTAAACAATGACGGATGAATTCAATGGTGACGATTTTGAGAAAATTCACTTTTTTATGGAAATTTATGAATTTTTATAAAAGATGACGGTTTTTACTCGTCACCAATATTATACATTTTTCAAAAATGAAATAATAGTTATTTTAAATCACAATCACTTACAATAATCACTAAGGAATCACTTCGCACGTGATTGACTAGAAATCACTTCGATTCCAAAATCACTTGCTCAATCTTGTCAAACATCACACTTTTGGAAGGAAAGTGATTTTAGATATATCAAAAGTAATTTTGGTCATTCCAAAATCACTCTCAAACATGTCCTTAATCTATATGTCATCTATTAACCAATTGATATCAAAACAACTTTCAAAACATATAACTTTTTAGAAAAATAATTGTTTTTGTAGCACCCAATGTTTTTTTAAGTAATTTTAACTGGAATAAAGTGTTTAGATCGTTTAAAGTTGAAAAGAGCAAAAAGGGAATGAGAGAATAAGTAGCAGGGTATTATTAGAATTATCGATTAAATTAAATTTAAAAAAAAAAAGAAAAGAAAAAGAAAAAGCCTCACCGCCATGTCCTCCTCCGCTTCTTCGCATGAAACACCAGAGGAAAGAGGGGTTTCCTTTTCATCTCTCGATCAAAATCTTCGAAGATTTTGGTCCTCATTTTTATATTTATAGTATTCAAGAAGCACAAATTTCTTCTTTTCATCTTTCGATCTCAATCTTCGATCAAATTGTAAAAGATTTTGGTCTTGATTTTTATATTTATAATATTTAAGAAGCACAAATTTCTTTACAAGAAGTTTTATCATCTCCAGATGTAATTTTCTAGCTAGAGAGAGGTTGTGAATAATGAAATGGAATCATTAATTTCTAATAAAACTTGAAAATTTATTGATTTACCACCGAGTTGTAAAACTATAGAGTGTACATGTGTCCTAAGAAAAAAAAAAAACTGAAATTGAATGGTAGTATAGACAAATATAAAGCTAGACTTGTCGCAAAAGATTCAAACAAAAGAAAGACTTACACTTCTTTGATACATTTTTTCTGCTTACGAGAATCATATCTATTAGATTGTTAATTGCAATTGCTGCAATATTTGATATGAGTATTCATCAAATAGATGCGAAAATAGATTTTTTAAATGGTGATTTAGAAGAATAAATTTTATATAGCAAAAAATTGTTGGTCGATTTCATAAGTACACGAATCGTTACAAGTAATATACTAGGATGAGTACTATTATAGTTCTCTACATGGAGTAAAATTCTACCAAATTTTCGAATTCTCTAGCACTAATTTTGTCTAAGCACCAAATTATCAAGATGAATAAAATTTAGCTTGCTAAAAAATATATAATTATCACTAGAAAAACAAGGATAAAACTTATTTGATAAAAACTTTGAAGCAATGATTTCACCGGTTCACCTCCCTAATCTTTGTTCATTTAATAGCTAATATATTCTATTTCTAGGTTGTTGGTAAGTTCTACCCTATAGATTCAATATTTTCTCTCAAGCAATAGCGATATTCATTGAAAAGTAAATTGCATATATCTCTATGACAATTCCAACAATTCAATTATGATGAATGTATAAAACTAAATTACCACAAACCCCACGAAGGATATCCCTATCTTAAGTGTAAATTAGAAAAAATTATTCAGATTTATCAACAATCGTGTTTCTCAACCTCAAATTATGACATGAAATCGATGCAAAGAGTGACCAAATCTAAACATGCATTAAGAATAGAAAAGTTTTCACAACCGAACACGAAATTGAAGTATCAACTATTAATTAGGAAGAATAGGATTTGAATAACCGATTACATCAAAACTCTAGAAAGAGAAAATTAGTTCATACTAAAAATATCAATAAAATTCTTAACTAAAACTATTGAAGTCATTGCAACCAATAAAAAGGAAGGACAAAAGGAAAAGAAACAAATTCGGGTGATTCCACGACTTTTCAATCGTCGTTCTCGCTGCTCGGATCCTCCAAAATAATATCCAATTGTCTTCCTCTCGTTCCCTCCTTCAATCCTCTTTAAATAGGCTAGAAAATCTAAGCGTGCGTCCCAGATTCACACTTCAAAGTTCGTAGTACCTAGGTGTTGTTTGTTTGTTTTTTTTTTTAAAACTTTCAACTTGAAGTCCTTGAAACATGACTTTCAAAATGAAATCTTTGAACACCTACAAAAATAAAAGAAATATATGAATTAAAATAGCAAAACGAAACTAAATAAATAAACCTAAATAAGATGAAATAAATAACTATAAATTGGACTTATCACCGACTTGAACGTTTTATAGAGCCTAGACAAGTGAACAAAGTGTGTGTTAAGCTTTTTAAATCCCTACATGGCTTAAAACAACCTTGAAGCAAGCTTGAGAAATTTGATTCTTGCATGCTAAATAATGGTTATTGATTGGGTGAACTTTGGGTGAAGAAAAGTAAATAAATACATTCAACCCCAATGCAAGTGTTCACTGTCGATGCAAGTAGTAAAACAGGAGAATTCATGAGTATCGATCCCATAGCAAACGGTGTAACAAAAATATGGTAAAAACAACAACGCAAGTAAAATTGCAACTTGAAAACTAAAAAGTGAAAAAATAGATTTTGGGTTGGTGTGACATAAGAATGAAAATAAAAATCAAAATGTAAAAACAGATTTTGAGAAGAGATTACAAAATCGAATTAGCAAGAAGTAAATTGCAGAAGAAAAATTGCAAAAATAGATGGTAGAATTAGATTGCAAAAACAAACTTGCAAAATGAAAATTGCAAGAAATGTAAAATAGAAATAAAGATGCAAGGAAAATCACTTAACGAGAGAACATGGGTCTCAAATATGTTATTGTCCTAAGTTGTAAATTACAAATTCAACGTACACACAATTATAAATCGAAATTGATGCTTCTATTCACCTTGAAATTAGGTTTTAGGAGGTTAAGTAAGTGACTTATATATCTATAGTCTCTCTATCTTAGATCATTTGGATCAGCAACTTTATGAGTTTTTGAGTCTTTAATCCCTATGTCTAGGATTAAAATTAGTTTATGTCTAAAAACTCTTGTCTCCATCACTCGTGCAAAATTCCATTGTCACTAACCCTGTCGATATTAGATCCAAGCTTAAGTTACTACCCTAGTTAATCAACCTAGGATCTCAACCGTCTTTAATCAACACTAGAAAATAATTGAGATGTAGACTCGATTTTCATTGTAATGGTGACTTAGATTTACTTTTTAGGGAATTCATATTTTTGAACGGTTTAACTTTAAAATCCCTCTACAAATTTTAGAAATAAATTTCATGCTAAGAAAAATGAATTAAAAATATATTTAAAAAATAAGAATTGATTTGTGTCAAAACAAAAATAAAGATGGAAAACTAGCTAAATATTCAATTCTTTTTCGAATAAATCCCTTGGAAGCAAAACCTATGAAGAAAAGAAAATTTCTAGAAAAATGTTTTCAATTGCTTTATCAATCACAACTCAATTCTAATGCTTTATATAGTAGGTAAGGAACAAAAAGCAATAAAAATTATAACATAAATAACTAAAAAACATAAATTGAATGCAAACTAAACTAAGACTTAACAAGCTGGAATGAAGAAACTTGAACAAGACGACCCATTGTTTCCCTTTGATTTGAATCAATTCGGTCTCAACTATTTCTTAGAAAGAATGATTCATTACACAAACCCAAACTTTCATTTGGATTGGGTGAAAAAAATCAAGGAAGAATATAACAAAAAACTATAACAATTCTCAACAAAAATGGAGGAAAAACAGAGGAAGAAAATAACAAAACCCCATAAAGAAAAATTCATCTAAGCTCCAAAAATGAGCTCTTTAAAAATTGAATCCTCTTGCTCTCCTTTTATGGTCTTCAATTAGGGTTGAAAGTCAAATCAATTTCGTGCATGATCCATCCATTTTGTGCAAGAATTAAGCACCTTCTAAATTTGGGTTTCATTGTTTTTTTACCTCTTCTGCATACTTCAGACTGTTGAACATTGCAAAATCATTTATGCAATTTTGATTCTGCAATTTTTTCATTTCTCTTACTTCTACACATTGTCAATTCAATTCTACAATTTTTTTTTATTCTGCAATTTTGTCATTTTGCAATTTTGTCAATTCTATAAGTCGATGGATCCTCACAGTCGTAATCTGGTATAACAACTTGGGTTTCAGATAAACCCATGCAACGGTCAGGTTGTGTTATAGCCCTCCCACTACGTCGAGGCATACTCAACTCTTGAGATGGACTCTCATGACTAGACAAGCTAGTATCAATAACTTTTGTTGACGTACTAGGTTTATTAGCAACCTTTGCTATTATTCCGTCTAACTCACTTAACACGACTTTACTTTTTGATTTGCGGTCCCTAATGTGGATTCTCCTCTAAGAAAGTGGCATTTGTCGACACAAATACCTTATCTTCCTTAGGATCATAGAATAATTCACCTCTTGTTTCTTTTGGGTAGCCTACGAATAGTCACAATTTTGAACGTGAATCCAACTTCTTTGGATTTGTCACAAGCACATGTGTTGGACAACCCCAAATTCTGAAATGACATAAACTACCTTTACATCCTTTCCAGAGTTCAAAAGGTGTTTCTGAAACACTTTTTGATGACACATTGTTCAAAAGTATCCCGCAGTCTCTACTGCGTAACCCCAAAAGGAATTAGGGAGATGAACATAACTCATCATTGATTGAACCATGTCCAACAAGGTTCTATTTCTCCTTTCTCATATACCATTTTGTTGGGGCGTACCAAAAGCAGAGAGTTGGGATGTAATTCCATATTCTATCATATAGTTTTGGAATTTTAAATCCATGTACTCTCCACCTCGATCTGATCGAAGTGTTTTAATTGTTTTACCTAATTGATTTTCAACTTCAGTCTTGAATTCCTTGAACTTTTCAAGTGCTTCAGACGTGATGCATTAGGTAAATATGCCCAAATCTGGAATAATCATCTATGAAAGAGATGAAATATTCATAACCTCCTATGGCTTTAACATTCATCGGACCACAAAGGTCTGAATGTATAAGCTCAAGTGGTTCTTTGGCTCTATAACCTTTTCCACTAAAAGGTCTTTTAGTCATTTTTCCTTGTAGGCAGAATTCACATATAGGTAAAGTATTTTCTTCTAACTCATTTAGAAGTCCATTCTTTACTAATCTCTCAATCCTATTGAGGTTAATGTGACCCAATCTAAGATGCCAAAGATGAGCATTTTCTTTACGAGAAATTTTACGTTTCTTAGTTTGTGTGTTTGCAGTTTTAAATAATTCAGTGTTCAAAACCATTTTGATTGAATTAGGCCTTAAAACATACAACCCATTTTCTAATGAAGGTGAACATATTTCCACACCTTTCTTTAAAATAAACACTTTATTAAAAGAAAACGAAATAGAAATACATTGTTCTATAAGGGAAGAAATTGAAATAAGGTTTTCTAGTAAACCCTGGTATTACTAATATATTATCTAACAACATATATTTGTTGCCAAAATTAAGCTCCATCGTGCCAATTGCTACAGCTGAGACGACTTCTCCATTTCCAACCCGGAGCGTTATCTCTCCTTTCTGTAGTTGCTGCCATGAATCAATTCCCTGAAAAGAAAAGCAAACATGATTAGTGGCGCGTGAATCAAGTATCCAAGCAGTTTTATCATTATCCACTAAACAAGCTTCTAAGCAAAGTAAATCATATTTACCTTCATTCTTCTTTTCTGCAATGTACTTCGGATAGTTCCGTTTCCAATGTTCGTCTTCATTGCAGTGGAAACACTTTCTTTTGTCTGCAACTTCTTTGACCTTCTTTCCCTTCTAGGCGGCAGCTTTATCATCTCGTTTCCCTTTACCAACCTTCTTCATGTTCTTTTTCTTCCCTTTCAGGTTAGAAGAAGATGAAGCCACTGTTTTTTATTCAGAGGTCGAATCTCTATGATAACTTCTACTGGCAACGTTTGGCTCACCTTTCGATCCCTGAATTTCATCAAAGATTGAAAGGTCTGGAGTTCATTCAGAAGGGAGGTAAGATTTAAAGTAAGCTTGTTCATATAACAACATTACTTCTAAACTATAGGAAACTATCTGGAAGAGTTTTCAGAATGAACCTGACCTGACTCGATTCATCGATAGAAGCACCATTCGACTCTGCGATGTTAAAGTGTACCATCATATCCAGGACATGATCCCGAACAGATGGACCCTCTCACATCCTTGAGTTGAATATATACTTGAGGGCATTGTGTCGGGCTTGTGTAGATTGTTGTCCAAACATACCATGCACTGAATCCATGATTTCCTTAGCGGTCATCATGCCCTCGTGCTTCTTAGCTAATATGTCAGACATATTTGCCAGCATATAGACCTTGGCCTTATCATTGGCCTTGATCCATCGATCATATGCATCACGAAATTTCGTGTAGCATTCGAGCATGGCACCTGAGGACACTCCTCAGTCAGCACAAACTTCAGATCATTCACTACAAAATAGTGTTAAGTTTGTTTTTCCAAGTCATCATGTTCTCTCCGGTTAATTTTTCGACACCCAGTAAGGAAATTATAGAAGTAGACATTTTGCTGAAATTTACAAAAAAAACTTGTATAAGCTTCTTGCTATAATTGTCTAATCCAATCATGTTTTAGCTAATTATCTAATGATTTCTAAGTCATTAACAATTTGCAACGATACTTCAAAGGTTTAAAATGTATGACACCGATGGGTAATCAAAAACACTCCTCCTCTGGATCAAGACATTCTTGACCAAAACCTAATGACATAATAACTCTTATTCCTATAGGCTTTAGTTACCATTATTTGGTCAGGATACATACACTTCTTATGTACCTTGTGAGTGTAACCCTCTGTCTTTAGACCCCAAAGTCCCTATCCAACAAAATCCGCCGAAGAGAGGACTAGGTTGAAAAACAGACTAAGGAAATCTTTATCCCTTTCGGGTGTCCACTGTGTTCGATCCCCCTATGATCAAACCCTCCGAAGGGATTGTCTGGTTCAGGCTAAACTAGCAGGCTGACCATAGTGATCTCACGGTGTGAACCGACAGAAGAGACCATAGGTTTTGTTTTCACTAAACCTGCTCCCACTCACTATAAGTACCCTCTCCATTCACCTTGATATTGACTCATACAAACACCATTTGAAGGGAAACACTCCCGTTTGCGCCACGAGGCCAAGTATGAGTCTCACGATGTGAACTTCCTGGAGAAGCGTAGGTGGAATTGTATTATCATATACACTTTTCTTCCTACTCGATACTTTAACTTTATAGGAAAATGACTTAGGCTAAATCCGGCTAATGGTTTTACCTAAATTTATCAATATAACTCTTATATTGATAATCAATATAACTATTATATTAATTTTATCCTAAGTTTGCTAATATAACTCTTTATATTAAGTTTAGGATTTCTAGTTTATTAACCCCTTAATAAACCCGCTGACGCTACTATAATTTATAAACCCTCTGATTAAAATTCACTCCCGTGTCGGTTCGGGTAGGGGTGTTCCGTTTTAAATCGACTTAAATACCCCTGAAATAAGCGAGAATCTTCCTTAGACAGAGTTCCTCTTTTAATCATTGTTTATAAATAACATTGTTCCTAATTCTAATCTAATTAGAAATAGATAACATAAGGTTTATTAATTCCAAGTTCCAAACATTTTAAAACTAATAATTAACCTTAGGTGACATGCATACTATGTTATATTTGTTTGATCATCCATCACATGAACAATAAACATACATAGCATATTCATCTCATGAATCATAATGCATGTCAATATTGTCCATAAATTAATATAACACCTTATATTAATTATACATGCAAACTATATAATATAATACTTTATATTATAAATGATGCATGGAAATGCTTAACCTAAGGTGGGATATCTAAAATAAAAACATACATTATGCATGACAATAATTATACAACAATTGCATAATTTAAATAGTAAAATTAGATCATTTTTGGCACCCTAAAATTAATTTTAATTAATATAATCTAATTATATTAATTAAAATTAAAAAATAAATATAATTAAATATAAAACATTTTTATATTTAATATATATATAAATAAAACATTTTCCGCCCGTTATGAAACTCCTGAAAGGCATTCGGCGTTGCAACGTTGCACCTTGTCCGTTTGCCCGTTGAAGCGTTACTCCAGCAGCGTTGCAACGCTGAGGATCGCGTTGCAACGCTGACTCCTTCATGTCGCGCACCTCAACAGCTTCAGCGTTGCGCGCCCGTGCAAGCGTTGCAACGTCAAGGCCTCATCGTCCAACCGTTGTGACGCTGGGAGGCGCGTTGCAACGCTGCACCTATCCGCAACCTTAAAACCACCAGATTGGTGTTGCAACGCTGAAGAACAGCGTTGCAACGGTGCACACAGTACAACAAACACCTTTTGCTGTTTTTGCTCGTTTTTTGTCCGTTCTTTTCAGCAACCACTTTCCCTCAATCGACACGGACTTCAGACTCGATTTACAATTAAAATTGCCCAAAACACGGGCCCTTACATTGAACGATTCGATGGAAAAATTATAAATTTATGTGCCAAAATGAAAAACATATAATTTCACAAACCGTTCATTCATCACATGAAAACATCAAATCTCACCTTTGTTCTTGATAAATCCAGAACAAAATCAAGAACACAATTGGACTTTGATACCAATTGAAGGGATCGAATCCCGCAACGGAAGCGATTGTGAATCGCGTGTTCTTTATTTTGTTGCATAGATTTTATTCAAGAACAATGTACATAAGATTAAGCATGTAATACAAAGTAGGACAACAAGAAAATTACTTTTGAAGAACAGCAAAATGAACCCGATCCGTGTGAAATTCCGCCACTAGGTCTTCTCCATTGTTCTCTAGGTGAGAGAGGAATGTGGGTTCCTTTAGGGTGAGGTGTGGAGGTTTTGAGAGAAGTTGTGTTTGGAAGTTTTCCAACAACACAACAATGTGGAACTCTAGGGTTACCAAAGCTTAGCCTCAAAGTTGCATCTTATCCAACTATTTATAGGGAAATAGGATAGAAATTACCGTCATATCCCTTCTTCATTCTTTCATTAGCTTATAGTTAATTTGTGAATCTAATTCACATTAAAACTATATATTATATCAATTTTATCACATATAATTGACATAACACCTCATATATGAAATTGAACACTTCAATCTCATTCCTAACTTTATACCCTCAATATTATGCCAACGGAGGGACCTAATGGACCTACAGTTCATGAGCTCCAATGATGTGAGATTAACTGATCAAACTCTTTGATCCAGTTAATCAATGTTCATTAACTACAAGTCACTCCACAATAGACTTGTAGTTGCACTCTCCTCACTGTAGATTATATTGTGTCCATTAATATAATCATTACCCATGAGTCGATCCTTCACAGGTTCTTCGTAATCATAGTTGGGTCAAATTACTATTTTACCCTTGTGATTACCTCTTTGTTCCTTAAGCACTACTGATCCTCTAATGAACAACAAGTCTATGGTCCTACCACAAACTCATACCCTCTTAAGCCAGTTTAGAAGGCGAGGCCCCGTTGTTCAAGACCTGGACTCAGTTCTTAAGGGAACAACCCATCTAATTCCTAAGTGTAGGAATGAGTGAATTCCATCTTGCATAGTTAAGTCCCCAGCTATCTACGAGGTTCTGTCCCAGAGAAGGTAGACTTATTGAGTCGGCCACAGTCCACTCTCACCCATACTAGTCTAAGGACAAACTCCTATAAGCAGGAGTTCTTAACTTGCTCAGATTCGTGTCGAGTCACTAATGACCATCTATAAATTATCGGTCTTATCCTCGTTAACGGGCGTTATCTTTGGTTAGACTCATGATTTGCAGCTCGATCTTGTATGAACTCTTCATACAGGATGCCCCCACTCGCATGTCAACCACATGAATGAGTTGGATGACCTCATTTGTACCAATTACAAAGTGTGTCGCATCCATGGTGTTACCAGAATAAGGTTTCCAGCCTTATTCTTATACCATAGACCATTTAGGTTATACTCTTGAACACAATCCAAATAGTGTCTACTACACTGATGTTCAAGATATATTATAACCTTGGAGCTTAGTTTATTGGATTTATAAAGCAAGAATATAATTTTACCACAACAAATAACTCTTTATTTATTTGATCGAAATTACATAAGTTTAGGGCACAAATCCCAACACTTGGGTGGTATCGGTTGCGAGACCTGGACAAGTCGGGAAAATCACTTTTGAGATGGAGTCTGGGTGATGTTTGTTCGAGTTACCTGAAATCGATGTTTAGTGAATTGAATTGATGTTAGCAAGAGAAATTGTATGTCAAACAAGTATGGGCAACAGTTTGATGTATGAGGACAATGTTGGTGTTGACTCAGTTCGAGAGAGTTGTCAAACGAGACGCGACTTCCAAACAAGGCCCAAGAGAGGCAAGTTGAGCATTTGGCATGTGCAAGCCAACGAGTGGGTTGCGTGGGTGGTGGTGCCCAAGTGAAGCGCAAGAGTGTGCAAGTGTGGAGTATTGGCCAGGAGTTCCAGCGTTGAAGTGCTCGTGCGGTGTGAGCACGTTGTGGGAGGAGGAAAAGCGCAAAGGCGCTGTGTTGTGTGTTGGGATTTTTGTCCTAATCTCGTGTTTGTAACATATTGTTTGAAATTAATAACAGTTATTCATTTCATCATTTTGTGTCTCGCAATATTTATAAACTTTTCCAATAAACTAAGCTCCAGGGTCATTGAATTTATGAGAGAACTAGAACTTGAACGGTGTGTAGTGGACACACAGGGAGGATCACGTTCGAGTTAATGACCCGAACGTTCTATAGTATATGGATAGGGTTAGAGAGCTAATCCTGGATACACTGTGGATGCGGCCCGCTTTGTATTAGATACAAACGAGGTGATCTGACTCGTTCATGTGGTTGACATGCGAGTGGGGGCATCCTGTGCAATGAGATTGTATAAGACCAGGACCGTGAATTATTAGACCTCACGATGTAACACCGCTTGTGATGAGACTAATAACCGTATATGACCATTAATGACTCGACCTGAATCCTGAGCGTGTTACGGACTCCTGTCTGCGAGGATCTGTTCTTTGACTAGTACGGGTGAGGGTGGTCATAGTTACTCGCCCAATATGCCTATCTTCTCGTGGACGAGAACCAAGTAGGGAGCCGAACTTAACTACGCGAGATGGATTCACTCGTTCCCGCCTTTAGGGAAACTAGAGGGGTTGTTCCCTTAAGTGTTGTCTCCAGGGCTTGGACAACGAGCGCCCACCTTCTCACTGGCCCAAGAAAGGTGTTGTGTGTGGTTGGACCATCACAATATGTTGTTCATTAGAGGAGCGATGGGGGACTTAAGGAACAAGAGGTGATACGAGGGGTAAAGCGGTAATTTGACCCGGTAGTGTCTCACTGAACAACTGTGAAGGGTCGACTCATGGGAATTGGTTATATCACTGGACACGTAATATTCTGCACCGACGGGAGTGCAGCTACGGGCTATAGTGGAGTGTTACCGTAGCTAATGAATGTTGATTAACCGGGTCAAAGAGTTTGACAGGTTAATTTCGGATCATTGAAGCCCGTCACTATAGGTCCATTAGGTCCTCGATTGGCTCCACACAGGTTAAAGAAGGGTTAATGTTTTGGTATGAAATTGAAGTGTTCAATATCACTTTAAGGGCATTTATGTCATTTGTATGAGATATGAATGATATAATATATAGTTTAATGTGAATGAGATTCATAATAAACTATAGGTTAGCCTTATTGTTGAATTAGGGCTAATTGGAGAAATTAAATGAGAGAAATAAATTGGATGTGATTCAATTTAATTAATCCACAATTATTGCAAATGAGATTTGCAATATGAGATATGAGATATCTTATATTATGTGGTTATGCAAATGAGATTTGCATAACCTATGGTTGTGGTAAAGTGGTAATAATGAGGAGATGTTAACTCCCTCATTCCACTATTTAAACCCTTTGCAAGAAGGGTTTTGTAAGCTCTCTTCTCATTTTTTGTTTTTCACCAAAGAGAAGAAAAGAGAATTCTCTCTACTCTCTCATTTCTCCTTTCCTCTCCAAAACACAAACAAGTTCCCACCAACTTCCCTTCTCCAAAAGAGAACAACCGAGAAGATCATTTGGTCGTATTCGAGATCGTTTTTGTGGAGGACTTCGTTGAGATCGAGTAGCACGAAGAGTTCGTGACCCGAGGAAGAAATTGCTGAGTTTGTCTACAACAAGTAAGTAAAAACTCTACTTGCTGTAAATTTCTTCTTCTTTAAGCATGTTTAGCCTAGATCTAAGTGTTAGATCAATTTTAATAAACACAAGTTGCATAGTGATACCTCGACGATTCAATCGTCTTCCGCTGCGTGGGATTCTCATTCCCTTCAATTGGTATCAGAGCCATTTCGATGGTTCTTCATTTATGCACTGTTTTGTCAAAATTAGGTGGGTATTCTGCCATAATTCATGAGATGATTGCTTGGTTTGCATTATGGATGTTTTCGGTTTTTGGCACTAGATTAGATTTACAATTATGTTGATGAGATCAATGTAAGGGCCCGTTGTTTTTGGACATTTTGTTGTAAATCGAGTCTGTAAGTCCGGGTCGTTTGTGGCAAGAGTTCTTTGTGAAGAAATCGGAGCGGAAACAGCAGAATCGATGGAAGAACAACGAAAGTATTTTACGTTGCATCGCCGATGGCGTTGAGACGCTGCCCAACGGCGTCTCACCGTTGTTCTTGCGGGCGGAGGCATTGCTGCAGATTGCAACGCCACCCGGTGTGTTGAGAACGCGGCTCGACGTCGTAGGCGGCGGCGTTGCAGCGCAACGCCGCTTACGGCATTACAACGCATGCATGCGTTGAGGCGATTCTTTGGAGACGATTTCGCGAGAAGTGGGACGTGATTCTCAATAGTGGGCGGTTTATTTTCGTAATTTTATTATTTTTTGATTTACAAAATGTATTTATTTATTTATTTAATTATTTTATTAAATAATATTTATATTAATGTTATATTAATGTTATTTAATTAAATAATTGCCCCTAGGTGCCAAAAATCGGTCCATTTTGCTATTTAATTATTTTATGCATGAGATGTATATTTTAATTAATTTCTATGTGCATAAAGTATGTCATATAGATTGAAAATCCCACCTTAGGTTAAACATTTAATGCATCACATTTATATTATAAGAGTTATAATATATAGTATGCATGATATGATTATATTATAAGAGTTATAATATAATGAATGCATGTTTTAATTTATTTAAATATAAGTGTTATATTTTTAAATTGAAAGCATGCTCATGCATTTAATTCATGTGATGAATGTATGTTATAGTATAGTATTATTCATGTGATGATGATCAAGCACTATAACATAGAAATGCATGCAACCTAAGTTAATTATTAGTTTTAAAGTGTTTAGAACTTGAATAATTAGACTTAGGTTTTCTATTTTTCTAATGAGATTAGAAATTTAGGAAATCAAATATAACCTTTGAATGGAGATTGATAAGTAAATCTGTCTAAGGGAGGTTTTGTCTAAGGCTGGGGTATTTAAGTTGACGCTTGCGGAACACCCCTACACAGAAACCGACACGGGAGTGAATCGGTCTGGAGATTCTTAGGTTATATTCTCGTGAGTGTCGTTAATTAAGTGGTAATTAATTTACTCACTTAGACCTAGGTTAATAATGTGATTATAAACTTAGGTTAATACCATATAAGAGTTATATTGGTAGACTTAGGTAAATTTTAGCCGGTTTATCTAAGTCAATCCCTAATAAAAATTAAAGTACTGAGTGGGAGGAAATATAGTGTATGAGATACATTTGAATTTCCAACTACAGATCTCCTTTAAGTCTGCACCGTGAGATCTATACTCGGCCTCGTGGCGCAAATGGGAGCGTCCCCTCTGGATGGCATTTGTATAGGTCAATATCATCGTGGATGGAGAGAGTACTTATAGTGAGTGGGAACGGACTTGTGAAAACGAGACTCACGGTCTCTTCTTTTCGATTCACACGTGAGACACCTATGATCCGCTCGCTAGTTTGGCTCGGGACCGCACAATCCCTTCGGAGGGCTTGATCATGGGAGTCGGAACACCGTGAATTCTCGAAAGGGATCTGATTTCTGGTTGGTTTTCCTTCTTGGTTCGCCTTCTCGGTGGCTATTATTTGGGCGGATACTTGGAAACTTAAAGATTGAGGTGACACTCACGAGAATTCGTTAAGTGTTAATGAATTCGACCAACAATGGTAATTGGGCGCCTAATGGAATAAGAGTTATTCGGGATTAGGTGCGATCGAGAATGTCTCGTCCTAGAGGAGGAGTGTTCTGTTCACCCTTCGGTGGCGGTCATTCTAAACCTTTAGGATATCATTGCAAAATTTTTGAATGACCTAGGGATCATGAAACAATTTTGCTAAAACTTGATTGGATTTCAAAAAGTTTTTTGCGAGACTAATACAAAGTTTTTTCCTTATTTTTCAGCTAAAAATGTCTAGCGCAATAATAGCTTTACTCGCTTCAGATAAGTTAGTGGGAGATAATTACCAGAGTTGGAAAAACAACATTAATACAATTTTGTAATCGACGACATACATAAAGTTCGTGCTATCCGAGGAGTGTCCTCGATGATGTCGGGCTCGACCGCGTCGCGTTGTTCGCGATGTATACGATCAGTGGATCAGGGCCAATGAAAAGGCCAAGGTCTACATTATTGCCAGCATGTCTGATGTCTTGGCAAAGAAGCATGAGCTGATGGTTTCCGCTAAGGAGATCATGGAGTCCTTGCGGAAATGTTTGGACAACGATCCTTTCAGTCCGACATGACTCGCTTCAAATACGTTTTCAACGCACGGATTAAAGAGGGTCGATGCATTGCGTGAACATGTTCTAGACATGATGACCCACTTTAATCGGCGAGATGAACGGGGCTTCGATCGACGAGTCGAGCCAGTCGATTTTATTTTGGAGACTCTTCCAAGAGTTTCCTTGATTTAGTGTATCTCTTGTTATGAACAAAATTAGCTACACTCGACTACCCTCTCTCAATGAGCTACAAAATTTCCAATCCTTGAACAGGTCAAAGAATGCGAGGCAAATGTTGCCTACGAGTCTTATCACGGGGGTTCGACCTGCATGGAAACTAAACTGTTGCTCCTTCACGCCCAAAAAGGGAAGAAGAGGATGAAGAGAGGTAAAATCGATCGTGTTGCACCCCACAAGGGCAAGAAGGTCAAGGAGGTTGCGAGGAAAAGGAAAGTGTTTCCACCGCAATGATGAGGCGGATAATTGGAAGAGAAACTGTCCCAAATTCCTAGCCGAGAGAAAAATCAAGGTAAATGTGATTTACTTGTGGTCAAAACATGTTTAGTGGAGAGTAGTGACTCTGCTGGATATTGGATTCGGTGCCACTAACCACGTTTGTTCTTCTTTTCGAGGATTGATTCTGGCGGCCACGCGAGAGGTGAGGTGACTCTACGGGTTGGATCCGGGAGCTTGTCTTTGCTTGATCGTCGGCACGATGAAGTGCACTTTGGCGGAAAGTACTTATTGTTGGACAATTTGTACATAGTTCCAGGGTTTACTAGAAACCTTGTTTCAATTTCCTGCTTAATTGAACATTGTATTTCAGTTTCTTTTGGATTTAATAAAGCGTTTATTTCTTTCAAAGGGAATGTTATTTGTTCAACTTCACTCGAAAATAATCTGTATGTTTTGAAACCCAATTCGGTCAAAAGTGTTTTGAATATTGAATTGTTTAAAAGCTCGCAGAAAACACGAACTAAGAAAGCAAAAGTTTCTCCAAAAGAAAATGCCCATCTTTGGCATCTACGGTTAGGCCACATTAATCTCAATAGGATTGAGAAATTAGTGAAGAGTGGACTTCTAAACGAGTTGAAAGAAAACTCTTTGTCGGTGTGTGAGTCATGCCTTGAGGGCAAAATGACCAAACGTCCTTTTAGTGGAAAAGGATATAGAGCCAAAGAGCCTCTTGAGTTAGTACATTCTGACCTCTGCGGTCCGATGAATGTTAAATCTCGAGGCAGTTATGAGTACTTCGTGTCTTTCATAGACGATTACTCTAGATATGGGTATATTTACCTAATGCACAAGAAGTCTGAAACTCTTGAAAAGTTCTAGGAGTACAAGACTGAGGTTGAGAACCTCTTAGGTAAATCGCTTAAAACACTTCGATCGGATCGATGTGGAGAGTACATGGACACTGAATTCCAGGACTATATGATAGAACACGGAATCACGTCCCAACTCTCAGCACCTGGTATGCCACAGCAGAATGTTGTATCGGAGAGGAGAAACAGAACCTTGTTGGACATGGTTCGGTCGATGATGAGCTATGCTCGTCTCACGATTCTTTTGGGAGTGCGCAGTGGAGATCGCGGTTTATATTTTGAACAACGTTCCATCGAAAAGCGTTTGTGAAACACCTTTCGAGCTCTGGAGTGGACGTAAAGACAGTTTACATCACTTCAGGATTTGGGGATGTCCGGCCCACGTGTTGGTGTCAAACCCGAAAAAGTTGGAACCTCATTCGAAATTGTGCCTATTCGTAGGTTACCCTAAAGAGACTAAGGGTGGTCTGTTTTACGATCCTAAGAAAAATAGGGTGCTTGTGTCGACAAACGCCACTTTCCTAGAGGAAGACCACGTCAGGGATCATTTACCAAGGAGTAAAATTGTATTAAATGAAATGGAGACAACCTGATCGCTACATGCGTTTAGCTGAAACCTCAGTTGTCACTCCTGATGATGATTGTGAGGATCCATTGACCTATGATCAGGCAATAGTTGATGTTGACAAAGATGAGTGGATTAAAGCTATGGACTAGGAAATGGAGTCTATGTACTTCAATTCTGTATGAGAGTGTGTGGATCAACCGGATGGGGTAAAACCTATTGGTTGCAAATGAAGGAATTTTGAATTCCCGCAGCGGAAGACGTTGTGAAATGTCGTTGATCCGTTGTGTAAAAGGTGTCTTAAAATTGAATCTATCTCATAGATCCTAGGCTAAACATGCAAATAAGAGAAGAAAACAGTAAGGAATTATAAGATACTTACTTGTTGAAGAACCCTTCTTCAACGCTTTTCTCCTCCGGTCACGATCTCTCTCGATCCAACGATCTCCTCGAACACGATCCTCGATCTGAACAGGGAGACACCTCCAAAGAGTCTTCTCGGTTGTTCTCGAGAGGTTGAGGGAGAGTAGGTGAGACTCCCTTTGGTTTTGGGTGAGGAGAAGTTTTAGAGAGAATTGAGAGAGAATGAGAGAAAGTCACTTGCTCTTTTTGGATCAAAATCCAAAAAATGGCAAAATGCATACCAAAGGCTTCTTGCAAAGCCTTTAAATACTATTGTGTGATGGAGTTAAAACCTCCACCAAATCACAATTTTACCACAACCATATAATATACAAATCACATTTGCATATTATATAATATAAGGTATCTCATACCTTATTATACAAATCTCATTTGCATAAATGTGGAATTATAAATTGAATCAAATTCAATTTAATTTCTCTCAATTCAATTTCTCCAATTAACACTAATTAATCAATTAGGCTATACTATAGTTTATTATGAATCTCATTCACATCAAACTATATATTATGTCATCTATATCTCATATAAATGACATAAATACCCAAATAATGAATTTGAACACTTCAAATTCACACCAAACTGTAAACCCTCAATTTGTACAATTTGAGCCAACAGAGGGACCTAATGGACCTACACGTGACGAGCTCCAATGATCCGAGACTAACCTGTCAAACTCTTTGACCCGGTTATTCAATATTCATTAGCTACGGTAACACTTCACTAAAGCCCGTAGCTGCACTCTCATCACTGTAGGACAAGTTGTGTCCATTGATATAACCAATACCCATGAGTCGACCCTTCACGGGTTGTTCGTAGTCACACAATGGGTCAAATTACCGTTTACCCCTGTGTCTACCTCTTTGCTCCTTAAGTCCCACCGCTCCTCTAATGAACAACTATGTTGCATGGTCCAACCATAAACAACAACCCTCTCGGGCCAATGAGAGAGTGGGGCCTCGTTGTTCAAGCCACGAGAGACAACACTTAAGGAACAACCCATCTAGTTTTCCTAAGTCGAACAGTGAATTCCTTCTTGCGTAGTCAAGTTTCCAGCTCCCACGTGGTCCTCGCCCGAGAAGATAGACATATTGGGCGAGTAACGGTGGCCACCCTCACCGTACTAGTCAAAGGACAGAGCCCGCAGAGAGGAGTTCGTGACACGCTTCGGGATTAAGGTCGAGTCACTAATGGTCATCTACGAATTTATTAGCTCTATCTCATTAGCGGTGTTACATCATGAAGTCTAATAATTCACGGTCCGGTCTTGTACAATCTCATTGCACAGATGCCCCCACTCGCATGTCAACCACATGAACGCGAGTCGATCACCTCGTTTGTATCTAATACAAAGCGGGTCACATCCACGATGTATCCGAGGATTAGGTCTCCAACCCTATCCATATCACATGTAGATCATTCGGTCATTAACTCGAACGTGATCCTCCCCAATGTGTCCACTACACACCACCGTTCAAGTTCTTAGTTCTCTCATAATACAATGACCACGGAGCTTAGTTTATTGGATTAAGTTTATGAAAAATGTGAGACACAAAGTTTAAATAAATAACTCTTATTTATTACACAATGTTGAAATAAATAACTCTTATTCATTTACAACTTGGAATATTACTAACTACACGAGATGAGGATATACATCCCAACAAACTCCCACTTGGACTAAGCTAGTGGAGTACATGATACATTTCTCAAATGTACAGTAAAGTAATACAATAAACTAGGGCATTGAATACCCTTTACAATACTCCCACTTGCCCTAGTCAGGGAAGCACTCGAAGACCTAGACTCTCTAGGTGACCCTCAAACACCTTAGCCGTGAGGGCCTTTGTAAATGGATCGACAACGTTGTGCTCGAGAAGCTATCTGCGTGGTATCACGTCTCCACGGTGCACAATCTCCCGTGTCGGGTGATACTTACGCTCTATATGCTTGCCCCTTTTATGACTCGGGTTTCTCTCGAGTTGGCTACTGCACCACTGTTGTCACAAAATAGTGTGATCGGCAAGTTCATATTTGGAACAACTTCCAAATCCGTCATGAACTTCCTGAGCCAAACAGCTTCCTTTGCAGCTTCACAAGCCGCAACATACTCGGCTTCCATCGTGGCTTCAGCGATGCATCCTCGCTGATGCTTCGCCACACTACAACTCCTCATTCGAGAATGAAGGCCGACCACTGCGTGGATCCTAGAATCCTTATCGGTGCGAAAGTCGAAATTTGTGTATCCCGTAAGGATCAAATCCCCACTCCCATACACAAGGTTGTAGTTCATCGTTCTTCTAAGTTACTTAAGGATTACCTTTACGGTTGTCCAGTGATCTAATCCTGGATTGGATTGATACCTACTGACAATCTCAACTGCATAACGGATGTCGGGCCTAGTACACAACATGGCATACATCGGGCTCCTACAACTTGAAGCATGGGGATTCGTCTCATATCCTCAACCTCTTGAGGCGTCTTAGGACATTGATCCTTAGACAGGTGAACCCTATGCACTCGAAAGGCGGCAAGCCCTTCTTGAGTTACTCATGATCTTATACCTAGACAACATCTTGTAAATATAAAACGCTTTGAGACATGGCTGGCGTTACGTTCTTCCCGGTTCGGACTATCTGGATACCTAGAACATACTGTGCCTCTCCCAAATCTTTCATTTGGAATTGCGAAGCCAACCATTCCTTAATGTCAGTAAGAAATCCTACCTCATTCCCAATGAGAAGGATATCATCCACATACAATATAGGATATCGTCAACATTTTGATCAAAGCCATAAGATTTGATCGCCTCATCAAACCTTATATTCCAAGACCTCGAGGCTTGTTTCACTCCATAAATAGACCTTTGAAGCCGCAAACCTTTTGCTCTTGGCCTGGGGCAATGAACCCTCAGGGTGGTCCATGTAGATGGTTTCGTCAAGGTTGCCATTCAGAAAGGCGGTCTTGACATCCATCTGCCATACCTCATAGTCATAATATGCGGCAATGGCCTTAAGGATTCTAATCGACTTTACCATGGCAACAGGTGAAAAGGTTTCCTCATAGTCAACCCCTTCCACCTAGGTAAAACCCTTTGCCACTAGTCGGGCTTTGAAGGTCTGCACCTTCCCATCTACGCCACGTTTACGCTTGTAGATCCACTTGCAACCAATAGGTTTAACCCCATCCGCTTGGTCCACAAGCTCCCAGACGGAATTGAAGTACATCGACTCCATTTCACGGTCCATAGCTTTAATCCATTCGCGTCTTTGTCAACGTCGACCATTGCACGATCATAGGTCAATGGATCCTCACAGTCATCATCAGGGGTGACGACTTGGGTTTCTGTTAAACCCATGTAACGTTCGGTGTCTCTCACGACCCTCCCACTACGTCGAGGCATTCCCAACTCTTGGGAACGGACTTGATTAGACGAGCTAGGATCAACAACACTTGTTGACGTACTAGCACCATCAGCAACTCTTACTGATGAACTGTCCATTTAATTTAATACAATCTTACTCCTTGGTAAGTGATCCCTGATGTGGTCTTCCTCAAGGAAAGTGGCGTTTGTCGACACAAGCGCCCTATTATCCTTAGGATCGTAAAAGTAACCACCTCTAGTCTCTTTTGGGTAACCTACAAAGAGGCACAACTTTGAACGGGGTTCCAACTTCTTCGGGTTTGACACCAACACATGGGTCGGGCATCCCCAAATTCTGAAATGACGTAAACTGGTTTTACGACTATGCCAGAGTTCGAAAGATGTTTCACAAACACTCTTCGACGGAACGGTGTTCAAAATGTAAACCGCGGTCTCCACTGCGTAACCCCAAAAAGAATCAGGGAGACGAGCATAACTCATCATCGGCCGAACCATGTCCAACAAGGTTCTGTTTCTCTCTCTCGATACACCATTCTCAACATGGCATACCAGTCTTTGAGAGAGTTGGGGCGTAATTCCATGTTCTATCATATAGTCACGGAATTCGGTGTCCATATACTCTCCACCTCGATCCGATCGAAGTGTTTTAATCGATTTACCTAACGAGTTCTCAACCTCAGTCTTGAACTCCTTGAACTTTTCAAGTGTTTCAGACTTCCTTTGCATTAGGTAAATATACCCATATCTGGAGTAATCATCTATGAAAGACACGAAATACTCATAACCGCCCCGAGCTTTAACATTCATCGGACCACAGAAATCAGAATGTATAAGCTCAAGGGGCTCCTTGGCTCTATATCCTTTTCCACTAAAAGGATGTTTGGTCATTTTGCCTTCAAGGCATGACTCACATACCGGTAAAGAGTTTTCTTCCAACTCGCTTAGAAGTCCACTCTTCACTAGTCTCTCAATCCTATTGAGATTAATGTGGTCTAACCGTAGATGCCAAAGATGGGCACTTTCTTTTGGAGAAACTTTTAATCTCTTAGTTCGCATTTCAGGTGTTTTAAACAATTCGGTGTTCAAAACACTTTTGACCGAATTAGGGTTCAAAACATATAAATTGCTCTCAAGCTGAAGCGAAACAAATCAAATTTCCATTTAGAAATAAACGCTTTATTACTCTCGAAAGAAACAAAAATATTTTGTTCTAATAGGCAGGAAATATAAACTAGGTTTCTCGTAAACCCAGGAACTATGTACATATTATCCAATAATAAGTACTTCCCGCCAAAGGACAGCTTCACCGTGCCTATTGCTGCAAATGAGACAACTTCTCCTGATCCAACCACGAGTGTTATCTCACCCTCTTTGCACTATTGCGGGAACTTAATCCTTGTAAAGAAGAGCAAACATGGTTAGTGGCGCTGAATCCAATATCAAGCGAGTAATTACTCTCCACTAAACAAGTTTCGTGACAAGTAAATCACATTTACTGTCATCTTCTTTTCATCAAGGAACTTGGGACAACTCCTTTTCGGTGTCCGTCCCGTTGCGATGAAAAACACTTTCTCGCAACATCCTTGATTTCTTTGCCTTTTTGGGCGACAGCGCGATCAACCTTAACTTCCTTCAACTTCTCTTTCTTTCCCTTAGGGCCTGAAGAGTCTACAAACTTTATCCCAGAGGTCATACCCCTGTGAAAAGGTCTTAAGGCAACACTTGCCTCAACTTCCTGTCCCCTAGTTTGTACAAAGGACTGGAAGGTTTATAGATCGTTGAATAGGACTGTTGAACCGAGCACCTGAGGACACTCCTCAGTGAGCGCGAACTCTTGGTCGTCATTTATCAAAATCGTGTTTATATTGTTTTTCCACGAAATACTATCGCCGACTAACTTAACGGAAGCTAAAGGAGCGTTAAAAGCGTTTGACATTTTGTTGCTAAAATAAAATGAAAAACTTTGTATTAGTCTCGCAAAAACTTTTGAAAATCCAATCAGGTTTTAGCAAATTTTTATCCTATGATCCCTAGGTCATTCAAAATTTTTCAATGATACCCTAAAGGTTTAGAATGATCGCCACCGTAGGGTAGACAAACCCACTCCTCCTCTAGGATGAGACTTTCTCGATCAGACCCTAATCCCAGAATAACTCTTATTCCATTAGGCGTCCAATTACCATTGCTCGGTCGAATTCATTAACACTTAACGAATTCCGTGAGTGTCACCCTCAATCTTGAAGTTTCCAAGCATCCGTCCAAACAATAGCCACCGAATGGTGAACCAAGAAGGAAAACCAACCAAGAAACTGTATCCCTTTTGGGAATTCACGGTGTTCCGACTCCCATGATCAGGCCCTCCGAAGGGATTGTCTGGTCCAGGCCAAACTAGCAGGCGGATGATAGGCGTCTCACGGTGTGAATCGAAAGAAAAGACCGTGGGTCCCGTTTTCACAGATTTCACTCCCACTCACTAAAAGTACTCTCTCCATTCACGTTGATATTGACCCATACAAATGCCACCCGTAGGGGACGCTCCCATTTGCGCCACGAGGCCGAGCATGGATCTCACGGTGCGAACTTTACGGAGATTTGTGGATGAAAAAATTAAATGTATCTCATACACTTTATTTCCTCCCACTCAGCACTTTAAAATATTCGGGATTGACCTAGATAAACCGGCTAAAATTTACTTAAGTCTACCAATATAACTCTTATATTGGATTAGCCTAAGTTTATAATCACATTATTAACTTAGGTCTATGTGAGTAAATTAATTAACTCTTAATTAACGACACTCACGAGAATATAACCTAAGAATCTCCGGACCGAATTCACTCCCAGATCAGTTTTTCGGGTAGGGGCTTTCATGCGTCAACTTAAATACTGACCTTAGACAAAACCTTCCTTAGACAGAGTTACTTATCAGTCTCCATTCAAAGGTTATGTTTGATTTCCTAATTCTAATCTTATTAGAATTAGAAAACCTAAGTCTAATTATTCAAGTTCTAAACCATTTAAAACTAATAATTAACTTAGGTTACATGCATTTCTATGTTATAGTACTTGATCATTCATCACATGAATAATACTATACTATAACATACATTCATCACATGAATTAAATGCATGAGCATGCTTTTAATTTAAAAAATATAACACTTATATTAAATAAATTAAATCATGCAAACATTATATTATAACTCTTATAATATAATTCTATCATGCATACTATATATTATAACTCTTATAATATAAATATGATGCATGAAATGTTTAACCTAAGGTGAGATTTTAAATCTATATGGCATACTCTATGCACATAGAAATAATTAAATCATACATCTCATGCATAAAATAATTAAATAGCAATATTTGATCGATTTTTGGCACCCTAGGGACAAAAAATTAAATTAATTAACATTAATATAACATTTATAAAACCAAATTTACAAAGAAATAAATAATTAAATAAATAAAAACGACAGTTGCACCAGCCCGGGCTCAAACCGCTGCCCACGATCACGTCCACAAAAATTTCGCACACACCACACACCACTATGCCAGGCGTTGCAACGTTGTTATTGCGTTGCAACGCTATAATGTATAGTGTCGCGCCCAGCGTTCTCAACGTTGTGGCGTTGCAACGTTGCATTGCACGGCGAAATTCCAAAGACAAGGATGGCGTCGCATGGCGAAGAAGAAACGTCGTCGCAACGATGAACTTCCAAAGAACACAAATTTTGCTATTTTTCACCAAAATCGCCCGTTTTTGCTCCGTTTTCTTCACGACAACTCTTGCCACGAACGACACAGACTTACAGACTCAATTTACATTAAAAAATGCCCAAAACAACGGGCCCTTACAATGATATCATCAACTTTAATGTAAATCTAAAAAGTGCCAAAAACCGAAAACATCCAAAATTGCAAACCATTAACATTCATCTCATGAAAATTAATGCTACCCACCTAATTTTAAGAATTCACAGAATACACAACGAAGAGCAACGATTGGCTCTGATACCAATTGAAGGAATTTTGAATTCCCGCAGCGGAAGACGTTGTGAAACGTCGTTGATCCGTTGTGTAAAAGGTGTCTTAAAATTGAATCTATCTCATAGATCCTAGGCTAAACATGCAAATAAGTGAAGAAAACAGTAAGGAATTATAAGATACTTACTTGTTGAAGAACCCTTCTTCAACACTTTTCTCCTCCGGTCACGATCTCTCTCGATCCAATGATCTCCTCGAACACGAACCTCGATCCGAACAGGGAGACACCTCCAAAGGGTCTTCTCGGTTGTTCTCGGGAGGTTGAGGGAGAATAGGTGAGACTCCCTTTGGTTTTGGGTGAGGAGAAGTGTTAGAGAGAATTGAGAGAGAATGAGAGAAAGTCACTTGCTCTTTTTGGATCAAAATCCAAAAACTGGCAAAATGCATACCAAAGACTTCTTGCAAAGCCTTTAAATACTATTGTGTGATGGAGTTAAAACCTCCACCAAATCACAATTTTACCACAACCATATAATATACAAATCACATTTGCATATTATATAATATAAGGTATCTCATACCTTATTATACAAATCTCATTTGCATAAATGTGGAATTATAAATTGAATCAAATTCAATTTAATTTCTCTCAATTCAATTTCTCCAATTAGCACTAATTAATCAATTAGGCTATACTATAGTTTATTATGAATCTCATTCACATCAAACTATATATTATGTCACATATATCTCATATAAATGACATAAATACCCAAATAATGAATTTGAACACTTCAAATTCACACCAAATCTATAAACCCTCAATTTGTCCAATTTGAGCCAACCGAGGACCTAATGGACCTACACGTGACGAGCTCCAATGATCCGAGACTAACTCACAAACTCTTTGACCCGGTTATTCAATATTCATTAGCTACGGTAACACTTCACTAAAGCCCGTGTTTGCACTCTCATCATCAGTAGGACAAGTTGTGTCCATTGATATAACCAATACCCATGAGTCGACCCTTCACGGGTTGTTCGTAGTCACAATGGGTCAAATTACCGTTTTACCCACAGTGTCTACCTCTTTGCTCCTTAAGTCCCACTCGCTCCTCTAATGAACAACTATGTTGCATGGTCCAACCATAAACAACAACCCTCTCGGGCCAATGAGAGAGTGGGGCCCCGTTGTTCAAGCCACGGAGACAAAGACTTAAGGAACAACCCCTCTAGTTTCCTTAAGTCGGGACGAGTGAATTCCTTCTTGCGTAGTCAAGTTCCCGACTCCCCACATGGTCCCGTCACTCGAGAAGATAGGCATATTGGGCGAGCAGCGATGGCCATCCTCACCCGTACTAGTCAAAAGACGAGTCCATAAAGCGGGAGATCGTGACACGCTCGGGATTAAGGTCGAGTCACTAATGGTCATCTACGAATTTATTAGCTCTATACTTTGTAACGGTGTTACATCGATAAGTCTAATAATTCACGATCGGTCTTGTACAATCTCATTGCACAGATGCCCCCACTCGCATGTCAACCACATGAGCGAGTCGGATCACCTCGTTTGTATCTAATACAAAGCGGGTCGCATCCACAGTGTATCCGAGATTAGGTCTCCAACCCTATCCATATCACATGAGACGTTCGGGTCATTAACTCGAACGTGATCCTCCCCTGTGTGTCCACTACACACCGCTTCAAGTTCTTAGTTCTCTCATAATACAATGACCACGGAGCTTAGTTTATTGGATTAAGTTTATGAAAAATGCGAGACACAAAGTTTAAATAAATAACTCTTATTTATTACACAATATTGAAATAAATAACTCTTATTCATTTACAACTTGGAATATTACTAACTACACGAGATGAGGATATACATCCCAACGAAGAAATGGATCTGGCGTAAACGTGGCGTAGATGGGATGGTGCAGAACCTTGGCCCGACTAGTGGCAAATGGTTTTACCCAGTTGAAGGGGTTGACTATGAGAGAGACCTTTTCACTGTTGCCATGGTAAAGTCGATCGGATCCTTCGGCCATTGCCGCGTATTATGACTACGGTATATGGAAGATGGACGTCAAAGCGACCTTTACGAATGGCAAACTTGATGAGACCATCTACATGGACCACGACCAAAGGGTTCATTGCCCAAGGCCAAGAGCAAAAGGTTTGTCGGCTTCATAGGTCCATTTATGGATGAAACAGCGAGCCGAGGTCTTGGAATATAAGGTTTGATGAGGCGATCAAATCTTATGGCTTTGATCAAAATGTCGACGAGCCTTGTGTCTACAAGAAAATCGTTGACAAAAGCTATCGCATTTTTGGTGTTGTGCGTGGGCGATATTCTTCTCATTGAGAATGAGGTAGAATTTCTTCTTGGCGTTAAAAGTGGCTACCTTCGCAATTCCAAATGAAAGATCCGGGAGAAGCTCGGTATGTTCTAGGTATCCGCATGCAGGCCGGAAGAAGAAACGCTAGCCTTGTCTTGTCTCAGCGTCTTATATTGACAAGATGTTGTCTAGATATAAGATCACGAGAACTCCAAGAAGGGTTTGTGCCTTTCGGGCATGGGGTTCACTTGTCTAAGGATCAGTGTCCTAAGACTCCTCAAGATGTTGAGGATATGAGACGGATTCCATATGCTTCACCATTGTAGGAGCTGATGTATGCCATGTTGTGTACTAGGCCCGCATACATCATTATGCAAGAGGAATTGTCGGTGAGATATCACCCAATCCAGGATTAGATAAGCGGACAATCGTAAAGGCAATCCTCAAGTATTTTAGGAGAACGAGGAACTACAGCTTAGTGTATGGCAGTGGGGATTTGATCCTTACGGGATACATGGATTCTGATTTTCAAACCGATAAGCATTCTAGGAAATCCACTTCGGGATCAGCCTTCATTCTGAATGGAGGAGTTGTAGTATGGCGAAGCATCAAGCAGGGATGCATCGTTGATTCCACTATGGAAGGCGGAGTATGTTGCGGCTTGTGAAGCTGCAAAGGAAGCTGTTTGGCTTAGGAAGTTCATGAGAGATTTGGAAGTTAATCCAAACATGAACTTGCCAATCACACTGTTCTGTGATAACAGTGGTGCAGTAACCAACTCACGTGAGCCTCAGAGCCATAAGAGAGGCAAACACATTGAGCGCAAGTATCATCTGATACGGGAGATTGTGCACTGCGGAGACTTGGATCCCACGCGAGATAGCGTCGAGCACAACGTAGTGATCCATTTACAAAGCCCCTCACGACTAAGGTGATTGAGGGTCACCTAGAGAGTCTAGGTCTTCGAGAGCTTCCTGAGTAGGGCAAGTGGGAGGAGGAAAAGCGCAAAGGCGCTGTGTTGTGTGTTGGGATTTTTGTCCTAATCTCGTGTTTGTAACATATTGTTTCAAATTAATAAGAGTTATTCATTTCATCACTTTGTGTCTCGCAATATTTATAAACTTTTCCAATAAACTAAGCTCCAGGGTCATTGAATTTATGAGAGAATTAACGGTGTGTAGTGGACACACAAGGAGGATCACGTTCAAGTTAATGACCCGAGCGGTCTACTGATATATGGATAGGGTTGGAGACCTAATCCTGGATACACTGTGGATGCGGCCCGCTTTGTATTAGATACAAACGAGGTGATCTGACTCGTTCATGTGGTTGACATGCGAGTGGGGGCATCCTGTGCAATGAGATTGTATAAGACCGGACCGTGAATTATTAGACCTACGATGTAACACCGCTGATTGTGATGAGACTAATAACCGTATATGACCATTAATGACTCGACACGAATCACGGCGTGTTCTACGGACTCCCCTGCTGCGAGGATCTTCTTTTTTGACTAGTGCGGGTGAGGGTGGTCACGATTACTCGCCCAATATGCTTATCTTCTCGGGGCGAGAACCAAGTAGGAGCTGGGAACTTAACTACGCGAGATGGATTCACTCGTTCGCCTTTTAGGGAAACTAGAGGGTTGTTCCCTTAAGTGTTGTCTCCGTGGCTTGGACAACGGCGCCCACCTTCTCACCGCCCGAGAAAGGTGTTGTGTGTGGTTGGACCATCACAATATGTTGTTCATTAGAGGAGCAAAGGGGGACTTAAGGAACAAGAGAGGTAGACACGAGGGTAAAATGGTAATTTGACCCAGTAGTGTGTCTACGAACAACTGTGAAGGGTCGACTCATGGGAATTGGTTATATCATTTGACACGCGTAATATTCTCGCACCGACGGAGTGCGGCTACGGGCTATAGTGGAGTGTTACCGTAGCTAATGAATGTTGATTAACCGGGTCAAAGAGTTTGACAGGTTAATTTCGGATCATTGAAGCCCGTCACTATAGGTCCATTAGGTCCCTCGGTTGGCTCCACCTGGGTTAAAAGAAGAGTTAATGTTTTGGTATGAAATTGAAGTGTTCAATTTCACTTTAAGGGCATTTATGTCATTTGTATGAGATATGAATGATATAATATAAAGTTTAATGTGAATGAGATTCATAATAAACTATAGGTTAGCCTTATTGTTGAATTAGGGCTAATTGGAGAAATTAAATGAGAGAAATAAATTGGATGTGATTCAATTTAATTAATCCACAATTTTTGCAAATGAGATTTGCAATATGAGATATGAGATATCTTATATTATGTGGTTATGCAAATGAGATTTGCATAACCTATGGTTGTGGTAAAGTGGTAATAATGAGGAGATGTTAACTCCCTCATTCCACTATTTAAACCCTTTGCAAGAAGGGTTTGGTAAGCTCTCTTCTCATTTTTTGTTTTTCACCAAAGAGAAGAAAAGAGAATTCTCTCTACCCTCTCATTTCTCCTTTCCTCTCCAAAACACAAACAAGTTCCCATCAACTTTCCTTCTCCAAAAGAGAACAACAAGAAGATCATTTAGTCGTGTTCGAGATCGTTTTTGTGGAGGACTTCATTGAGATCGAGTAGCAGGAAGAGTTCGTGACCCGAGGAAGAAATTGTTGAGTTTGTCTACAATAAGTAAGTAAAAACTCTACTTGCTGTAAATTTCTTCTTCTTTAAGCATGTTTAGCCTAGATCTAAGTATTAGATCAATTTTAATAAACAAAAGTTGCATAGTGATACCTCGACGATTCAATCGTCTTCCGCTGCGTGGGATTCTCATTCCCTTCATTGTGGAGTTGCCACGTGGGGTGGCCTGTTGTGGTGAGTTGGCCAGCGGAGTGCCAACGGAGTGAGAAGCTTTCCGACTTTGTTGAAGTTGTATGTCGCTCAGAGCATACGTGTGTTGTGGCCAAGGTGGTCGAGTGAGTTTAAGGGGCGGGTTCTCGTAACTAGGCGAGAGGAAGTCTAGGTTTGTTGCCATGGTTTGTCTGGCGAGTCTCGGGCCAAAGCCCCAGGAGTTGGGCGATGGTCGCGTAAGGGATAGCACACAAACCATCGGTAGTCCTGTGGCGAACTTTTCGTATCCGTCTGAGGTGCAATTTTCAAGCAAGTCCGTTAGTAGTGAGACGGCATCGGGTCGATGCCGAGTTCGAGTGGGGTGGGTGTCACAATCCATTGTGCGATGGAAGTGGGTTGTGCCCCTTAGCGATATCATCGAGGACGATGATGAGTTTAAGTGGGGGAGAATGTCACAATCATACTAGAAGAACGTATGTTTGTGAACCTCACAGTGTTGACACGTGTCATGATGTGACCGAGGAGGACGTTGCATCATCTAACACACTGAGATAGGTGGGCATGATGGTTAATATGAGACAAGCGAGATTGGGGGCAACCGTGTCGTCGGAGGGATCGATGTAGGGGCATATGACTCCTCGCCAAAATAACGTGCAAGAGAGGAAGACCTAATATTTCTCATATTATACTATAGGGGGTACCATGGTGTCGACTCTCCACCACCCCTGGGCTTGTGGGCCTAAGTGAGTCACCCCGTGGCACGTTAGCGTGTCATGGTTGGGGCGAGCGTCACAAGAGAAGTGTCTTGGGCGTCTTCCTTTGTAACGAGTTTTCAAGGGACAGTGTCGGACGGCACAGGTGTGCTGAAATTTCGCCCATTCCCATGGCTTGGAGGTTCAGATATAGGAGCCATTAGCGGCCAGCGATCTGAGAATGTCCCATCAAAGCCAACTCATGGGAAAGATCGAGTGGAAGTACACGGACGGGCGACGTGTACGACCCAGTTATATTCCGCTGCATATTTACTTGATGCTTGGTTGAGGACTGAAGAACCTCGCCTAAGGTCCGGCAAAGCCACAGAGCGTTGCGATCATAGTGATGGGGCAGGAGTTCCCCTTAAGGTTGGCCATGTTCGACGGATGATTCATGGCGCCGCACGGTGCGAGAGGTGCGACCGTGACACTTGCTATCAAAGCCAACTTTTGTGCGCGCAGTCGGACTAGAGTTGAATGGGGTCCGTTGTGGCAATTATTGTGACTTTCGTGGAGTGAACCAGTTGGGTGGCATCGTGCAAATCGAGACCATTTTGACATTTGTTGGGTTTTTTGTCCTAATCTCGTGTTTGTAAATTACTATTTGAAAATAATAAGAGTTATTTATTTCATTACTTTGTGTCTCGCAATATTTACAAACTTTTTCAATAAACTAAGCTCCAGGGTCATTGAATTAATGAGAGAACTAGAACTTGAACGGTGTGTAGTGGACAAACAGGGAGGATCACGTTCGAGTTAATGACCCGAACGGTCTACAGTATATGGATAGGGTTGGAGACCTAATCCTAGATACCCTATGGATGCGGCCCGCTTTGTATTAGATACAAATGAGGTGATCTGACTCGTTCATGTGGTTGACATGCGAGTGGGGGTCCTGTGCAATGAGATTGTACAAGACCGGACCGTGAATTATTAGACCTACTGATGTAACACCGTTGACAGTAAGAACTAATAAATTCGTAGATGACCATTAGTGACTCGACCTGAACTCTGAGCGTGTTACGAACTCTCGTCTGCGGGGGTTTGTCCTTTGACTAGTACGGGTCAGAGGAAGGACCAAGAAAGGAGCTGAGAACTTAACTACGCGAGATGGAATTCACTCGTTCCCGCTTTTAGGGAAACTAGAGGCCCCTTAAGTGTTGTCTCCAGGGCTTGGACAACGGGCGCCCACCTTCTCACTGGCCCGAGAAGGGTGGTGTGTATGGTTGGACCATCACAATATGTTGTTCATTCGAGGAGCAGTGGGGGCTTAAGGAACAAGAGGTAGACACAGAGGTAAAACGATAATTTGACCCAGTCGTGTCTACGAACAACCTGTGAAGGATCGACTCATGGGCATTGGTTATATCAGTGGACACGTAATATTCTGCACTGACGGGAGTGCAGCTACGGGTTGTAGTGGAGTGTTACCGTAGCTAATAAATGTTGATTAACCGGGTCAAAGAGTTTGATAGGTTAATCTCGGATCATTGGAGCCCGTCACTGTTGGTCCATTAGGTCCCTCGGTTGGCTCCATCTGGGTTCAAAGAAGGGTTAAAGTTTTGGTATGAAATTGAAGTGTTCAATTTCACTTAAAGTAATTTATATCATTTATATGAGATATGAGTGATATAATATATAGTTTAATGTGAATGAGATTCATAATAAACTATAGGTTAGCCTAATTGTTGAATTAAGACTAATTGGAGAAATTAATTGAGAGAAATTAAATTGGATGTGATTCAATTTAATTAATCCACACTTATTGCAAATGTGATTTGCAATATGAGATATGAGATATCTTATATTATATGGTTATGCAAATATGATTTGCATAACCTATGGCTGTGGTAAAATGGTAATAATGTGGAGATTTTAACTCCATGATTATTCCACTATTTAAACCCTTCTTGCAAGAAGGATTCATGATCAATCTTCTCTCATTTTTTGGATTCTCAACCAAAAAGAAAAGTGTTCTCTCTCAAATTCTCTCAAACTCTCTCCTCACCAAAACACTAGAATCCCACCATTCTCCTTCTTTCCAAAAGAAGAACATCCAAGGTTCCAATTGGTGGTGTTCGGTTTTTCGTTCGAGAGAAGCGTTCGTTAAAATCGAGAAGCACGAAGTGTTCGTGACCAAGGAAGGAATTTTGAAGAACTGTCTTCAACAAGTAAGTACGTTCTTCTCGCTGTAATTTCCTTCTTCTTATGTATGTTTAACTTAGATCTAAGTGTTAGATCGTTTTAACATACTTCAAGTAGCGTAACAATACCTTGACGATTCAATTGTCTTACGCTGCGAGGGGATTTTCATTCCCTTCAATTGGTATCAGAGATAGGTTTCGATGGTTCTTCGTTATGCACTTATTTTTGTTAAAGTAGGTGGGTAAATTACCTTATTTCATGAGATGAATGTTGGGTTTGCATAATGGATGTTTCGGTTTTTGGCACTAGAATAGATTTACAATTATGTTGATGAGATCAATGTAAAGCCCCGTTGTTTTGGGCAACTTAGTTGTAAATCGAGTCTGTAAAGTCCGAGTCTTTAGTAGCAAGAGTTCTTTGTGAAGAAAGCGGCAGCAGACGAAAATTGAAGCAAAACAAAGAAAGGAGTTTCTTTGATCTGACGACGACATTGAGACGTTGTTCATTGGCGTCTCAACGTTGTGCCAGCGGGAGCAAGGCGCGCTGCAGGACAGCGTTGCAACGCCGCTAGCGTTGAGAACGCTGGGTGGACGCTGGACACGGCACCATTGCAACGCTGCACGCAATAGTGGGCAGTTCGCGAGGAGTTACGCGAGACGTGGGCAAGCAGCTTCGTTAGTGAGGCAGTTAATTTCCGTTTTTTCTTTCTTTTATAAATGTAAAATATATTTTATTTTATATATTTTATTATTTTATTAAATAATATTAATATAAATTTTATATTAATGTTATTTAATTAAATAATTGCCCCTAGGTGCCAAAAACCAGTCCATTTTTGCTATTTAGTTATTTTATGCATGTGATGTATATTTTAATTAATTTCTATGTGCATAATGTATGTCATATAGATTTAAAATCCCACCTTAGGTTAAACATATTCATGCATCATTTATATTATAAGAGTTATAATATATAGTTTGCATGATAGGTTATATTATAAGAGTTATAATATAATTAAATGCATGTTTAATTTAATTAATATAAGTGTTATATTTTTTAGATTAAAGTATGCTCATGCATTTATATTCATGTAATGAATTATATTATGTTATAGTATATAGTTATTCATGTGATGAATGATCAAGCACTATAACATAGAAATGCATGCAACCTAAGTTAATTATTAGTTTTAAAGAGTTTAGAACTTGAATAATTAGACTTAGGTTTTCTATTTTCTAATAAGATTAGAAATTAGGAAATCAAAATTTAGTCTATGAATGGAGACTGATTAGTAACTCTGTCTAAGGAAGGTTTTGTCTAAAGCTGGGGTATTTAAGTTGAAGCTTATGAACACCCCCTACTGGAAAACCGACACGGGAGTGAATTCGGTCCGGAGATTCTTAGATTATACTTATCGTGAGTGTCGCTAATTAAAAGTGTTTTAATTTACTCACATAGACCTAAGTAATAATGTGATTATAAACTTAGGTTAATACCATATAAGAGTTATATTGGTAGACTTAGGTAAATTTTAGTCGGTTTATCTAGGTCGTTCCCTAATAAAATTAAAGTGATGAGTGGGAGGAAATATAGTGTATGAGATACATTTAATTTTCGACTACAAATCTCCGTTAAGTCCGCACCGTGAGATCTATACTCGGCCTCGTGGCGCAAATGGGAGCGTCCCCCTTCGGGTGGCATTTGTATAGGTCAATATCATCGTGGATGGAGAGAGTACTTATAGTGAGTGGGAGCGGGACTTGTGAAAACGGGACCCATGGTCTCTTCTTTCGATTCACACCGTGAGACCCCTATGATTCCCCTGCTAGTTTGGCCTGGACCAGACAATCCCTTCGGAGGGCCTGATCATGGGAGTCGGAACACCGTGAATTTCCGAAAGGGATACAGTTTCCTGGTTGGTTTTCCTTATTGGTTCACCCTTCGGTGGCTATTGTTTGGACGGATGCTTGGAAACTTAAAGATTGAGGGTGACACTCACAGAATTCGTTAAGAGTTAATGAATTCGACCGAACAATGGTAATTAGACGCCTAATGGAATAAGAGTTATTCTGGGATTAGGGTCTGATCGAGAAAGTCTCATCCTAGAGGAGGAGTGTTCTGTTTACCCTTCGGTGGCGGTCATTCTAAACCTTTAGGATATCATTGCAAATTTTGAATGACCTAGGGATCATGAAACAATTTTTGCTAAAATTTGATTGGATTTCAAAAGTTTTTTGCGAGACTAAGACAAAGTTTTCTTAATTTTTCAGCTTAAAACATGTCTAGCTCAATAATAGCTCTACTCGCGTCTGTTAACCTAGTGGGAGATAATTACCAAACTTGGAAAAACAACATAAACACGATTTTGGTAACTGACGACATTAGGTTCGTGCTCTCTGAGGAATGTCCTCAGATGCCGGGCTCGACTGTGTCGCGAAGTGTTCGCGATGCGTACGAATAGATAAGGGCCAATGAAAAGGCCAAGGTTTATATCATTGCTAGCATGTCTGATGTTTTGGCAAATAAGCATAAGTTGATGGTCACTGCTAAGGAGATCATGGAGTCCTTGCAGGAAATGTTTGGACAACAGTCCTTTCAAGTCCGGCATGACTCGCTCAAATACGTTTTCAACGCACGGATGAAAGAGTTGGCGTCTGTCCGTGAACATGTTCTAGACATGATGACCCACTTTAATCTAGCGGAGATGAACGGGGCTTCGATCGACGAGTCGAGTCAGGTCAGTTTTATCTTTGAGACTCTTCCGAAGAGTTTCCTTCAGTTTCGTAGCAATATTGTTATGAACAAAATTAGCTACACTCTGACTACCCTCCTCAATGAGTTATAGAATTTTCAGTCCTTGATGAAGGTCAAGGCACCGGAATCTGAGGCAAATATTGCCTACAGGTCATATCACAGGGGTTCGACCTCTAGGACTAAACTTGTTGCTCCTTCACGCCCGAAAGGGAAGAAGAAGATGAAGAGGGTAAAACTGACCGAGTTGCCGCCCAGAAGGGCAAAAAGGTCAAAGAAGTTGCAGAAAAAGGAAAGTGTTTCCACTGCAATGGGGGCAGACAATGGAAGAGGAACTGTCTCAAATTCCTAACCGAGAGGAAGAATCAAGGTAAATGTGATTTACTTGTGACAGAAACCTATTTAGTTGAGAGTAGTGACTCTGCCTGGATATTGGATTCGGGCGCCACTAATCATGTTTGTTCTTCTTTTCAGGGGATTGATTCCTGACAGCAGTTGCGACAGGGTGAGGTGACTCTAAGGGTTGGATCCGGGGAGCTTGTCTCTGCTGCAGCGGTCAGCACGGTGAAGCTACATTTTGGCAGGAATTACATTTTGTTGGACAACATATATATAGTTCCAGGGTTTACTAGAAACCTAGTTTCTATTCCCTGCCTATTAGAACAATGTATTTCTGTTTCATTCCATGGTAATAAAGCGTTTATTTTCAGAAATGGTAATCTTATTTGTTCTGCTTCACTTGAACATAATCTGTATGTTTTAAAACTTAATTCGGTCAAAAGTATTTTGAATACTGAATTGTTTAAAACGGCAGAAACACGAACTAAAAGAGCGAAAGTTTCTCCTAAGGAAAATGCCCATCTTTGGCATCTATGGTTAGGCCACATTAATCTCAATAGGATTGAAAAACTAGTGAAGAGTGGACTTCTAAACGAGTTGGAAGAAAACTCTTTACCGGTGTGGTAGTCATGCCTTGAAGGCAAAATGACCAAACGTCCTTTTAGTGGAAAAGGATATAGAGCCAAAGAGCCCCTTGAGTTAGTACATCTTGACCTCTGTGGTCCGATGAATGTTAAAGCTCGAGGTGGTTATGAATACTTCGTGTCTTTCATAGATGATTATTCGAGGTATGGATATATTTACCTAATGCACAAGAAGTCTGAAACTCTTGAAAAATTCAAGGAGTACAAGACTGAGGTTGAGAACCTGTTAGGTAAATCACTTAAAAGACTTCGATCGGATCGAGGTGGAGAGTACATGGACACTGAATTCTAGGACTATATGATAGAACACGGAATTACGTCCCAATACTCAACACCTGGTATGCCACAGCAGAATGGTGTATCGGAGAGGAGAAAAAGAAGCTTGTTGGACATGGTTCGATCGATGATGAGCTATGCTCGTCTCTCTGATTCTTTTTGGGATTACACTGCGGTTTATATTTTGAACAACGTTCCGTCGAAGAGTGTTTGTGAAACACCTTTCGAACTATGGAGTGGACGTAAAGGCAGTTTACATCACTTCAGAATTTAGGGATGTCCGACCCACGTGTTGGTGTCAAACCCAAAAAAGTTGGAACCCCGTTCGAAATTGTGCCTATTTGTAGGTTACCCTAAAGAGACTAGGGGTGGCCTATTTTACGATCCTAAGGAAAATAGGGTGTTTGTGTCGACAAACGCGACTTTCCTAGAGGAAGACCATGTCAGGGATCATTTATCAAGCAGTAAAATTGTGTTAAATGAAATGAAAAGTACATCAGCAAGGGTTGTTGATGGGGCTAGTACGTCAACAAGTGTTGTTGATCTTAGCACGTCTAGTCAAATTCGTTCCTAAGAGTTGGGAATGCCTCGACGTAGTGGGAGATTTGTGAGACAACATGATAGTTACATGGGTTTAGCTGAAACATCAGTTGTCGCTCCTGATGATGATTGTGAGGATCCATTGACAGGATCAGGCAATGGTTGATGTTGACAAAGACGAATGGATTAAAGCTATGGACCAGGAAATGGAGTCGATGTACTTTAATTCTGTCTGGGAGCTTGTGGATCAACTAGATGCGGTAAAATCTATTGGTTGCAAATGGATCTACAAGCGTAAACGTGGCGTAGATGGGAAGGTGCAGACCTTCAAAGCCCGACTAGTGGCAAAGGGTTTTACCCAGGTTGACGGGGTTGACTATGAGAGAGACCTTTTCACCGTTGCCATGGTAAAGTCGATCGATCCTTCGGTCATTGTCGCGTATTATGACTACGGGTATGGCGGATGGACGTCAAGACGACCTTTACGAATGGCAAACTTGATGAAACCATCTACATGGACCAGCCCAAAGGGTTCATTGCCCAAGGCCAAGAGCAAAAGGTTTGCCGGCTTCATAAGTCTATTTATGGACTGAAACAAGCCTCGAGGTCTTGGAATATAAGGTTTGATGAGGCGATCAAATCTTATGGCTTTGATCAAAATGTCGACGAGCCTTGTGTCTACAAGAAAATCATTGACAAAACTGTCGCATTTTTGGTGTTGTACGTGGACGATATTCTTCTCATTGAGAATGAGGTAGAATTTCTTACTGACGTTAAAAAGTGGCTAGCTTCGCAATTCCAAATGAAAGATTTGGGAGAAGCTCGATATGTTCTAGGTATCCGAGACATCCCGAACCCAAGAACGAACGCTAGCCTTGTCTCAGCGTCTTATATTGACAAGATGTTGTCTAGATATAAGATGCGAACTCCAAGAAGGGGCTTCTTTGCCTTTTCGGCATGGGGTTCACTTGTCTAAGGATCGAGTGTCCTAAGACTCCTCAAGAGGTTGAGGATATGAAACGGATCCCATATGCTTCAAATTGTAGGGAGCTTTGATGTATGTCATGTTGTGTACTAGGCCCGACATCTGTTATGCAGTAGGGATTGTCAGTAGGTATCAATCCAATCCGGGATTAGATCACTGGACAGCCGTAAAGGCAATCTTCAAGTATCTTAGGAAAACGAGAAACTACAGTTTAATGTATGATAGTGGGGATTTGATCCTTACGGGATACACGGATTCTGACTTTCAGGCCGATAAGCATTCTAGGAAATCCACTTCGGGGTGACATTCATTACGAATGGAGGTTGTAGTATGGAGAAGCATCAGCGAGGATGCATAGGCGATTCCACTATGGAAGCGGAGTATGTTGCGGCTTGTGAAGCTGCAAAAGAAGTTGTTTGGCTTAAGAAGTTCATGACGGATTTGGAAGTTGTTCCAAATATGAACTTGTCGATCACATTGTTCTGTGATAACAGTAGTGCAGTAGCCAACTCACGAGAGCCTCGGAGCCATAAGAGAGACAAACACATTGAGCGGAAGTATCATCTGATACGGGAGATTGTGCACCGAGGCGTGGCGATCCCACGCGAGATAGCGTCGAAAGCACAACGTAGTGATCCATTTACAAAGCCCCTCACGACTAAGGTGTTTGAGGGTCACCTGAGAGTCTAGGTCTTCGAGTGCTTCCTGACTAGGGCAAGTGGGAGATATGTAAACGGGTATTCAATGCCCTAGTTTATTGTATTACTTCATTGTAATTCATGTACATTTCAGAAATGTATTTTCTCCACTAGCTTAGTCCAAGTGGGAGTTTGTTGGGATTTTTGTCCTAATCTCATGTTTGTAAATTACTATTTGAAATTAATAAGAGTTATTTATTTCATTACTTTGTGTCTCGCAATATTTATAAACCTTTCCAATAAACTAAGCTCCAGGGTCATTGAATTTCTGAGAGAACTAAAACTTGAACGGTGTGTAGTGGACACACAGGGAGGATCACGTTCGAGTTAATGACCCGAACGGTCTACAGTATATGGATAGGGTTGGAGACCTAATCCTAGATACACTGTAGATGCGGCCTGCTTTGTATTAGATACAATCGAGGTGATCTGACTCGTTCATGTAGTTGACATGCGAGTGGGGGCATTCTGTGCAATGAGATTGTACAAGATCGGACCGTGAATTATTAGACCTACTGATGTAACACCGTTGACGGTTAGGACTAATAAATTCGTAGATAACCATTAGTGACTCGACCTGAATCCTGAGCGTGCGGACTCTTGTCTGCGGGGGTCTGTCCTTTGACTAGTATGGGTGAGGGTGGTCACAGTTACTCGCCCAATATGTCTGTCTTCTTAGGGGCAGGACCAAGCAGGGAGCTGGGAACTTAACTACGCGAGATGGAATTCACTCGTTCCCGCCTTTAGGGAAACTGGAGGGGTTATTCCCTTAAGTGCTATCTCCAGGGCATGGACAACGGGCGCCCACCTTCTCACTGGCCCGAGAAGGGTGTTGTGTAAGGTTGAACCATCACAATATGTTGTTCATTAGAGAAGCAGTGGGGACTTAAGGAACAAGAGGTAGACACAGGGGTAAAACGGTAATTTGACCCAGTCGTGTCTACGAACAACCTGTGAAGGGTCGACTCATGGGCATTAGTTATATCAGTTGACATGTAATATTCTGCACTGACGGGAGTGCAGCTACGGGCTATAGTGGAGTGTTACCGTAGCTAATGAATGTTGATTAATCGGGTCAAAGAGTTTGACAGGTTAATCTCGGATCATTGGAGCCCGTCACTGTAGGTTCATTAGGTTCCTCGGTTGGCTCCATCTGGGTTCAAAGAAAGGTTAGAGTTTTGGTATGAAATTGAAGTGTTCAATTTCACTTAGAGTAATTTATATCATTTATATGAGATATGAGTGATATAATATATAGTTTAATGTGCAGGAGATTCATATTAAACTATAGGTTAGCCTAATTATTGAATTAGGGCTAATTGGAGAAATTAATTGAGAGAAATTAAATTGGATGTGATTCAATTTAATTAATCCACAATTATTGCAAATGTGATTTGCAATATGAGATATGAGATATCTTATATTATATGGTTATGCAAATATGATTTGCATAACCTATGGTTTAATAGTAAAATGGTAATAATGTGGAGATTTTAACTCCATGATTATTCCACTATTTAAACCTTTTTGCAAGAAGGATTCATGATCAATCTCTCATTTTTGGATTCTCAACCAAAAAGAAGAGTGTTCTCTCTCAAATTCTCTCTAACTCTCTCCTCACCAAAACACTAGAATCCCACCATTCTCCTTCTTTTCAAAAGAAGAACAACCAAGGTTCCAATTGGTGGTGTTCAGTTTTCGTTCGAGAGAAGCGTTCGTTGAGATCGAAGCCAAGCGTTTTCGTTACCAAGAAAGAAATTTTGAAGAACTGTCTTCAACAAGTAAGTACGTTCTTCTTGCTGTAATTTCCTTCTTTTTATGTATGTTTAACTTAGATCTAAGTGTTAGATCGTTTTAACAAACTTCAAGTAGCGTTTTGAAGAACTGTCTTCAACAAGGTATCGTTACGCTACTTGAAGTTTGTTAAAACGATCTAACACTTAGATCTAAGTTAAACATACATAAGAAGAAAGAAATGACAGCGAGAAGAACGTACTTACTTGTTGAAGACAGTTCTTCAAAATGCCTTCCTTGGTCATGAATACTTCGTGCTTCTCGATCTCAACGAACACTTCTCTCGAACGAAAAACCGAACACCGCCAATTGGAACCTTGGTTGTTCTTCTTTTGGAAAGAAGGAGAATAGTGGGATTCTAGTATTTTGGTGAGGAGAGAGTTTGAGAGAATTTGAGAGAGAACACTTTTCTTTTTGGTTGAGAATCCAAAAAATAAGAGATTGATCATGAATCCTTCTCGCAAGAAGGGTTTAAATAGTGGAATAATCATGGAGTTAAAATCTCCACATTATTACCATTTTACCACAACCATAGGTTATGCAAATCATATTTGCATAACCATATAATATAAGATATCTCATATCTCATATTGCAAATCACATTTGCAATAATTGTGGATTAATTAAATTGAATCACATCCAATTTAATTTCTCTCAATTAATTTCTCCAATTAGCCCTAATTCAACAATTAGGCTAACCTATAGTTTATTATGAATCTCATTCACATTAAACTATATATTATATCACTCATATCTCATATAAATGATATAAATTACTCTAAGTGAAATTGAACACTTCAACTTCATACCAAAACTCTAACCCTTCTTTGAACCCAGATGGAGCCAACCGAGGGACCTAATTGACCTATAGTGACGGGCTCCAATGATCCGAGATTAACCTGTCAAACTCTTTAACCCGGTTAATCAACATTCATTAGCTACGGTAACACTCCACTATAGCCCGTTGTTGCACTCCCGCCGCTGTCGCATATTACGTGTCCACTGATATAACCAATGCCCATGAGTCGACCCTTCACAGTTGTTTATAGACACGATTGGGTCAAATTACCGGTTTACCCCTGTGTCTACCTCTTGTTCCTTAAGTCCTCACCGCTTCCTCTAATGAAAAACATATTGTGATGGTCCAACCATACACAACACCTTCTTCTCGGGCGATGAGAAGGTGGCGCGCCATGTCCAAGCCCCGAGACGCACTTAAGGGAACAACCTCTAGTTTTCTAAATGCGGAACGAGTGAATTCCATCTCGCGTAGTTAAGTTCCCACCCCTGCTGTCTCGCCTCTGAAGATAGGCATATTGGGCGAGTAATCGTGACCACCCCACACTTCAGACTAGTCAAAGACGCACTTCTCACGCATGACGAGAGTCCGTAACAAGCTCGAGATTTAGGTCGAGTCACTAATGGTCATCACGAACTTATTAGTCTCTGCTTTGTCAATCGGTGTTACATCGAGAGGTCTAATAATTCACGGTCCGTCTTGTACAATCTCATAAAGACAGATGCCCCACTTGTATGTCAACCACATGAACGAGTCGATCACCTCGCTTGTATCTAATACAAAGCGGCCGCATCCACAGTATATCCGGATTAGGTCTCCAACCCTATCCATATATCTCAGACCGTTCGGTCATTAACTCGAACGTGATCCTCCTGTGTTTCCACTACACACCGCTCAAGTTCTAGTTCTCTCATAAATTCAATGACCCTGGAGCTTAGTTTATTGGAAAAGTTTGTAAATATTGCGAGACACAGAGTAATGAAATAAATAACTCTTATTAATTTCAAATAGTAATTTACAAACACGAGATTAGGACAAAAATCCCAACACTACCTACGAGGTTCTGTCCCTGAGAAGGTAGGCTTATTGAGTCGGCTACAGGCCACTCTCACCCATACTAATCTTGTTGGGGTTTGTGCCCTAAAACTCGTAGTTTGTAATTATGTTCTAATTATTGTAATAAAGTGTTATTATTTCAATAAAGAGTTATTGTTCGTTATTTGCGATATTTCCTTGTTTTAACCTAAATCCAATAAACTAAATGCCAAAAGGTCAAAATGTATCTTTAATCAATGTAGTGTACATATAAAGGATCTCGGTTCGAGATACAACCTAAAGGGTCTATAGTAAGGGATAAGGTTTGGGTACCTTACCCTGGTAAAACTATGGATGTGGCCCACTTTATATATGATACAAACACTATGATCCTAACATGTTCGTGTAGATGACATGTGAGTGGGGATATCCTATGTAATGAGATTACATAAGACCGGATCGCGAAATAGTAACCACTAGGTGTAACTCCGTTGACTAGTTAGGTTTCTATTTCACTAGAATGGCCTAGGCAACTTGATCTCAATACTGAGCAGGTTACGAACTCCTGTTTGCGAGGGATTGTCCTTTGACTAGTATGGGTTAGAGTGGCCAGATTCCTGCTCAATATGCCTACCTTCTTGGAGACAAGACCGAGTGAGCAGTTGGGGACTTAGCCTAGCAAGATGGAATTCACTCTTTCCCGCCTACTAGGGTAAGTAGACGAATGTTCCCTTAAATGGTGTTTCCGAGACTTGAACAAAGGGTCCGACCCTCTCTTTGGCCCAAGAGGGACTTTTGTTTGTTGGTAGGACCACAAACAAATTGTTCATTAGAGGAGCACTGGTATTTAAGGTACAAGATGTAACCTGTGGTAAAACGGTAATTTGACCCAGCTGGTGTTACGAACATTCGTGAAGGATTGACTTTCTGTTATTAGTCAATATCCGTGGACACAAAAATATATCTGCAGTAAGAAGAGTGCAGCTGCGGGACTTTAGTGGAGTGTTCCTGCAGTTAACGAATGTTGATTAGGAGGTTAATGAGATTAACCGAATAATCTCGTATTGTTGGAGCTTCTGATCTGTAGGTCCATTAGGTCCACCTTCTCGCTCGTAAAGGGTTCTTAGATCATTTGAATTTGAAATGTTCAATTCATTAGGGAATAAATTTAATGTATATAGATACGATATAATATATAGTTTTGGAACTATATATTATAAATTTAATGTGAATATGATTCATATTAAATTATATGAGAGAATTAAATATTTGAAAGAGTTTAAATATTAATTTAAATGTGAACGTGATTCATATTTAAAAACTATAGGTTAAAATTTAATGTGCATGAGATGTGCATTAAAACTATAGATTAGAGGAGAAAAGGATTAAATATGATTTAATCTTATTTAAATATATGATATTTTAAGATTAATTAAATATATGATATTTAATTAAATTTGATTTAATTAATTATTAATTAATTAATGGAAACGTGTCAAGAGGACATGTTCTCTTCTTCCCCACTAACTCCCTATCGATAGGAAGTGGGGGGAAGAACTCCTCTGGGATAACCTCTCGAGGAAGAGGGGTTTTGGTGTGGATTATTCTACAATTGTGAATTTTTTTTTTTTTTGGAAATTCTCTCTCTCTCAATTCCCTCTCTCTCACTTCCAAAAGTTGGCTCCTTCCCACAAAGGAGAGATCTAAGTGGAACTCAGAGCCATAGGAGGTTTACTGGGTGGTTGTGTCCTGTTGGAAAAACAGAGAAGTTCTCTTTGGTGTTGTTGTGTTGTTGTATTCTTGGAGCAAGGAGTTGCTGTTGGAAAGACTACAAAGGTAATATTTCTAATTCCCTTTTAGTTTAATGTTTTACACATCATGTTTGCATGATTAGTTCCATGCCTAATTAGATTAGGAAATGTATGCTTATTCTCTGTATTTTCTCCAATGTTATGTTCAACCAAAATAAACTTACAATTACGATTCCAAAACACGTTTCCAATGCTCAAGGGGAACTAATCTCCATCAAGTCTAAGGACAAACTCCTATAAGCAGGAGTTCTTAACTTGCTCAGGATTCAGGTCGAGTCACTAATGATCATCTATAAATTATCAGTCTTATCCTGTTAACGGCGTTATACTGGTTAGACTAATAATTTGCAGTCCGATCTTGTATGAAATCTTCATACATGATGCCCCCACTCGCATGTCAACCACATGAATGAGTTGGATTACCTCATTTGTACCAATTACAAAATGGGTTGCATCCATGGTGTTACAAGAATAAGGTTCCAACCTTATTCTTATACCATAGACCATTTAGGTTATACTCTTGAACAATTTCCAAATAGTGTCTACTACATTGATGTTCAAGATATATTATAACCTTGGAGCTTAGTTTATTGGATTTATAAAGAAAGAATATAATTTTACCAAAACAAATAACTCTTTATTTATTTGATCAAAATTACATAAGTTTAGAGCACAAATCCCAACACCTAGGTGCTATCGGTTGCGAGACCTGGACGAGTCGGGAAAATCACTTTCGAGATGGAGCCTGGATGATGTTTTTTCGAGTTACCTGAAATCGATGTTTAGTGATTTGAATTGACGTTAGCAAGAGAAATTGTATGTCAAACAAGTATGGGCAACAGTTTGATGTATGAGGACAATGTTGGCATTGGTTAAGTTCGAGAGAGTTGTCAAACGAGACGCGACTTCCAAACAAGGCCCAAGAGGGGCAAGTTGAGCAGTTAGCGTGTGCAAGCCAACGAGTGGGTTGCGTGGGCGGTGGTGCCCAAGTGAAGCGCAAGAGTGCGCAAGTGTGGAGTATTGGCCAAGAGTGCCAGCGTTGAAGTGCTCGTGCAGTGTGAGCACGTTGTGGGAGGAGGAGAAGCGCAGAGGCGCTGTGTTATTGAGTTGCCAAGTGGGGTGGCCTGTTGCGGTGAGTTGGCCAGCGGAGTGCCAACGGAGTGAGAAGCTTTCCGACTTTGCTGAAGTTGTATGTCGCTCAGAGCATACGTGTGTTGTGGCCAAGGTGGCCGAGTGAGTTTAAGGGGTGGGTTCCCATAACTAGGCGAGAGGAAGCCTAGGTTTGCTGGTATGGTTTATCTGGTGAGTCTCGGGCCAAAGTCCCAGGAGTTTGGCGATGAGAGGGTCGCGTAGAGGATAGCACACAAACTAGCGGTAGTTTTGTGGCGAAATTTTCGTATCCGTCTGAGGTGCAATTTTCAAGCAAGTTCGTTAGCAGTGAGACGACATCGGATCGATGCTGAGTTCGAGTGGGGGAGGGTGTCACAATCCATTGTGCGATGGAAGTGGGTTGTGCCCCTTAGCAATGTCATCGAGGACGAACGAGTTTAAGTGGGGGAGAATGTCACAATCATACTAAAAGAACGTATGTTTGTGAACCTCACAGTGTTGAGACGTGTCATGATGCGACCGAGGAGGACTGTGCATCATCTAACACACCAAGATAGGTGGGCTTGATGGCTAATATGAGAACAAGCGAGATTCGGGGCAACCGTGTCATCTGAGTGGTCGATGTATGGGCATATGACTCCTCGCCAAAATGACGTGCAAGGGAGGAAGACCCAATATTTCTCATAATATACTATAGGGGGTACCATGGTGTCGACTCTCCACCACTCCTGGGCTTGTGGGCCTAAGTGAGTCACCCCGTGGCACGTTAGCGTGTCATGGTTGGGGCGTGTTGGAATTTGTGCCCTAAACTTATGTAATTTTGATCAAATAAATAAACAGTTATTTGTTTTGATAAAATTATAGTCTTGCTTTATAAATCCAATAAACTAAGCTCCAAGGTTATAATGTATCTTGAACATCAGTGTAGTAGACACTATTTGGATTGTGTTCAAGAGTATAACCTAAATGGTCTATGGTATAAGAATAAGGTTGGAAACCTTATTCTGGTAACACCATGGATGCGACCCACTTTGTAATTAGTACAAATGATATAATTCAATTCATTCATGTGGTTGACATGCGAGTGGGGGCATCCTGTATGAAGAGTTCATACAAGACCGGACTGCAAATTATTAGTCTAACCAGTATAACACCGTTAATAGGATAAGACTGATAATTTATAGATGGTCATTAGTGACTCGACTTGAATCCTGAGTAAGTTAAGAACTCCGCTTATAGGGGTTTGTCCTTAGACTAGTATGGGTGAGAGTGGCCTGTAGCCGACTCAATTAGCCTACCTTCTCAGAGACAGAACCTCGTAGGTAGCTGGGGACTTAACTATACAAGATGGAATTCACTCATTCCTACACTAAGGAATTAGATAGGTTGTTCCTTTAAGAACTGACTCCAGGTCTTGAACAACAGGGCCCCGCCCTCTAAACTGACTTGAGAGGGTACGAGACTATGGTAGGACCTTAGACTTGTTGATCATTAGAGGATCAATGGTGTTTAAGGAACAAAGAGGTAATCACAGGGGCAAAACGGTAACTTGACCCAGCTGTGATTACGAACAACTTGTGAAGGGTCGACTCATGGGTAAGATTATATCAATGGACACAATATAATCTACAGTGAGGAGAGTGTAACTACAAGTCTATAGTGGAGTGACTTGTAGTTAATGAATATTGATTAACTAGATCAAAGAGTTTGAACAGTTAGTCTCACATCATTGGAGCTCATGAACTGTAGGTCCATTAGGTCCCTCCGTTGGCTCAACATGGTAATATTGAGGGTATAAAGTTAGGAATGAAATTGAAGTGTTCAATTTCATATATGAGGTGTTATATCAGTTATATGTGATATAATTGATATAATATATGGTTTTAATGTGAATTAGATTCACATATAAACTATATACTAATGAGAGAATGAATGAGGGATAGGATGTTAATTTTCATCATATTTCCCTATAAATGGTTGCATGAGATGTAACTTTGTTGCTAAGCAAAGTTGAGGCTTTTTTACAAAACCCTAGCATTCTCTCAAATTGTGTTGGAAAGAGTTCCAAGCACAATTTCATAAGATCACCTCACCTCATCCTAAAGGAACCCACCTTCCTCCCTCACCTAGAGAATAACGGAGAAGATCCGGTGGTGGTGTCTTCATTCGTTCGGTTCGAGTTTCTAAGATCGTGATTGTGGGAGAAGGAGCACTTGAAGAAAGAGTTCTTCAAAGGTAATCTCTTGTTGTCCTATGTCATATATAACATGCTTAATCTTGTTAATTTTGATCTTGATTGAAATCCATGAGACTAAATAAGAACATGTGATTCACAATCGCTTCCGCTTCAGGATTCGATCCCTTCAGGGCGAGCGTCACAAGAGAAGTGTCTTAGGCGTCTTCATTTGTAACAAGTTTTCAAGGGATAGTGTCGGACGGCACAAGTGTGCCAACATTACGCCCCTTCCCATGGCTTGGAGGTTCAGATATAGGGGTCGTTAGCTGCCAGCGATCCGAGAATGTCCCGTCAAAGCCAAATCATGGAAAAGACCGAATGCAAGTACACGGACGGGCGACGTGTACGACCGAGTTACATTTCGCTGCATATTTACTTGATACTTGGTTGAGGACTGAAGAACATCGCCTAAGGTTCGGCGAAGCCACAGAGCGTTGCGATCATAGAGGAGGGGGCAGGAGTTTCCCTTAAGGTTGGCCATGTTCGAGGGATGATTCATGGCGCCACACGATGCGAGAGGTGCAACCGTGACAACTGGTAGCTTATGGTATGCAACTTATTGTACTAGACTCAACATTTTGCATATGCAGTAGGTGTTCTTAGCTGGTTTACCAAGTAAGCCAGGTAAAGAACATTAACATGTCATAAATCGTGTTACAAAATATTTATTGGGAACAAAAGACTATGACTTACTTGATAAAAAAAAATATCTTATTGTTGTTGAAGAGTTTTCTTATGCTGATCTAAATACATTGTTAGGTGATTCTTTATCTACCACATGGTATATTTTTACCTTGGGAGGTTGTGTTATTTTGTTCGAAATCTAAAAACAATTAATTATTGTCAACTCTACTATGGAAGTAGAACTTATTGTTTTTGCTTTATATAGTGAAGAAGCAAGTTGGCTAAAAGATTTATTATATGAAATTCTAATGTAGAAGAAACCAATACCTCCTGTTTTGATAAATTGTGATAGCACTGCCACAATTGGTAAAGTAAAAAAACTGTTATTAAATCCAGACATATAAGAAGAAAACACAGTATTGAGACATCCTATTTGAATAATGGAATTACTAATGTGAATTACATTAAATCTTATGATAATCTTGTAGATCCATTCACAAAGACCTTGAATAGAGAAAGAGTCTGGAACAGATTGTGGGGATAAGGTTGAAGCTCTTACAATTGTCGTGAGCATAAGAATACTCACTCAGTGATATGAGATCCTGAAATTGGGTTCAAAGGAAAAAAACGAATTATAAGGTGGCCTAAAAATATTCTATCTTCATATATTGATTCATCCCTATGATGTGAGAGCATTTATCCTATAATATCGTAGAGGGTTGAGTTTTTCAATAAACTCTTAATAAAATTTGCAACTCTTATGAGTGAGGTATATATCGTTGTTATAGGAGAAACTTTGACAGATTTTACCTATATGAGTGTAAGAGTGAGATCGCTCTCTATACGTGGCTTATTCTCAAATACACTCATAAAATTATGAGATTAACTGTGACGCTCGGTAATTTCAGATAACTTTTTAATTGTTGCGAAAGTTATGTTCGGGCTTGTGTTGTAGTTTTAAAAGTTTTTGGGCCAGAGTATTAATTAGTGGATCTTGCAGGGGCCCAGATAATTAAATCTCGCCTTTAAATTGGGTTGGTGGCTCTTAAGTCTCTTATCGAGTGTTTTGGAGAAGGAATCGAGGTAATTCCCTCTTTTTTTCTCCTTATTAGGGTCCCCTTTTGTTATGTTTTAAGTTTTTTTTTAAAAAAAAAAAGAAAAGAAAAAAAAGGAGAAGGGCTCGCACGAAAGGGCAAGCGCCCCTCTCCCTTCGCTCGCCACTCGAGTAAGTCGTCGGAGGAGCCAGCCGCCGATCGCCGCCAAGCCAGTCGCCGTGGACGCCGTGTGAAGCCTGTCGTCGTCCTCGCGTCCTCGCGTCATCCGCCGAGCCCAGGCGTCTACACCGTGTAAAGTTGTCGCTGTCTCCTTCCCCACTCATCCGTTCGCCGAGCCCAGTCGTCGCACGCCTCCCTCGCCCTCTCGCCGCTCATCCGTCTCCCTCGCCCCCAATCGCCATCTCCCTCTGACCGTTCGTCGGTTCCCCCCTCGCCCCCTGGTCATCTCTCTCTCTTCCTCAGATCCTTCTCTCTCCCTCTCAGATCCGTGCTCGTTTCTCTCTCTAATTTGCCTTTCGTTGTGGCTTGGATAGGTTTGGGAGCGCGACAAAGGAGGCGTTCTTGAAGGGTTCGCTCGTTTGATATTCGTTTCGCTTCAAGACTCTGAACTCGCCGTAGTGGGTGCAGTAGGTTGATAGCAAGGGCAAGGACCATCCCGCGACACTTCTTTTTAAGGTAAGTAGTCATTTGCTTGACCGTCGATCACCTAAGCGAAGGGTACGACATACGATACTACTTTGTTATAAGTTCTTGAGTTATCGTCATTACTGAACCTTAGGATAGTTTTCTAAAGGTCTTTTGAGATTGAAAGCATGCCTTTACGAGTTTATTATTGTTCTGACTGCATGGATATTGCCTCGGGTTTGTGAATCATGTTTGATTTCGCTTTACCATGATTTTTTTGCTTGTGTATCTTGTTATATGTAGCTATGTGAGGTAGGGGTCGTCGTGTCGGTTGTGTCTAGCATTCCTAATGAGTGAATGGTTGAATTAAACTTGATTAGTCTGAGAACCTATTTGGAGTTGGGACCCTCGGGTTGGGTCGAGAACGTCAGGAATGCTTAGATGGCCCCAGTCACCTTATGAATTTAAGTCTGGCACTTACTTAACCCTGGGTTGCACCTGAGCGGGTCAGAACCTCTAGGTTGATGATATATGATAGGCTCATGAGGTTGGGTGCGTCCCCGTGGTGATCGGGAGTGGTTGCTTTCCATCGTCCCGTACTAGCTTAGGGGTGATTCCCCAATGGGTGTGTTGGTTACGTACCTCACTGCACCATGCTAGCGTGTTATGTTATAGGGCTTGGGGTACGTCTCCTGCCACACCCCCTCCCGAACTACCTGCTAACTTAGCCCGGCAGACGGCGTGAAGCCAACAGTCATCGTTCACCTCTCTAACGATACTTGTTGACCCTGCTTTACCTGATAAGCATATTATACTTGTATAAGAAACACTTTAAACATAATACAGCAGAATATTGACAATTACGTAACCTACGTAAGGAGTAACCCTACTTAAGACTCTCTGAAAAACTGAAACGTATGTGAACATCACAACCAAAAACATACCCAACCATGGTTTACACAACCACAACCTAGAATGTACACATAACATAACTTCATAGTCCTTCTATACATAGAGACTTTCTATACAACTCCACCCACGTACAACATATCAAACTTGTGGAGCTTCCAGTGACTATGGCAAAGTTATCGTGCACTGCGAGCTCGATCTCTACCTAAAAAGTGGGAAAAACATCGAAAGAATGAGCTATGAAGCTCGGTGAGTGACTTGAGTTTAAAAGAAAACTATTAACTCGTAAATCATATCACCCGCCATCTATGAGCATATGCATCCAGAATCAAATGTTAAAAGTAATCGTAAATTATAATAGCTTTTCAGAAAACCAAAGCAGTATGTCGTTAAATCTCGTAAAGCATATGAATGATATAAATCCTTTTTAAAACATGTCACAATCCACGTTGTGTAGGGCACGCCCAAGATAAACCAACGCTTACTTTCTCGATGTAGTGGGGCCCGCCCGAGACTCCCATCGTCTTTGTCATAGTGGGGCCCGCCCCAAAGACTCACGACAATAGCCACATGTTGTCACGAGTACACTCAACGTCGACAATGAAATGACCTGTGTGCACACTGCACTACATAAAGCCTCGAGCTCAATATCTCAAAAAATCACATGAAAATATTTGAACATGTCTGCTCATCTTTTCTTTCATAAAACTCAAGCTTACTCAGCTTGTTCATAAAACTGGAAATCTTTAAATCATACTTGCTAGTACATACTTGCTAGAAATCATACATTTCCATAAATTTCGACAATCAAGAATATATGCTCATATATAAATTTCATCAAGACATTTAGGCTCACAACGAGCACTTGAAATCATTTCATAGTAAATATGAATACTCATAAACATGTGTTTCAAGGAAAACTTAAAGTATTGAAATCTTTCATTCTTGCAAAACTTGCATTTCTTAAAGCATTTTTCAAGCATATAGTTCATTTCGAAGTTCGTTTTGTCACTCACAGTGTTAGAACTAGAGTCTTGACCCGTACACTTGACCTATTTCTTCTTGGCCTGCCAAACAAACCAAAACCATGTTTAAGAACCTTGAGCTCATGGATTTTAACCTTGAAATTACAAAAAAAACACACCATTCAAAATTCCAACATTTACAGATTTCATGCCCTGTTTTCAGACACTCATAACTTCTTAATTACTTAGCCAAACAGGGTGCACTTTATACCAAACTCTTCCTTTTTGAATCCTCTAAAAATCATATGAAGACATGAAATTGAGATTCCCAACAGATTCGTTCGAAAATACCTCGAAAGCTTCTTCCCCAGGAACTAACTTCTGCTATTCTAGATTCGATTTCTTGCTGCAACTCGAAACTTGACCTGATATTTACAACATCTTCCAATTCTATTCATGCTTTCTTCATGAAAGTTGTAGAAAATTCAATAAGCTTTCCAACCGTACCTATTAGAGCTTCTAATTCCAACTCTACAGATCAGGAGAACCCAAAAACCAGAGACTTCTCGAATTTGACAGCAAATTTCTGTCTTCTGTCTTCCTCTTCATAAAACAGCAACTTAAGGTCAGAATTGACTCAAGCATCCTTCACGAACTTTGTTAAAAAATGAATTAGCTTTCAAGAAAACCAAACCTCAACTCTTACCTCTTCTTGTAGAGCTCGAGATGAACAGAAAACCAGAACAGGGTTGAGTTGATCACCTTGCTGCTATATAATCAAACTTTGAGTTCTCCTCCCTCTCTTCTGCAATTTCAGCTCCAAAATCACCTTCTTCCTCTTCCTTTGAGCTTCTCCCACGAAACCCTTACCTTCCTTTTGATAAATGAAGAAGAAGATCGATGGAGGAAGAGTTTTTAAAAAGAAAACAAAGGTGGGGTCCCACCTCCCACTTTCCCTTTTTCATTCTTTTCCTTTTTCCTTTCTTTTCTTTTCTTTTCTTTTCTTTTCAAAACAAATCCAACCATAATACATTAACCTTTTCTTTCTTGAATTTCGAAGAATGATCTCGGGTTTACATCCCCGACAGGGAGTGGTTGCTTTCCATGATCTCGTGCTGGCTTAGGGGCAATTCCCCATAGGGTGTGTGGGTTACGTACCTGCTCTGCTCTATGTCGGCGTGTAGTGGCGTGAGGGTTGCTTTCACTCATTGCATCGTCGACCAAAGTTCCAGAACCCAAGGGAGGACTCGAGTGAACCTCCACAGGGGGCTCAGGGTGAGGTGTGTCAGGTGAGAGACCGGTTTGGGGTCGAGCGAGTCTAGAAGACGAGTCTAATTATTTTGTTGAGATAGGATTGGACGTAAGTGGGTTGCTTACTGGCTATCTTTATACACACTCATTTTCTTTCTATGTTTTGTTGCAGGTAAAAGTTAAACTGTGGGTGGATGACGACGGTGGCAACCTGGCGAGGCTATGAGAATGTCCTGTTGTGTCCCTTAGCTCTTAAAGTGCTACCTTAGAACCTTGTATTTCCGCTACATGTTCTTTTGGCTTATGACTCTTTTAGTTGTTCTGTCTCCCTATTGTTTGGTTCGTAGAGTTTTGGAATTATATTTCTGCTTAGATGTTCTAGTGCACATCGGTGCCCTTTAGGACATGAGTTGTTTGTTCCGTCCCCTTCAGATTTATAGGTTGCATATAAGAGTTGTAAGACGTTAAAACCGCGATCATCTGGAATTCTCTGTTTTACTGCTTGCTTGAGATCTGTTGGAACCCAGCCTATGGTTGAATGTAGTTTGGTGGAGGTTGGGTGTTTGGAATTATTTTGGAGTGTTTTTATGCTTAAAACAAGTAAGGAAAAAAATTGGTTTAGTCCTAGTAGCGTCATTATGCTGCCGAAATTTTCGGCACTGACGGTTTTGCTTGGTAACTTCCCTAAGGATTTTGGGTCTAAAAATTAGGGTCGTTACATTAACACGAGGCCATAATGTGCTAGCCAATAAAGCTTATGTCAACACTTGATAATTATGTGTGGATAATAATCTTTTGTTTCCCATGTGTTAAAATTGAAGTCAGAGACAACTACTAATGTTGGAGTAGAGATAATTATTTCATTAGTAAAGGTTCAATGCAAAGTCACACATTTATGATGCATAGTTATCCTTATTTTGACTAATTAATTTTAATAATTTTAAATATTAAAATGAGTGGGAGAATGTTGTGACATTTTAATATTTAGTTGATGTTAAATATGAGTTTCTTTTGGAGTATAATTTTTTAGGGTGTTTTCATCTTTTAAAAAGAGAGAAAACATATTTGTAGTAGAGGGTTTGAGTTCAAATTTTTGGTTTCTTATTTTTGTAATAAAATCTTAGATCTAAATTTCTTATACATTTCTCTCTTATCGCACTCTCTAAAACACAATATTCCAAGCTTCTTTTCTTTTCTCCAATTTCTCATATTCTCTATTTTGCTCTTTTAGGAGCAATTGGTCAAAAGAAGGTTTTTTTTTTTTTTTTTTTTGTGGTGGAGCTTCTAGCTCAACATCTTAGTGTAAAGTAGTTTGAGCTACATAGTGTTTTAGTTGGGTAGAGCTTGAATATACTTAAAAAGAGTGAGATACTCGCACCTCAACCTAATTGTTTACGTGTTTGTTTCTCAATATTTACTCCATTTTCCACTGTTAATTGTAATTCCCTCAACAGTTGCAAAAAACTATTATTTTCTTAATACATTTTAATAAATATATTTTTTTATCTCACATTAACTGACTTAGAAATGTAATATTTGATACAACGACATCAACATTGTTGAGGATCCCACATGAAAAAAAATGAGAGACTTCACAACCCTTATAAGACTAGTGTATTTAACACGTGCAAATGTACCAATGTCTTTTTTTTTTTTTTGAAATAACTTAACTTTTAAATGAATTTGGGCAAATTTTTTATTAATTATCATTATATTGAATTTAGTTTTAGTATGTTATTATTTCTTTTATTTTATTTTGTTTATCAAATATTTTTATATTTTTATTAATTCAGTTAAATTCGGATTTGATTTTGCAAAATAAAAAAAACTACATTCTTATATTTTTAAAAAATAAATTTTTGCTTAAGTTAGAAAACATTTTGTAATCTAAGTTTTTTTTTAAAAAAAAGTATTAATAAATATATCTTTTTGAAATCTAAATTTTTTACCCAAAAAACAAATAAATAAATAAACATACCACATGTTAAAAAAAAAAAACTGAGTTTCAAAATTTAAGATTACTCTATAAATAACTTTAGTTAAGTAGGTTTTGAAATTCTTAAAATTTTAACTTTTATCTTAAATGTCATTATTTGCTTGTTCTTATATTCGTTAATTGAATATATCATTTCAACTTTTACTAAATTCATATCACTAAAATTTAAGTTATAATAAATTATAGCAGTAACAATAAAAAGCATAATTAATTTGATCAAAACACACTGAATAATCAATCTAAAAAAAAATCAATGCACACCCTTCATGTTAGACTGTAACAAAGTGGTGTTGTATTATTGGGCTAGCGACATAGAAACTTTGCATTTCTTAACAAAATAAATTCGAACAGAAAATAAATAAAAAAAAAGTTTTCTACTACAACTTTTTTCGCTAGCTTTAAGAACTCATGCATGTTCATATTTCTTTCGTCTCTTATCAAATTCATTAACCAACCATGTGTGACTGTATTATCTAGTATTTTCACATTACATAACTGCATCTTATCAAAACTCAAACGTAAGAATTGTTTCATGTATAAAGAAAAATTCTAATTCTACATTTATGCATTTTATAAGTAAAAATTTGAATAGACACAATTGTTTTATTTCATTGAGAATTGATTTTAAAACCTAAATTTGATACTATCGACTAATAACTACCAATGTTGAGAAGGTAATAAATTTTAAAATCTAAATATATAACAATTTACTAATAATTACTAGTATTAACTTAAGTTGATGTTTGCCAACAAGAGCATAGCTCAACTGGCATCAAGTATGAGGGTTCTAATCCCCACCCCCAATTGTTGATGTACTCAAAAAAAAAAAAAAAACTTAAGTTGATGTTTTGTTTTAAATAATTCAATAGAATAAAACTTTTATATTTTAAAATTTATTTTAGCATAATATGGGTTGGAGAATTCAAACTACATACTTCGTGGTTGTTAACATATTATGTCAGTTGAGCTATACTTTTTAGCAAATGTTTAAATTTTATACCTAAAAAATAGGAATTGAATATTTAAAATAAGTTTATAATTTGTAATATGATGTAAAAAAATTAATTTGTAATATTTTATTAAGATTAAAAAATATATATGTTAAAAGTTATTATTTTATTAGATTTATTATTATTACTTCCTACATTGAAAAATGAATTTATTGTAGTGAAATCTATTAATCAATTAATTATTTAAGAATAAAATATGTAGTATGGTGAAATGAAAATTTTGTATTTCTAATTCATGCTAAATTCAAAAGTGTAATATGGTCTAAAAGTAAATAGTATATTTGTTCGTAATTCAAGAAAAATAAAAGGGATAAGATGATCTCAATTTTTTTTTAAATACTTACTTTTTAAAAATATTATAATTTATAGATTATAGATAGAGGTAGAAGAAGAATAGTGATATAAAAAGAATTAAGGGAGAGAGACTTTAGGGAGGCAATGAGAGAAATCTAGGGAGATGGTGAGATAGTGGAAAATTTATTAGAATGATTTTAATGGTTTAAACTTTTAAGTGGCTGCTATTTTTTTTATTCCTTTATTTTAATTTTATTTTTTAATTTAAAAAATTATTAAAACCCACAGAGAAAATTAAAGTCAATAATATTATTTAAAACCACTATAATTCAACCTAGTATTTATGTACCCTATTTCTCAAACATATAAGCAAGTCATGTTTTTTTAAAAAAAAATTACTTTAATGATAGATTATGTATTTTATATATATATATAAAAAAGAACTGTTAATATTATTCAAATAAAAGTTGATTTTGAAAATTTTATATTTATTTATGTTTATAGGATGCTATCAGTGATATCACTAATAGAAGCCTGTTTATTTAATAACTAATTTTTTTGTCTGTTTACTTAATAACTAATTTTTTTCTTATAATTTTGATAAACTACTATTGTAATATCTATCACTGATAGAAGTGATAGACTTCTATCAGTGATAGTTGTCTGATAGACTTCAACCACAATTGTCTATCTATTACCTATTACTCATAACTTTTCTATTATCTATTAGACTTCTTGTTCCTATTCGACTTCTATCACTGTCTATCACTGATAGAAGTGATAGATTACTATCCTGTTAATGATTGATAAAAGTTAATGAAAAATAAGTGATAGACTACTATCACTAATAGAAGTCATAGGTTTCTATCATTGATAGTTGTCTGATAGACTTCTACCTATCTATTACCAATTACTCATAACTTTTCTATTAGACTTCTTGTTCTTCATGATTATTAACTTCTTTCTTCTATCCGACTTCTATCAGTGATAGATGTCTATCACTGATAGTTGTCTATCAATGATAGTTGTCTATCAATCATTAACTTCTTTCCAGTGATAGTCTTCTATCAGTGATAGATGTCTATCATTAATAGAAGTGATAGCCTTCTATCAGTGGTAGTTGTCTATCACTATCACTGATAGTTGTCTATCTGTTAGCTATTACTGTTTGTTGTGTGGTCTTCAAACTTTCACATCAGATGTCAAAGTTCTTGTGTTCATAGTATTGATATTAAACTTTTGAAACAATCACAAACCTTGTATTGATAGTATGAATAGTATGATAACAACAATATTGAGTTTTATCTTGAAAAAATATATCTAAAACCAATTGTAAAAAATTACATCATGGTAAAAATGGTGGAAATTTACATGTCCTACGATTGTGACCAACACGATGACAATGATTACATTTTGTGTGACTTCTTGCTTCACCAATCGACGGAATCCTTTGCTTTCGGGGTCTTCCTGCTTGACGTTTAACAATTGGAGGCAATGCATTCATGTTAACATCTATCGAACTCCATTCAGAATTATTCCCAACTGGGCGGATTACACTTTCATAAGTTGTCACTCTCATCACTAATTGCACAAGAGGAGCCATCAAAACAAGCATCATTAATATGAGCAACTAAAAGATATCTTGTATTTTAATCTTTCACTAAAGTTAAAAACCAAGCAACATCTTTATCTTCTTGAATTTTAACCACATCCTGAGCACCATTCATCTCATAACCTAATAACATCGACAATTCTATAGAAGAAATAGAATTATCCATTCGAACTTCTTTCATAATCAGATTAATAAAATCATCAAAACACATCATCTCAAGATTCCAATGGTCTTGTAATTCTCATAGAAATTTTTCTCATTCCATTGCCCACTATAAAAAAACTATTGGAAGCTTCATCATAGTTCCTACGAAAGGTAATAACAACATTAACAACATTAAGTAATATAGAAACCGATCACCTCAATAGTCATTCGTATATCATTGATTAATGATATCACTGATATCATATCTATTGATCAATGATATCACTGATATCATTGATATCTAGAAAACAGTGATAGATATCACTGATATCATATATATTGATCAATGATATCACTGATATCATTGATATCTAGAAAACAATGATAGATATCACTGATATCACTGATGTCATGTGTATTCACTAGCATATCTAGAAAACAAAACAATCACCAAAATCAGACTTGCGACTCCAGATCATTGCAGAAAAACAGTGATATAACAAAATGAACAAAAGAAATACCCACAAAAAAAGCTCCGGTTGATTGAAAAACTCAAATACCCACGAAAAAAACTCCAACAGAAGATCGTATATCACTAATTGGAAGCACAATAGTCACTCGTATATCACTAATATCACTAATATCATTGATATCTATTGATTACTGATATCACTGATATCACTGATATCATTATCTATTGATCACTGATATAATCGATATCTATTGATCATATCTAGAAAACAATGATAGATATCACTGATGTCACGTATATTGTCGATCATCTAGAAAACAGTATTGCTGATAGAACAAAAAATGAAGAAGACTTGCGACTCCAAAGCAGAAAAACAGTGATGTAACAAAATGAACAATAAGAAATGCCCACCAAAAATGTTGATTGAAAAACTCAAATACCCACGAAAAAAGCTTCGTTGGACTTCAAAAAGATCGAATTGGAGAAGATAATCAGACAAACTTGCGACTTCGATCGAATTGGAGAAGATAATCAAACAAACTCGATGAAAATTCATGGACTGCAATTCAATAGACCGAACTGAAAGATACCCGATCGAATAGGTGAAGGCTTGCGACTCTGATTGAATTTGAGAAGATACTCAAACTTGCGACTCGACAGAAGATTGGACTGGAATCGATAAAAGTTTGGGAAGATTGGACTGGAATCAAGAAGATGTTGTCGCAAAAATCGGAAGAAGAAAAATACCGTGAAGAACAAATACCAATTGAAAAATAAATACCAATTAAAAAGGGAATAGCTTTAAGCCAAGGGTATAATTGGAATTATAAAAAAATTAAAGATTTTTGCCATATTTGCAATTCTTTTAAAATGTTGCTATATCTACAAATACTAAAACCATAATTGCTACCCATTACAAATTCTCTAAAAAATAGGTATATTAAATAAATTATAATACGCCTCATTTGATTTGGTTTGTGAATTTAGAGCCTTACAAGTAGTTAAATATTTATTTCATTTGAGAATCTAGAAAATTGAAATGTTTAAATGCTTAAAATTGTAAAATAATCAAAAATATAAATGTCGGGCATAATCATGTTTGTTTTGAATATAAAAATATAAAAATAACAAGGAATATTTAAGTAACCGTGAAAAATAAATACCGTGAAAAACAAATACCAATTAAAAGGAATAGATTTAAGCCAAGGGTATAATTGAAATTATAAAAACAAATTAAAGATTTTTGTTATATTTGCAATTCTTTTAAAATGTTGCTATATCTACAAATACTAAAACCATAATTGCTACCCATTACAAATTCTCTTATATATATATATATATATATATATATATATATATATATATATATATATAATAATTAAAATATTTAATCAACTTTTTAGTTAATTGTAGCATGACTAACGTATCCATTGTATTAATAATTAATAAAAGAGAATTTGTAATGGGTAGCAAAGATGGTTTTACTATTTGTAGATATAGCAACATTCTAAAATAATTGCAAATATGGAAAAAATCTTTAAATTGTTTTCATAATTCCTATTATACCCTTGGCTTAAATCTATTTTTTTTTTTTTTCTTCCTCAGTATTTCCTTCTTCTTCCCTTTTTCAAGAAAACAAATTAGGAAAAATAAAAGTGGGGCTCATCTAGTTTGTTAATTTGAGAGAGGAATGACACTACAACAAGTTGGCACTTCATCAAACCTCCGCTTTCACACACCCCAAAATTAAGAAAATATTAATCAATTTTTTCTTCTTCTTTTTTTTTTTAGTTTACATTACAAGAATTTTCTGGGAATCCAAACACTACCCCCCTCTCCTTTCTCTCTATCGGTAGCATTTTCCTTTTCATTTTCTCGGAAAAATTTTAATATTAATATTGATATTAATATTAATACTTTAGAAAATTAGGTAATATTAAAAAAAAAAAAACATAGCAATGAGGGATGTTATTAACTAACGCCATGTCGTTGTTTTGATGTTGCTTGGTTTTTAAGTTTAGTGGAAGATCAAAATACAAGATATCCTTTAGTTTCTCATATTAATGATGCTTGTTTTGATGGCTCCTCTTGTGCAATTAGTGATGGGAGTGACAACTTATGGAGGTGTAATCCGCACAATTGGGAATCATTCTGAATGGAGTTCGATAGATGTTGACATGAATGCATTACCTCCAATTGTTAAACGTCAAGCAGGAAGACCGTGAAAGCAAAGGATTTCGTCGATTGCTGAAGCAAGAAGTCACACAAAATGTAGTCATTGTCATCGTGTTGGTCATAATCGTAGGACATGTAATTTTCCACCATTTTTACCATGATGTAATTTTTGACAATTAGTTTTAGATATACTTTTTCAAGATATAACTCAATATTGTTGTTATCATACTATTCATACTATCAATACAAGGTTTGTGATTGTTTCAAAAGTTTAATATCAATACTATGAACACAAGGACTTTGGCATCTAATGAGAAAATTTGAAGATCACACAACAAATAGTAGTAGTTAACAGATAGACAACTATCAGTGATAGTGATAGACAACTACCACTGATAGAAGTCTATCACTTTTATCAGTGATAGACATCTATTACTGATAAAAGTCTATTACTAGAAAGAATTTAATGATTGATAGACAACTATCAGTGATAGACATCTATCACTGATAGAAGTCGGATAGAAGAAAAAAGTTAATAATTATGAATAACAAGAAGTCTAATATAAAAGTTATGAGTAATAGGTAATAGATAGGTAGAAGTCTATCAGACAACTATCACTGATAGAAGCCTATCACTTCTATCAGTGATAGTAGTCTATCACTTTTTTTTCTTTAACTTCTATCAATCATTAACAGTGATAGTAGTTTATCACTTCTATTAGTGATAGACAATGATAGAAGTCAGATAGGAACAATAAGTCTAATAGATAATAGAAAAGTTATGAGTAATAGGTAATAGATAGACAACTGTGGTAGAAGTTTATCAGACAACTATTACTGATAGATATCACTTCTATCAGTGATAGATATCACAATAGTAGTTTATCACTTCTATTAGACATCTATCACTGATAGAAGTCTATCACTGGAAAGAAGCTAATGATTGATAAACAACTATCAGTGATAGACATTTATCACAAGCCTGATAGAATAATATTCATGAAGAACAAGAAGTCTAATAGAGTTATAGACTTTTATCACTTATATCAGTTCTATCATCTAATAGACATCTATCACTGATATCAAATGATAGAAGTCTAACACTGTAACACATTAACAATCGTTATAGACTTCTATCACTCATATCAGTTCTATCACCTGATAGACTTCGATCACTTATATAAGATGATAGAAGTCTAACACTATAACACATTGACAATCGTGTAACCATTCCCAAACGACAAAAAAATAGTTATTAAATAAACAAACTTCTATTAGTGATATCACTAATAGCATCCTATCAATGATTTCTTCTTCGTTTGCTATCAATGGGGTGATGGAAAACTAAAATTATAAGAAAAAAATTAGTTATTAAATAAACAGACAAAAAAAATTAGTTATTAATTAAACAGACTTCTATCAGTGATATCACTGATATAACGTGGAGTGTTTTAGTAATTTCAATTCCTCTTTTCAAATTTTTGCCATTTTTGCAAATTGATTGAGACATTTGCTATATGGACAATTATATTGGGTCTTTTTGCTACCAGCCCAATTGCCCCTTAATAAAATAATAAATATTCAATGCTAATGATATTTTTATAAATGTAGAAAATAAAATAAAGGTATAATAATTAAAAAAAAAAAGAGAAACCCTTTGTATTCCAATTAATTAAATAATATGTTAATTAAATTAAATATAATTTAATAATTATTAATGATTAATTGTGCGTGGCATGCTTTGTTAATTCAAAATTTATTAAAGGGTAATATAGTCCAAAAAAATTCAAAGATGGTGACTTTTTAATATATTATAGATTATAAATATATAAGTTACTTCTCTCATTGTCAGATAGAACCTCATATTTATCTAATATAGTATCATTGTCTATAAAGTCCAAACGGGTATTTGATCTAAAAAAAAATTGGGATCCGACTCAAGAATGGTGAACTAAAAGAAGACACCATGTTGAGGATCCGACATCAAAAAATGGAAAGGTCTCACAATTAATTTTGATTGACTACTCTAATTGTTAATTGGTTTTGAGATAAAACTCTATGTTTATCTAATAAGTTTGGTATGAGCATGTTTTTTACAATAAGATGAAGTCTTTCTTTTAAAATTGGAGTCCTAAATTAATGAATGTGTACCAGCTAGGGGTGTACATAAGTCGGGTTGGGTGGTTGGGTTGTGAGAATTTTTTGGACCAAGCCAAAAATTCGGGTTGGTCATTCTTTCAATCCAACCAACCCTATTCATGAGAGTAACCCAATCCAACCCAATATTTTCGGGTTTTGTTGGGTTGGTTCGTCGGGTTATTATTTTTTATTTTTTATTTTTTTATTTTTAATTATTTAAAATATTTTTTCTTGAATTAATAACTAAAATCACATAAAATTCAAATATCAAACTTCAAATTTCAAAACATCTTAACATTTATTATAAGTTTAGAAAAAAATTTAAAAATTGACAAATAATTCATTTATAAGTCTATTTGTAATTAAAATAAAATAAAATAAATCTAAATTTTGGGTTGGGTCAACCCGAATCTAAAAAGTTCGAGAAAGCTCAACCCGAGAACCGACCCAAACTTTTCTGTTCTCCATACTTCTAACCTAACTCAAACCGAAAAAAACCTAACCTAATCCAACCCTTATGGTTTGGGTTGGGTAGTTCGAGTTGTTCGGGTTATTTGTACACTCCTAATACCAGTCATGCCTCTTTTTAAAAAAATAAGAAGAAGAAACGTATAATGAAATACATTTTTTTAAAATAAAAAAGAAGAAGGCGAAAAGTCATGTCCTTTACCTGTCAACCATATTTATTAGAAAAATTAATTCTAATACGAAATCAAATTAATAAAAAAAAAATTGAGAGGGTAGTATCTCATTTTAAAGATGGTTCACTAGTTGAAACTAAGAGGAAAAAATTGAAATTCTTCCCAAGAAAAAGTTTTTTAAAAAAGTTAGAAATAAGATGACCTTCCAGATAAATATTTTGATTGCTTTATAAAATTAGTATAACGCCCCATTTCTCTAACTTCTTTCCAAATCCAACCACAAACAAATGTTCTACTTTTATGATAAAAAAAAGCTATATAAATTCAAATTTCCAAATTTAAAAGTTGTTAAATTAAAAAGGAAAAAAAAAAAACTTCTACAATAAAATGTTGTTACTTTTCAAAAAAGATAAAGATTTCTAGTTGGACTTTAAATCAAAAGATATTTAAAAAAAACACACAAATATCAAATTAAAAAGTAGTCGTCTTTGTTATTGACCTTCCTTTTATCTTAAAATAAATTTTTTTTTTAAAAAAAAAAGATAATAAGAGAGTAGTGGGAAACCTCGAACCAATTGAACCGTCGTATTGACTAAATATTTAAAATGACTTCGACAAACACAATTTCAACACTGAATTGAATCTTCGGATATATATATAGAATTCATTTTTGTTAAATAACAATAAAATGATGATTTTGACCCATTTCATCCATTTATAAAAAAAAAAAAAAAAGATAATAAATCTTTTGTGAAAGAAATGTTAATAAATATGAACTTCGTTTCAAGTACACTTTTGACCCTTGAATATTCATAAAAATAATAATCTAAGTTTAGAAAATTTAGTTGGTAATAATTTTTAGTCCTACTTACAAATTTAGTTTGTATACTTTAAATTTTGTAACAATTTAATCGTTGTTGGGAACGATTTCATTCAAATTAAGTTCAAAAATCAAGCTATGTTTTCAAAAATCAAGCTAAATTTTGAAAACAAAGTTAAAAAAAGTCATTTTCAAAAATTTGATTTTGTTTTTAGAATTTGGGTAAGAATTCTAATGTTTTTTTAAGAAAAATGATGAGAATAAGTACGATTTTTAATAACTAAAAACCAAAAATTATCAAATGAGACCTAAGTTTTTTTTTTTTAATGTTATCTAGTTTCTAAATATGTTTTTAGAATTCAAGTCAAGTTTGGAAAACTCAAAAAAATATTTTTTTAAAAACTTAATTTTGTTTTTGAAATTTGGCTTAGAAATTTAATGTGGTTTTTTTTAGTACATCAACAATTTGGGGTGGAGGGATACGAACCCATGACCTTTTGGTAACTAGTATTACTTAATGTCAGTTGAGTTATGCTCTTGTTGGCTTACATAGATAAGAAATTTCAGTAAATCTTAACAATATTTTTCACAATAGAAACTAAACATTACAAATGTTAAAGTATATAGACTAAATTGTTACATACAAAAGTTAAAAAAGAAGACCTTTTGATAACCATTTAGTTTTTTATTTATGGTTTATGAAAATTAAGCCTATAAATACTACGCTCACCTATGACTTTCCATGTTTTGTCATCTATTTTTTATATGTGTTTCAAAAAACAAAATCAAGTTTTGAAAACTAAAAAAAAATAATTTCATAAGTCTTGTTTTCGTTTTTGAAATTTAACTAAGAATTCAATTATTTTCTAAGAAGACGGGAACCATTGTGTAAAGAAGTGGTGATAAAAATAAGTAGAATTTTTAAAAACCAAAAGCCAAGCAATTATCAAATAGAATCTAAATTATTACAAAATTGAATGTACAAAAATTAAAATTCTTACAAACTAAGGCCTTTGATAACCATTTAGATTTTTGTTCTTAGTTTTTGAAAATTAAGCTTGTTTTCTTCAAATTTCTCTAGCATGATCTTCATCTCTCTTAAGGAAACATGTGAATGTCTAGCTAAATTTAAAAAAAAAACCGTCAGAAAGTACTTTTTTAGTTTTAAAAAAAAAAAAAACTTATTTTTATTTTTGGAATTTGGATAAGGATCTAAATGTTTTCTTAAGAGAGATGAAAACTATGGTAGAGAAAAGGAGAGAAAACAAGTTTCATTTTAAAAAACTAAAAACCAAATAGTTATCGTGGGGCTTAAGGGTACGTTTAATTTGATAATTAGTTTTTAGTCTTGGATTTTAAAAATTAGGTTTGCGTTTCTCATATGGGTTTCATCTTTTCTATAAGAGATTAATATTAATATTTGAGTTTCTAGCCAAATTTCAAATACAAAACTAAGTTTTACACCTTTTCTTTTTGTTTTCAAAACTTGGTTTGGTTATTGAAAACATACGTAAAAGTGAATGAAAAAGCATGAAAACTCATAAGTGGATGTAGTATTTACTATTTATAAGCATAATTTAAAAAAAAATCAACTATCAAATAGTTATTAAACCAAAACTAAATTGTTATGGTCATAAAGGTTCAGAAACTAAAACTGTTTTCTATTTTTTTTTTTTTTAAGAAAACATAATTATTGGTCCAATTTTAATTGATACTTTTAAAATTTTATTTCAATTTGAATATTACCGAACTGGTCAAGATTTTAAATATTTTAAGAGTTGGAGATGTGTTTGAAAAGGAAAAATGTTTCATTGAAGTTGTGAACACTTTGATTTTTGTGTTAAAATAGAGTGGAGATGAATTGTCGTGCACACCACCAATTCCCATTATGTAGGAAATTTATTTTGGAAAAAAACCTAGTTTGTTTTTGTTAATTAATAATTGTTATAGCTTCTGTTGTCGTCTAGTTTTAGAGAATCATGTTGTTTGATATCTTCCAAATATGTTTGAAAGTAATTTTAAAATCATCAAAATCATTTTTGATATGCCTAAAATCACTTTTCTTTTAAAATTGTGATATTTGACAATAGTTGAGCAGGTGATTTTGAAAGTGATCCAAAATCACTTGAAATAATTCTCAGTCTATCACTTGAGAGGTGATTTTCAAATGATTTTTGTCGAGCAGTTGTGATTTAAAATGACTATGATTTTATTTATAAAAAAAAACTCTTCGTGACGGAAAAAAGGTCATGTTTTGATGACAATCTAAAGTTTTTATAATGTGTCTATCTTATTCTATTATCTAAATTTTTATTCATTTTTTTCACTTTTTTTTTTCTCTTTTAACTCTTTATTTCTAAATTCTTTTTGTCTCTCTATAATTTTTGTATCGTTTTATTTCTCCCTAATTTTCTACTTCGGGCTATACTTTTTTGTCCATGATTCTCAACTTTTTTTTCTCCTCATTAAAGTTTTTCTTCCTAAAATTTTTATCATTTTACTTAATTTTTTTTGTTTAATTATCTCTCTAATTTTTTTTGTCTCACTCTCTAAAATGTTTATCTCTCTATGTCTAATATTTTTTTCTCTTTGAAAATTTCCTCTAATTTTATATTTTTTCTCTCTTAATCTTTAGTTCTCTTTGTATAACTTTTGTCTATCACACATTTTTTTTAAATCTCAAATGCAATATATATTTTTCACCTTTAAAAACAAATATTAATAATTTTTTAAAAAAATATTTATAATTAAATTTAAATCACTTTTATAAATGTTGAATCAAATATTAAAATAATTTATAACTAAATACTTTTAAAAAGCTAATTATAATTAAATTAATGAACTTAAAATACTAATTTTAAAGTTGTTCCAAAACATGCTTTTTGAAATCACTTTTAAATGTATGAAAATAAAGCGTAGAACCAAACATTAAAATGATTATATAAAAATCAGTTTAATAAATCAATTATGTATTTCTAAAACCATTTCTAAACATATCTTTTGATATTCAAAATTTTAGATGTATAGAGATACAAATGTCTGACATCTTTAAATGATTAGGTTTGTTTTGCATGAAAATTTATAAGAATGTCTAATAATATTTAGATAGTTATGTTATTTTGTATGAAAATGTTTTTAAATGATTTATTTAACTCCAACAATATTCTTATCTATTCTCGGATAATTTATATATTAATTTAATATAGTTTGAGTGCATACAACATGTCTTAAATAATTTAATCTTTCATTTTTATCAATTAATTTTATATTTTATTTTGTAGTACAAGGTAATTTATATGGTTTTAAGACTTTTATAAAATATTTAGAATTAAATATTAATTTCAATTTTAACTTAAAATACTTGAACTTATTTTTAAAGAAGACCATTATATAGTTGATAGTATTTTTTTTTTTAAAAAAAAGAGAGAAGATCATCATTATTGGAAAAGTAAAGATATATAAAAATTCTCACTTTAGATTTCACTCAAAAAATAAACTCAGCTATATATTATACCATTTAAATGGATTTTATTTTTTTTATGTAAATAAAATATATAAATATAAGTGATTTCATAGAATTGTTTAATAGTGAATGTATATACAAACTTATTTTAATTATCAATTAAAAAAATGAGAAATAAAAAAAATTGATGAAAAAATATACATAATTAATAAGAAGAAAACCGAAGGGCAAAAGCATTAATAAGTGATTCCCTCAACATGGGAATCTTAGAAATTCATATATAAGAAGGACATCAAAATCTTCTTAGATACCTAATTCGTATGGACATCTCAATATGTCTGGACATCCTACCTATTGAGAAGATTAATCAACCTTGCCATAACAATCACGTTGGTACAGTCAGCTAGGCTTACTCAATCTATTCCAGAAGGTTCTTTCAACAATATTCTGTTAGGAGAGGTTATTTTATTCTCCTGTGTAATAAGGACATCTGTCCTCTCTTATTCGTTGATATTTTTTACCCTTTCATTCCTTGCACTAATGAGCCTCTTTCTTTGTGTATAAATCAACCCTACTTCCTATGGCAAAATATTCAAGAAAATATACAATACGGATAAAGCATTCACAAGAAGCCTTTTCACCAGGTCTCTGGTCTATCTGATTATATCAGAAACTTAACTTGGTATCAGAGCTTTTAGACTTACGTCGTGATGAATCGATCCTCAGGCTTAGCGTTAAATTCCTCGTTTGGTGGCCCTCCTCTCAATCAGCTGCTGAATCAGGTGACCACCATCAAGCTGGAGCGTGGAAATTTCCTTCTCTAGAAAAATCTAGCTCTACCAATCCTTCGAAGCTACAAACTAGAAGGCCATCTCACTGGGAAAGATTTTTGTCCTCCGATGTATGTTCAACAGGTCACAAACGAAGGAGGAACACAGCCTGTCGGAGCTTCGAGCTCTACGACCAGTGGCGACTCTACCACGGTTCCAGAGGCAGTGCTAAATCCTGATTTTGAAGCTTGGATAGCAGTAGATCATCTTTTACTGGGTTGGTTGTACAACTCTATGTCTCCCGAAGTTGTCGTACAAGTTATGGGGTTCGAAAGCGCCAAAACCCTGTGGGATGGCATTCAGGAACACTTTGGAGTTCAATCTCGAGCTGAAGAAGATTATCTTCGCCAGGTCTTTCAACAGACTAGAAAAGGTACGTCGAAAATGACTGACTATTTACGGATTATGAAATCTCATGCTGATAATTTAGGGCAGGTTGGCAGTCCGATTAATCAACGAAACCTAATCTCACAAGTTCTGATGGGACTTGATGAAAAATTTAATCCTATTGTAGCCACTATTCAAGGTCGTCCAGACACCACTTGGTTTCAGATGCAAAACGATCTACTCATGTTTGAGAAGAGACTTGAACTCCAAAACACTCAAAAATCCTCTGTTGCTTTTAACCAACCCACCTCTGTTAATATGGCTACAAGTCGAGGCAACACCGTGAGTCAGAGGCAGTCACATTATAACAATGGAACGACAGGGTTCTAATCAACGAGGCAACTCTAACACTTATCGGGGCAGAGGCATGGGTCGTAATAATGGGGAAATCGTCAAGTCTGTCAAGTTTGTGGGAAACCAGGACATTCAGCAGTAGTATGTTATCATCGATTTGATAGAGAGTTTGTTCCAAATCAGAACAAAGGTCCCAACTTTTTCGCCATGCCGAACAATGTTTCTCAACCCTCCCCTGCTGCCTTTGTATCTCAGCAAACCAACAATCCGTTTTCAGCTACACCAGAGGTTGTCCTTGATTCCAGCTGGTATGCAGATAGTGGAGCTTCCAGCCATGTGACAGGGGATTTTGCTAATTTGTCTAATCCTGTGGAATATACAAGTAACGAGCAAGTTATAGTAGGCAATGGTGCTAAATTACCTATTACTTTTGTTGGGTCCTCATATTTAACTGATGGAAATCATGTCCTTAATCTTGAAAATACTTTTTGTGTGCCCAATATAGCAAAGAATTTGGTGAGTGTCTCAAAACTAGCACAAGATAATCATGTTTATATTGAGTTTCATGATAATTTCTGTCTTGTTAAGGACAAGGATACGGGCCTACCTCTGCTGAAAGGAACTCTCAGTGATGGTCTTTACAAGCTGACTGATGTTCGTTCTTTATCTCTTCAAGGTTCGGGTTCTACAACACTTCCAGGGAAGATGTTCATAAATAAGTCAGGTCCATCAGTAGTCATGTTATCTGCTTGCTCAAATTTTGCAAATGTTGTCATGTCAAAAAATGTGTGGCATCGCCGACTTGGGCATCCAACTCTTAAAGTTCTGATATGAATCCTACCATGCTAGAGAAAAGTTTCAAAATGGAGTTGAATTAAATGTTGACCAACTTCATTTATGGCAAACAAAAGATGCATTTAATGAACTCAAGTGCAATAAATGCTTCATTAAAGACAAGCCAAGTTACATTTATGCAACAAGAGCTTCAAGTTACTTCAAGTGTGGCTTCATTTATTCATGGATGGTTACAAAGTATTGATAGGATTAATAGAAGATAAATTCTCGGATTTATGGTAATTTTGATGTAATTTTCAGTTTTAAAGTTATATTTTCAATGTTTTAAGTTACAATTTGGTTAGTGGAGATCATGGTATTGATGGAGATGTAAGTTACAATCTTTCAATTGACCATAGGTTACTCTAGGGTTGATTTTGAGGCTATATAAAGTCATGTACCTTGTTAAAGAAAAAAAAGAAAAAGATCAAAAATGTAATCAAAAGAGGCCTTGAGCTTTTTTTTATAGCCTTTGAGCTATGTCTTTGCAATTCTATGTAGATTAGGTTGCATGCTTAGAATCATTCAAGCTTGAATTGATCAATATTGCTTGTGGAATGATTCAGATCTCAAGTAAGTATTTTCTTGCCTTGAGATATTTGATCGACAAGGTAATCCGGTTTTACTTTCCTTGAGTTGATTTTCAAAATTGGTTTTAGGGTCTTTGAGATTGAGTTATCTAAAGGTCTTGTTTCTTTAAGCAAGGTTGTTAGATCCAATTGTCAAGGGTTACTTAACATTTTGACATTAGAATCTTTGGCTTCTTTGATTTCATTTCGGTTTGGAATTTTTGGGTTTAAGATCTAATAGTCTTGTTTGTTTTAACAAGGTAGGATTCATATCAAGTTCTAGAGTCAGTTATTAAATAATGTAATCTTTCTGTTAAATCTAATGACAAATTTCAGTTCTGTGAATCATGTCAGTTTGGAAAGTCTCACTCCCTTCCCTTTGCTCATTCAACAAGTAGGGCTTTCAAATGTTTTGATCTGATTCACTCTAACTTATGGGGACCTGCACCTCTTTTATCATTTGATGGCTATAGATATTATGTCTTGTTTATGGATGATCACAGTCGGTTTGTATGGCTGTATTCGTTGAAACAGAAGGTTGATACTGTTCTTGCATTTGATCACTTCCTTACAATGGTTAAAACTCAGTTTGGGTGTGATGTCAAAAGCTTCCAATCTGATAATGGTGGAGAGTTCACTCAGATTCATCAAAAGTGTAATGCCCTTGGCATACAGTCACGGTTCTCTTGCCCTTATACCTCAACACAAAATGGAAGGGCAGAGCGCAAACACCGACATATTGTAGAATCCGGACTCACCCTTCTTGCGCAGGCTTTTATGCCCCTCCAGTATTGGTGGGATGCTTTTTCTACTGTTGTTTCTCTGATAAATGCTCTTTCGTCTTCTATTCTTGCAGATAAGTCTCCTATGGAGTTGTTGCTCTAAAAAAAGGCAGATCTCTTGTCACTCAAAGTGTTCGGCAGTGCGTGCTTCCCTTGCTTACGCCCATATCAGAAACAGAAGTTTCAGTTCCACACTGAGAAGTGTGTCTATCTCGGGGTTAGTCCTACACACAAAGGGTACAGATGCCTTACTAAAGATGGAAGAGTCTATATCTCTCGCCATGTGGTATTCAACGAAGAAGATTTCCCTTTTTCTTCGGGTTTTATGCACTATTCCTCAACCCCTGCACCAAATACTCACATTTCACCCAATATAACCTCATGGTTTTCTTCACTGACGCCGTCCCTACATACTACTTTACCCCAAGACTCACATAGCTTACCTTTCCCAGCCTCACTTCCCTCACTTGTGACTCACCCTCCCAATGTCATACCTTTCCCATCTACCGGTACTACTCCTCTATCCTCTCATTCTTTACTTGACTCTATCCCTTCTATCGAGCCTCCCCCGCCACTTCCTACTGCTCCTCTGTCATCTCATCCCATGGTGACAAGAGGTAAGGCAGACATCTTTAAGCCAAGGGCTTGGACTCTCCGCAAGTTGAAGGACTGGTCCCACACTGAACCTACCCGTGTCTATGATGCCTTGTCTTCTGCACCCTGGAAGGCAGTAATGGACAGTGAGTATATGGCTTTTTTGAAAAATAATACATGGACTCTTGTACCCTCTACTTCTGACATGAATATTGTGGGTTGCAAGTGGATATTTCGTCTTAAGCGTAACAGTGATGGTTCCGTTCAAAGGCATAAAGCTCGACTGGTGGCCAAGGGCTTTCTTCAAAGCCCCAATATCAATTTTTTTTAGACTTTCAGCCCTGTCGTCAAACCATCCACAATACGTGTTGTGATTAGTCTTGCCATCTCCCGCGGTTGGCCACTGCGTCAACTCAATTTTAATAACGCCTTTTTCAATGGTCAGCTCGATGAACAAATTTTCATGTGTCAACCGCCTGACTATGTTGATAGTCAGCACCCCACTCATGTTTGTAAACTCACCAAAGCAATTTACGGACTCAAACAAGCCCCTCGTGCTTGGAATAACACTCTGCAGCACTCCAGTCTTGGGGATTCCACAATTCGAGGTCTGACACTTCTCTTTTCATTTTTAAGTCTGGTACTGACATACTGTTGTTGCTGGTATATGTGGATGATGTTATTATTACTGGAAGCAACACTGTTTTAATTAATCGAATGATTAGGGAGCTTAACAAACAGTTTGCACTGAAGGATTTAGGTGCCCTGAATTACTTTCTAGGCATCCAGGTTACTTACTTACCAACAGGGGCTATTTTACACCAAACAAAATATGTGGATAATCTCCTCACTAGACTTCAGTTAGAACATCTAAAGCCTGCCCCCACGCCCTCTGTTCTTGGCAAACGTCTATCCTTGACTGATGGCACACCGCTTAGTGATCCCTTCCTCTACCGAAGTACAATAGAGGCTCTTCAATATCTGACAACAACTCGTTCGGATATTGCCTTTACAGTCAATCAACTGAGTCAGTTCCTCAAGCAACCAACTGATTTACATTGGAAGGTTGTGAAACGTGTCCTTCGGATACGTTAGTGGCACAAAGTCATTTGGCTTGTGGTTTGAACCAGGCCTCGATTTATTGTCCATGCCTATTCGGATGCAGATTGGGCATCCAATGTTGATGATCGTAAGTCGGTTGCTGCCTACTGTGTTTTTGTTGCTGGTAATCTTGTCTCTTGGTCCTCTAAAAAACAAACGGTCGTGGCTCGCTCAAGTACTGAGTCCGAGTATCGGGCATTAGCCCATACATCTGCTGAGGTAGTATGGCTTCAACAGCTGCTCACTGAGCTTGGATGTTGTTCTCCACACAAACCAGTCATTTGGTGTGATAATCTGGGAGCTGGGACCCTTGCCACTAACCTTGTCTTTCATGCCCGCACAAAACACATCGAGATCGATGTTCACTTTGTTCGTGATTTGGTGCTTCGCGGTGCTCTTGAAGTTCGGTATGTGCCCTCTGCTGACCAGCTTGCCGATTGTCTTACGAAACCACTCAGTCACTCTCAATTTCAGTACCTCAGGGACAAACTTGGAGTCGTTGACCTCTATCTCCTAGTTTGAGGGGGGATATTGAGAAAATTAATCAACCTTGCCATAACAATTACGTTGGTACAGTGAGCTAGGGTGACTCAATCTATTCCAGAAGGTTCTCTCAACAATATTCTGTTAGAAAAGGTTATTTTATTCTCCTGAGTAATAAGGACATATGTCCTCTGTTATTCGTTGGTATTTTTTACCCTTTCATTCCTTGCCCTAATGGGCCCCTTTCTTTGTGTATAAATCAACCCTACTTCCTAGGGCAAAATATTCAAGAAAATATACAATACGGATAAAGCATTCACAAGAAGCCTTTTCACCAGGTCTCTGGTCTATCTGATTATATCATAAACTTAACTCTACCATCATGACAAAAAAGAAAAAAAAAAGTTCATTCTATAGAAATCCTACATTATTCCCAACAAATAAACGGGTACAAGAGTAATATTGTTATTTTGATTAACCTCCTTATTTTAGTTTCTTCATTTTTATTGGTAAATGAAATTTCAAGAATATTTGTTTTTTTTTCTCAATAAATCAAATTTACCTTCATGCAAGGTCTCGTTCCATATGACCCAATGTGAATAGAATTTTGAAGAAGTAACCTTCAACACAAACTTGACCGATAGTGGTAGAGAAATTGAAACGCAAAAAATAGAGATTTTATAAAAATATGTCAACATTTGAAGAGAGCTATATATATATATATCTAAAAAGACTAATTCGTGGCTATTTGAATAGTCTTGAATTTCATCCTCTAATAAATATTCGAACTTTTAAATTATAAAGAAACCATTCCATCGTAATCGATCGGGCAAGTGAATGAGTCTAATACCATTTATTCCAACATTTGTAAGGTTACAAATAATTGGCGCTTAAATTGTATAAGCGATCTTCTTACCAAGAATATATTTGAGTTTCTTCTCTCATACATGTTTATCTAGTGTAGGAATGAAAATAGTTGGTTTTTTAAAAACTACGAGGTTGTTTGATAACATTTTTGTTTCTCGTTTTTTATTTTTTATTTCCATTATTTTGAGCGTTTTCCAAAATTATATAAAAATTTTAGGAACAATAAAATCAAATTTCTTGTTATTTGTTTTTTATAAATAAAAATATTATTTTATCATTATCCACTTATAAAAACACATTATAAATATCTAAAAGTAAATGTAGTATAAATATTTTAATTTTAAAATCTAATTTTCATATAAAATTTTTATATTTAAAATTTCAAAGAACTAGAAACAATAAATAGCAATCCATTGTTTCTTTTGTAAAAGAAGAAACAAAATAAAATTTTAAAAAACAAAATAAAACAAGAAACAAGAAATTGTTAGCAATAGCTATTATGTTTTTCTTTATTAGGAAAGAAAAAGTGAGATAGAAGAAATAGAAAATGGAAAACAAGAAATAAAAAAAGAAATTGTTAACGTAGGAGTATTACTTTTTTCAAGTCTGTTAATTAATTCTCTAATTCAATATTGAAAAAGAATGGATGGATGAGAAATTATTCAATGACATTGTCATAATGTAGTCGACAATTTTTTATCGTTAGATAGAGAGAATGAATTACTTTAATTTTATATCTAATAGTTATTAAAGGATATGAAAATTATTAAATCTAAATCCAATATTATTATAGGCTAACTCCATTTAATTTATTTAGATGGAAACATATTGTTTAGATATTTATTAATTTCCTCTCCTAATTTCCAGCTTAATTCGTGAACTAGCAAACTTCATAAAAGACAAGAGATTTCGAGTCTTCTCTACCGTGTTGCTTACTTTTCCTTTTAATTTATTTATTGTCATGTCAAGGGAAAGCAAGATTTCAAAATTCCAACCTAGTTCCAAAAAAAAATCTTGTGAATATCAATAAACTTTTAGTTTTTCTTTTTTTATGATAAGAATTTTTTAGTAATAGCATGTGAAAATTCATAGTTTATAATAAATAATATTATTAGATACCCATAGTTTATTATTATTATTATACAAAATATTGAAATAGGGATCTCCATTAAAAAATAGAAATAGGGATTAAATAGTAAATTGGGGTGTAATATTAATGACATGACTTGTGACTTGAAATTGATTTGTTCAGTTCATTGTGTCTAAACAATAATGATTCTTAGTTTTCAACAGCTAAACTTACAAATTCATTAAACCTTACATCATCCAAGACTATTGCTTTTAATATTCCAAGAAAAAAAAACCCACATGATGGGGGTTTAGTTTGAAAATGTCATTTAACTAATATTTAGGTAACGTTTTAGTATTTAAATATCGATGTCAATAAAAATAGAGATATAGTAGTTTTAATTTAATGAGAAATCTATTTAAAAAATGACCCTTCAAAGTAATAAATAAATTTAGGTTAAATCAGGTTTATATCTCTATCTATGTCGTTCTCGAAATTTAAAAAATGTCTAATAAGTCCTCGATCTATTCGACATTTTTTAAATTCATAAACTTACTATATATATATATATATATATATATAATATTAAAATTTTAAATTTTATTAGATGTAATTTAATTATATATTTAATAGATCAGTTAGTTTTTAAAAATTTTGAATATGTCAAAAACGAATTAAATACAAAATTGAAAGTTGAGACACAAATCTAAAAGTTTATAGATTATTGTAACCTAACCATAATTTTATCCTTCTCACATGTGCAGTAACAAATCTTTATTAATACATTCATATTAGGTAATATGCGTTTTTTCGTTTTACAAAATTACCATTTTAGTCCCTCTATTTATACTTAATTTCAATTTATCTTCAATTATTATAAAATTCTCCACTTGCCTCTATAGTACTATCAAATCTCTACATTTTTAAAAGTTTTTACTTATGTTATAAGACATTTTCTTTGAACTTGAGCCATATATTTTTAGAAAGCAGAAAGAAATGATGGGTAAACATTTAAAGAAAATAGTCATATAAGAAAATTGTCTAATAAAAATGAAAATTCTAAAATTATAGGAACTATAAATCTATAATAAGTATTTAAACCTAATCTTTTAAATCTCGATATATTAAAAAATATCAATTGATCCTTTATACCAAAGTCGAACTCTTATCAAATATATCAATGTAAATATTGACAAAATCAATAGATATTTTATTCCATGGTCTTGATTTGGATGTTTCTTTAATTTAATATTAAATCATTTTAAATAAATGTTTGTAGCTGTCCAGCCAATGGTTGCCTGCCACTTTTCTGCAAAAAAAAAAAAAAAAAGAGGAAAAATTCAAAACTTTCACTATGTTATCAATGACATTACCTAAATGAGAAGCAAACCCATAAATCAAAAGGTTTTCAAGAAAGAAAGAGTGGCAAAAGTGACCCCCAAATAGCCAAATTATTGGTAAAACTTCACAAACACCACCCATTTTATTACAACTTTTATGTCCATTTTTATAACAATTTTATTTTTTCTTATTTTCTATTATTAGAAATTAGGCAAGTTCATTGTTTGATTTTTTTTCCCATTTCTAGAAGAACTTTTTCCAAATTTATTTATTTTTTTTTAAAAAAAAATTTGAAAAGTTACTTTCTATCTAGTTTGTGTGTATTTTTGTAAGATTTAATTTGCTTACAAAGGATTTTGTTTTTTAATAATGGTTTTTAAAATTCATAATTTGGTTTGGACTTAAAAACACAATATAACCTAAACATTAGAAATATAATTAACTTTTTCCCCTAAATAAATAGAAGGCACATGTTATTGATTATAATTTTAATTTAACGTTTATTTAATTATTAATTTATATTATTCATTAACACACTAAGGTACTTTTGGGTCTTATTTTATTTTATTTCAGTACGGTCATATTTTATTGTTGTGGTGAGTGGGAGTAGGATTGAGTAATTCTTAAAATATATATTATTTATTACTTTTTCTTCAAGAAGGATTAATAATTATTGTGTCCATTTATAAAAACTAAAAATATTTTTTATTTTACGTAATTATGGTCAATGTTTAAAATGTTGTTGTCAATGGAAATATCGAGGTCTCAATTTCATGAAAATGTCGGATGGAAATATTAATAAAATGTCGATATCGATGGATATTTCTAAAAAAATTAAAAAAAACAAAAAATTTTAAAAATATATTTAAATTAGAAAATAAACCTTCAAACCCTTTTCAAATAAGTTAAAATACTTGTCATAATATTATATTCACATTATGTTTCATTTCGTTGTAATTTTTTTTAATATTTCATGAATTTTGTACGATATAATGGAAATGTCGATTCACCCCTAGTGTCGATGTCGAACCCATGAACATGTGAAAATATCGATGGAAATATTGACATATTGATGGAAATTTAATACCATGATTATGGTATTAAATATTTACTACCTTTTCTTAATTTTTTGCTTCGTCCAAGGAGAATATCTTTTCTTGATAGATTAATATTCTATGTTCTTTTGTCAAAAAAAAAAAAAAATCTATGTTCTGATTTATCTTCCCTTCTGTGGATTCTCCATCAATTTTGTATCTTCACTCTCTCCTCCCGTAGTTCTTCCCTTTTAATTTATAATAATTGGAAGAAAAAAAACTTATTCTTTGTGTTAGTTTAAATTAGATTTTTTAAATTATTTTATTTTATTCTACAAACTTTTAAATATATTTTATTGAAGTGAATATTGGATGAGCGAGTATTAGATTGGCTAAATAACAGTCATGACTAAAAGGATTTTTCTCTTTATTAACTTTTAAAGATTAAAATATAAAATCAAAAAATTTAATGATCAGAATGATTAATTTTTTTTAATGTTTAGAGACATAAATGATATTTTAAAAGGTTTGGAAACCAACTTAATTAGAATAAATCAATAGTTGGTGCTAAAAAAAAAACCTTTAAAATGTAATTTTTTACTAATTAAAACTTTATTTACTTTAGTTTTTCTCCATTCTTCTTCCCATCTATTCTTTATTTAGTCATCTTTTAACTCGTTCTACTTTTCTAAATTCAACTTGTATCATATGGATCCTTTAAAATCGCCTAGTGGTTATTTGAATGAGTAAAAATGACAAAAAAAAAAAAAAAAAAAAAAAAGTCTTATGATCGGAAACTACCTAAAATACTTAAATCCTACTAATTGTTTGACTTTAGGGATTTAAATGGTTTGATTCGATTCAGTTCGATTTTCTTGTCAAACCAAAACCGAATCGTCAATGATATGCAGACATATTAGAAAACCGAATCGAACCGCCACAAATTTAGAACTGCACTGTTAGACTGATTAACCGACGGTTTAGGCAGTTCAGTGTGGGTGATTTGTTGGGCCAATGAAATGAGTTGTGAGGCTTCTGGGCTGCTAAGCCTAGCTGGACAATGGTTTTTTGTGTAATAATATAAAAAGATGTGTTACTCAGAAATTAAACTCATAAACTTAATGTTCGAAGACGGAATCTCATGCTAACAGGACCACTGTCTTCATGTGCTACTCAGTTAGCTCGGACATATTCAGTTCAACTTTGTTAAACTCAAAAACCAACTGAATTTATTCGATTTTCTTTTGTTGAAAATTAAAATCATGATTTCGAACCGATATTGATTTATATTTGTTTAAGTGGTTTTTTTTTAAATTATTTTTTGATTTTTCCTTGCACCTGACCCTACTGCTCACATATATTAAAATTATATAACTTAATTAAACTCATCAAACCGCAGATTAAAATAATTTATATTCAAATATGTCAAAATTTTTTTATTCTTTTTTTTTTTGAAAAAGAAAAACATTATATAACTTAACCACATCGTGTAAAATGTTGTCACATTTCTTATTCTTTTTATTGAATCACATTTATTGAATTATTTTTTATCATTATTATTTGGTTTCAATGCCCCCCAAAAAAAAAGAAAACTAAAAACTAAAAGGAAATTCATGAGAAACAAAACAACCCCACCCACCACCAACCAAAAAAAACTACATTCTTTGATTCTCCTTAAATTCTCCATTAATTATTAAACCAAATAACAATTCCTCAACAATTATTTAATATATAAAATTTAAAAACAAAAAAAAAACAAAAACCTAATTTCCCATTGATATATATTTTAAAATTAGTCCTTAGCGGCGGATTCTTGTTACACTAAAACGAAACTTCCTGGAAGCTGCCATGGCGGATCTCTCGCTCTTCTCCCTTCCATTTAAGTCGGCAATTCTTCATCGCTTTCACCTCCAAATTCTTCTCTCCTTCTCCATTTTCAATTTCTTCATTCTCTTCTCTTCCTTTTGTAATTTCCGCCATGAAAATCCCCAAGCGATTTAGCCCAAAGCGCCTCTTCCGATCCAAGAAGAACCAGTCCGCCGATGTTTCTCGCTGCGATCCGCCGTCCTTCGGCTCCGGTACGTCCTCCTCCTCTTCCTCCTCTGAGAACTTCTTCAAGCCTCACGCCGCCGCTGCCGCCGGTTGCGGAACCCCAACCAGCGTCCTCCCCCCGGACTGGTCCGATTCGAACTCTGACCAGAAGGAAAACGACGGCGTCGTGTCGAGGAAGGAGTTGGAGGCGATTCTCTCCCGGATCGCGTCTGAGGAGGAGGTTGCGATGATGCTGAGCGAAGTCGGTGACGGCGATGGATTTATTCGCCTGGAGGCGTTGATGGCTCGGGTCGGGTCGGGGTTCGAACCGGCTGGGGAGTCGGAGCTCCGGGATACGTTTGAGTTTTTCGACGCCGATCATGACGGGAGGATCACGGCGGAGGAGCTCCACGGCGTTTTTATGTCGACCGGCGACGAGCGGTACACGTTAGAGGATTGCAAGCGTATGATAGCGGATGTGGATGAGAACGGGGATGGGTTCGTGTGCTTCGCGGAATTTGTGCGTATGATGGAGCTGCAGAGATGATTGAATGTACGGCTCTTGATGCTTATGATGAGAAAATGATCAGACGGCTGGGATGTGATGTGATGGATTATGGGATTTTTTTTAATTTTTTTTTGTTTTGAGTGTGTGCTATGTAATAGACACATGATAATTGCTTTGGGATATTATTGTGGCCGGTCCGACCGGATCAATCAATTAAGAATGAAAATAGGGACTCCAATTTATATGGTTATGATTAAATGAAGTAACTGTCAATACTATTTTGCCATTTGTGTTTCTTTTTTTCTCCATCATATTTGATATTTTAGTGTTTGATATATTAAATTTGGCTAAATTATCTATTTAATCAACTTTCAAATTTGTGTCTAAAAAGTCCTTCCACTCAAAAAAAAAGGGTCAAAGTTTCAATTTGTTTTTTTTGTTAGGGAAGAGTTTTTTTTTAGTGAGAGAGCTAGATACAATTTTTCAATTCGTTCCAATTTTAAAGGTAATTGGAAATTTAATCAACACCTAGTGACGCGAATCCAACCATAGATCTATTGTAAGGAGCATGGACAAAGAAGATACACAAGAAAAGACAAATATTTAAGATGATACGAGAAAAGTCATCTAGTTTGAAAGAAAAGATGGCACGGAGGACAAGAAAAGTATGCTTGTACCTCTTGGGATATCCTCATTCAAGTCGCCTCCTTGCCGTAGTTATTTAAGACAAATTAAAACATTTCTATGATTTTTGTTCCACATTTAGACTTCTCAATTGTTGTGCAATTGAATTTTAGTTTTCTAGGTCAGACTTTCCTTTATTTCATATTTATTACTTTTTGAAGATGGTCTTTGGTGCATTGCACGACCATTTTAGCCTTTTTAAAGACATGCATTGATATGAAAATGAGAGAACCTTAATGATAAAAAACTTGTGTTTTGTTGAAACTCATTTGGTTGGAATCAATTTAGCCTTATTCGTGAACGTTTGTACAGTTTCTATAAGGATCTCAATTATTAAGGGCATGTTTGGGAGTGATTTTGGAGTGACCAAAATCACGTTTGACATGTCTAAAATCACTTTTCTACCCAAATATGATGTTTGGCAATATTAAGCAAATGATTTTGGAAGAATCCAAAATCATTTGAAGTGATTCCCTTTCAATCACTTGGAAGGTGATTCCCAAGTGATTTTTGTCAATTGATTGTGTAACACCCAGTTTTCTAAAAAAAAAAAAGAAGAATTCAAAGGGGGTAGCCCGCCGCCACCCCCTCCCTTCTTCTTCATCTTCTTCTTTTTCTTTTCTTCTTTTTTTCTTCTTTTTCTTCTTTATTCTCCCATTTCCTTCTCCGTGCAGCTCCAGTCGAGGAGTCTTCCATTCACGCCGCTCCACAGCCGACACCAGCTCGTGCCACCGCGTCTCCCAATTGCACGCCGGCGCCCAACCTGCCTCCAGTCGCGCCGCACGCCACCGACGAGCCCAGCTCGTCGCCCGTAGCCGCACGTCCCTCTCGCCTCTCGCCGCATGCCGTCGCCGCCTCCCCTCTAGCCTCGCCGCCGTTGTTAAGAGGGCAAATTTTCCGGTGAGTTTTCTAGGGTTTCAAAAGACCCACGATTTTGGTTCAACTGGCTCGAACATTTTTATTCCGGTTCTCTTGATTTGGTTGTTGGTTTTGAATAGATCGGGTCATGGGCATCTCGGATCTATGCTCCACGCGCCGCCACTCGCCGAAAAATTCGCCGCTGTCGCTCGCCGGATTCCGCCGCCGCCGGATAGGTATAATCGATCGACTCCGTTTTAAGTCTCTATGCATTACTTTGGTTATTTTAGTCAAATTAGTTCGGTGTTGGATGTTAGGAGCATGTTTTTTATATAATTGTTGGTTAATTAGGGACTTTAACGCATTAAGGAAGTGCATGGAGCTCGAGACCGAATCTACCAACAACCTCCAAAGATCCAAGTAAGTAGTCATTTGGATTAAGCCCCTTAAAGCTATTATTCAATTTTGTTTGAATGTGGTAACCTATGAATTGTGTTTAATACACGAAAATCATGTTATGATGCCTATGGTTGAGTTTGAGTTGGTGTTGGTGTTGCTTGTACCGCTAATGGATTGAGAAAGTAGTTGATGTTGGAATAGGGGCTAAGGCTTCCAGTTAAAAGTGAGACTTTAAGCCTTTGATCGTTTTAAGCTGAGCGAGATCGTTGTGAGTCTGAGTTTGACGTAGTTGAAAGGTGGCTCTATGCTCGGTTCCTACCTCGAGATTTGTAGTTGGAATTTGTAAGCCTTAAGTAGACCCTAGATGGGCGAGTGCGGCAAGGTGTAGTTGACCAAACCAATTAGAGGATTACTGTGTTGGGCTTAGATCGTTTAAGCGTGAAATGGTTCTTAAAAAAAGACTTGAGGTTATGAACTAATGTTTGGTTATTGAGGTTTGGGCCAAGTGTGTCCGTTGAGTTCAACGCCTTAAGCTTCGCTTCGTGTTTAAGTTGTTTGGATCACTTTAACTGACTTGTTAGTTGTTAAAGGTGCCCTAGGCCACGCTAGTGACCATTCGTTTCTTTGGAATTGTTTTAGGCGGGCTTGTGTGTTCCTTTTTAAGAAAGTGGTTGTTCTTGGATCCTCGAGTCGATGTATGTGGTCAACTTGATCCAGTAAGCGAGCTCATAAGTGAGAGAGCTGGCTTGCATAGATTTGTGGATTGAAACCTTATGTTGTTGCGTATGTTAAAGGGGTCGGTTCCGACCGTGTTTGAGTTCGCGCTCGTGTGGATGAGGATCATAATCGATATGCAGCTTGTTTTGCTTGCATGATTGTTAGTATGTATCTTCGATTATGGTTTAAGTCAAGAGTACGGTGTCATGGAACCCCTGGGCTAGTAGTCCCTACCTTGCTCCTTGCTTAGGTGACGTTATCCTACGACCTTGTGTGGCGAGAAACTAGCATGAAGTATGTGTATGTTGATGTCTCGTGGTGAGTCACTGTGTGAGTGGCGATAGACCAGGGGTAGTGGTGTCTTGTGGTGAGCCATAGTAGTCATGGCAAAAGACCAAAGACGAGAATGATTCGAGGTGAGTCATTATGAGTGTGGCAACAGACTCGGAGTGAGACGTAGCTTACGAGCGTCCTCCGGGGCGGGTCTGGGCTACGTCAGAATGCTAGTTAGGGAGGCGTTTACCGACGTGAAGCAAGGAGCTGAGCAAACTTGTGTGGGCTTAGGGTAAGGCTAAGTCGGACATCTAGCCGAGTGTGGTCTGAAAGTGGATTTTGGGACCCTTGAGAATGGGTCGATGATTGTAGGAATGTCTTGTTAAAATCCTAAATAACCTTATGAAGCGCAAAACCCAGCACTTACTAAACCCTGAGTTACGCCTGAGCGAGTCAGAACCTCTAGGTTGACGATATATGATAGGCTCGTGAGACTGGGGTGCGTCCTCGATGAGATCTGGGAGTGGTTGCTTTCCATTATCCCGTGCTAGCTTAGGGGCGATTCCCCATAGGGCATGTTGGTTACGTACCTCACTGCACTATGCTAGCGTGTTGCGTTGTGAGAGCCTGGGGTACGTCCCCGTCAGGGAGTGGTTGCTTTCCATTATCCCGTGCTGGCTTAGGGGCGATTCCCCATGGACGTGTAGGATACGTACCTGCTCTGCTCTATGTCAGTGTGTAGTGGCGTGAGAGTTGCTTTCTCTCATTGCTCGTCAATCAAAGTTCCAGGACCGAAGGTAGACCTCGAGTTATTACCGTAGGAGGGCTCAGGGTGAAGTGTGCAAAGTGTGAGACCTGTTTGGGGATGAGTGAGTTTAGAAGTTGAGTCTCGTTGTGTTTGCATGTTAGCTTGTTTGGACGTGAGTGGGCTGCTTACTGAGTATTTTTATACTCACCCGTCTACTTTGTTGTTTTTGGTTGCAAGTAAGAAACCCTGAGGCAGTTGATGACGACGACGACCCGACGAGGCTGTGGGACCCCGTTTCCTTCCTGTTTTCTTTAGTTTAGAGTTTTCATTTGTCACTGTTCTGTTTTAGTTTCTATTTTATATGTCTGGTCGCGCGACACTTTGTTTTTCACTTGCACTTCTTAGTTACGGAGTTTTCTTTCCGTTCGTGTATGTTTTTATCTAAGAGCTCGTGCTTTGGAACTCTGGTTGTAGCCCAACCCACTTTCTGATTGAAGTTTGGTGGGGGTTGGACATTCTTGTTTCTTTTGAAGTGTATTCTGCTTATCAGGTTCCAGGAAAATTTTGGTTTTCTCCTTGTTATGTCGTTATGCTGCCGAAATTTCGGTGCGAACGGTGTAGCAGAGTAACTTCCCTAGCGTAGATTCGTCTTAAATTTTAGGGTCGTTACAGATTGTAATTTAAAATGACTATTATTTATTTTTGGAAATAGTATACTTTTGATGACGAGTAAAAACCGTCATCTATTGTCAAAATTCATAAATTCATAAATTTACATAAAAAAGTGAATTTTTTCAAAACCAAAATCACTATTAAAAGTATAGAACCAAACATGAAAATGATTATATGAAAATCTCTTTTAATAAATCAATTATAGGCAAATCAATTACACTAAAATCAATATTTCTAAAATCATTCCCAAACATGCACTAATTAATTTGTCTAAAATCACTTTTTAATTTACTTATAGGGGTAAAATCACGTAAATATCACTTTTGAAATAAACTTGCCTAAAAATTTGTCATCTTTCTCTAACAAAATTTTCTAAACCTTTATCAAATAATTAACTTATAATAAATTAGATATTAAATATCGATGTAAAAATAACTGAGATAATACGTCTATTTTGGTCATCATAGCTAAATAAAAAAAATTTAATGTTGATTTATTTATACACTATAATCTACTTTTTCAGGTTTAAATTTGAAATTTACCGAAACCTAATTTTCTTCATGGTTGTAATAGTTGATGCCAACAATTATTTTAAAAGTTGTTATCCACTTTTTGAAAGATTTTAACAAAATTATTGAAGTCTTCACCTATTTATCCCAAATTAACCCACCACATCATCTTTAAGTAATTATCAATATACTAATTAGTAATATATGCATAATTATTTTTAATAATATAACATCATAAATACAACTACAAAGATTAAAACTATAACCTCCCAACACCTTAAAAAAAAGCAAATATGTTTTACTTCTTAAATGATATATACTTATGTTCAAAATTCAAACAATATACATTGATAAATACTTATGATATTCTTACACTTACATATGTGTGTGTGTTTTCAGTTGATTAGTGATGTATTTATTCCCCACATCAATTAACTAAAATTATTGATTTTTTTAAACAATGATATACCTACCTAGTACCTATTAATTAACTGTGATCATTGGTATCCTAATTTTTTTTTTGCTTTTTTATATCTTAAAATGTTTGTATAATATTTTGTATAAATTAGGTTAGATTTTTTTTTTACCGTCAAAACCAATGGCGGAACTGTATTATAAATATGTACAAGCAGTAAAGCTCACCTCTTAAACCAAGCTTTAGGGAGTCTAAAAGTCCGTTATGACGATGAGGTTGGTGTCTGTTTAAAGTTGGAACCGACTAAGCGGAAGTTGCCAAATGTCCCACATCGATAAGTTGTTTTCTAGAATTACAGTACTTAAACGAAAGAACAAAGAGAAAAGGGCACGACCTTACTTGAACAGGATCTGTTCTATAGGTTGTACAACTGTGTCCTTGAGTTCGAAGGAGACAAGAACCTAAGTCTGGTGGATGAATTGCTGCCATGCGACTAGAGCGTGATTAACTGCTCAATGGACTTTCGGTCCTGCGGCGGTAGAGGATCGTTCTCAGCCTGGGCTCGCCCTGCTGGGATGGTCTCATGGCGGTCTGACAGACTCCAAAACAAAACATTTTTTGCTCTCACTCTTTTTTTTTTGGTTTTCTTTTCTATTTTTTGGGCTGTTTTCTTTGAATCTCCGTTCTCCTCCTTCCCATGTGTTTCTAATTTCGTACTGCAAAACCATTATGGCTGAGATGACAGTGGTTTGGAAGTTGGATTGAATGACGAGTATGATTTGGGCATATTCTTTTGCTTTTGTTCTATATTATTTATACTCTCTGAGGACAGAGTTGGGATGGATTTGTGATCTCATTTTTCCGATTTACATTTAGATTCACCTTTTTTTGTGATAACGAAGATGGAGGAGAGTCGTGGGAAACGTGGATGTTAAGTTTATGCTCCTAAACTGTTTGTTGAAATGCCTCAGAGAGACCTGCTGTTTGTTAGTTTCTGCAACTTCCAACCCAATTCCACATTATTCATATATATGTTTATGGGATTATGCCGTTGATTGCAAGAACGTTGTTCATTTGTTTCTTGTAATTATGTGTATTATTCTTTTAATGGTAAATGAAGGATAAGGAAGGTTATGGATGTCTTGTGTTTACTAAAAGCCATAGGCTGAACAATTACCATTGGGCAGACAAAAAAGAAACAATCAAATCCTCAATTATGGTGCCATCGTAGCCATGGTTGGGAGCTGAAACTTCCCTAATAAATGGTGGCTATGTCTCACTGTCATTGATGTTTGGTTTTTGTTTCTACAGGTTCTGTTGCTGATATGAATTAAACTGGCCTTGGTTTTCAGCACAAGGATTCAGTATATGAGGTTCTCAGCCCCAAAGCAAATCTCACCAAGGAACTGGGCTGCCCCAGCTTATTCTAAGGTTCCATTCCATAGCAATGTAGATTTTAAAAAGAATGTTGCTACATACCCCCGCTTCATAACTATTTGTATTTTGTTTTTTCATCATTTCTTTAGGATGAGTTTCATCTTTCTAAAAAAAAAACATTTCAATTCTTAGCTAAATTCTAACAATAAAAACTACTTTGTGAAAATTACTTTTTTTGGTTTGGGTTTTTACAACATATGTAAAAATTTAGATAACTGATCAAGGAAACCTATAGGTGGAAGAAGTATTTATAGGCTTAACTTTCAAAACCCAAAAACAAAAAATCAAATGGTTATCAAACAAGGTCTTAATTTTTTCTACTTTGGGTAAAAAGTTTAGATCCGTGAACGGTAAAAGTTACAATAATTACATTAATCCTAGTAGTGATGCTTTGACAATAGCTTATGCTTTGCAATGTTTTGAACTTTCTGGAATTCCTGAGGAATTCTGCAACAGCTACGCATTACATTTGAAAACTATGCAAGAAATGTCCAAGTTGAGAAAGCAGCCATTACAACTTGTTTTCAATCATAGTGGCTCTTCTACTGCTGCGTCAGGCTTTTCATGGACTAGTGGGACTTTGGAGGATGTAGAAGATGTGTGGAGGATCCCATCCAATAAGCATCCTCTTTCATTGAACGAGGAAGAGATAATAGGCCAATCTGTGCGGGTTGGCCAGATAGGGTTGCCAAACGTATTAGAGAGATTTCAAAGTCAGCTGAAGGTGACAGAAAAGAGTGTGTTGGAAAGTATCAAGCTTGCTTGGTAAAAGAAACTGTGTTCCTCCACCGATGGTCGTCTGTTTCTCCTTCAGCCCCAGAAATTTTGGTGTACAATGAATTATTATGTACAAAACGACCGTACATGCATGGATTGCCTAGTGTAAAACCAGATTGGCTTGTGAAATATGCTAGTTCCTTGTGTACTTTCTCAGCACCTTTATCAGATCCTAGACCCTATTATGAACCTCGAAATGACAGTATTTTCATGGGTTGCTCCTACATTTGGCCCTCATCTTTGGAAGCTTCCTTTACATAATGTTCCAATAAAAGATAGTGTTCATGGAGTTGCTGTGTTTGCATGTGCTTTGCTTGAAGGGAATGTGTTGCCATGCTTAAAGTCTGTGTGCAAGTTCATGGCAGCTCCTCCTGGTAGTATCTTAAGGCCAGAGGCGTTTGGTCAAAAAAGAGTTGGCAATCTTCTCTCTAGACTGAAATCTAAGAAGATCAACAGCTGTGCCACATTGAGAGAGGCTTGGAAGGATAATCCTTATGAACTCCACTCAGAAATCTTTGATTGGTTTCAAGGGAGTTATCACAGTTACTTTGAAGATCTTTGGTCCCAAATGCTTTGTGAAGTACAAGAGCCCCAAAAATGTCTCTCGGAGGGGTTAACAAGGGCCAGGAAAAAAAAATTGAATACTGAATGACCTTTTGATAAAATGTGAGAATTTGAAACCTATAAGATATGGGGATGAAAAAAGGTACATACATCTTTTGTAAATTTGATGTTCAATTTATACAAAATTTTGGTTCAAGGTTTGCCTTTTAGTTAAGGTGAGTTGTTTGTGCTTTTTTTCAGGGTTTTAACTTTTTGAATTCTTTCTTTTTGTAACTTTATATCATGCTTCATTTATTTCTAAAATAAATTGGGACTCATGCTTCATGTCATACCCTCTTTTGAAAGAGAAGGGAGCCATAGCCCAGCTTAGTAATATTTAGTGACCAGGACAACAATTTCAGATGGTTTCTTCTTCTATGTATGGTTCGTGTGAATTTCCTCTGTAGGTGTGGTTTTGGTTTGCTTTACTATCTTTATGACATTCTCCCATCTCATAGCTCAATCTGTCCGAAGCTCTGATTGAGTTGATCCTGCACGAGGTATGTATTTGCACATGTACTAATTTCTTAGTTGTCTGAAATTTTGGCTTGGATTAAAGGGTAATAACAATTTGATGTTTGAATTTGAAGAAACCAATTCTAGCTTCAAATGCCCATGGTCCAAAACTCGTTATAATGAAGATGCCAAATGTTCATGACCTGATGGAATCCATGTTAATGGTGGTACAGGGGTCTACTCTCTAATGTTGGTATGTGTCTTACTACAAAAATTTTATCTTTCAATATTAAAGAAAAATGAACATGGCATAAGGTGGAAGGCATTGTGCAAACTACTCAACGTCCTCTTTGATATGTTGAGTTTGCAGTTTGTAATAACAAATAAGCTCACTGTTGTCCAATCTCTTTTAACCATATATCTCACATTTGGATACAGTACTTTTAATTTTCTGATTCTTGGTGATGGATGATCAAAATGGCATTGCTAATAATTGGGGACATTCCTTCCCATTGCGTTCATGGGTTTGATTCTTGAACTCTTGTGTAGAATTTCTATTTTTTACATATCAATTGCATATTCCTCTTCCATGATCATCTGCTTGTTTCAATGAAGCAGAATTTGAAGGATTCTTATTTTTATGCTTTGATTTTCAAGTCCTGTTTTGTACTGATTTTGAATACGACCAGAGTAAAATCACTTCCAAACATGCTTTACAATTTTCTAATCTGGTTCATAAGTAATAAATTTATTTTCCATAAATTTATTATTAATTTATGTTGCAGCTTAACCTAATTCAACTATGTGCTTAACTACGTGAGCTGATTAAATCTGAGGCAAAAATCTTCTATCTTTTAATAGTTAATGAGTTTATTTTTAAGATTCTGCATTTAAATGCTGGTTTTGTATGTGGAATTGAATGAAGGATTCTCACTGTTCATGAAGTCCTCTTAATATTTTTTTTCTTTGTAGTTGTACTATTGTTTTGCCTTTTACCTTCCTTCCAAATATTATTAAGGCAGAGCCTGAATCATTAATTTCAAAATAGTATGACTTTAGAGTGTTATTGGTCTTCAATAAAAATGTTATTGTTGTGCTTGGGCATCCATTTTTCTGGCAGAAATTCCATATGTTATTCATTTGTTTGCAAAGTATTGCTTATATGTTGAAGATTCTTCTGTATTCAGTACATATATATGTGGCCACATCTCATATTAATTACTCCAAAGTGCATATAGATGTTGAAGCTTCTTCTTTGGTTTAATTTTCTTTGTACTTATATTACATAAATTATGGTATTATTTTAGGCTGTTTTAGCATATGATTAGGCAGAGGAGATCTTACTCCAAAGTGATTTTGAGATTCACAGACCAAAGTTGCTCTCATTGGTCCAAATTCATCATGCACAGGTTACAATTTATATCCGTTTTTTTTTTGTATGCCCTTGTACATGCTTTCGTATTTCTCAACGAAGGTCAGTTTCGTATTAAAAAAAAGTATAACTGCGTTAGCCTTACCTCTCTCCTCTTTGGTTATACTTCTATCCTTTTTGTGAATAATAGACACCTTTTCATGAACTGTCTAGAGTCTCCTTCAAGAAAGTGTAGGGGATAATAGTTCAAACAAAAACTTGAACAAGAGGAGCTTGTTCAGATTTTTTCTAAACTTAAGCATTCAATGCAATATGATGTTAGACAGGTGATAACTATAATGTACTACTATATTCTATTATTATCTACTTTTATGCCATTTTATGGGTAATTCCTGGATATTATATACATTTTGTGTTATTTACAATTAACTCCAGGAATTTGAACAAAATTATGTAATTTGTATATTTTGTAGAAAAATGGAGATTTTTGGGTTTCAATTTCATAATTAGACACATTTTTGTAAATTGGATTAAAGCTTGTATTAATTTTCATATAGTCTATACATGGGAACTTAATTGATGTATGAGAATTAACTACTTGTTTAGAAAGCTTCCATTAATAGATTGTTGAACAAGTTCCCTTGTTGGATAAGTTTCCTTGTAGATTGTTCAACAAGCTTCCTAATAGATTGTTTGACAAGGTGTGTCCAAGAAGCCAATTACATTCTCCATTCCAAATTGCCATTGTCGGGGTGTTAGCTCTTAGAATGAGAGCTAAGATTGAGTTTTTATTGTGATTATTTCTTGGTATTTTGAGCTTTCTTAACTGTTTTAACCCCTTGAGTAGGTATTTTTGTATGTTAATATTTACAAAGTAGTTTTGAAGTACCTTAAAGTCATTGAAGTACTTTTCATTGCTGATTGTTGCCATTTTGGCCTTGTTTACAGGAGTTTTGGGATGATGGATGTTATGAAGTCTTTGAAGTCTCACCGTGAGCTCATCAGAGTCATGCATTTGTTTGAAGAGTAAAGATTGTTGGAGCAAAATTGTGATCCAGTTCGCAGAATATACACGTAGACAAAATTCATTAATTGAGCTGACAATAGATGCCATATCAGCTGCTGTGAGCCAATGGAAAGCCACCAGACCACTTCTCCTGTCTATTCAACCCTCATTTCGAGATGGATATGCTATAAATGTTTTCTTAAGCCGTTTTTGGAAGCAAAGAAGGACAAGAGGGAGAAAAGAAAGGGAAACCGATTGGGGGAAAGGTGCAGCACGAGAAAGTCAAGGAGAGGCCAAAGTTGGGAGTATTCCTCTTCTGGAAGGAAGCTGGAGTAGACTAAAGGGAGCCTTGGAACTTCACCCATTTGTTTACTCTTCTTATTTACTTGCCCTTACTCTATCTACTTTGTAATTAAGACTTTTTAAGTATGTTTAGAACTAGATTTACTGTTTATTGCTTTCTTTACTTAATATGTCGAACTAATCACCCTTGGGGTGAGGATTAAGAGACTTTATATGAAAGCAACTTAATGCAAGAGTTTATTACTGCAAATCCTACTTTCATGCCTTGTGAATTTACTTTTTAGCTAGAATTTGGCTGACCATCTCATTTTAGCATTGTTTATTCCAACTTGGGAAAGGGAAGAGTAGACTGATTTCAAGGCATGACACTAGTTCTGATTAAGAGAATTATTTCTCTCAGATGATTGAGGAGTCTAGGGATAGTCACTCACCTAGTGTTGACAGTTAGGCGCTTAAATTGAGGTGTTAATGGGAGTTAATCACCAATTGTGTAAGCAAATCTGGGAAGATTGCGTGAATTAAACTGTTTTGGGTTTTGGTGTAGTTTTGAGCTCTAGCATTAAGATAGCTGAAACATAATTTCATCCCTAATCTAATCCCCTTTTTACTGTTTTGGTTAAGCTTGTTTTTGTTGCTGCCTTAATTTTTGTTAATCCACTTCTGCATTGCCTTAGCTTTTTAGTTGTTACTTTTGATTTCTAAACCCATTGCTCATTTTGTTTATGTTGGTTACCCCTTACTCATTAAAATCAACTCAACCTTGTGTGATTTTCACAACTAATCCCTGATGAGACGATTAAATATACTTATCACTTGCTGCTAGATTGTGTATACTTGCACAGTTAGGAGTGTTTTATTGATAATTTCATACATCCCTTTTAAGCAAACACGAGGGGGGGGGGGAGAGGAGAGATACGTGAAAAAGAAAGAGGAAATATTAAAAATTAATTTAAAATAATAAACACATGGCATGCAGTTAATGGGGGAGGTACGAAAATCTTCCCTACTACGATAGGACTAGAAATTTTCCCCCTCCGTACCTCTACTCTTCTTACCCACGTGATTTATGTATCCCAAAATCTCCGACAAATCAAACTGGGTTTTCTCACACAGATCCAGTTTCTTTAAGCCCAAAAACAGGGAGTTGGAAAGTCAAATATCCTATAAATAGATCATTATGATTCAAAGACAGGAAGTTGAACTTAACCCTCATTCTCTAAATTATAGTTTGTTATACTTTTCTTCCTAAATTATAGTTGGCTACACTTTTCTTCATTCTCTAACTTAAGCATCGGAGTTGGTGTGGCTTACACTACACCAGTGTCTAGGTTTTTCTTGTGTTTTCGGGACGTTCTTCCCTACAGATGGTGCCAACTGTTATGTCCAAATTTTGGACAGGAGAACGCTTGCCAACTATCAAATTAGAAGACAATTTCATATTATATGAGAAAATATCATATTCATGAAAATTATATTTTGAATGTAGGATAAGCATGACGGTGGCCTAGAATCCCATTGGAAAGCAGAGACATGACACTCAGTAGATTGATCAATATCATCATAAGGGTGGACAGTAGAAACTAGGAAAAATTCGAGGCAGCCCTCGAAAAGTCTAGTGAAGAAATTTAGTCAGGAGAATCGAAACGAAAAGTAAGCGTGACGAGAACTTGAAATTCATATTAAATACTAGAGAAATTGATACTCTAGAAGACTGAATATCCTCAAAAGGATGAACATCAATAACTAGAGAGAATTCGAGGTAATTATCGAAATATTTGAAATGACTCCGAAGAAATTGGATTGAGGAATCAGGAGAATCGAACGTAGGGTAAGCGTGACGAGAACCTGCAATCCAATTAGATACCGGAGAAATTGACACTCTAGGAGACTGAATATCCTCATAAGGATGGACAATAATAACTAGAGAGAATTCGAGGTAATCCTCGAAATGTCTAAAATGATCCATAAGAAATTTGATAGTGGGAATAGGGAAACTGAAACACAGTATAAGCGTGACAGAAACCTAAGATCCTTATTAGAAGTTAGAAGAACTGACACTCTAGGAGACAAAATATCCCCATAAGGATGGACGTCAAGAACTAGAGAGAATTTGAGGCAAATCTCGAAATGGTAGCAATAACTCCAAGAAGTTTAGTAGGCTACACTCCCAAGTAAGGTTCCATATATGCAATTAATTCACAAGCTTCTAATCTCAAATCATAACTAGGGAGTGGAGACTAATGTTATAGGTGAAATTGGACCAAAGAGAAATCTGAATTACAAGGGAATCTTGCTAGATAAGATTAACCTTTTTAAATCTCATTCCTAGATAGAAAGGTAAATCTATTTAAATCCTTATCTGAAAAGGAATAAGAAAGTCAAAGATCCTATAAATAGATCATTATGACTCAAAGACAGAGAGTTGAACTTAACCCTCATTCTCTAAATTATAGTTTGTTACACTTTTTGTCACTAAATTATAGTTGGATACACTTTTGTTCCTTCTCTGACTTGAGCATTGGACTTGGTATGACTTACATCACATTGATGTCCAGGTTTATTTCTTGTCTTGCAGGTCGCGTTATTCTCCGTAAAGATACAAATTTACCGTCGTTGTCACATGAAGGTCAGCGGTGCGTTCTTCTGTTCAAAAATTGGCAACAACATTACTCATTAAGTTTTTTATTGAGATGCTACTCACGTTTGCTTCTTTATGTTTGCACTATCCCACCTCTACAAAACTAAAGAAAAATGAGAAAAACTATAGTATATATTATTGCCAAAATTTAGACGGGATAACTCATCTGACATACACGTGACAATGATTGTGAATTTGTTTGAAAGAGAAAGAATGTGACCTGCAAAATAAGAAAGATCTGAACACCAGTGTGATGGTTGTCACACCGGCTCTGGTACTTAAGTCAGAAAATGATTAGGTGTAGCAAAGTTAGGGTTTCTAGAATGAGGAAAAACTTACTTTTCATAAGAAGAGTATTTTCTTTAGGGCATAAACCCTAATTCGTCATGAAATAGGATGAAAAGAGGGTTGATCAAGATTTAGATCGAGGCCAAGAGGAGAAAGGAACTCGATCTACCCCATAATGGGGTCGACCTGAATTGGGCTCGAATTCATCTATTATTTGGAGGTCCGACCTCTTTTTCCTTTTAGCCCAGTTGGATATGTTTTTATTTGTTTTGAGTCCTTTTATATATACACCATTCCATTTCCTCTATATTCCAAATTTTTTCTTATGGTCGACTTTCACCCATAAAAATATACTTGTAAGATAGAGAATTTTCCAAAATTATGACCAAATATTATATATGATTACATCGTTGAGAGAATATATATATATATATATATATGTGTGTGTGTGTAGAAAATGAATATGTTGGTTTTTTTTTATACAAAATGAATATCTTGTTACTTGCAAATAAAGTTGAATGGGGAGGGTACCATTTGATTCCCCACTGACACTAACGAATGTGTTAACGACCATGAGATATGTGGTTCGAATCTTCTCACCCTCGATTGTACTAAAAAAAATTCCTCACCCACGTGCCAACAAAGCAAAAAATGCATCAATAATTTAAATTACTCCCCCCCCCCCCCCAAGTTCCTGGTTCAAGCTGTGGTTTGTACAACTTTAAATATTTTTTTCAATGTCATATTTAAGCTCCCTCTCAAAGAATAAAAAACACAGAGTAGGCAAGCCACAGATATGATCACTCAAGGCAAAAACTTTATTTCAATATATGTGATCAAAGGAGTTAGGAGACCTATATTTAAAGTACTCCAATATAATAAGATACACAACAGACTTAAACCATATTTACAACTCAACTCATAACAAAAATCAACTAATAATCAATAGATTCTAGTGTGCTCTCTTAACATCCCCTCTCAAGCCAATGGATAAGGAAGAATAGACATTGAACTTGCTCTTTAAAGGTAGAAACCGTAGTGTGATGATGGGGGTTGTAAAAATATCGCTTATTTGAAATGTGAAGTCGTAGATGACAAACTCTAATTTGTTTCTGAAGGACAAGATCACGAACAAAATAGATGTCAATTTCTACATGTTTGGTCCTTGAGTGTAAAACAAGATTCACACTTAGATGCACTGCACTTAAGTTGTCACACCATAAGGTTGGAGAATGAGCCATTGAAACATGTAAATCCGAAAACAAGGCTTTCAACTATATTAAGTCTGCAGAAACATGAGCAAGGCTTCTATATTCAACCTATGTGCTGGATCTTGAAATAATGCTTTGCTTTTTTTATGCCCATTGAATTAAATTTCCACCAAAAAAGATACAAAATCCAGAGGTGGATTTTCTATCATCTGGATCTGAAGCTCAGTCAGCATTAGCATACCCTTCTAAAATCAACTCTTCTGGTTTGTTAAGCACTAAACCATGATCAATAGCCCCTTTCAAATAACGAAGAATTCTCTTCACGGCTTGCCAATGTAAGTTTGTAGGTGAATGCATGAATTGACATACCTTATTCACACTGTAAGTGATTTCAGGTCTTGTGAGAGCTGCATATTGCAGGGTCCCCACTGTACTTCTATAAAGTTTCTCATCTGAAAACCTTTCACTCTGATATGCTGAGAGAATTGTGCCACTGATCATTGGTGTAGTTATAGGGTTTGTTGGGATTTATGCCCCAAACTTGTGTAATTTTGATCAAATAAATAAAGAGTTATTTGTTTTGATAAAATTATATTATTGCTTTATAAATCCAATAAACTAAGCTCCAAGGTTATAATATATCTTGAACATAAGTGTAGTGGATACTATTTGGATTGTGTTCAAGAATATAACCTAAATGGTCTATGGTATAAGAATAAGGTTGGAAACCTCATTCTGGTAACACCATGGATGCGACCCACTTTGTAATTAGTACAAATGAGGTAATCCAACTCATTCATGTGGTTGACATGCGAGTGAGGGCATCCAGTATGAAGAGTTCATACAAGACCGGACTGCAAATTATTAGTCTAACCAGTGTAACACCGTTAACAGGATAAGACTGATAATTTATAGATGATCAATCCTGAGTAAGTTAAGAACTTCTGCTTATAGGGGTTTGTCCTTAGACTAGTATGGGTGAGAGTGGCCTGTAGCCGACTCAATAAGCCTACCTTCTCAGGGATAGAACCTCAACAAGATGGAATTCACTAATTCCTACACTAAGGAATTAGATAGGTTGTTCCCTTAAGAACTGACTCCAGGTCTTGAACAACGGGGCCCCGCCCTTTAACTGACTTAAGAGGGTATGAGTCTATGGTAGGACCTTAGACTTATTGTTCATTAGAGGATCAGTAGTGCTTAAGGAACAAAGAGGTAATCATAGGGGTAAAATGGTAATTTGACCCAACTATGATTACGAACAACCTGTGAAGGGTCGACTCATGGGTAATGATTATATCAATGGACAAAATATAATCTACAGTGAGGAGAGTGCAACTACAAGTCTATAGTGGAGTGACTTGTAGTTAATGAATATTGATTAACTGGATCAAAGAGTTTGATCAGTTAATCTTACATCATTGGAGCTCATGAACTGTAGGTCCATTAGGTCACTCCGTTGGCTCAACATGGTTATATTGAGGGTATAAAGTTAGGAATGAAATTGAAGTGTTTAATTTCATATATGAGGTGTTATATTAGTTATATATGATATAATTGATATAATATATGGTTTTAATGTGAAGTAGATTCACATATAAACTATATACTAATGAGAGAATGAAGGAAGGATAGGAGGATAATTTCCATCCTATTTCCTTATAAAAGGTTGCATGAGATGCAATTTGAGTAAGAAGCAACATCTTGAAAAACCTAGATTGTAAGTGTTTTGTCTTGTTGGAAAGGTTCCTCAAACAAAATACACAACCTCTCTCACAAACATCTCATCTCACCTAAAGGGAACCCACCATCCTACCTCACCTAGAGAACAACGGAGAAGATCCGGTGGTAGTATCCGTGATCGTTCGGGTTCATGTTGCTGAGATCGTGAACGTGGGAGAAGGAACACTTGAAGAAAGAGTTCTTCAAAGGTAACATCTTGCTGTCCATCTTGTAGAAATGCATGCTTAATCTAGTTAGATTAGATCTTGATTGTAATTCATGTAACTAAATTAAGAATACGCGATTAACAATCGCTTCCGCTGCGAGATTCGGTCTCGACAGGGTTGGCATTGCTCATACTTGCCTTATGCAATAAGTCTGATATATACTTCTGTTGGGATAGAAATAATCCCCCTGAGGGTAAAACAGAGACCTCTACCCCCAAAAAATAGCTCAACATGCCAAGGTCTTTTAGAGAAATTTTTTTATGAAGAGTATGAACAAACTTTTTGATAAAACATGGCGAGCTCCCTGTAATCACAATGTCATCCACATAGACTAGAATATAACAAATGCATCCTCTATTATGATAAACTAGAAGAGATGTGTCGGCTCTAGAACTAACAAAACCAAGTGTACAGAGAAACAAACTTAACCTTTCGAACCATGCTCGAGGAGTCTGTTTTAAGCCATACAAGGCCTTCTTTAATTTGCACACCTTAAGTGGATGCTCCGAAGAAACCATTCCAGGTGGTTAGCACATGAATACCTCTTCAGATAAATGACCGTGGAGAAAAGCATTGTTGATGTCAACCTGTCGAAGAAACCAACCATATGCTAGTGCCAGAGTAAACAATACTCGTATAGTAGTCGACTTCACAACAGAACTAAATGTCTCTGTGTAATCAATATCGGCTTGCTGATGAAACCCTTGAGCTACAAGCCTTGCTTTATAACGAGCAATCAACCCATTAGAGTTTCTTTTAATTTTGAACACCCATTTGCACCCAATTACTCTTTTGCTCAAAGGAGGATCCACTAGAGACCAAGTGGCATGGCAAGCAAAGCATCATACTCATCTCGCATTGCTTTATACCAGTGATCACTCTTCAGGGCTGCCTTTACATTTGGCGGTTCTTCATCAATATATGTTGCTAAATAGGCTTTCGGTTTAAAAACCATGCCTTACTCCGAGTAATCATAGAATGTGCATTTGGAATCACAGCAGTTGCAGAAGGAGATGCAGGTCGAGTATTCATATTATTGGATGAAGGGGAAAAGTCATTGGGATTGAATAATGGTGATATATCAGATGGGGTAGGCTCAGGGATGTGTGAGTCAATAGGTTGGTTTTGTCCAGTAGTTAATAGATTGGAAAGAGGGGCTAGATCCGAAGGATTATGGTTTGAAGAACTAGATTCGGCTGAAGAGACAGACTGATGGGATATCGGCTTGCAGGGAGGATCATCCTGCAGACCAGTGGTTAAAGGATGACCAAGAGAAAAAGCATGGAGTAAACTAGTGGGATTGTTAGATATAGACATAGTTGACTAAATAAAAGTTGTTGTAGGAAATTTGGTTTCATCAAAAAGTACATGCCTTGAAATATACAATCTCCCAAATGAAGATAGACATTTGTATCCCTTGTGTATTGAGCTATAACCTAAGAAAAAACATGGTGTGGGTCGAGGATCAAGTTTATGGTTGTTATTGGCTCTTAATGAAGGATAACATAGGCAATCAAAAGTCTTGAGGAAGGAGTAATCTAGTATGATCCCAAAAAGATTTTCTATCGGTGAAACAAGATGATGGACTTTATTAGGTAATCTATTTATGAGATAAACGGAAGTGGAAAAGGCATCATCCCAGAAGTCCAAAGACAAGGACGCATGAGACAAGAGTGTAAGACCCATGTCTACAATGTGGCGATGTTTTCTTTCAACTATTCCATTTTGTTGGGATGTATATGGGCATGTAAGTCTATGTTCAATACCGTTGGTTTTTAAAAAAGGGATGAATGAACGAAATTCACCACCACCGTCGGTTTGCAATCGAATAATAGACCTACCAAGGAGCTTTTCTACATGAGTTTTGAATAATAGAAAAGCTTGAAATGCCTCAGATTTAGAATTTAGAAAGTAAATCCAAGTATAACGCAAGTATACATCCACAAAGCTTATGTAATATCGAAAATTATTTCTAGAAAGTTTATAAGCAAGACCCCAGATATCAGTCACAACTAGTTGAAGGGGTGCATTATATTGTGTTAAAGATGGTGAGAAAGGAAGATTATGAGCTTTCCCTATTGCACAAACGTGACACAAAGAAGTATTTTTATTTGAAGCAACAATATTACATGAATTGAGGACATTTTGAACAGTAGATAAAGCTGAATGCCCTAGTCTATTGTGTCAGAGTTCAAAGGAAGTACAAGTTTTAGTCACAGTAGAAGATGTACCAATATACGATGACAAAGACATTTGAGTTGTGTGAGCTTGAGGAGAAATGGTCGAAGTCAAAGAGCCATTGGATGTGGAAGATAGGTGATGAGAGTCTGTTTTTTCCAACTGAATGAAATTCAAAATAGACCTTGTTATCCTTAGTAAACTGACATTAGATTTTTTGTAATCAGAGGAACATGGAGAAGGTTACGAAGTTGGAAAACAGAGTTAGACGATGTTTTAAGAAATGAAGAACCAATATTATGAATAGCCAAACCTGCACCATTTCCAATCTGAACTTTATTCTCTCCTTGATACTCAGTTCCAAATGAGATATTAGAAGCATCGTTCGTGACATGATTTGAGGCGCCTGAGTCAGGGTACCATTGATTGTCCTTATTTAGTTCATGTTGCAGTGTATACACGACATACTGTTGCTGAGGATTAGACTGATTGTAGAAACCAGATGATCCATTTGGTGATTGTCCCTGGGGCGCTGAATTCGGTCCCTGGTACCACCTTTCAAATCTGAAATAACATCTAAGGATAGTGTGCCCAAATTTCCCACACAACTGACACTGTGACTTTTGATTGTTGTTCCAAGATCAAAGATTCGTCTTGGTAGAGTGATGTCCTTGAGCATTCTGGTTGCCTTGGTGTTTCCCTTTCCGATTGCCATTCGAATTTGTGGGGCTAGCATTAGAAGGTACTTGTAGTGTCTTTGTCTGTGTCAAGTGAACTGAAGGTAGAGTACCATCAGTATAAACCGTGTTGATCGAGTGTCTTTGCAGCCGACTTTCTTGAGTGAGTAGCATCGAATATACTCGCTGAAGTGAAGGAGTTTCATCGTTACCAGACTAGACAGATACAGTTAGGTCATATTCCAGACCCAAACCAGAAAAAATATGAAGAACATGGGCATCATGTGAAATTGGTCTACCAACCGTGGCTAAAGCATCAACCAGATTCTTGATTTTTGTAAGATATTCCTGAAGCCTTAGATTGCCCTTCTTTGTCAACTCAAGTTTCGATTTCAGATCAAGAATTCTTGCAACATTATTGGAGGAGAAACGATTAATCAAGTGTTTCCATACCTCGCATGCAGTTTCACAATCAAGCAATTCGACCACCAACGATGTATTCATCGAACTCAAGAACCAGGTTGTGATCAGATTGTCCTGTCGAATCCAATAATCGTACTCTGGATTCAGAATTCTTGCAGAGGACGATTCATCAGCAGAATCAACAGATTTGGGTGGAACGTCGTAATCTTCATCAATAAATTTCTGCAACCCATGCCCTCGAAGTGTTATCAAGACCTGGAATTTCCACATGATGAAGTTATCTTCATCCAATTTAGGAGTCGCAGTCTTGCTTCCAGGATTAACAAACTTCGGGTTTTGAGAGATGATTAATTTAGACGAACTCTTCTCAGACATGGAGGACCCCATGGAAGAGAAGAGAAAAAAAAATAGAAATCAGGATCTTCTTGAGTTTTTCGACTTATAACGCTCTGATACCATCAAAGAATAAAAAACACAGGGTAGGCAAGCCACAAATATAATCACTTAAGGCAAAACACTTTATTTCAATATATGTGATCAAAGGAGTTAGGAGACTTATATTTATAAGTACTCCAATATAATAAGATAAACAACAGACTTAAACCATATTTACAGGTCAACTCATAACAGAAATCAACTAATAATCAACAGATTCTAGTGTGCTCTCTTAACACCCTCGATGTAAATTCTGGATCCGCCACTGCACCCTAGTTTGTCTCATTTTTTGTATTTGCCTATGATTTAAGTCAAAATCTTCCCTAGCTCCAAGATTGGGCCATGCATATTTCTCCATTTGCCTCTAATTTTTTTTTTTCTCATTTTCATAATTCTTTTCAAATCAAAATTTTCTATCATCGTTTTTAAAGCTAGGTAGCTAGGTGTGTGTGAGTATGTCAACTTAAGCACAAACTAACTAATTAAGACATATATCATTAATTAAAATGTTAGAGTTTTGAATTCTTATCCCTACATGTTATTAAAACTAAAAAAAAAAAGTATGTGTCAAAATATCATATTTTTTTGGAATAATTAGTGAGATTTAATTAGACTATAGGAACTGAATTGAAATTAAATCCAAATTATTTCGAAAAAAATTGAAACTAATATTAAATAGTAGAAATCAATTTGGTAATTTATTTTTTTTCAAAATTATAAATAGCAAATGAGTACTTCAAAAATCAAAACTATTTTAGAGAGTTTAATAAAAAAAGGTTTTTAGGAATTTATAGAATGAGAAATAAGTCGTTAGGGAAAAAAAAAAAATCGAAAGACAACTTAGATAGCAACAAGTCATGAAAAGTGGTCCAAAAAAGTCATGTATGCAAAACTGTTCCATGCAAATAAATCATTTTTTGATGGTTTTTTCTTCCTTTACCCCACTTAATGGTCCCAATTCAAAAAGTTGGGGATCCAATCCAAAATTATGAAATTTACTTTCAATTTGTTTCTTTTTTCCTTTAAAAGGAATATTCATATAATATATATATATATATATAATTCTGACAAATTAATGTAATGTAATATTGATACTTTATGTTTGGAAAGTTTGATTTTTGGTATACTCTCAAGGGATATTATTTCATATTCTTACACTCTTAAATATTCGTTCAATCTTTAGAAGGAAGATTCTAAAACTAACAAACTTTATGATTTTTGGTGCACTTTTCAAGGAATATTATTTTATGTTCCGATAAAAGCTCTCTATTTAAATTATTTGAAACTATATTCTGAAGGATACTATACTCAATAAGTGATTATATATATAGAGAGAGAAGTTGTAGTTATCTTCTTATAAAATAAAACTTGATGCTAATATATAAATCGAAGGTCCCAGAAATAATTCAAATAATTATGCAGTAAAATAAATGGTAAACTTTGACCAATGTTAGTCATCGGTCATAGTGATAGTAAATATGCACAATAATGTGTGTGCATGAGCCATCTTTATAGCTCACACATACTCACAAAAAGTTTCCATAAAAAACATAATCAATTTGTCGATGTAACATGTCGCAAAAGTGCTTAACGATATGCACCCATTTAATACAAGTGGTTGTAGTTTAAAACTATGCTATTATATTTGTTTAAACTATGAATTTTGTTTTGATTTGTTCTTCTCATTTCCTTATCAATATTGTTTTCTTTTGGTGCTGAATTATCACTATATTTGAATATTGGCATCTTTACAATTTTTTTCCCTCAAAATGATACCTTTTGAGCAATTAATATTTTTTTAAAAATGGCAGTTAACTAAAACAGTTAAATAATAGTTTGAGCAGTTTTCTAATATAACCGACCTTAGCTCAGTTGGTAGAGCGGAGGACTGTAGTGTGATTGCAGATGAATCCTTAGGTCGCTGGTTCGAATCCGGCAGGTCGGAATGTTTTGTTTTCAATTAAAAAAAATCTATTCATAAAAATACTTTTATATTTTTCGCGAGTTTCAATCTGAAGTATATTAATAGTCTATCAATAGTCTATTGATATGCTAATGATATAACTTAAATGAAATATAATATTGATATACTAAATATAAATTATATCAGAGTTGATATACTATTGTATCTAAAAAGTGATATATTACAGATTCTGTTGATATACTATTGTATCTAAAAAGTGATATATTACAGATTCTGTTGATTTCAATATCACAAATAACTAATGTTTTTCAATATCGAAAAAATACGTAGTTAATCAATTTATGTTGTTCAGATACAACAAAAGCTTGTCCAAATCCTTCTACATCTCCTTCCCTCTGCCATAGCTTCTTCTTCTCTTTCATCGCTAGTGTTAGATTATATTGGATTTTATTAGACTTTATTGCATTAGATTTTATTTGATCTTGTATCACTCCTATAAATAGACCTTTAGGTTTGTATCTTGACAACACATTAACACAATATCAATTCACAAGTAAACCCCAGCCACCCTTTGTGTTCTCTCCCTTTTCCCCCTCCATCTTCTAAAAACAACAGGTAGATTGAAGAATTTCTGTGTTTCCAGTTTCATTTTCTCGATCAAAGAATCGCTCACTCCATGGTTCACTAACTACACCGCTCAATAACTTCATCAATCGAGGTCGATTCAGATTCATACAAACAGAGACAGACGAACCTGAAAGAATTCCCAATTTTCACAGGTGGAATGAAGTCGAGCTAATTCAGAGTCCATCGAAGCGAAGCATCGGAAAGCAAGTTCGACATGTCGATGACGAGGATTTCGAAAGGAGCGGACGTATCGAGGTGGAATATCGATGATCGGTTGCTTGGCCAACTCTTGAACACAAGGTACTAGAATCAAGCTTCCGAATTTTGATGTGTTGATCTTCTCGTTCTCTGCCTCTGCCATGTATATTGATTTTTCGATTGATCGAATATTCTGATTTCAGAGTGAAAAAGAAGAAGAAGAGCAAATTGATTTTGATTTCGTGTTTTCTCTTTAGATGGTGTCCGGTGTATGTGTCCGGGTAAAATTGAAATTCTGAAAAAAAAAAATTAAAAATATAACCACATTTTAACCCCTCTAATTTTCCTAAGTCGGGAACGAGTGAATTCCATTTCGCGTAGTCAAGTTCCCAGCTCTCCACGTGGTCTTGTCCATGAGAAACCACCCTCACCCGTACTAGTCAAAGTATAGACCCCCGCAGACAGGAGTCCTTTAACACGCTCAAGATTAAGGTCAAGTCATTAATGGTCATCTACGAAGTTATTAGTCCTATACTCATCAGTAGGTCTAATAATTCACGGTCTGGTCTTGTATAATCTCATTGCACAAGATGCCCCCACTCGCATGTCAACCACATGAACGAGTTGGATCACCTCGTTTGTATCTAATACAAAGCGGGTCGCATCCACAGCGTATCCAGGATTAAGTCTCCAACTCTATTCGTATACTGTAGATCGTTCGGGTCATTTACTCGAACGTGATCCTTCTTGTGGGTCCACTACACACCGTTCAGGTTCTAGTTCTCTCATAATTCAATGACCATGGAGCTTAGTTTATTGGACAAAGTTTGTAAATATGCGAGACACAAAGTGATGAAAAAATAACTCTTATTTATTTCAATAGTGAATATTACAAACACCTACGAGATTAGGACATACATCCCAGCAACTCCTCTATCTCTTGTGGCTTAGTAAACCAGGACTAGACATGACACCCGTGTTTATCTTTGAGTCGAACAGTGGCAGTAGATATGAGTATGCAAAAGCAACATATCTAAGTGATAGTGCTCGTTGTTAGGCGTCTTCATCACCAATGTTGGCGTTTAGATCGAAGGTACAAATGACGAGAAAGGTTCCCTTGAAAAAAAAAAGAAAGCAAAAAAAAAACAAGTTTGACCTCCCATGTTCTCCTTGTGGCATTTTTTTTAGTGAAGGAATAGTATTCCTTTGAAGAAAAGAAAAGAAGAAAAAAAGAGAGAGTTTCATTTGATTTTACATTTTGAGTTTATATGTAAACTTTAGTCTCTTGGATAGGCACCTTGCTAATTCATTTGATGTCCATTAAGCTAAGTTCTATGATTTAAACTTTAGAGCGACTTAGATGATGCAGGTAAGAGACTTAGGACCATGCACATGCACACTTAATGGGTTGCTTTGACTTGTGAACGATTTTGTCGTGCCTTGTTTGTGTTTATGCTTGTGAATTGTGGGAATCTACTTGAAGGCTCGATAATCTAAACCTCTGTTGCACCTAACTTGTAGTTTGTTTGTTGTTTGTTGTTTTTAGTGTAGCACTCGAGGACGAATAATGAGCTAAGTTTGGGGGTGTGATAATCCCATGAAATGGGATTATTTTGACATTTTTCGTTGCTTATTTTCACTCAAAGTTGAGTCGTGTGCGTGTGTTGGTCGTGTCTTTAGTGTGTTGTTTGTTGAGTTTAGGTAAAAATGAGTTTAGTGTTTAATTCCTTGCTTGGTTGTTGAGTTAACCGATTTGTCTAGCTTATTTGTGTGTTTTGTGTGCCTTTGCTTTGTAACCATTTAGGAGAAGCACACTTGTTGTCATGCTAATGTTGTAGTATCAACTTCAAAAGCAAAGGAAGAATGCTTAATGTGGCGGTCATGCTGTAGCATTGGTTAGCATTGACTTCGGGACAAAAAAGTCATTTTTGGACCCACTCTTGCTGACGTAAATAAAATCTATTTTTATGTTTTGCTGCTATCCTATTGGGCCTTGGGTGAAAAAAAAGGAAGTGGAAGGGCTTTTGAGCAAAAAAAAGAAAAGAATAATGATGCCCTAATTGGGAAAAGGAGAAGGGAGGAATCGATGAGGGGAGAAACCTTCTTGGAGAAGAGGCCTATCGAAAAAGAGGGAGAGAAGTCAGAGGAGAAGCTGCTGTTGAAGCCTTTTTTTTTTGCAATTTATCTCTGTTTTCTCTTCTTCTTCCTCTTGTAGCTCTAACTCTTTCTCTTTCTTGCTTTGTTTTAGGAGAAAGTTGTTTTTAGATTATTTCCTTGGGGCTTTTATGTTTCTTTTCGTGATGTGTTTAAGATTTAGACTATTTTTTGTTGTTCTTTCTAAAAAAATGATGGGCTAATTGTTGTAGGTTGGAGTTTATGGAGTTGTAACTCTAGTTTGTGGAACTCTTTTGCTATGAAATGCTATACATGTGTAGTTTGCTTATGGGTGTTTTATTTCTCATTGTTCATCTTAAGGTTGATCAACTTAGGAAAGAATACAAGTTTGTTTTAATTCTGAAAAGGTTAGAATGAATGAGAATAGCATGAGGAATACAAGTAGGTTCTTGTCTTGATTTAGAGAAGAATTCGAAGGTATAAACATATGCTTTTGGCTTGTAAACTTAGGGGGATTGAGCTATTCATGTATAGTTGAGTTTTCATAGACATATGTTAAACTCTGTTGTTGGGTTGAAATTCGAGGATTAGAAATGATTTTCGAAGTTTGTTTCATAATTCCCGTTACTACACACACAACAACAATTTGTACCTTTAATGACAGACACAAAAAAAACTCAGTGGAAATGATGACAAGCGGAAACAATGCACGATTTTTTTTTAAGTGTCTATCCTTTAATGTCGGGCTTATTGGAATTTTTCTTTCTTTCTTAATCAAAAACCTTTTACTTTACTCTTTCCATTTCACTTTTATCGACAAAACCCTAGACTTAGATCTTGGCCCTTGTCTTCGCCCTCTTCAAATTACCGATTCATTCTTCATCTTCTTCAGTTGCTTCATCCTCTTCGTTTCGCCCCCACTGCAAGTTGCCCATCGACCACACAACAACCAGCCAACGCGCTCCGATCCGACCAACGTCGCAGATCTGTTCGTCACGCTGTCGCCTGCCTTCAGCTTGAGTTTTCATCTGAACCGTTTCATCTTCTACTCTTCCTATGCTCTTTTTTGCTTCATGTTTCATCTCCTTCACCTTCCATAGCCCTAACCTCTGATTATGGCAGCGAAAAAGTCTCCTCAAACTCTACTACGAGTCGCTTTGTCCTTACATCGCAAATTTCATTGTGAACTATCTGGCTAAGCTTTTCGACAAAGATCTCATCTCCATTGTTGATCTCAGGCTCGCTCCTTATGGCAACACAAGTGTTGGTTTCCATCACATGTCAGGTCCTTTCTTAAATTGATTAGATTTGTTGTTTTCTTCTGTACAATTTTGAGGTTAATCACAAAATAAATGGCGGATTTCGTTACAGGTAACCAGGGTAGAGAAGTCAATTGATGAAGAGCGGATATAAAATGCTGTAAATTTCATCTTGTCCTTACAGGTACTGTGATATTATGAACCTCTTTGAATTCAGGCAACATCAGAACACTATGCCATTGGTCTGAAGATATTGAACCAACTTGTATCTGAGATGAATCAGGTTGGTTTTTTAATCGCTACCATTGTTTATCTGAAAATTACTAATCCATTTGGAAAAGGAAGGTTTAAATGATGATGTTTCTTTAACACATATTTTTCTTGAAAATTTAAAGTCGTAATCATAATAAATATGTTGTTGATGAGAGTAGTTGTTTATTGAGTGTTCCATTATTCACTGTTTGATATCTTTTTGGTGGTAAAATCATAAGAACGAATCTACCACAGGCCAGTGTGCGATTATAATCTCTTCTAGGTTATTTGATTGGAATGCATGCGAGTATGATTTTTTAAGGAAAAACTCAGAAGATTTTGAAACTTGTCGTGCTCAACAATATTCTTCCATTTAGGAAGGGGTTTTTCCTTACTTTCTAAAAATTACAGCTCTTCATGGACTATTCTAAATGACGATGAAATTTCCACTTCCGTACAGATATAAGGAACAATCTTAATGTACCTCAATGTTTTCTAAGTACTTTAGGATAACTTTAATGCAGTACTTTAGGATGGAACATTCTATTGGAGTAATTTACAAGAATGTAACCAGAACTATTGAACTAACCCACTACATCGTATATTGAAAAATTCTCAAGCTTGAATTTTTGCGTTATACGTTAGATTGTTTGTTTTTTCCTTTGGTAAATTTAATGGCAGACTTTGTATAGTTAGTGGCTCCTAGATGCGTGGAAGGTTTTTAGTTTAAAGTGACTGTTGGTCTTTTTTCTTAGTGGGAGGGAGATTTATACTCCTTTTCTATTTTATTAATTAATGGATGTTAAAATCGATTCATTTGAGGAACCTGGGCGATAATTAGGACAGTGCAGACGAGAAACGAAGAGGATCAATGCATTATTATGACATATTTTCATGCATTAACGTGAGAATGGACTCAACTGCTAATGGAAATTCTTGCATTGTGGATAGATGCTTTTGTTCTAAGATTTTTGGTTTTATATTGTTATTGGGCTATTGATAGTAGGTGTGATGTTTTAGAAGAAAGTTAGACTAGATTGTTATTTATCCCCACTTTTTTGTCATGTGTCATTTGAATGAATTGCTTTCTTATTTGTGCTTGGCTGCTTTATATGTGTATCAAGTGTTGTTTGAATGAGTTGATTACTTATTTATACTTCACTACTACCTGTGCATATGTACCTGTGTCTATGTTGCTATGAAAGTTTTGTTTGAGCTGAACTTTTCCTAAATTCTTTCATGAGTTAGTTGTATGTGGAATAGAAAAATTTGTATTTTGTACACAATCAAGAAACCAAACTTTCATGAAGACATTTGTCTAAACTCGAAAATTCTATTTTTGTTGGAAGAGATTTGATCCTAAGTGTTCAATTTTAGTTCTTAAAATATTGATTAGTTTCAAACATCTAAACATAACATGGATTAACCAGTTGTATTTTTCTATTTTCAGATATGTTCTATATATGTACATTAGTGAAGTCTTCTTCCAGGTATGTTAGTCTTATGCCTCTTGTTATTCAAATGTTTGCATTCTTTTGCTCAACAAAAACTTGTTTGGTGAACTGTGTTGGTAAAGGCTAAAGTCAAAATGTTTAGCAATATCCAGTGAATTGTGTGATTAATCAACCGTTTATTGCCATTAAAGGCACAGACACACACATGATGTTGCCTTGCAGATTCTCATAGGTTCTTACTGTTTCTTTGTCTCTTTTTGTAGTGGAAAAGTCATCCGTCAATTTGTGCCCGTTGATACAATTTTAAAGTCGGTTCTCTTTGATTATACAAAGGGAAGACAAACTATTGCTGATTTTCAAGGTAATTTTATTATTTGTTTACGATTTCCTGTCCTGTCCCATGAGCCATGTTTAAGATTTACTAAATTGAAAACAGTTAAATGCTTTATGTTAAAAAATTTTAGCCTTCTACTGGGATTTACTTTCAATATATTTATATTTTCAATGGTTCACATATGTATTAATGTTCACATATATTAATGTTCACATATTTAACTTTCTTGTGATATTATCAAAAGAATATACAAAAGAGGGTTCAAACTTCTTTCATTAGATAAAAAGGATCAACATTCCAAATTTCTAGCCATTTCAACATAACTTATGTTAATTTCACATCTCTCATTCACAATACATTCTAGGTTATAATTTTTCATTCTGCTACTAGTGCATCCTCGTAATCTTTGAAAATTATCATTTGCCTTTATAGCTCTCTATGCATCAGCGTTCTATCCAGTATTAATAAGTTTGCTATATGAAGTCATTTTTCTTTTCTCTTTTTTCAGATGGTTTGCTTCAACATTTAGTGGTTTATATTTGTATACACCTTATTGGCTTTTGTCTGCTCACCTAACCATTTTAATTGGTTTCTGACATGTTGAAAAGATTGATTCTCGTTTATTTTCCATATTCATATCTTTAACATGATAAGAATGTTCTTTTTTTTTTTTATATATATATATATATATACTGAAAGAGGATTCTAGTTTGTAGATTGTTTATAATAATCATTCAAAACTAGCAAACATGCCCAACTTAAGTTAGAGCATTGCTTATTTGTAGTCATGATGTCATTCAGTGGCTTAAAGAGCATGGAGGAAAGGGCTCGGTTTACGAACATCAAATAGAGAGTATCTTGTAGTCCCTAATATATTTTCTCGATTAGAAGAGTATCTTGTAGAGTCAAATAGAGAGATAAGATACATATTATCAAAGAAAAATCTTGTGCATTTCTATGGTTTCTGTAAATATAAGCTTCATACTTTGTGTATTTCTTTTGCTGATTTTCTGAATTGGATATATTTGAACCTCAAGATACGAGCATGGAAAATTGGTGAGAACATCAATGTCTTGTGCATTTCTGCAGGGTAGGTCATGGGAGTAGAGCAACAACAGTGAAACAATTTTATTAAGATGGTAAGTCTAATTTTGTTGAAGAAAACTATTTGTAATCAATTTTGAAAGATTTCTTGAGCTTTAACGGTTACCTTTTCTGCTTTTCTGGTGATCTAACCAATTAGCCTAGCCGTGTAGGAATTGCTGTAGAGTGTCAAGTTTGCGTACTTTTTTCTTGTCACTGATTTAATACTATTAATCTTTGGGATATGCTTGGAATTTTCTACTCGATATATATATCATCCATGTTCTATGTTGTAGTGAAAGTCTAGAAACTCATAATCTGAATGATGAACTACATACTTTTTTCTTGTGCAGATATTGGAAACAATAGCTTTGGTACTTGCATTACTTTTAAATGGGTTGGAAGACTGTTGAAAAGGTTATTAGGCACTGAAAAATTCTTATGTTTGTAAGATTAAGTTTAAGTTTGTAACTGAAAAGCTTAAATTTGTAAGATTACTTGTGTAAAATTGTATTATTACTTAATATTTTTTGTTAGAGCCATTGAGGCAACCAACAATTTTTTTTTCTTAAATTACGAACAAAATGATGACGGGCATTATCTGTCATTAAAAGTGTCTGTCATTATGATTTTTAATGATGGGAAATGTCTGTCATTAAAAGTGGATGCAAACCCAAAAAATGTCATTTTTAATGACGGTCGAAGACCTTTAATGACGGGTATTGCCCGTCATTAAAACCCAATTTTGTACTAGTGACAATGCAGTAATGCTTCCCAATGCTGTAGCATTGCAGAGCACAGTGCAGTAATGTTGCACAATGCTATAGCATTGCATAGCATTAGATAACATAAATTAGTAGTGAAACTTTATAAACTCTAGCTCTTTCATCATTTTATCTTTGACTCTTTGCCTTTAGCTTTTTAATTATTTATCGCTTATAGGTTGCTCAATTCTTCTTCTCTTGCGTCAAGCTCATTTTAGTTTTTCTTGTATTTTGCTTAAGTATTTTAAAGCGTGTTTAGTGTTACTCAAGCTTACAAAATTTGCATACTTAGTTCTCGTGGGATCGACCTTGTTCGCCAATTGCTACCTACGATTGCGTATGCTTGCATAGTGAATTTTTGCACAACAATTATGCGCCACCTTATTTGAGGAACGAGGTCTGAAACTGAGTCCCACAAATTTGTTTTGAGACATTATGGCTTTGGGGTCGACCCTCGTAACAAAGACCTCGTTCCTCAAATTTGTTCTCAATCATACAATCCTTAATTGCCTCCAGAAGTTCTCTTTGAGGTGAAGATTGAAGACCATGCTCGTGAATAGCTTTGACTAAAGATTTCGAATCAGATTTTATCCACAAATTGACACCCTTGATTTGTTGCTATCTTCATCCTAAATAGCAGTGACATAGTTTCGACTGATAGAACATCTAATCTGCATTGAAGGTAATTTGTTGCCGCACATAACAAATCCGATGTTGTGTAGGATAACATACAACATCAACATTTAACTTGTAAAGATGTTCGGTCGGTGGACTCCAACGTATGTTGTCGTGGTTTCATTTCTCTACTTGTCGATAATGCCCAAATTATTTTCGGTTATGTTAACTTCTTTACCATACTCCCATACCCACTCTACTTTATGTTCTATCCCAAAAATACATTGATTCAGAGCTACTTTATTTCGATCTGACCATATCACCCAACAACAGACACTAATTAATTCAGGATCCTCTTTAGGTACTTCTTCAAAAATGGTTACGACAAGAACTTGGAAGAAAATATTGTCACCTGCATATTCAAAGAAACGTGGATAAAGAAGAGACCTGATTCGCTTTGCTCTTTTACATTTAATTAATCTATGTTCCATTGATTCTCTATCTCTACGACTAGTGATGATATCAGTTCCATTTTCATTGGTTTTAGTCTAAACCGAGAACTGAACTGATTCGATCCAATCGATTTTAACAAGAGAGGAATCGAACCAATGCCCAATAAAAGACAAAATCATTTTGGTTGTCCATTGGTTCAATTCCTCTTTGGATTGGTTTGATTTTCTTTTTTACAAATTTTATGTTGTTTTATTTTTTGGTTTCATTCCATATTTTGAGTGTTGTTTGTCCAAAAATTTCTCAATAGCTCAATAAGAATTCATAGAACTGACAATTTTCATTTTATATTTAAAAATTAATTGAAAGAAAACGGATGAAACAACGCAAGAATGAATTGAGATTCAAATTAGGCATTTTTTTTAGGTACATATACACACTTTGGTTCGATTCGATTTTTAAATTTTCGAACGAAAATCGAACCGAACCAATATTTTTTGGGTTTTCTCAAACAAAAACTCATATGCCTAATTTTCTTCTAAAAATCGAACAAAACCATTGAATCAGATTGGTTCAATTCGGTTTGATCGATTTTTTATTAAGACTATTGCCCCTATCTACCACATATCACACACATAGGATCAACAATCATGTGTCTGCTACACAAATTTCCTTTTGTTGGTAGTATATTGTGAAAAGCTTTCCACATAAAAATTTTAATTTTATTTGAAATCCTCAAGCCCCATAATCGCTTCCACCATCCCTCTATCTTGTTGTTTTGTGAACTAGAAGCCTCTAATTGGTAGTTCTCGAAATAGGAATTGAGAGTATTGTTTTTATATTTTCAGCAATCGTAGGGATTTATTAACAAAATCAAGTCATAATTATCTAAAAATAATGACATAAAGATCAAGAACAATCATGACAAGTTTGTTAAAAGGATCTATGCATGAAAGAAAACTAAAATTAAAGAGATTAGAATTACCTGAAACCTTTAGACATATTGAACCTATAACATATGTTGTTTATGGTCTTCCTTAACTATGTAGCCTAGTATAGAAGGAGAAATCTTCTCTATCAGATGAGAATAAGATGTTAAAAAGACATAGTATATTGGGGACTATAACCTAGTATTTATAAGTTGATCCTATGGTTCCCATAATCCCCTAGGATCAATCGACTGGTTTCTGCTCAACAGGCCACACTACATATGGGAAGTCTTAGGCCCATTATCAAGACCACACAATATGTCCATCGAATAACTCAAATTTAATTGTCATTTAATTTGACCATATATGAAATTAATTAATTATTAAAATTAATTCAAATAATCTCTCACTTTGGTAACAATTCCCTTATTAACAATTATTTATTTATTCTTTAATGCACAACTTAATGTTATTTTAAAAGAAACTCCCTTTAATCACAATCTGATCAATTTTGTATATCAATGAGGAACCAAGACGACTTTTGTCACATGTATAGTTGCAACTCAACCTACAATGATCAACACACCAAATATACTCAATGACATGGATCAAGTGTGGAAGAGCAGCATGAAAATTACATGTAACGCGATCTAAACATGTCTATTTCCAAACTGGTCCAACTTTATTCTTTAGAGAGATCAAACTGTATTCTTTTTAGCCTTATGTCAAACTACAATTAGAGAAAATCATTTAGAGTAACAAAAGATAATTCATCTTCCTTATTCTGCAGAAAATAAAATTTTGTGTCTACTTTAAAAAGTCATAAACTCTCACTCAATTGTCATACCATAGTTTTCACACATGTATGAGAGTTATGCTCATGAAACTACATGAAAGTCTATAATGAGCGGATCCGCAATGATGGAGTTGTATTTCTTTAGACATAATCAAAACTCTAATTTTTTTTTAATCAACTAAAGCCTATAATTCTCATATAAAAGCTTTTGTTGTTGTAATATGGAAAAACAAATTCTTGTCAAGACAACCTAATGACAAGGTTAAAAAATTTATGAGTTTGTTGCCATACAAAATGCTATGAACACAAACATCAATTGTGAAAACTATTTGCCACAATTATGATAGTAGTACATTTCAACCAATTAGTGAACATAACCTCAAAAATGGTTTTTGTTGGTAATTCATATCATCAAAATCAATTTGCCCTATGATCTCTACTTTATCTAATTTTGATAAGTGAGCATGTATCGTTTTGTTAATAACCTTAAAACTCTTTAAATCCTATTAAGAACTATCAACATAATCACCTTTTATTCTTGATATGAATAATGAAGCAGAAGCGTTTAAATTTCATCATGAAATTCTTCGTTGTTGTATTCAAGGGACTTTTATTGAGACATTGCTTGTCTTCTTCGATGATTTTTCTAGCGCATAAAATTTTATGCTATAAAACTTGAAAATTTTTCTGACATAATCTTTTGTGAAATTTCAATGTTACTTGAGATTGACCTCACAATATCATTACACAATAAAAGAGATGCCGATATAAATTTCTGTCTCTTGTACCATAACCTTACTATGTCATAGACATATTATACTGGAAAATTAAACTTACTTCCATTGAATCTGTAACTCATAACTATCACTCTCAAGATCTTAAATATGATAGTTACTAGAAAGTGAAATTACAGATATATAAGAATTCCTTATTGAGATCACAAATGAATTTTAACCTTTGACATTTTGTGATACTAAATCAAAAGTTTTAAACTTTACAAGTTTTGACTTCATAGAATATACAATTTAGAAATCAATTCTTATATTAATTTAACATAACTCTAAGAAAAATTAGTTACTAAGATTTAGCATAAACTTACAAGAAAATCTCTTAATAATTAGCGACATCAATAACAAACTTTATATCCTTTAATATTTTCTTTTAAAGGCAGTACAATATTATACCAAATGTTATTGATGTCCACTACTTCACCTAATTCTCTATGAGATATGTGTTTTATTTAATTTAGGGGAAGTTAATTGAATCCACTTCATTTTACTTTTAAGCCAAACTTACAAGCATTTAAGTGTATTTTTCTTATCTCTTGTAATTACTGTAACAATCTTTACTAATGTTATCACAAAGAGAAAACAACTTAATTTCTCTTTTTCTAATGACAAACCTCCTCATTTTATCTTCCTCTCAAACTCAACATTCTTGAGAGACTATAAGATCTCATGCAAACAAACTTTCAAGTAGAAATTAATTTTACAAAATCATGAAAATACCTAGTGTACCTAGAGTGACAACTAATAATCTTTAAATCCAAGTTGTCCTTATTGACCTTCAAGACCAAATATTAGTTGGGCATCTCTAAATGAAAAACCTAATGTTAAGTTGTTGTTTAACCTTGAATTGCTAAGGATTCAGTTGTTGCTTTATCAATACACTATTTAACCCTTATGCTGCAATCTTGAGTACTTTTCTCAAATAACTGATGACGTAAAGAAAAGTGATATTTATCACTTTTAACCACATCTTTATAAGCTTTGAATCATTTTGTAAGCCACACACTTCTCATGTTTACCTAAATATTACATATTATTTAATGGCTTTATAAAACTCTCAAGGGAGTTAGCAACGTGTCCTAGATATTCTCCTCCTAATCCATCATATTTCATAGTGTTGCACAACTATATAAACTGACCTATGAATTTTTAAGATATCTAGATCTAAAGACTCTTCTACATCAAATATGGGTGCCTTTAAAGAGAGTTAATTTCTTTGAAAAATTTACAAAATTTCTTTGAAAAATTTACAATCCTATTAAGAATTTCAACAAGTCATAGGGAAATAGGCTATGAAAGTCGGTTCCAAGATGCAAAAAACACTTAATCGCACTTAATGACACTATTTTACTATTGTCCCCTTGATTTTACCTAATACCACTTTGAAGATCTATTAAGTCAAAAGAGTCAAATCATCAATGTTAGAAGTACTAGAGTCTATTCAACACACATAAGTCTTAATATATGAGCCAAACTAACTTAATTCAAAACAAAGTCAGAAGTCATATTTTCTTTATGCATCATGTAATGATGTACTAGGAACATAATTTTTCTTCATACTCAAATTTTCTAAAAAAAATAAAGTATTAGCAGAGATCTGAATCCTAATTCTTAATGACTTGAACTAATATGTTATAAATGCAACTTTGTGTCAACTTAATTCATTCTCTTAAGAAAATAATTAATTTAGTACCCCTTGTCTTTTCATATCTAACTTAATTCTCTTTGAACATACTACCAAAGATTAACTCATTAAAAGTTTTTATCTATCCTTATGAGTTTCATATATAACTCATTGTAGATTAATAATATAGTGTTTTAAAAAAACAAAATCTTAGATTAATATAAATTTAGTGCATTTGATCCTTTAGGTGTACTCCCTTATGTTCCTTTGCTCTTATGACACATTCAACCAAAAGTTTATATGTCTCTTCTTTTATATTCTTTTAGAACCATCCTTATCTTTTAAAGCAACTTTCTAATTTTTTTTTTCATGGCGAATGATTCCTTTGAATATTGTACTTTATCATCATAAAACTTATGCAATTAAGATAATTCTATTTTTTTAAAAAAAAAGTCTCATGTAAGCTTAAAGGGATGTTGATAAGTGAAAAATAGAAGTGTCTCTATCTTTATCACAAGTCTAAAAGATGGAATTTAAACAAAAAATATTCTTAAATTCAAGAATAAGACAATAAATTAATATTAACATTAACTCAATCAATAACAAAACATGCTCAGAAATAATATCAGTATTTATAAAATACAATAGCTTTAAACTTTATGAGGACAACAAGATACTAAACACAACATTTGAAAGAGTCCATATTAAGAAAACGGAAGCAATTTTGGATCTTGAGCACTCTAATTTGATCAATTTTGCAATATAAAAACACATGCTCAAATCTGGAAAAACAGAGAGTAAGAACACATACCTTTCTAACTCAAAATTCTCCAATTTCGTGAGAAATTTCTTGTCACAAACACTTTGTAGACCACCTCTAGTGTCTTTCCTACTATCTTCATGTCTTGGAACAGATTGTGGGATCTTAGATTGAGAGAATTAGAAGAGAAAAGGGAGAAGCGTCTCAAGAACGTGAAAATGGAATTTTTTTCAAAATCCTCTAATCCTCTTCAATTCTTCTTCAATTAAAGCTTCATTAAGCTTTGTGAAGATGCCAACACATGGATGATGATGACTAATCAAGAAGGAGGTGCCCAATTTTGGTGAATTTGACATTCAAAGAAGCTTATTCACCATATTAGGAATTTGGTCCATTTTAAACTCAAAAATGAATTTGAATTCTCATATAATTTTAATTCAAAATTAATATAAAATTAATTTTTTAAATTTAATTAATTTATTTTAAATTTAATTAATTTATTTTAAATAATTATTTAATTTAATATCAAATATCAAATTAAATAATTGGACCAATCTCGATTTCTTAAATCGACCATTCGAACATGAATCCTTAGTCATGTTTTAAATCGAACCAATATTTAAATCATATTTAAATATGTCCACCTTTTCTTTATCATAGTTTAATTCATAATTAAACTGTAAAACGTTAAATATATCGCATCTATTTAACGCTTTCTCCCAAAGTCGATTTTGAACAATTCAAATTTTTTTCTCTCAAATTGTTACAAGGCTTAGTCTGAGTTAGAAAGGGGGACCGAATTGACCTACAGATCATGAGCTCCAACGATACGAGATTAATCGACCAAACTCTTTAGCCTAGCTAATCAACATACGTTAACCACCGGGACACTCCACTAAAGCCCAGTGGTTGCACTCTCCTCACTGTAGATATATTTCTGTCCACACGATATAACCATGATTAGTAAGTCGATCCTTCATAGGTCGTTCGTAATTACAGTTGGGTCAAATAAACCGTTTTACCCCTGTAATTACTTCTTGTTCCTTAAGTCCCACTAATCCTCTAATGAACAATTGGTTTGTGGTCCAACCAACAAACCGAATCCCTCTCGGGCCAATGAGAGGGGTGGACCTTTGTTCAAGAACCGAAATCAACACTTAAAGGAACAACATCTCTACTAATCCCTAAAGAGGATAGGTGTTACAGTTGGTGGTTTTGGGTTTTTTAAAAAAAAAGAAGGAAAAAGTCGGGGTGGGCTTCGCCTTCCCCCCTTTCTCACGGCCGCCGACCACTCTTGCCTTTACCTCTCCGTCCCTCAGACCGTCTCTCTCTCTCTCTCAGATCGCTCTCTCCTTCCCTCTGCTTTTAGTTTTCCAGTCACCGTCGGAGTTCGCCACCGCCTACGTCGTCCCTCTCGCGCACGTCACCTCTCTCTTTGTCACGCCGCTGTGAAGCCACCGCGAAGCCAACCGCCCGATCGAAGTCGTGCTGGATCCGCGAGATTCCACCCTTTGGTTTGGTCGATTTGAGGTCCTTCTTACAAGTTTTCATTAAACAGAGTCCAGTTCTTGGTAGATCGAGTCGAGAGGAGTCCGAATCTGGTACCCACCTATCGCCCCCACCGGAGTCACGCGCCGCCACCGTTGAGCCCGTCGATCACCAGAGTCTGTGGGACTCTTTCAGTTCATTCTTCAACTCATTCAGATCTTCGTGGGGTAAGTTCGAGTCCTTGCAAGTCTTGTAGGTCTTGTTTGTGTTTAGTTTTTCTAATACGTGTTCATGTTCGCCGTTAAGGCTTAGGTGGAAGTTGTGGCACTGTTTGGAGCTCGTTTGTCTTTCTTGAATCGCGCATCAGCTGGATTTAAGTAAGTAGTCTTTTGGATTACCCTGCCCATAAGAGTAGGGGTTAGGGGCAAACTTCATGCAGTAGAGTAATTAGGAGTTGAATTTGGTTGCTTGATTCCTGTGATAGCATGTGACGTTTTCTTCGTACTTGTGCCTGATTTAAAACTGTATGATGATGCTTGATGTTAAGTTGGTACTCTAATATTGTGCATATTATGTTGCTCGAATCTGAACCATGTCGTACGTTCCCTCAAGTAGAGACTTATCGGTTGTGATCTTGATTTTGTGATAACCCGGGGAAGTGTTCTGTAGCTTTAGGATCGTGGCTAACACAACCAACCCTAGTATAGACCAAGACTCCTGTATAACTCTTAGCTATGGCTCTAGGTTTGGTGAGGTAGATATGGGATGTGGGGTTCGTCCTCCATCCAGATGTGATGAGGTATGGGTGTTGGGATTTATGCCCCAAACTTGTGTAATTTTAATCAATTAAATAAAGTGTTATTTGTTTTGATAAGATTGCCGTCTTGCTTTTATAAATCCAATAAACTAAGCTCCAAGGTTATAACATTTATCTTGAAATCAGTGTAGTGGACACTAATTGGGTTGAATTCAAGATTATAACCTAAATAGTCTATGGTATAAGAATAAGGTTGGAAACCTCATTCTGATAACACAATGGATGCGACCCACTTTGTAATTAGTACAAATGAGGTAATCCAACTCATTCATGTAGTTGACATGCGAGTGGGGGCATCCTGTATGAAGAGTTCATACAAGACTGGATCGCAAATTATTAGTCTAACCACTATAACACTGTTAACAGGATAAGACTAGTAATTTATAGATGGTCATTAGTGACTTGACCTGAATCCTTACCAAGTTAAGAACTCCTGCTTATAGAGATTTGTCCTTAGACTAGTATGGGTGAGAGTGGCGTGTAGCCGACTCAATAAGCCTACCTTCTCAGGGACAGAACCTCGTAGGTAGCTGGGAACTTAACTGTGCAAGATGGAATTCACTCATTCCTCTACCGAGGAATTAGATAGGTTGTTCCCTTAGAATCGACTCCGTGTCTTGAACAACGGGGCCCCGCCTCTCATGAGGGTATGAGTCTAAGGTAGGACCTTAGACTTGTTGTTCATTAAGGATCAGTGGTGCTTAAGGAGCAAAGAGGTAATCATAGGGGTAAAACGGTAATTTGACCCAGCTGTGATTACGAGCAACCTGTGAAGGGTCGACTCATGGGTAATGACTATATCGGTGGACACAAGAATATCTACAGAGGAGGAGAGTGCAACTACAAGTCTATAGTGCGCAAATGACTTGTAGTTAATGAATATTGATTAAGCTGGATCAAAGAGTTTGATCGCTTAATCTCACATCATTGGAGCTCATGATCTGTAGGTCCATTAGATCACTCCGTTGGCTCAACATGGTAATATTGAGGGTATAAAGTTAGGAGATAAATTGAAGTGTTCAATTTTATACATGAGGAATTATATCAATTATATATGATATAATTGATATAATATATAGTTTTAATGTGAATTAGATTCATATATAAACTATATACTAAAGAGAGATAAAAGGAGGGGTAGGATGGTCATTTCCATCCTATTTCCCTATATATATGGTTGCATGAGATGCAACTAGGTTAAGCCATTTTTTTAGAAGTGATTTTGGAAATCATTCTAAGTTATTCCTAGCCTCCTTGTTGTGTTGTTGGAAGAGTTCCAAAACACACATCTCTCTCACAAAATACCTCACCATCCTAAAGGGAACCCACCTTCCTCCCTCACCTAGAGAACAACGGAGAAGATCCGGTGGTGGTGTCAGTGTTCGTACGAGTTCGTACTGCGTTGATCTTGATCGTGAAGAGAGGAGGAGCACTTGAAGAAAGGTTCTTCAAAGGTAAATACTTGTTGTCCAAACTCTTATTTTATGCTTAATCTATGTTTTACGTTCTTGAATTTTCCGATGTAACGAAATCAAGAGCGCGCGAATCGCAATCGCTTCGCTGCAGGGACTTCGATTCCCTTCAATGGGATGTGGGGTCTGTCCTCCATCCAGTTATGATGAGATATGGGATGTGGAGTTCGTCCTCCATCCAGTTATGATGACATATGGGATGTGGGGTCCGTCCTCCATCCAGTTATGATGAGATAAGGGATGTGGGGTATGTCCTTCGTCCTGTTATGATGAGATATGGGATGCGGGGTCCGTTCTCCATCTAGATGTGTGAGGTTTGGGATGTGGGATCCGTCCTCCATCCAGTAGGGTGACTCATAGAGTGAGCCCCAGTTATTGCTTGGCACCAACCTAGTCCAGTAGCTAAGGGGAGGACATGACAATAACGGGCCTGAGTTTGAGTCAGGTTCAGGGTGAAGGTGGAGTTATGTGGAGCAGACTGGCGAGTTGTGAGTGGTTAGACTTAGGGCTTGGCCCTTGTTGCTTTATTTTGGACGAAGTGGGCTACTTACTAAATATTTTATACCCTTCCCTCGTTTTGTGTGTTTTTGGTTGCAGGTAAGGCGAAATCATGAGGTGACCAGCGTTGGCGAGACCGTGCGTGGCTATGAGAGACTTGTTAGCTTTTAGTTAGGGGTTTGTTGTTAGGAGTAGTTTTTTTTTCCCTTCACCTCTATGTACTCTGTTTCCTCAAGTTCGTTTCTACTCACTTAGTGTATTGTTGAACTTAACATGTTTTATTGTTAACTTTCGTAATTGAACCGTGTGTTATGTGTTTCTGGTTGTGTGTGAACTCCAAGGGATTGGAGCCAAACTTGTTAATTTCTTTGTAGTTTCGTGGAGGTTGGGTACCTTTGTGAGACTATTCTTGAAGTGCTTCCTTTTTTAGGTTCAGGTTAAAATTTTTAGTTTTTCCAGGTTGCCCCGTTATGCTGTCGAATTTTCGGCGCGAACGGTACAACTTGGAGTAATGCCCCGAGTAGGAAGTGTTCAAAATTACGGGGTGTTACAGTTGGTATCAAAGCGTAAGTTTTAGATCCTGTATACTTCCTACGACGTAGGTGCTTAGTCTTTCATAGCCTCTCGCAAGGAGCTCGCCAGGTCATCATCATGTTTGCTTGTGCTTAGTAAGTAGTAGGGGGTTGCTCACTTTGTCTTGGATCTATTGTTTGTGTGTTATCTTTGTGTTATCGAACTGTACCTCCCGGAGCGAGGTTGGCCTTTATTTTGGTGGTCCAAATTATGGCACGTGGTAGAGGACGGGTAGACCAGCCACTAGTGGTCGAGGTCGGGGTGGTCGTAGAGGCTGGGGTCGAGGAGCCCGTGGCCAGGTCCCGATGGTCGAATCACCAGTGGACGAGCACTCTGAGCAGCAGGAGGAGCTTAACCAGGATGCCCCAGTTGTCGAGGAGTCGACAGGGCAAGTTGGTGGAAACCCTTAGGAGCGAGGGAACGAGCAAGTTCCGCCACCAGTTCCCGCGACCTTGGCTAGAATTTAAGAGATCCTCCATGCGACGTTGGCCAACCAGACAACGTTACTCAACTGAGTTACGGAAGTTCTGGGAGTAGTGGCAACCCAGAACCAAGGGGTTGTACCCAACCAGAATCAGGCACCGACCCAGAACGAAGGAGTTGCACCCGCTCTGACCCATGATGCCACTACGGAAGAGGAAAGATACCTACGTGACTTCAAGAAGTATGACCCGCCTTCCATTGACGGGCAAGGGGTGGGCCATGTTGCTGCGGAAGCGTGGTTCGGAGTAGTGGAAGATGTCTTCGAATGCATGTGTTGCCCGGACAGACAAAGAGTCTAGTGTGCAGTCTACACGCTGAGGGGGCGAGCTTATATGTGGTAGAAAGCTGCCTCGCGATCCATAGATGTTAGCGAGGGACTGGTGACTTGGGCACAGTTTCAGGAAGCATTCTACGAGAAATTTTACCCTGCTGTGATGAGGATTGAAAAGCAAGCAGAATTTTTGCACTTGAAGGAAGGACCGAATCAGTCGATCGAGGAGTACGAACACGAGTTTACGATGTTATCCTATTTTGCCACAGAGTTGGTGGATACGGACAAGAAGAAGATTGAGTGATTCCTCACGGGTTTGCGCGGAGGCATTCGTGGATCAGTGGCTGCCCATGATCCCAAAACTTATGTCGCAGTAGTTTGCGTGGCATCCCTGATTGATGGTGATTTGAAGCAACAGGGAGTATCTGTTGGCCAGACCTCAGGGGAAGGTTAGAGTTTTGGGTCAGGACAGAAGAGGAGGTTCGAACAGGCCTTTGCTAAGCTAAATCGGCCTAGGGCACAAGGCCACCAGTTGCAGCAAGAACCAGGCAGAGGTCCATGTTATAGATGTGGAGGGCACTAGTGGGGTTTGTTATGCAACCAACAAAACTTGCAACAACTGCGGAAAAGTGGGTCACCTGTCGTCAGCGTGTAAACAGGGGACCAGAGGCCAGAGAGTTTGTCATAACTGCGGCAAGCCAGGGCATCTGGCGTGGGCCTGCAGAGTAAGGAAAGATGAGCCTAACCAAGGAGACCGCCAGAGGGGCAGAGTTTATGCAAATGAAAACAGGAACGCAGGAGGTTCCGTTGCCGTGGTGACAGGTACGCTGCCTGTTCTAGGCCACTTGGCCTTTATTTTATTTGATTCTGGATGCACACATTCCTTCATTTCTGTTGTATTTGTGGGTCAAGCCCGGTTAGAGGTAGAACCCCTAGACTTTGAACTGATAGTAGCTACCCTAGTGGGTATGGAGTTGATAGCCCGAGAGAAGGTTAAGTCTGGCCAGATAAAGGTGGTAGGTCATGTGTTAGGTGTGGCGTAGGTGGTTCTAGACATGAGTGACTATGATGTGATATTGGGCATGGATTGGTGGTCTGCGAACCATGTCAGCATCGATTGTCATCGCCGAGAGGTGGTGTTCCGGCCTTTGGCAGAGTCCAATTTCAAGTTCAAGGGAACCAAGACTGGAGCGATCCCGAAGATGATTTTAGCTTCAAGGCAAGGAAGTTGGTAAGTGAAGGAGCATGGGCCCTCTTGGCCAGTGTTTCAGATACGAGGAGTAAGGGAGCAGAGTTGGCTTCGGTTCTGGTTGTCTGGGAGTTTGCTGATGTTTTTCTAGAGGAGTTGTCCGATCTACCCCCGGTTTGGGACATAGACATCAGTATTGAGCTCGAGCCCAAGACGACTCCATTGTCTAAGGCTCCCTATACGAATGGCTCCGGCAGAGTTGAAGGAGCTTAAGACCCAGTTGCAGGAACTCTTGGATAAGGGGTTCATCCGTCCCAGTGTCTTTCCATGGGGTGCACCCGTTCAGTTCGTGAAAAAGAAGGATGGGTCGATGTGATTGTGCATCGACCATCGAGAGCTTAATAAGGTAACAGTGAAGAATAAGTACCCTTTATCCAAGATCGATGATTTGTTTGACCAACTGCAGGGAGCAACAGTATTTTCTAAGATCGACCTGCGGTCAAGTACCATCAATTGCGAATCAGGGATGAGGATATCCCCAAGACTACCTTCAGGTCCAGATACAGACATTACGAGTTCACAGTGATGTCCTTTGGTTTGACGAATGCCCCAACAACCTTCATGGATCTAATGAACAGAGTATTCAAGGAATTCCTGGATACTTTTGTGATCGTTTTCATCGACGATATCCTGATATACTCTAAGACCAGAGAAGAGCATGAAGTTCACTTGACAAAAGTGTTGTCAGCATGGAGGACCAATCAGTTGTATGCGAAGTTCTCCAAGTGTGAGTTCTGGTTGCAGCGGGTAGCCTTCCTAGGACACGTGGTGTCTAAAGAAGGCGTAGCAGTGGACTCTGCCAAGATAGAGGTTGTCACGGATTGGCTTCGTCCCAAGACGGTTTTAGAGGTACGAAGCTTCTTTGGCCTGGCAGGTTACTATAGGCGTTTTGTTAAAGATTTCACAAAGATAGTCACGCCTTTGACTCAGTTGACTCGAAAAGGAAACCCCTTTGTGTGGAGCGAGACTTGCGAAGCGAGCTTTCAAGACCTTAAGCACAGGCTAGTCTCTGCACCTGTGCTTGCAGTACCTGACGGCTCGGGAGGTTTTGTGGTCTACAGTGATGCCTCCAAGAAAGGTTTGGGTTGTGTGCTGATGCAGAACAGTAAGGTGACTGCCTATGCCTCTCGTCCGTTGAAGGATTATGAGCGGAATTACCCAACTCATAATTTATAGTTAGTTGTCGTGGTCTTTGCCCTGAAAATATGGCGACACTACCTGTATGGAGAAAAGATTTAGACGTACACGGACCATAAGAGTCTTAAGTACCTTTTTACTCAGAATGAGTTAAATATGAGACAACACAGGTTGCTAGAGTTGGTAAAGGACTACGAGGTCGAGATATTGTACCATCCGGGTAAGGCGAGCGTTGTCGCTGATGACCTTAGCAGGAAGGTTTCCCATTCCTCAGCCTTGATCACAAGGCAGGTTCCCTTGCGATCTGAGATGGAACGTGCAGAGTTAGCAGTTGTGGTGAGTCAGGTTACAACCCAATTGAACTAGTTGTCTGTACGACCGACCTTGAGGCAACGAGTTGTGGAGACTCAGCAGAGAGATTCGAGCCTTAAGGATTGTTGGCACCAGACAAGGGTTGAACAGGAGAGTGAGTTTTCCATGGCGAAAGACGGTGGACTTCTACTCAGGGGTCGACTGTGTGTTCCCGCTGGAGTTAGCCTCAAGGAAGAGATTTTGTCTGATGCCCATAGTTCTCCTTTTTCGGTGCATCCGGGGAGCACCAAGATGTACCAAGACCTGAAGTCGTTTTATTAGCGACGTGGTATGAAAAGAGACGTGGTGGAGTGTCAACAGGTGCTTAGTGTGCCAACAAGTCAAAGTCCCGAGGCAGAAGCCAGCGGGATTGTTGCAGCCTCAAGAAGTACCTCAATGGAAGTGGGAAGAAATCTCCATAGACTTTATTTTGGGATTGACCCGAACAGCTAGAGGATTCAAAGTGATTTGGGTAATTGTGGATAGGCTACTAAGTCGGCTCACTTTCTGCCTGGTAAGCTGACCTATACAGTTGAGAAGTGGGCACATCTGGTCATGGAGGAAATAGTAAGGTTGCATGGAGTCCCAATGAAGATTGTGTCTGATAGGGACCCACGGTTCACCTCGAACTTTTGGGTGAGTTTCCAGAGAGCCCTAGGGGCACAGAGCAACTTTAGTACAACGTTTCACCCGGAGACCAATGGCCAAACAGAAAGGGTGAACCAGATCTTGGAGGATATGCTACGAGCCTGTGTGCTAGACTTCTCAGGTAGTTGAGACTCACACCTTCACCTCATGGAGTTTGCTTATAACAATAGTTATCAGACAACTATTGGCATAGCTCCTTTCGAAGCCCTTTATGGGAGAAGATGCAGGACCCCGTTGTGTTGGAGAGAGGTTGGTGAACGGAAGTTGTTAGGAACCTGAGCTGGTTCAGGTGACAAATGAGGTCGTACAGAAAATTAGGTCAAGGATGTTAACAACGCAGAGTAGATGTTGCGTATAATTTTGATAATGTGCAATACCGCAAGTGTACGGGTCAAGTTTTAGTATAGTGATTTAAGAGTCCAAGTATCGTCCTCGAGAATGAGTTTCTAGATTAATTAATTACCAAGATACTAATTCTCAATTTTAGCTAAAGTAACATAACATGGATAGGTGGTGAAAGTAAAAACAAAAGACAAACAAGCGTGGAGACACGAATTGATAGATTTGGAGGAAATTGACTTCACAAGTTAATAACTTATTTAACACATGCAATGAACTAATGTGATGAATTTATAAACAAGAACTAAAATACTCAAGAAAATCTCTCGATTCTTAGTGAGTCTCGCACGTGCAATAAATTCTATAGTCTCCATATGAACCTACAACATGCACGACCTTAAGCAACTTATTTATGTGTTTCCCTTAGACTTCTAGGTCATTATCATGTCAGACTTCTAAAAGTTTTGACAACTTTGCTCTAATCTAAGCTTTTTCTCTCAAGTCCACTTAAACCGACAATATTAAAGAATGCAAGAACGGATTTTCAAAAATAAATAACAAAACATACTTCAAAACATGGTAAACAAGTCTTAACATGCAAGTCAAATCCTAAATACAACATTTAGCTACTCTAAATCACAATAAAACCAAACTAAAAGTGTAGAAAACGTCTCAAAACGGTGTTACAATCTGAAAGAAAAGGAAATTAAACTTATGTGTCGATGCCGGTCCTTCGTCTCCGAGCTCCCGTCTCGATCTCGAACCTCCACGATGAAAGAGTCTAGATTAAGAAAGCGGAAGCAATTTTGGATCTTGAACGCTCTAAGTTGATCAATTTTGTAAAATAAAATGCATGTTCAAAACTGGAAAAACAGAGAGATAGAAAACTCAACTTTGAAGATCAAATTCTCTTCACCCGGTGGATGGTTTTCAGCACGAACACTTCGTGGACGACCGTTAGAGTCTTCCCTACTATCCTCAGGCCTTAGAACGGATTGTGGGATCTTAGGTTGAGAGAATTTAGAAAAAAAGACCTCAAAGGTCACTAATTCAGGAATTTAGAATTTTCTACAAAATTCTCCCATATTACCTCAAATCACCATTATATAAAGCTTCAACAAGCTTCATTAGAGTGACATCTCAACAGTGATGAGGATTGATTGAGGTGGAGGTGGCTAATTTTGTACAATTTTGAAGATGATGAGGATTAGGCAACTTGTCAAGTTGATTTTCATGAAAATCATGAAAATCTATTTATTTTTCATTTAATTTTAATTCAAAAATTAATTTAATTAATTTAATTTTTAATTTAATTTAATATCAAATATTAAATTAAATAAATTGCCCAATCCGGATCGTTTTCCCGAACATGAATCTTTATTCATGCTATAAACCGATTCAATATTTAAATCATATTTAAATATATCCACCTCCTATTAATCATAGTTTAATACATAATTAAGCTATGATTCGTTAAATATATCACATATAATTAACGCTTTCTTCCAAACTCGAATTTGAACAATTTAAATTCTTTTCTCTCAAAATGTTACAAGGCTTAGTCCGAGCTAGTAAGAAGGACCTAATGGACCTACAGATCATGAGCTCCAACGATACGAGATTAACCGGCCAAACTTTTTAGCCTAGCTGATCAACATTCTTTAACCACCGGGACACTCCACTAAAGCCCAATGGTTGCACTTTCCTCATTGTAGATATATTTTTGTCCACTCGATATAACCATGATTAGTAAGTCGATCCTTCACAGGTCGTTCGTAATTACAGTTGGGTCAAAATTACCGTTTTACCCCTGTAATTACCTCTTGTTCCTTAAGTCCCACTGAACCTCTAATGAACAATTGGTTTGTGGTCCAACCAACAAACCGAATCCCTCTCGGGCCAGTGAGAGGGGTGGGCCCATTGTTCAAGATCTGGAGTCAGCACTTAAGGGAACAACCTCTCTACTAATCCCTAAGGCGAGTAGGAGTGAATTCCATCTTGCAGAACTATGTTCCCAGCTATCTACCCAGACTTATCCCTGAAATGGGAGGCATATTGAGTCGGCAGTATCGGGCCACTCTCACCCATGCAAATCTAAGGATAATCCGAATAAACAGGAGTTCATAGAACGCTCAGGATTAAGATCGAGTTACTTAGGTCATCGTATGAATATAGTCAGTTAAGATAGTAAACGGAGTTATAAAGTCTAAGTGACTATTTCGTAGTCCATTCTTATGCAAACTCATTGCATAGGACGCCCCCACTCACATGTCTCCACATGAACGATATAGGATCACATCGTTTGTACTCTACAAAGCAGGCTACGTCCATAGTGTTCCCAGGATAAGGTACCCAACTCTATCCTTATACTATAGACTGTTCTGGCTATAACTTGAACTTGATCCATTTTTATGTCACACATAAAGTTCAAGTATTCATCCTATAGCCAAGGGTTCTTAATCGGATTAGGGTTACATAATTCACAATTTATTTTATTCAAAAATATCTTTACTGAATAAATCTCAATAACATCTTTATTGCAAAATAGAATATACATTCAGTTTACAAAACCACGAGTTTTAGGACATAAAACCCAACACACGAATGCTTTGGCTCCCAAAGAATGCTCTCTTTTCTCTTCTCACGAAGTGTATTTCGAAATTAGGGTGAATTCTCTATCAAATTCGGCTCCCTTTGCAAGAATGCATAATGTTCTATTTATAGATGAATTTGGTACAGCGTTGCAACGCTAGGGACTTCTGTAGCTTGTCCTCTAAAAGCTCCTTCCATTTAATTTAATTGTACCACAGATTTCTAGAAAATTCTGTAAATGTGAATTAGGAACTTCTGTAGCTTGTCCTCTAAAAGCTCTTTCCCTAACCATCTGAATAAGCCCTGTTTTCAATTCAAAATTGTTAGCATTTATGGGTGCATGGACTATTTCAGCCTGCTCAGAATTAAACACAGGTTGGAAATACTCCCTGATGGGTTTAGGGTTATTGATTAACTCCTTATCAACCATTGTCTGAGGTTCTGCTCTTCCTTCCCTTATGAGTCTCCTACAGGTCCTCTCGATCTTAGGATCAAAAGGGTGCAAGTCTGCAGCTCTACCATTGCGCATACACCTAGAGGTACCAAAAAAATAAGAATTAGAAAAAAAACTAGGAAAGGAAAGAAGATATAAAAAGAAAGAAAACACAAAAATAGAGAACATAAAACATAAAACTTGGGTTGCCTCCCAAGAAGCGCTTTCTTTAACGTCTTTAGCTAGACAGTGACTTATCAAGGCACATAAAACTGCTCATGTTTCTTCGGGCCCTTCTTGCTTGAATCAATATAGCCTTCTAAGTCTAAAAGGCTATCCTGTTTCTCCTGGGTCCTAGAAAAATGATTATTTTTTGTATTTTTGTGTATTAAAACAAAAGAACAAAAATCAAAACAAGACTCGGGAGTATAACACAAATGGTTATCAAGAATAAAGGAAATTTCTGGAGATAAAAGGGGAGAGGACTTTTCAGCCTCGAACTCTATCACCTGAATTTCCTCTGTGGAAGTGATTGTATTACCATTGTCTATCTAGCAAACTTGATTCTGGTGTATTTCCATCTCCTCCATCTCCTCCTCACTCTCATATGAATAAGTCCTCCTAGGTGGCTCCTCCTCAGTGGTAAGAATAAACAATTGTTCCTGTAAGGCCTTAAGGGAAATTACTAGTTGATTGAGATAATGAGTTCTTTCATGTACTATTCCCCAAAACTCTACCACCTTAGCCTCTAACCTATCCAACCTCTCTAATTCATCATGAACCAAATTTTTAATTTTCAATTCTAAGGTATATTCCATTATTAGGTACACAAGAGAAGAGTTTTCTATAGGTTGGTCAGGGTACGAAAAATTTTGGTTCCAAGTGCCTAAATGATTACCAACAAAAGAATTTCATCAATCATAGATTCAGAATGGTAAAAATTAGACAAATGGTATCCAGAAAAATCATGTTGCACATACCTAGGGTCCTGAGAGGGACAGTACCATGGTGGAAAATTAAAATCATGCAAAGTCATACTTAAAAAAATTCAGTAATTAAAACCAAGACTTTTAGACAATAGCAACACAACCAAAAACAGGAGACAAAAACTCACAAACACACAAAACTAAAATAAGACAAATAAGGAAACAAATAACAAACACACAAAGAAACAAATAAGGAAAGAAAACACAAACACACTTTAGTCTAAAATCTCAAACTTTCTCCTAATATTAATTAATCTAAATAACCGCCATTCCCCAGCAACGGCGCCAAAAACTTGTTGCGTATAATTTTGATAATGTGCAATACCGCAAGTGTACGGGTTAAGTTTTAGTATAGTGATTTAAGAGTCCAAGTATCGTCCTCGGGAATGAGTTTCTAGATTAATTAATTACCAAGATACTAATTCTCAATTTTAACTAAAGTAACATAACATGGATAGGTGGTGAAAGTAAAAACAAAAGACAAACAAACACGTGGAGACACGAATTGATAGATTTGGAGGAAATTGAATTCACAAGTTAATAACTTATTTAACACATGCAATGAACTAATGTGATGAATTTATAAACAAGAACTAAAATACTCAAGAAAATCTCTCGATTCGTAGTGAGCCTCGCACATGCAATAAATTCTATAGTCTCCATATGAACCTACAACATGCACGACCTTAAGCAACTTATTTATGTGTTTCCCTTAGACTTCTAGGTCATTATCATGCCAGACTTCTAAGATTTTTGACAACTTTACTCTAATCTAAGCTTTTTCTCTCAAGTCCACTTAAACCAATAATATTAAAGAATGCAAGAACGAATTGTCAAAAATAAATAACAAAACATACTTCAAAACATGGTAAACAAGTCTTAACATGCAAGTCAAATCCTAACTACAACATTTAGCTACTCTAAATCACAATAAAACCAAACTAAAAGTGCAGAAAACGTCTCAAAACGGTGTTACAATCTGAAAGAAAAGGAAATTAAACTTATGTGTCGATGTCGGTCCTTCGCCTCCGAGCTCCCGTCTCGATCTCGAACCTCCACGAATGCTTTGGCTCCCAAGGAATGCTCTCTTTTCTATTCTCACAAAGTGTATTTTGAAATTAGGGTGAATTCTCTATCAAATTCGGCTCCCTTTGTAAGAATGCATAATGTTCTATTTATATATGAATTCGGTACAACGTTACAACGTTACAACGTTGTACCCTAAACGCATGGTGAATAAGGAAATAGTCGACAACGTTGCAACGCTAGGGACAACGTTGCAACGTTGCAACGCTGCTACCTTAACAAGAGCGTTTCTATCTGCACGGGTCTTCAGCATGGATTCCTTATCAAGATAGCGTTGCGACGCTGCAAAGCAGCGTTGCAACGCTATCGACAGTGACCTTCAACGCCTCTAAGCAGCACGCTCGGCATTGCAACGCTCTGCATGGCGTTGCAACGCCATCACCTCGGGTCCTCAAACTTGGATTGGTTCTTCTACTTCCAATTAATGTTATTTTTAGCTCCAAAAAGCCTCGATTTGGTCTCGAGTGATCCAAAATGTCTCCAAATGTCCTGTTTAAGCTCTTAACCTGAAATTGAGTGATTTAAACACGTAAAAGCCCTGAAATCATCATAAAACTAGCAATAATTAAGCCTAAGGATAGCACATTCTGTGTGCTATCAGTAGACAGAAGAGTTATGTTGATTTCAGACGAAGGAAGTTGGAGTTTGCCGTTGGAGACTTTGTCTTCTTGAAAGTTGCACCTATGAGGGGTGTGTTGAGTTTCGGTAAGAAAGGGAAGTTGAGCCCTAGGTTCGTTGGTCCCTTCGAGATCCTGAAGCGCATCGGACTGGTGGCTTATTTGTTGGCCTACCACCGTCCCTTGTGTCGATCCATAACGTGTTCCATGTGTCTATGTTGCGAGGTTATGTGTCAGATGCCTCGCACATAGTCGACTTTGAGCCACTAGAGTTAGACAAGGACCTGAGCTATGAGGAAAAACCAATGCAAATTCTTGCTCGTGATAGCAAAGTTCCGAGGAACAGAGAAATCAACCTTGTTAAGGTCCTTTGGTAGAACCATCACCTTAAGAAGGCCACTTGGGAGCGCGAGGAGGAGATGCAGGCAAGTTATCCAGAGCTGTTTGAGAGCTAGTTACTTTCGAGGACGAAAGTTCCTAAGGTGGGTGGATTGTTACAGTCGGTGGTTTTGGTTTTAAAAAAAAAATAGAAAGAGGAAGGAAAAATTCGCAGTGGGCTTTGCCCTCCCCGCCACCTCTTTCGTTGTGCATTCCGCAAAGCGGCCGCCGACCGTTTCGGTCGGCGACCACTCTTACCTTTACCTCTTCCTCCCTCAGATCGTCTCTCTCTCACTCTCTCTTAGATCGCTCTCTCCTTCCCTCTACTTTTAGTTTTCCAATCGCTGTCGGAGTTTGTCGCCGCCGACGCCATCCCTCTCGCGCATGTCGCCTCTCTCTTAGTCGCGCCGCATAGCCAGCCGCCTAATCAAAGTCGTGTCGAATCCGCGAGGTTCCACCCTTTGGTTTGGTCGGTTCGATGTCCTTCTGACTGGTTTTCATCAAACAGAGTCCAGTTCTTGGTAGATCGAGCCGCGAGGAGTCCGAATCTGGTACCCACCTGCCGCTGCCGAAGTCATGCGTCGCCGTCGTCGGTGACACGCGTCGCCGCCGTTGAGCCCGCCGATTACAAGAGTCTGTGGGACTCTTTCAGTTCGTTCTTCAACTCATTCAGATCTTCGTGGGGTAAGTTCAAGTCCTTGCAAGTCTTGTAGGCCTTGTTTGTGTTTAGTTTTTCTAATACGTGTTCATGTTCGTCGTTAAGGCTTAGGTGGAAGCTGAGGCACTGTTTGGAACTCGTTTGTCTTTCTTGAATCGCACATCAGCTGGATTTAAGTAAGTAGTCTTTTGGATTACCCTGCCCATAAGAGTAGGGGTTAGGGGCAAACTGCATGCAGTAGAGTAATTAGGAGTTGAATTTGGTTGTTTGGAATCCTGTGATAGCATGTGACGTTTTCTTCGTACTTTTGCCTGATTTAAAACTGTATGATGATGCTTGATGTTAAGTTGGTACTCTAATATTGTGCATATTATGTTGCTCGAATCTGAACCATGTCGTACATTCCCTCAAGTAGAGACTTATCGGTTGTGATCTTGATTTTGTGATAACCCGGGGAAGTGTTCTATAGCTTTAGGATCGTGGATAACACAACCAACCCTAGTATAGACCAAGACTCCTATATAACCCTTAGCTATGGCTCTAGGTTTGGTGAGGTAGATATGGGATGTGGGGTCCGTCCTCCATCCAGATGTGATGAGGTATGGGATGTGGGTCTGCTCTCCATCCAGTTATGATGAGATATGGGATGTGGGGTCCATCCTCCATCCAGTTATGATGAGATAAGGGATGTGGGGTCCATCCTCCGTTAGTTATGATGAGATATGGGATGCGGGGTTTGTCCTCCATCTTGATGTGATGAGGTTTAGGATGTGGGGTTTGTCCTCCATCTAGTAGGGTGACTCATAGAGTGAGCCCCAGTTATTGCTTGGCACCAACCTAGTCCAGTAGCTAAGGGTAGGACATGAGAATAACGGGCCTGAGTTTGAGTCAGGTTCAGGGTGAAGATGGAGTTCTGTGGAGCGAGTTGGCGAGTTGTGAGTGGTTAGGCTTAGGCCTTGACCCTTGCTGTTTTATTTTGGACGAAGTGGACTACTTACTGAGTATTTTATACCCATCCCTCGTTTTGTGTATTTTTTGTTGCAGGTAAGGCGAAACCATGAGGTGACCAGCGTTGTTGAGACCCTGCATGGCTATGAGAGGCTTGTTAGCTTTTTGTTAGGGGTTTGTTGTTAGGAGTTTAGTTTTTTTTCCCTTCGCCTTTGTGCACTCTGTTTCCTCAAGTTCGTTTCTACTCACTTAGTGTATTGTTGAACTTAATATGTTTTATTGTTACTTTCGTAATTGAAGCGTGTGTTCTGTGTTTCTGATTGTCTGTGAACTCCAAGGGATTGGAGCCCAGCTTGTTAATTTCTTTGTAGTTTGGTGGAGGTTGGGTACCCTTGTGAGACTATTTTTGAAGTGCCTCATTGTTTAGGTTCAGGTTAAAATTTTTAGTTTGTTCAGGTTGCGCCGTTATGCTGTCAAATTTTCGGCGCGAGCGGTACAACTTGGAGTAATGCCCCGAGTAGGAAGTGTTCAAAATTACGGGGTGTTATAGTAGGAGTGAATTCCATCTTGCAGAACTATGTTCTCAGCTATCTACCCATTTTTATCCCTGAAATGGGAGGCTTATTAAGTCGACGATCTCGAACCACTCTCACCCATGCAAATCTAAGGATAATGCCGAATAAACAGGAGTTCATAGCACACTCAGGATTAAGATTGAGTTACCTAAGTCATCGTATGAATATAGTCAATTAAGACAGTAAATAGAGTTATAAAGTCTATGTGACTATTTCGCAGTCCAGTCTTATGCAAACTCATTGCATAGGACACCCACACTTGCATGTCTCCACATGAACGATTTAGGATCACATCGTTTGTACTTTACAAAGTGGGTTGCGTCCATAGTGCCCTCAGGATAAGGTACCCAACTCTATCCTTATACTATAGACCGTTCTGGCTATAACTTGAACTTGATCCACTTTTATGTCACACATAAAGTTCAAGTATACATCCTATAGCCAAGGGTTCTTATTGGATTAGGGTTTAGAGAATTCATATTATTCAATAATACTTTTACTGAATAAACATCAATAACAACTTTATTGCAAAATAGAATATACATTCAGTTTACAAACCACGAGTTTTATGACATAAAACCCAACAACATTGACAACCTTCCTTTGGGCCGACTATCAACTTGTAAACGGTACTCTCAACATGATGATAAAAAAGATTGATAATTAAGCCCGTCGAGTGAAAACGTTCCTTTAGGTCGACAATCACTCACATGGCATAATTTTATATTATCCATGTTTATCACCAATTAACTACAAGTGTATCTGTTATTTGGCCAAACTAACGTTTTCCTTTGGGCCGACAATCAGAACGCATAAAACAACAGACCCACAAACGTTTATTTAATTTTGAAGACGTCAATATCCAAAATTAGAGGCTACTTTTGCAGCATGATCCAACAAACCAACACCAACAAAAAAAAAATTATGCAAAATATTTATCTTTAATTTCAAAATTAAGAATAATACCTTTACTTGCATAATTCAATAATGGGAAAAAGTCCTCAAAATTAAAAATGGAATTACCCAAAAGAAACTTTCTTGGTCTTTCAACTCACTTGACCATTTCATCGACATGGGCATCAAATTAAAGGAAGTCAATAATTAAGTATTAATAACTTATCTCTTATAGGTAAAAGTCTTCCTTTGAATCGACGAACAACCTCAAGGGCACAACCTTATATTATTCATATTTATTATTGTATATGTATTTATTTGTTGACCAAATTGCAACCTTCTTATGGGTCGATCACAATCTGCATAAGCAACAAATACACTATATCTTTAAATGGTTCGATTTTGAAACATTCAAAAGAAATTATACAAATTGTGTTAAATTCTTGATACCTTAATAAGCACCCTATAAAGAAAGCATTTTTAAAATTCTCCATACTTTATTAAGATAAGCCCAAAATACTATTAAAAATATAGGTAAATATCCAAATTTTAAACCCAACACATCCTTAAACTTTAATAATAAAATTATATATATATATATATATATATATATATGGTAAACAAATGCAATGGATTGGTCATTGCAATGTCAACCTATCGCATACCCTAGCACCAAGTTCACCTAGCGACACTCAGGGAGGTCGCAATACCACAAGAGTTATATATATGTATAACAAATATTTGTAATAGCAGAATTGCAAACTAGATTTGTGCAAATCAATCAAAATCATTTTGACAACATACAATGCCAATCTTGATTCAAATCAATTATCCATAATATTAAGATTTGAACAATTTTCAACAATTAAGAACACTTGATTATTCAACAAAAGGTTGAACAACCTGGTAATCCAAATATGCCATCTAAGTATGTCAAGCATTAAAATTGAATTTGACTATTCAAAAGGCCAAACAAATTACAAAATATGTAAATCGATTATGAAATCCTATTGAATCGAAATCTCATAAATCAATAGAAGAAACAACATATTTGAAAAAATTAACTAAACTTAGTAATCCACCAAGCATAAACCCCTCTAATACCACTTGTAGGAATTTATTAACAAAATCAAGTCATAATTATCTAAGAATAAAGACATAAAGATCAAGAACAATCATGAAAAAATTATTAAAAGGATCTATGTGACGACCACAACCACATGTACTAATTATTTATTTTATTTATTATTCTAACAATCTCTATGTGGGGTCGGATTAGTAAATGTTATCAAGCTCGGTGTGGGTGGACCCTTCATTTCATGTGGGTTTAAGTGAATTGTTTCCTTTGTGATGAAATTACTTATAAAATCAAAGGAAGAGGAAGTGACAATGGCACACTAGTAAATAATGCCTAAATGAGGGTTATGTATGACTATTGGAATTTGACCTAGCTTGTAGTATTTAGTCTTCTTTAACTTTGCAACCACAAGGAAAACCCTAACCCTAGAATTCCCTATCTTCTCCTCCTTCTTATTCCCTTGCATTTTGCCCTAGCCGACCAACCCTTTCTCCTTGTTGCTGTTTCTGCCGCCGGCAAGCCCACGAACGGAGGCTACTCCAGCCGCTCACGTCTGCAAGCCCACGAACGGAGGCTACTCCAACCGCTCACGCCGCAAGCCCACGGACGGAAGTTACCCCAGCCGACTACGCCTGCTGTTTCGCCGGAGATCACGGACGAAGAGGTGACGCCGTCAAGTGCACGCTGAGGATTCCACGCACGCCCGACCGCTTCAACGCCTGCTGCTGCTGCTGTCCCCTGGCCGTCGAGTCCTACAGCGCCGGAGCGTCCAGCCCGTCAGCGCCGCCGGTTCTCCGAGCTTCACGCGTCTGCCGGTCGGAGTTCACCGCTGATTGTGACCGGATCCCATACCTTATAATTTCCTTCAGTCGTTGAACTCGCAATCAGGTGAGATGCCCGATACACTCCGGATTTGAGAGAGATTTTGTACGATACCTTTTGGTTATTAAAACGCTAAATTGAGAACTTAAGCCACTGTTTTGAACACAACTTTTAGGGACCAAGTTTGGAGCGGAATTGAAGGTCAAACATCAAGGCGAACTAGGGAATACTAGGCCTTCACGTTGAGCTTGAGGTAAACGGGGCATGAAGCCTCAAGAACTGAAATTAAATACCTTTACGATTATGAATTTAGAGTATGCTCGGAGTATAATTTCGGGATTGATGTGTGAATCAGGTTTTACAAAAGAAGCGTACTCAAAGAACTAGGGTTAAGTTTTGGAGGAGAATCTAAGCTAAGGCCGAGGTAAGGGACTTTGTGCCGAACTTTTCTAAATGGGATTAAAGAAAATGAATTTCATTAATTAATACGAATTTAGTTTGTTATTCTACGGGAGAACATTTCAATATTTTATGTGAGAATACTTTAATATCTTATGTGAGAATATCTCAATATTTTATGTGAACATATTTCTGTATTTTATGTGAGAATATCTCAATATTTTATGTGAACATATTCCAGTATTTCATGTGAGAATATTACAGTATATTATATGAGAATATTTCATGATCTCATACAAGAGTATTATCTTCAAACTGTTGTGAAAAGTTATGATTTGCATATCAATGATAATGTTTCATGGCATGTGCACTATAGTCATGTTGAATGATGGGACCTCATGCATGTTATGTATGCCATAAAATGATTTGAAGTAAAATGGGGAAAATTGGTCTCCTGAGTGCATTGTATGCATGGTCAAACATGCATTAGAGACCCTATGGGTCAAGTTTACAGGGGTCTGTGAGGGACTCAATCTATACAGGGGTTTGTGAGGGACTCAATCCATACAGGGGTCTGTGAGGGACTCAAATAATTACAGGGGTCTGTGAGAGACTCAAAATGAAATGACTCAGGATGACCAATTAACCATTTAAAGAAAAAGGAAGTCATGTATTACAGTCATGTTGATACGAGAAAGTTTTAGGTCCCACATATGAACATTTGACCAAGTTTAAAAGGCATGATTGTATGTGTTTGCATATCCCAAACCTCGGTAGCGAGGTCACTTACTGGGTATTGTATTGCAATACTCACCCCTTCTTTTTAAAATATTTTTCAGGTAAGGCCAAGGACGTGCGGGGCGAGTGACGGAGGCGCGTTGTCAGAACCATGGGGATAGTCATGATTTCCGCATAATTTCCTTAATAACTGATGTTTTCGTTTTACGATTTCGAAGTTTTTAAAATTTATTTTCAGGATTTTAAGTAGGCCAAGTTTAAACTGTGTCTTTTACATGTTTTTTTTTAAATGTTTTTAACGGGATCCCTAAAGATAATTTGGTTCCAGTGGAGATTTAAAGATGGTTTTATGTCTTTTGGCCTAACAATGCATGCATGTGTAGTAATGTCCCTAGGAGTTATAGTCATAGAAAAGTAGGGGCGTTACAATCTATGCATGGAAGAAAACTAAAATTAAAGAGATTAGAATTACCTAGAATCTTTTGATATATTTAACCCATAAAATTTGTGATTTATGGTCTTCTTTAACTATGCACCCTAGTCTAGAATGAGATCCTCTCTATCAGATGAGGAATAGGAGGTTAAAGAATATTGGGGACCATAACCTAGTATTTATAAGTTGATCCTACGGTTTTCATAATTCCCTAGGATCAACAGGCTGGTTTCTACTCAGTAGACCACACCACATATAGGAATCCTTGGACCCATTATCAAGACTACACAATATGTCCATTAAATATCTCAAATATAATCGTCATTTAATTTGTTACTCATATATGAATTAATTATTAAAACTAATTCCAACACAACAATGAGCATCTCTTGCATTTTCAATAATTAGAAATAATTTTGAAAGTGCTCTCCCTATGCACCCATTGATGCTTGAAAATGAATGTATCACCATTACCAATTCTTACTCGGATACCTTTTTGTAGCAATTCCCTGCCCCAAAGTAAACTTCTCCACATAAAAGATGGGGTCTTCCCCACCTTAGCATTTCCTTTTCAACAATCTTGCCACTAAGGAATTATGATTAATGTTCTTATAAAACGATTTGAGATTCTTACATGGGATAGATTGGACAACAACTTTGATAAGTATTTTCTTTCCTCTCATGGAGAAAAGACTATCTTTCCAGTTTATCGTTGTCTTATATATTCTTTCTTTAAGAAAATCTAGGTCCTTCCATTTATTTCTTGGAAAATAATGAGGAGGGATTCCTAGATATTTCCCCAAATTTGAAACAACTTGGTTTGTCTAATTTCAAGTCTGTTAGGGACAACGACCCTCGGCACCCAAGGATTCTACTGATCACGACTCAGGAGCATGGCTCTGATACCACTTGTTGGGGACAACGACCCTCCACATAGGTATGATAGTGTCCACTTTGGGCATATGCCCCCATGGCTTTGCTTTTGGTTTCTCCCAAAAGGCCTCATACCAATAGAGATATTATCCCTCACTTATATACCCATGATTTTTCCCTTATCTAGCCGAGGTGGGACTTTGGTCGCACTCCTAACAAAGTTGAATTAATACATAAATTGAAGCTTAACTAATTTCATGTTTTGTCTAATATCGAGCTCTACTTATTAAATTTTGCATGAAAAACATTTAGACTAAAATAAAATAAAAACTACCAAAATCTAAGAACTCAAATAAAATTTAAGGGTGCATTTGGATTTGGTTGATGACTTGAGATAAAAATTTGAAAACAAGGGAGTACAGTTGCATTTCATGTTTTTAGATTTGAGTTCGGTAACAGATTTAGAAATTAGATTCTAATTTTAACTATTGTTCAAAATGTATTTTATAATATATTTCAAGTTAAATTACAAATTTGAGTCATATGGTTTTGAGAAAGTAAGAATCTAGTGCCTATAGTTTTACGAGAATTTTATCAAACCATATAAACTATTTATTAGGTTTTATCAAACCAGGGATGAAATTCTAACTTTTAAAATCATAGAGACCAAGTTTACAATTTATCCTATATTTAAAAATCATAAAACTAGTTGTAGTCACCCACTAAATACAAGGTTGAATATAAACTAAAAATAATAGTTTTTAAAAACAAAAAAAATAAGTAGTTATCAAACGGGGTCTTAAACTTGTATATATGCCAATAATACCCTTAAAACTAAGCCTATAGTTTTATCTTGAAATTGTACCAAGTAGGTGTTGAAGGACAAGAAAGTAATTTGGAAATGATGGTCAATATTTGGGCTAGATGAATGATATTTGGGCCATGCAATAATGGTCCATGTCCATGTTTCTCCTCAAACCCTCCAAAAGTGTCTCCATAGTTTCTGATGGCCTACAAAAATCAAATTTCATCATTTGGGCCAAGCTAAAATAAATATAGGTGAAGATGAAAAATGTCTAAAAATGTTAAATATAGGTGAAAATGAAAAATGTCAAAAAAATATTAAATTTTTAATTTTGTGCAGATGTACCTATAGTAAGGATTAAAACATTTGTCGATATGTCGATATATCTATGAACACATTTGTAAAACAAAAATGTTTTGATATTGATATGAAAAGCCAATAAATATTTTCATTATATCATATAAATATCAATAGAAAATCTAATGATTGTCAATATAAAACACTAATAATAAAAGCTATAACTTATTTATGAGGTGAGAATAACTCCTCTATTAATTAAAATAATTTTTAGAAGTTTCTTGATTTATTTGTTGGTTATCAATATCTTATAGTTTTTTCTATAAAAATTGAAATTTTGATATCCTCCATCAATATCGGTATTTTTATCTTTGATTTAAGGTACTTATAAAAACATCAGAATAATTCTCAAATATTCATGGAAATTAAAAAAAAAAACCATAGAAATTATTGAGCTAGTGGATACAAAAAATCACATATAAATGTCTTTGTTGAAATTTATACATCATTAACAAAAATATCAATTGAGTAAAATAAATAAATGAAGATAAATTTAAGAAAATGTGAAAGATTAAAAAAAAAAAGGAGTGGGAGGGGAGAGGTTGAAAAATATGAGGAATAAATAAAAGAAAATCACCAAAAATGTATGGTAAATAAAGGGAAGTGGTTGAAAAAAAAAATGGAAAATGTAAAAAAAAAAAAAAAAAACGAGTGAAAAGAATAGAGGGGACAGAGTCAAAGAGGGAACAGTCAGTACACTGATATGACAAGACAGCCCCACGCTTGTCCCCTCCCACTCAACCAAACAAACAAAACAAGCAAACAAAAAATTGTTTTCATTTTTAATTTGTTTAGAATTCAAGTTTGCATAAAATCAATGGCATACAATTAAATCCTAATTTTTGTTTTTGTAATTCTGTGAGAATATATTTTTCTTAATGGTTCAAATGAAAGTTTAATAAAGGATAAAAATTATGACAGTTATAAAAATTTAAAGTTTAATTTGATGAAATTGGAATCTAGGGTTAGGGAAGTAAATTTTATTTTTAAATGAAGGAGTTTTATCAGATATTTTTTCTTTTAAAAATAATTTTGAAATTTAATCAAATTTTAAAAGCAAAAATTTGTTTAAAATAGAATTTTAACTCTAAAAAATTTGTATTAAGAATTTTAAAATATATAATTTAAAAAATCAATTATAAAATGAAGAATATGATATCAGAAAAATGCTAACACACATAGTTTGATGGAAAGAATATCATTTTACTAAGTCAAAGTAGTTGGCTTGTATTCATCTAAAATAATTATAAGTTGTTTCTTAATTTTGACATAAATGTTTATATATAAAAATACAATTGAAATGTAAATAAAAAAAACACACAAAAAGATTATATCTTTCTAATACTGTTTAAGGTAAGAGAGAGAGAAAGGGAGATCTTGGATAGAGAAATGTTCAACACAACACAAGTCATTTGGAACAGTCTTTGGATTCTTAAATGTCACAACAATCAAAATCTTTCTAATATTCATAACCAAATTTTGATTTGGTCTGTTTCATAAAAGAAAAAAAAAAAAAATTGATTTGGTCTTCTCCTAAATGTCATCTTACACAAAGACACATTGCAAACCAATGAGATCCTAATCATTTGGACAATGAAATTGTGTTTAGCTACTTTTGTTTTGCTTGAACTAAACAACAACAACAATCAAAAAAAAAAAAAATAGCCCCTATAGTTTGGAGAAAGTTAGAATTTAAACCATATAGTTTTAAAGGTTAAAAAATTTGTTTTTATGATTTGATAAAACCTCATGAATAATTTCTATAATTTGATAAAACTTTTTTGAATAATCCTACGATATGATAAAACCTCATGAATAGCTTCTATGATTTGATAAAACTCAAGGCATTATTTATGAGGATTTTATCAAACCACATCGACTATTTCTAACCTTTAAAATCATATGGACAAAGTCTCAAGTACTTTCTCTAAATTATAGGGACCAAATTTGTAATTTAACATTTTTAATGGTAAAATATTAAGTTTATTATTATTTATTATTTATATTTTTTCAAATCTCCAAAATTTCACCGGGATGATAAATTTAGCTGATGGATTATGATAAATTTAGTTTTATATTCATACTTTTAACAGTAATCACTGTCACAATCACCCAAGAAAAATGAATAAAGAACTTAGTTGCATAATAATAGATAAGAGTTTCATATTGACAAAAAAAAAAGTAAATAAATAAGAGTTTGATACTATTTGCTTGATTGAATAGAAATAAATTAGTTGCCCGCATGATTTTACTTTGAGTTTCACTGGAAACAACCATATCAAATAAAAATATTTTCTTTACTTATATGTACTATTAAACCATATCCATCCCTTCTTTATAGCCATTGTAGTATTTATATGTCCGCATTTCTAATAATTTTTATCTCGAACAAAGAATCATTAAATCTCTCTTAAAATATTCTTATCCATTAAAAGCTTAATTCTTATTCAACCAACTCCTCTTCTCCAAAGCACGTAATATGTTCAATAGAGTTCTACTACAAATCACGCATGATTAAGTTTTTTTAAGCTCACCATTATTTTATTCAACACTTGATTCTACTTAGGCTCAAATGCTATTTATTAGGGTAACAAACTTCTCATATTTTACGATTCGATTTATTTATATACTATAAATCTACTTAGGGCACTGATCCCCACAAAAATAAGTAGGTTTAATTTAAGAAACATAATCTCTTTACACTGTAATGGGAAAAAGCTAGGACACTCATACATATTATTTATTTGTAGAAATTCAGCTACTGTTAAGAACATATCCAAAACTGGTGGAATGTGAACAGAAAAAACATATATAGTGTGTATGGTTTTATTCTTTTATCTTCAAAGATTCACTTTCTGAAGTTGGAAAAGATGTTGAAAGTTTCAATAACTTTGATTTTGAATTGTACATGGGGAAAGATTGAACAATAACAAATGTCCACAGCCACTTCCAAATCTAGCATAATGTTTTCTTCTATCGCTTTTTCTTGTCTCTTTGTTATTAAGAAGACTGTAAATTTTATCTCTATTAGTATAAGACATTTTTTTAAGATTCAAAATTTGTAAACTTATAAGGACTTAAAAGTCCAAATAACAATATCATATATACTAATTAATGTACGTAATGTGAATGAAATATTTGGATGATGAATAAAATAATGATGTGATTTAGAGGCTTAGTTATGTGCATAAAAGGAGGGAGTGAGCATCCAACCCTAGCTATGATTTTGACAATATGGTTCATGGTAAAACTCTTTTAGTAGACAATATGACAAAGCTTCGTTGAAAAGAATGGTTGAGCGAAGATTTGATGGTCCTTTATTCATTTAACAGGAGGATCGTTAAGAGTGCAACAAAAAGGAATAGACAACCCGGTATAATCATATGGTGTAAAACTACATGGGCTTAGGCCCATGTAGATTAAATCATTCTAATATAGAGATATGTTGTCATGTGAACGAATCAATCCTTCGATAGCAAATTCATAAGAAGTCGCGAGCCTCATAATTAGGCAATGGACTTTATAAACTAATCAAACCCAACGTAATCATGCAGTATAATATTTGTGTTGACAAATTGGGTTAGGGCGTTTAAAACTTTATAGAAAGATAGTAAAAAGGATATTGTTTCAAAAATCCATTTAATCTACTTTTATGTATTAAATTAAACAAATATTAGAAAAATATCATTTTCTTATTTCATGAAAGCTAAATAAGAGTTATTGAAAGATGAAAATTAAACTAGTTTATGATCCTCTTAGACCAATCAACACAATTCATTTAGGTTTAGTTTATATAATTCAAAATATAAAAAACCAACTCAAATAAACTTATATACATCCTTTAAATTTCAAATCTTTACTTCCTTTAAGATCTCTACTTTATGACTCATTTCTAGAGGGAAGAAAAAAACAATATGAAAGAAATTTTGAGAGAGACAAATATAAATCCTAATTTTAGCTTTCTACACACACAAATTAATGAGTAATCCTCTCTTTAGTCTTTACTTTACAATGCATGCACATACATATACACACTATACGTATAGAAAAAGAAAAAAAAAACATACAATTATACATAAAACAGCAATCACATTGGACATCTCAAAGAACCACAGTTGTTGGTTTTGACAAAAAATACAAAATGGGTCAGTGTCTAACTGCAGTTCCAAACAGTAGAGAAATTTTTAAAAAATATTAATTTTTTTTTTTTTTTTTAAAAAAAGATGGATCTTGTCAATGACAATCACAGAGGTTGAAAAGGCAAAAGGAATGAGAGAGACCTTGAAAGAAAGATAAGACATGTGAGAGTATTGTCTTTTAAACAAACCCCCCCTTTAACTTTTTTTTTTCTTTTTTTCTTTTCTTATAATTTAATTTATTTTTTATTTTTTTAAAATTTTTTTGAACTTGCCTTTTATCTATGATTTTAATGAAGAGTCCCATATTTCTTCCATTTCACTCTCTCCTTTCAAAACACAGAGTACAGATTATTGTCATGTGCATGGCCACAGTTTGCACGTGGGAATCAGTGCCTTCTGAAAATCTCTCTTACACAATAAGTTTTTTTTTTTTTTTCATTTATATCTTTCTCTTCCACAACCCATTCCTTTCACTGTTGCACTGTCCATCAATAGTACTAATCTGTTGTGTATTTATATGATTCTTCAATTCCCTTATTTTCCTCTCTCTCCCATAACGAAATGAAAGCGATTTCAAGGCTTAATTACTTACAACAACCCCTTTTCGTTTAAAAATTATTCGGTCGAACTGCTACAATATGACTGATAGTTACAGAAGTACCTCAAATTTATATCCAACAGTTATTAAGGATATGGAATTATTGGATCTATATTTCAAAGTTATTATAAAACAACTATATTATGGTGGTTTCATTAAATAATTTTTCATATTCATTCTTACTTTGAATGTTTTGGTCTTGCTTTTTAAACCACGTCGACAAAAAAAAGAGAAAAGAAAAAAGTTTCGTTTCAATAAAGATGTTATCTTTTAACTTCTATGCTTTGAATGTGAGATGTGATTTTTGTTGCAATAATCTTAGTATGATTTGTAGATACTTGAAAAACGAGAAAGTTGCAAGGAGCACATCAGAAGTCAAGTTTTGTACAATTTAGTCATTATGTATGATCAAACCTGTCGGGTTAGCTCGTCTATTTCTTTCGACATGTTAAATCACGGTTAGATCTAAAAACTTAAGTTAGTGTCTCATTCTTTATCAGTAAGTTGGGATAAATTAAGGAAACGTCAAATAGGTAAAAAATTGAAAGTTTAGCAGCTCATTAAAATATAAAACTACATAGACTAAAATCATTAAATCGACATTAAATATCAATTAAAAAAACTTGAGCTCCATTCGATAACGATTTGTTTTTTTTTAATTGTGTTTATTTATTCATCATTTTTCTACGATGAATTCATTTTTCTTATGAAAAAAATTGAAATTCTCAACCAAATTCTAAAAAAAAATAAGTTTATGAAAATTAATATTTTTTTTTTTAATTTTAGAAGTTAGTTTAGTTTTTCAAAACATATATATATATATATAAATATTAGGAAACTGATAAGTGTTATTAATTGAGAATGGGAATGAGAATGGAAAATGGGTTTAAGTTGGAATGTGGTTGTGTACCACTCAGTTTCACTGCTCTGATGATCTCTGAGGGTTTTTGACAAGTCAATTCAAACATCTACATCACACACTCACTCACCATTTTTTCTTTTCTTTTCTTTTTTTCTGACTCTGTGTTGTCATTTCAACTATGAAATCATTAAAACATCAGACAACTTCCCAATAAACGCCTTCCTACCCACTGTATAATTTCTTCTTTATGATACCATTCAAACCAAAATCACTCTTACCCCTTTCTCTAGAGTTTTTTTTTGATTGCCTTGCTTCGGAATTAGAAATTCTAGAATTATGGAGGATTTTTATATATACATATATGAAGGAAAATTGTAATTAATAGGTCTAAAATGTTAAAAATGTTTCATATTTGAAATTATGACTATTATGATTTTAGGAGGAGAGTGTTGGAGTTTTAGCAATATATTAGAAGTGAAATTGTTCCACATAAAAAATGTGCAAGTCAGTGATGGACTCATAGTACTATAAAAGGAGCTTATAGCTTTGTTTCAAAGCATCCTAGTTAGAAACACTTTAAGGTTGGTGCACTATCTTTAGTTAAATTCTCTCTTTATATTCTCTTGTTTGAGATTAGAAAAAAATGTGTGAGTGGTTTAAAGTTTAGGGAAAGTGTTTTTGTAATTGGTGTCGAGAAGAGAATTTTGTGTGATTGTAACAATTTTTCACATAGTAGAGAATTTCTTTCTGTTTATGGTTTTTTTTCCTCTGAGTTTGGTGTTCTTCCACGTAAATTCTTATGTCTCTTATTTTGTTGTTTCTTTTTAATTTCTCAGTTATTTCTACTTATTCTTTTGCGGTAGTAGTTGGAGGTTTTTTTCCCAACAGAGAGTAGATACTTTTTGTTCCATTTATACTCCTGATATATGAAAGAGTTAAATATTAAGAAAGCGAAAACAATTTTGAGTCTTGAACACTTTAATTTGATCAATTTTATCAAACAAAAAACATACTCAAAATTGGAAAAAACAGAAAATAAGAACACAACCTTTGAAGCTCAAAATTGAAGCAATTTGAGGGCTTTCTTTGAACAAAAACAGGTTGTGGACCACTTCCAGTGTCTTCCTACTATCCTCAGGCATTGGAACAGATTGTGAGATTTTTTATTGAGAGAATTTGGTAGAATAAAGCAAAATGGTCAAAATCGAGAAACCCAAATTTTTTTTGCAAAATTCTATTTATCCTTTTCAATTCTTCTTCAATTAAAGCTTCATTAAGGTTTGTGAAGATGCCAAGTAAACATGAGTGATGAGGATGATTTGAGAAAGAAGTGGGCAATTTTGATGAATTTTGAGAATAACAAGGATGGGTCAAGTTGGCAACTTGAATTTCAAGATAAAACTTGAATTTCTCTTTTATTTTAATTCAAAACTAATTTTAAATTAAAATCAATTAATCAATTAATTAATTAATTTTAATTTAATATCAAATATTAAATTAAACAATTTGACCAATCCTGATCTCAAAATTGATTTTTCGAACATGAATCCCTATTCATATTTTAAACTGTACCAATATTTAAATCAAATTTAGATATGTCTATCTCTTCTTGATTATAGTTTAATTCATAATTAAGTTATGACATGTTAAATATATCGCATATAATTAACGTTTTTTCCCAAAACCGAATTTGAACAATTCATATGCTTATTCTCTCAAATTGTTACAAGACTTAGTCTGAGCTAGTAAGAGGAACTTAATAAACCTACAGATCATGATAAGTTCCAATGATACGAGATTAACCAACCAAACTTTTAGCCTAGCTAATCAACATTCGTTAACCATCGGAATACTCTACTAAAGTCCAGTGGTTGCACTATCCTCACTGTAGATATATTTTTGTCCACTCGATATAACCATTATTAGTAAGTCGATCTTTCACAGGTTGTTCGTAATTACAACTGGGTCAAATGAACTTTTTTACCCCTGTAATTACTTCTTGTTCCTTAAGTCTCGTTGATCCTCTAATGAACAATTGGTTTGTGGTCAAACCAACAAACCAACAAACCAAATCCCTCTTAGGCCAATGAGAGGGTGAACCCATTGTTCAAGACCCAGAGTCAACACTTATGGGAACAACCTCTCTACTAATTCCTAAAGCGGGTAGGAGTGAATTCCATCTTGCAGGACTATGTTCCCAGCTATCCTCCCGATCTTATTCCCAAAATAAAAGACTTATTGAATCGACGATCTTGGGCCACTCTCACCCATGCAAATCTAAGGATAATCCTGAATAAACAGGAGTTCATAGCGCGCTCAAGATTAAGATCGAGTAACCTAGGTCACCGTATGAATATAGTCAGTTAAGATAGTAAACAGAATTATAAAGTTTAAGTGACTATTTCGCGATCTGGTCTTATGCAAACTCATTGTATAGGACACCCCCACTCACATGTCTCCACATGAACGATTTAGGATTACGTCGTTTGTACTGTACAAAGTGGGTCGCACCCATAGTTTCTCTAGGATAAGGTACCTAGCCCTATCCCTATACTATAGATCGTTCTGGCTATAACTTGTACTTGATCCACTTTTATGTCACACATAAAGTTCAAGTATACATCCTATATCCAAGGGTTCTTATTGGATTATGGTTATAAAATACACAATTCACTTTATTTAATAACAAAATAAACTTCAATAACAATTTTATTACAAAATAAAATGTACATTTAATTTACAAATTACCACGAATTTTAGGACACATAAAACCCAATAGTATATACTTGTAATCACAATCAATTTTCACGAAATAGATTTCTTGTTTTTTTTTTAAAAAAATATCATGATCTCACCATAACTAACTTGTCCCTAGATTTATGCATTTAAAAATTCTCTTATTTTTGGTATTTCTCCATTTTCAAATACTTTATCTAATTTTCCAACGACTTTTTTGTGTGAATTTCTTTAATTTTCCAATACGCAACATTCACTATGCAACAATGCCAAAGTAAATGGAATGAAAAAAAATGCAGAGAAGAAGTTGTAATATTACTTCGAAAGGTCGACCAACAACAAACGGTCGGCATATCTCCTAAAAGCCGACCATTTGCAAAATACCGTAGGCATAAGCTACCCCGATGGGGTTATCCCGACCGAAACGCGAACGCTAAGTTTTTGGTCGGGAAAGAAATTGCGACGCATTTTGTTGGTTTTGCCGACGCTTTTTAAGGTTGGGAAAAGTCAAAATTCTTGTAGTGAATATCATCATTTGATTTTTAGAAGTAGAAATGACGACAATAGAAATATGTACCTTAAAATGGTAATTGGTCGATCTCTTACTCTACCAGTTTCTATCGCTAGAGACCAAGGAGAGATAAAACAAACTTGAAGATTGAAGAAGATCATAGGAAAGTTTCAAATGAAATAGGTTGTTGGCAGAATGAAGAGCATTTTTCATCATTTCTTTAATTTTTTAAAATGCAACGTCCACAAATGAAAATTGTGTTGAAGGAAAAAAAATCAGTAAGAAAGAGAAAATAACAACAACAAAGGTTCCTGTGTATATTGTGGGTCGTCACTCAAAGAAGAAGTTGCGTGAATAAAGAAATCGATTGAACACATTCAATTTTCAAAACAAAAAACGACAATATATAGAGATGTATACTGACATTTGCATTGTAGATACTAATATATACGAGGACGAGACAAGCCCAAAGAAACCAGTAAATAAGAGGCAATACCAACCAGAGAGGTCTCTGTGTATATTGAGAATCGTCAGAAGCAGTAAACAGAAAGAAATACCTAATTGATACATACCCCTACTTAACAAGGGAAGACAAGAGGGTTTTAGATGAAGCATTAATTATGATAATGGTTAATGATGACATTTTTATCTCGGTTAACAATGTATGAAGTACCAATTTTTATATACAATTTAATTTTTGCACGCTTAATGGATAATTACATCGATTTTCATTTCATTAAATTATGTCCAATATATACTATTAGTTAGATGTAAATCCAATAGTTCGTCATTTAAATCGTTGTGTTCATTTATGTAACCTATGCATTGTTCTACAATTTTTTTTTTTAAATAGTTCTTTTCTTTCAAATAGTTAACTTAATAGTTTAATTTGTTATATTTGGTGAACTACAATCATTCTCTCCCCCCAAGAATCACACTATTTTATAGGCTTTTATTTAGTTAGTTAGGGAGTAGTAAATGTCGATAAGAATATTTTAGTCACAATATAATTATAAAATTGTAATTTAAATAATATAAAAAAGATTTAGACATTTTTCCAAATGTAAATATTTTTAGTTTATTACAGTAGAAACTATAATATTTAGTTATTCTTCTAATTGCCCCACAAAATTCATGGGATTGATGGATTCGATATGAAGCATGTGTTTGAAGTTCAGAATTGAGTTGGGTTAGATTTTGATTAGCCTACTTTTTTAAAAAGAAAAACTTAGGTTATTTCTCTTTTATCTCGATTCTCTGTGTGTGGCCTGGTCATTTGTTTTTAAACTATACGTTAATATATATTTTTTTAGGAACTATACATTAATATTTTTTAGCAACTTTATTTGAATTCATAATCATAATATGTGCCTTCTTTATAACCTTAACCTATGTTATTTTTGTTACTTTGAATATTGTTAATGTGAATATATTAACTTAAAATGAAATGTTATTATTAAAATATTTTTATATATGAATAATACTTTTCTTATTATAAAATTATAAAACTATATATATTGATTTTTTTTATAGTAAAACAACATTTGGGGGAGGGAGATTCGAAATCATGACCTCTTAGTTATAAGTCTTACTTAATGTCAATTGAACTATGCTCTCGTTAACATATATGTTGAATTATTGTAGGTAAATCTATTTATATCTATACTTATACTTATACTTCCTATATAAATGACGCTCGAGAGGAGAAATTTTTTTATTTTCTTTTTGCCCCATCTTAATTTGAAGACTTCTCATTATGCCATTCTTAATTGAAAGATTTTCAATTTTGTCTTCAATTTAAATAAAAATTCTAAAACCTCTACGGATCTCTAATTTTTAAATGAATATTTGTAAATTAAAACTTCTTAAATTCATATTTATAAAAAATTAAAATATGAGATTGTGCTTTAATAAATTAATATTTAAAACTAATCTCTACACATCTTTAATTATATTTTTTTATAAATTAATACTTTAAAATATAAAAATAAAGATTAAAAGATAAGATAAAACTACATATGTCACAATATATTAAAAAAATAAAAAAAAAATATTAAATTCTTATACACAAATCGATTAATAAATGGTGAGTTGAAACTTTTTTTAAAAAGATTGTATTATATAAAATTTGAGTTAAATGTTTTAAAATATCTACTCATATCTTACACATATATTAAGTAGTGATCGTAAATGGGGATTAACAAAATAATCTCCACCTATCTAAAAAAATAACGATTTATTAAAAAAAAATAAAAAATATTATATTTTATAAACAAATTGATTAATATCACGAATCTATTCAAATCGATAGTATTATATTCACATATTTGAATAAATTAAATACCATATATTGTTTATATATAGTACCACCTACAATTGAATTCTTTCTTATCTTCTAAAGTGATTCCAAAAACTGTGTAGAAGAAAACGAACCTTAATATTTCTTTTCAACGTATCTAATTTTTCAATTCTCAAGGTTCAAGCTTATTATTGGAGAGGCTTTATTGTGATGTTAGAGGTTGACAAGTGAATTCTCTTAAAGAAATTTAGTTTTTTTTACGTGTTTTTGTAGTTTTTCTTTTCAAAGGGTAGATGAGAGTGATTAATGTAATTTACTGCGAGACTTCATTATGATGTTAGAGGTCGTCAAGTGAATTCCCTCCAATTCTTTTTGCAAATTTCAGATAGAGAAATTTAATGTAATTTACCGGTGTTTTATAGTGTTTTTTTCTTTTCAAATGACAGAGGAAAGTGATTAATGTAATTTATTGATTATATGTACTTCGATATTTTTTCTTGCAAATGACAAAAAGATTGGTTTAATGTAAATTATTCATTCTTTAGTGTCCTTCTTAAATGTGTAAATATACATCCATTCATCTACTGATCATTGAACAGGGTGAAAAGAAAACAATTGCAACTTTGGTTTGTTAAGATATGTAGAAATAGAAAACATACCATTTGAAGTAATTATATTATTTTTTTATTATTTTTTGTTGTTTCTTTTTCTTTTTCTTTTTTACAAATAGGTGTTTCCTAGGATACGATTTAGAAAAGTATCATCACAATTTTGCATTTTTTTTCCGTATCCCTGTAATTATATTATTCTCAAATATAATTGCCAATAACTATTAAAAATATAATGTCATTTTAATTTCCAACATTATGGTGACATTAATACTCAGATTATAAAACTTATCTTATTTGGAGGGAGATTCCCTATCTTGTAATTTTATGTTAAAAAATAAATTCAATATTTCTTAATTTATTATGTTTGAAGTGTTTAAATTAATTTGTTAATAGATATTCTCAATTCAATGAATTTTTGTTAAAAAAAATAAATCGATATATTAATCTCTCAGCAAAAAAGAATTTTTTTTTAATTATTAGATGATATGAATTTTAAAAAAATAGAAAAAAATATTTTGGTTTAAATCAAAGTTTGAAATTAAGTATGTTTTCAAATGATTCAAATCAAAATAAAAAAGTATATAATATTTTTAGTTTAAATTAAAATTTGAAATTAAGTTAATAATCATATGATGCTAACCAAAATAAATAATAATAATGAAGTGTGATTCTATGATTGAGCCACTGAAAAGGAAGATGCACCTTGTTCGTATAGGTAGTAGCTATTAATTCTTTTAAGCTTTTCTCAACTATACTTTCATGTTTCTCAACTATACTTTCATATTCTCATAACCTCCTTATCTCGAGTGTCACATTCCCACTCCTACAACTTTGAATGAGAATAGCCAATAATAGCATAGCTCAACTGACATCAAGTATGACTTATGATCAAGAGGTTATGGATTCGAATCCCCCACCTCCAATTGTTGATGTACTAAAAAAACCTTTGAGAATAAAAAGGAAAAAAAAAACTCAGCCTTCAAATTTATCTAATTAATTCAATTGTATAGTCAATTGTACTGCCTTTTTATTTTTTTATTTTTGTTTTTTACTTTGATTTCAATATCCCACACCACCTAATCCATTTGTTCTCTTCTTTGTTGTTTTTTTTTTTTCACTCAGACAATTATTATATTCCTTCTCTCTTTATTATCATGCAGTTGAGTATTTGATTTTACTTAAAGATCCACAATAAATATCTTTTTTCTAGAAATTTTGGTTTCAAACTAAAAAAGAAAAACATTTAAAAGTTGCACTCCATTTTTCATCCTTAGTGGAATTAAGCTAGTTTCAATGATAAAAATTGTAAATGATTTACTATAAAATTGTAGATTCTGTTGTAAAAATAGGATGGAAACTGGGTATAATTTTACCAATATTAAAATACTAATATAATAATAATAATAATAATATAATAATAATAATAATAATAGGAAATAGAAATTTAATATTAATATGTATAAAATATTAATAATGATAATAATGCAAGTGCTTGGAAATATATATATAAAATATAAATATGAGATAGTGGACTTTGTTGGAAAGATAAAATAACAATATATTAGAGAAAGTGGGGGAGAATGAATTGAATTGGAGAAGAAATTTTCAACCAATAGATGTCTTTCATAAACCACCATAAGCCACTATTTATAGGCTAAATGGCAAGAAGGATGTGGAACAATTGGACACTAAGCATTGGTGAGAAATGGACACATGGAGGACACTATGTCTAAGTATAATTTGCCACATGGCATGAGTGATATAATGACATGTGGATGGGCATTTATCCTACACATGTTTACAATAGATTCAAATTAATATTTTTTTTTACTATCCTATTTATTATCCAAAATACTCTGCACTTTATGTTTGTGTAAAACTTACTTTTATGAAGTTTTCTTTCTTTGACGACATGAAATTTCATATTGGAATTCTAATTTTGTTGGGTGTGGTTTGGTGGATCGATGAAGTAACCATCTTTTTTACTATTTCTTATGAAGTCTTCTTTATTTGATAGCATGAAATATCATATTGAACTTAACACGTGATTAAAAGTAACAATCCGTTTCATTAAATATTCACATAAATGTTAAAGTTCTTTTTTTTTTTTTTTAATTCAACAAAATTTGGGGAGGAGAATTTGAATTTGCGACCTCTTGATCATGCCAAACTCGTTGACTCATAGATATTGAAGTTAAGATTTCATAATCTATGTAAAAACACAAATTTAATGTGTTTTTTTCTTTACTGGAACATTTATAAATGAAATATTTATTTTGGAATATTAAAATAGAGGGGCAGTTGCACAAATGACAATAAGATTTGTTCTATTTGCAGTCATATCATTGATTAATTTGTTTTGCAAAAAATAGCAAAATGTCCAAGCCCAGCCCAACAACAGGAAAGAAAAAGTCCAAAATGTCTTTTTGTGTTTTAGAAAATCAATAGTCTATCAACCTTATATCTGATATACCGACGATATATCTAACCAAAAAGTAACTACACGAGTGATATACTATTGATACCCATTGATTTCACTGACATTAAGTATATATCAGTAATCTATCAACCTTATATCTGATATACCGACGATATATCTAACCAAAAAGTAACTACACGAGTGATATACTATGGATACTCGTTGATTTCACTAACATTAAGTATATATCAGGAGTCTATCAACCTTATATCTGATATACCGATGATATATCTAACCAAAAGTAACTACACGAGGGATATACTATTGATACCCGGATATACAAAAATCAATTGTATGTCTAATAGGTTCATTAAATTAAAAAAAAATGTAGAAAATATTAAGAATTTATTAGACATAAAAATAAAAGTTCTCAGCTATTTTCGACACATTGTAGAACATCTTTTAAAGTTCCTGGGCTAAAATTTTAATTTAATCTAATAATATTATTTAAAATAAAAAGGGTCAGTTGCACAAATGACAAAAAATAAATGTTCAATTGCAAGTGTGTCTACCATTTGTTTCTAGCAAAAAAAATTGGTTCAACCCAATTGGAGTCAGCGATATGTCCAAAATACCCTTCCTGTGTAATCTTGCGTGATTGTAATATGGTGTATATCAATCGTCTATCGATGATATATTGTTTATATACCCACGATATACCTAATATGAAGTATATTAGTGATATACTAATTGTTGGGTTTTATGTCCTAAAACTCGTGGTTTTGTAAACTGAATGTATATACTATATCACAATAAAGTTGTTATTGAAATTTATTCAGTAAAGGTGTTATTGACTATTGTGTATTGTGTAACCTTAATCCAATAAAGAACCCTGGGCTATAGGATGAATACTTGAACTTTATGTGTGACATAAAAGTGGATCAAGTTCAAGTTATAGCCAGAACAGTCTATAGTATAAGGATAGGGTTGGGGACCTTATCCTCGGGGACACTATGGACGCGACCACTTTGTAAAACAAACGATGTGATCCTAAATCGCTCATGTAGAGACATGTGAGTGGGCGCCTATGCAATGAGTTTGCATAAGATCGATCGCGCTTATAGTCACTTAGACTTTATAACTCCGTTTCATCGCCTTAACGACTATATTCATACGATGACCTAGGTAACTCGATCTTAATCTCGAGCGTTCTATGGACTCTCGCTTTATTCCGATTATCCTTAGATTTGCATGGGTGAGAGTGGCTCGAGACCGCCGACTCAATAAGCCCGCCATTTCGTGGATAAAATCGGGTAGATAGTTGGGAACATAGTTCTGCAAGATGGAATTCACTCCTACCCGCTTTAGGGATTAGTAGAGAGGTTGTTCCCTTAATCGACTCGGGTCTTGAACAATGAGCCCACCCTCTCATTGGCCCGAGAGGGATTCGGTTTCTTTGGTTGGACCACAAACCAATTGTTCATTAGAGGATCGGTGGGACTTAAGGAACAAGAGGTAATTACAGTGTAAAACGGTAATCTTGACCAGTTTGTAATTACTGACGACTGTGAAGGATCGAGTTACTAATCATGGTTATATCGAGTGGATGTAAATATATCTACAAATGAGAGAATGCAAACACTGGGCTTTAGTGGAGTGTCCCGTGGTTAACGAATGTTGATTAGCTAGGCTAAAGAGTTTGGTTGGTTAATCTCGTATCATTGGAGCTCATGATCCAGAGGTCCATTAGGACTCCTTACTAGCTTTCTGACTTAGCCTTATAACTTTTTGAGAGAAAAGAATTTGAATTGTTCAAATTGAGTTTGGAAAGAAAGCGTTAATTATATGTGATATATTTAACGAATCATAGCTTAATTAAACTATGATTAATAAGAGGTGGATATATTTAAATATGATTTAAATATCAGATCGGTTTATAGCATGAATAAGGATTCATGTTCGAAAAATCGATCGAGATCGGGCAATTTATTTAATTTAATATTTGATATTAAATTAAATTAAAAAATTAAAAAATTAAATTAATTTTGAATTATTTAATTAATTATATTAATTTTAATTAAAAATCAATTTAATATTGATTTTTGAATTAAAATTAAATGTAAAAGGAGGGATTTTCATGATTTTCATGAAAAACAAGTTGCCAACTTGCCCAATCCCTCTCATCTTCAAATTCACCAAAATTGGCCACCTCCATCTCAAACCATCCTCATCACACTTGAGTTGTCACTCAAATGAAGCTTAATGAAGCTTTATTTAATGGTGATTTGAGGTGTTTTGAGAGAATTTTGCAGAAATTAAAAGAATTCACGTTTTGTGACCTTTGAGGTCTTTTCTTCCAAATTCTCTCAATCTAGGATCCCACAATCCGTTCTAAGTCCTGAGGATAGTAGGGAAGACTCTAACGGTTGTCCACGAAGTGTTCGTGTTGAAAACCATCCACCGGGTGAAGAGAATTTGATCTTCAAAGTTGAGTTTTCCATCCCTCTGTTTTTCCAGCTTTGAGCATGCATTTTATTTTACAAAATTGATCAACTTAGAGTGTTCAAGATCCAAAATTGCTTCCGTTTTCTTAATCTAGACTCTTTTAATTGGTATCAGAGCAATTTTGAGCACTCAATTTGATCAATTATGTTATGTGGTGGGTGTTTTTTGAAATACAATTTTTCTAGGCGTCTAAAGTGTTCTTCTGACTTTGGCATTTAAATTGAGCATCAATTTGTGCTTTATTTTCAAATTGCTCAAGTGTGTTTGAACATTAATGTGTGTAGAATAAGCTGTAAAAATTTCAAGTTGATTGGAGTTCGGAAAGGCCTTCAATTTGAAGAAAGAAATCACGGAGGTCCTGAAAACTAGAAACAGAGGTTGCTGTTTTTTTCAAATTTGCTACAGTAAATTTCTGCACAGCCCGTGAATCTCATTTTGAAGAAGGAGAAGTTGACTTTGACCATTGGTTCGGTTGACTTTGACCGGTTCAATGGTTTTTGGACCGGTTCGGCTCATTTTCGGTCCGGTTTGGGTGGTTTAAGACCGGTTCTGACTATTTCGAGGCCGGTTTTTCCATTTTGGAGGTCCGTTTCATCATTTGGAGGCTCGATTCAGTTTTTTACAGCCCGGTTCAACCTTATGAAGGTCCGATTCACACATTTGCAAGCTGGTTCGACCCAAATTCGAAGAGTTCGAAGTAGTTTGATGTTAATTCTAGATTATTATTGTAATAATTTAGTAGTTTGCTTGCATTAGATGCCAAAACCAGTCCAGTTTAGTGTGTTTAATTAATTATGCATTGTGAATGTATGTTTTAATTAAATTCCCTAATTATATGTGCATAAAGTATGCCATATAGATTTTAAAATCCCACCATAGGTAGCATGCTCCATGCATTGAAAGTATGTTATAAGTGTTATAATATATTGTATGCATGTTAATTGGGTTTCATAAGAATTAATATAAGAGTTATATTAATTTATGAAACAAATATTATATGTTTTAATTATAATTAATATAAGAGTTATATTAATTAAAAATTAAACATATAATTGCTATCCATTTATTCATGTGATGAATTTGTTATAAATGTATGTTTATTCATGTGATGAATGATGAAATAATTTATAACATAGAAATGCATGTAACCTAAGGTTAATTAATTAGTTTTAAAATGGTTTTAGAACTGGAAATTAATTAGATCTAAGGTTATCTAGTTCTAATAAGATTAGAATCGTGAAACTAATAATTTATAAACTTTTATTAAAGAGGGACTCGACTAAGGAAGGTTACGCTAGGTTGGGGTACTTAAGTCGACTTTAAACTAACACCCCTACACAGAACCGACACGGGAGTGAATTTAATCCATAGGTTTATAAATTATCTTTCGTGAGTGGCGTTTATTAAATGTTAATAAATTGAACTCATAGACCTAGGTTTATTAAATGGTTAATAGACTTAGGTAATTCCAGTATAATTGTTATATTGGTAGACTTAGGTCATATTTTTTTAGTCGGGATATGCCTAAGTAAAAGTATACCCAAACTATTTAAAATACTTAGTAGGAGTGAAAAGGTATATATGATATATCAATTTCCTCTTACGCTCTCCACGAAATTCACATCGTGAGATTTATGCTCGGCCTCGTGATGTCAATAGGGCATCCCCATTCGGATGGTGTTTGCATAAATCAAGAGCAAGGTGAATGGAGAAAGTATTTATAGTAAGTGGGAGAAGGAAGTGTGTCAACACATCCTACGGTCTCCTCCATTAGGTTGGAACCGTGAGATTCCCATGTTGCGCCGTAGGTTTTGCCCGGTAGCACCGCCCATTCGGAGGATGTAACATGGGATTCGAACAACTCAAACTCCGAAAATGGATAGGGTCTCTTAGGTCCATTCCCAGCTTTGTCTCTCCAGTTCGGTAACATTGTTGGGGCCGACCTCCGAGGTCTGAAAATGGCGGGTCACACCTACAAGAATTGCTAAGTGTTAGTAAGTTCTTGACCAAAGTAGCGATAACTAGAATGTTATAGGAATAAGAGTTATTCTGGTATTAACATTTAGTCAAGAATGTCTTGGTTCGAAGGAAGGAGTGATTGATCGCTCCTCAGTAGCGGTTGCTCGACTCACTCAAGTATCGTTGCAAAAACAATAATGAGTTTATGGGTACATTATTACTTTTGCTAAATTCTTAAATTGGATAGGTTACAAACAATTCACTAATAGAATTCATTCTTTTTTGACATGTCGAACTCTTTTATCCAATTACTCGCCTTCATAAACTTAGCGGCGATAATTATGGAACCGGAAATCAAACTTGAATACGATTCTTGTTCTTGATGATCCGAGGTTCGCCTTAACGGAAGAATGTCCTTCCTCCCCCGCTCATTGCAAACCGAATTGTTCGGGATGCTTATGACAGATGGATTAGGGCTAATGAGAAGGCTCGAGTCTATATCTTAGCCGCATATCTCCGATGTGTTGTCTAAGAAACATGAGACCATGGTCACCGCAGCGGAGATCATGGGATCATTACTGAGCGATGTTTAGACAACCGTCCTCATCGGTCCATTATGATGTTGTCAAATACGCTTACAACTCCGTATGAAGAGAGAGCCTCATTAGGGAACATGTCCTTGACATGATGACCCACTTCAACGTGGTCAAGTAAATGGGGCGATCATAAATGAGAGAAGTCGGGTAACCTTTATTATGGAATCTCTTCCAAGAGTTTCTCGCCATTCCGCACAAATGCGTGTAATGAATAAAATAGAGTACAACCCGACTACTCTCCTCAACGAGCTACGAGACTTTTGAGTCCCTCATGAAATCAAAAGGAAAAGAGAAGGAGGCAAATGTTGTCACTTCAAAGAAGTTCCTAAGAGGATCATCCTCCGGGACTAAGTCCGTCCTTCTTTTTCTAAGAATAAGAGTATTCGGAAGAAGAAGAAGAAGGACAAAGGGAAGGGACAGACTCCCACACGCAAGGCCAAAGCCACGGGAAAATGTTTCCACTGTAGTGCGATTTGCACCTTTGGAAGAGGAACTGCCCAAATACCTTGCGTAAAAAGAAAGTCGAGAAGGAAAACCAAGGTAAATATGATTTACTTGTTGTTGAAATATGTTTAGTAGAACATGATGATTCCGCTGGATATTAGATTCGAGAGCCACTAACCATGTTTGTTCTTCTTTTTAGGAAACTAGTTCTGGCAAAGAACTACTACGATGGGGAGATAACTCTCGTGGTTGGAACAGAGAGGTTGTCTCAAACCAAAGCAAAGGAGCAGATGAAGTTTGTTGTTTAGAGATAGATTTATTTTATTAGAAAATGTACTTTTGGTTCCCGGAATCAAAAGAAATCTTGTATCTATCTCTTGTTTGCTTGAACATATGTATAAAGTATCTTTTGATCATAATGAAGCGTTCATTTTGCAAAAGAGGTGTACGAATATGTTCTCGCTAAACTTGAAAACAACTTATACGTGTTAAGACCAACTGAAGTAAAAGCTATTTTGAACACTGAGATGTTTAAAATAGCTAATACTCAAAATAAAAGGCAGAAACTTTCTCCTAGTACCTATCTTTGGCACTTGAGACTAGGCCACATTAATCTCAATAGGATTGAGAGATTGGTCAAGAGTGGTCTCCTAAGTCAGTTAAAGGAAAACTCTTTACCACCATGTGAGTCCTGTCTTGAGGGAAAAATGACTAAAAGACCTTTTTATGAAAAAGGTTATAGAGCCGAAGAACCCTTGGAACTCGTGCATTCGGATCTTTGTGGTCCTATGAATGTCAAGGCACGAGGAGGGTATGAATACTTCATCAGTTTTATTGATGATTATTCTAGGTATGGTTATCTTTACCTAATGCATCATAAGTCTGAAACCCTTGAAAAGTTCAAGGAATATAAGGCAGAAGTTGAGAACGCATTAGGTAAAACGATTAAAACACTTCGATCAGATCGAGGTGGAGAGTATATGGATTTGAGATTCCAAGACTATATGATAGAACATGGAATTGTATCCCAACTCTCAGCACCCGGTACACCTCAGCAGAATGGTGTATCTGAGAGGAGAAATAGAACCCTGTTAGACATGGTTCGATCCATGATGAGCTACGCCACCGCCTAGTTCGTTTTGGGGATATGCAGAAGTTTGCTGTATATATTTTGAACATGGTTCCTCTAAGAGTGTTTCAGAAACACTCTATGAGTTATGGAAACGACGTAAAGGGAATTTACGTCACTTCAGGATTTGGGGATGTCCGACACATGTGTTGGTGTCCAATCCAAAGAAATTGGAACATCGTTCAAAATTATGCCTATTCGTAGGATACTCCAAAGAAACGAAAGGTGGTCTGTTTTATGATCCTCAAGAGGACAAGGTGCTTGTGTCGACAAACGCCACGTTCTTAGAGGAAGACCACATGAGAGATCATCAACCTCGTAGTAGAATTGTCTTGAGCGAAATTTCCATGGAAGCTGCAGATAAATCAACAAAAGTTGTTGATCAAGCTGGTCCTTCTCAAGTGTTGAGAATGCCTCGACGTAGTGGGAGGATGTTAGACAACCCGACCGCTTACATGGATTTGACAGAAACCCAAGTCGTCATACACGATGATGGCGTCGAGGATCCATTGACCTATAAACAGAGTAATGAATGATATAGATAAAGACCGATGGATTAAAGCCATGGACCTTGAAATGGAGTCAATGTACTTCAATTCATGCGAAACTTGTAGATCAACCGGATGGTGAGACCCATCGGTTTGCAAGTGGATCTACAAGAGGAAACGAGATCAAGCTTCGTGAAGGTGCAAACCTTTAAGGCTCGACTTGTGGCAAAGGGTTATACCCAAAGGGAAGGGGTGGACTATGAAGAAACCTTCTCCCTCGCTGCCATGCTTAAGTCCATTAGAATACTCTTGTCCATTGCCACGCTTTTATGACTATGAAATTTGGCAAATGGATGTCAAGACAACCTTTCCGAATGGCAATCTTGAGTAGAGTATTTGTATGGATCAACCAGAGGGGTTCATAGTTCAGGGTCAAGAGCAAAAGGTTTGCAAGCTTAAACGATCCATCTATGGATTGAAACAAGCATCTAGATCTCGAATATAAGATTTGATACTCGCGATCAAATCTTATGGCTTTGAATGTAATATTGACGAGCCTTGTGTTTACAAGAAGATAGTCAATACCATTTGTAGCTTTCTTAGTTCTATATGTAGATGATATCTTGCTCATTGGAAATGATGCAGGGTTCTGATCGGCGTTAAGCAATGGCTAGCAACCCAATTCCAAATGAAAGATTTGGGAGAGGCTCACTTTTGTTCTTGGAATCCAAATCGTTCGGAATCGCAAGAACAAAATGCTAGCATTGTCTCGGGCATCTTATATTGACAAGATGTTAGTTAGATATAAGATGCGAGAATTCCAAGAAGGGGTTTTTACCTTTCGTGCATGGAATTCATTTGTCTAAGGAACACGAGTGTCCTAAGACACCTCAAGAAGTTGAGGATATGAGAGACGCATTCCCTATGCATCTGCATCGTCGTAGTCCGATGTATGCCATGCTATGTACTCGACCCGACATATGCTATGCAAAGGGGAATAGTCACAGATATCGATCTAATCCGTGATATGATCACCGGATCGCCGTTAAGAACATCCTCAAATATCTTAGGAGAACGAGGGACTATATGCTTGTGTATGGTGCAAAGGATTTGATCCTTGCGGGGATACACCGACTCTGATTTTGGATCGATGTGGATTCGAGGAAATTCACATCAGGATCAGTGTTCACTCTTAACAGAGGAGCTATAGTATGGAGGAGTATAAAGCAAGGTTGTATTGCGACTCCACCATGGAGGTTTGAGTGCGTCGCGACTTGCGAGGCAAATAGGAGGTCAGATGGCTTAGGAAGTTCTTGACCGATTTGGAAGTTGTTCCAAATATGAATTTTCCTATCACCCTTTATTGTGATAATAGTGGTGCGATGACAAATTCTAAAGAACCTAGAAGCCATAAGCGCGGAAAGCACATAGAGCGTAAATACCATCTCATCAGGGAGATTGTGCAACGAGGAGACGTGATCATCACGCAGATCGCTTCGGAGCACAACATTGCTGATCCGTTTACAAAGCCCTTCACGGCTAAAGTGTTTGAGGGACACCTAGAGAGTCTAGGACTACGGGTTGTACAATAGGGACGCTTTTTCTTTGCTCAACATGTTTTACCCCACGCACGCTTTAGTCCAAGTGGGAGATTGTCGGTTTTATGTCCTAAAACTCGTGGTTTTGTAAACCGAATGTATATTCTATATCACAATAAAGTTGTTATTGAAATTTATTCAATAAAGGTGTTATTGACTATTGTGTATTGTGTAACCTTAATCCAATAAAGAACCACAGGCTATAGGATGAATACTTGAACTTTATGTGTGACATAAAAGTGGATCAAGTTCAAGTTATAGCGAGCAATGTCTATATAGTATAAGGATAGGGTTGGGGACCTTATCCTCGGGGACACTATGGACGCGCCCACTTTGTAGAGAACAAGCGATGTGATCCTAAATCGCTCATGTGGAGACATGTGAGTGGGGCGCCTATGCAATGAGTTTGCATAAGATCGATCACGCTTATAGTCACTTAGACTTTATAACTCGTTCATCGCCTTAATCGACTATATTCATACGATGACCTAGGTAACTCGATCTCTTAATCCCGAGCGTTCTATGGACTCCTGTTTATTCTCGATTATCCTTAGATTTGCATGGGTGAGAGTGGCTCGAGACCGCCACTCAATAAGCCCGCCATTTCGTGGATAAAATCGGGTAGATAGTTGGGAACATAGTTCTGCAAGATGGAATTCACTCCTACCCGCTTTAGGGATTAGTAGAGAGGTTGTTCCCAAGCATCGACTCAGTCTTGAACAATGGGCCCACCCTCTCATTGGCCCAGAGGATTCGGTTTCTTTGGTTGGACCACAAACCAATTGTTCATTAGAGAGATCGGTGGGACTTAAGGAACAAGAGGTAATTACAGGAGTAAAACGGTAATCTTGACCCAATCAGTAATTACGAACGACTTTGTGAAGGATCGAGTTACTAATCATGGTTATATCGAGTGATGTAAAAATATATCTACAAAGAGGAGAATGCGACCACTTCGCTTTAGTGGAGTGTCCTCGGTGGTTAACGAATGTTGATTAGCTAGGCTAAAGAGTTTGGCCTAGTTAATCTCGTGACGTTGGAGCTCATGATCTCAGTAGGTCCATTAGGTCCTCCTTACTAGCTCGGACTTAGCCTTATAACTTTTTGAGAGAAAAGAATTTGAATTGTTCAAATTCGAGTTTGGAAAGAAAGCGTTAATTATATGTGATATATTTAACTAATCATAGCTTAATTAAACTATGATTAATAAGAGGTGGATATATTTAAATATGATTTAAATATCGATTTGATCGGTTTATAGCATGAATAAGGATTCATGTTCAAAAATCGATCGAGATCGGCAATTTATTTAATTTAATATTTGATATTAAATTAAATTAAAAAATTAATTAATTAAATTAATTTTGAATTATTTAATTAATTATATTAATTTTAATTAAAAATCAATTTAATATTGATTTTTGAATTAAAATTAAATGTAAAATGAGAGATTTTCATGATTTTCATGAAAAACAAGTTGCCAACTTGCCCAATCCCTCTCATCTTCAAATTCACCAAAATTGGCCACCTCCATCTCAAACCATCCTCATCACACTTGAGTTGTCACTCAAATGAAGCTTAATGAAACTTTATTTAATGGTGATTTGAGGTGTTTTGAGAGAATTTTGCAGAAATTAAAAGAATTCACGTTTTGTGACCTTTGAGGTCTTTTCTTCCAAATTCTCTCAATCTAGGATCCCACAATCCGTTCTAAGGCCTGAGGACAATAGGGAAGACTCTAACGGTTGTTCACGAAGTGTTCGTGTTGAAAACTATCCACCGGGTGAAGAGAATTTGATCTTCGAAGTTCAGTTTTCTATCCCTCTGTTTTTCCAGCTTTGAGCATGCATTTTATTTTACAAAATTGATCAACTTAGAGTGTTCAAGATCCAAAATTGCTTCCGTTTTCTTAATCTAGACTCTTTCACTAATGATACACTTTACTTAAGTATATCAATGAACTTGAATTTCTCGTACTTAGTATATTAACAGTATATAAAAAATAGCTAATATGAAGTATATCAAGAGTATAATAGTGATTTATATTCAATGTATCAAATATACCTAATATAAAGTATATTAGTGATTTGCTACTAATACATTTCACTTATATCAAAATGAAATGAGACATACGTAATATAAAGTATATCAGTGATATATCAAATGTGCAAAAGATTCATAATACGCTATGATATATATAAAGTATATCATTTAAATGATACCTAAAAAGAAGTGTATCGATAGTATCAGTAGTATACAACTAATATTGTGATGTTCGAAGAAGAAGGGTACATGAATGAATCGAGATCACATCCGAATGAGAGCGATCTCGAAGTTATGAAAATATAGATGAAAAAGACTTATAAGAATTGATATACCAACAAGATGCACCTTCCTAATTTTCTATGGCTCAATCATAGTAACTCCAAAGCTAAGCGTGTTTGGCTTGAAGAAATCTCATGTTAAGGCCAAATCCGGATTCCAAATCTTGATCCAATCTGACCTAGGCGTTACAAATATATAGGTATATACTAGTTGATTAATATATACCAAATATAAAATATATCAGATATACTATTGATATACCAATTATTAAGGATATCAAATATCCTACTGATATACTACCGATATACCAAATATAAAGTATATCAGATATACTACTTATATGCTATTAATATACAAATATTAAGTATATCAGATATCCTACTAATATACAGTTGATATACCAAATATTAAGTATATCAGATATCCTACTGATACTGATACTACCAAAATACTTTATTCAGTATATCAACGATATATCACAAATAGTGATTTATGCTTGATAATGATTTATGATGATATACTTTATTCATTAATATTAAGTATATCAACGGGATCTCAAAAGCTATTTGTAATGTCCGACATTTCAGGTAGAGTAAATTTCAGGTTATGCTTTTAAATTTTAGGTAAATTCATAATTTAAAACCAAATTGGATTGTTATTGTGTGAGATGTGTTATTGTATAGAGTATATCACTAATATACTACTGATATATGTATATGAAGTTAATTAAGAGTATATTAGTAACTCGCATATGATATATGTTCATTTCACTGATATACTAATGATATACTAAATGTTAGGTATATTAGTGAAATAAACATATCTAAAATGAAGTACATTAGTGATATACTAATATAAGTATATCATTCTAAATGATATACCTAAGAGAAGGGTATCCGTGGTTTATCAATAATATACTATTAACATATTTCGTTTTAGGTATATATTGGTATATAAAAATAAAGTATATCAGATATACTTCTGATATACCAATATAAAGTATATCAGATATACTTTTGATATACTAATATAAAGTATATCAGATATACTACTGATATACCAAATGTAAAGTATATCAGATATACTACTGATATACCTGCTACACCAATGAGGGTAAATTTGGAATAATAAAAAAACGAAAAATCAGATTTAAAAAAATTTGCTAGATTTGCAAATCTAAAAAATCATAGCTAATCTTGCAAATATGCTAATATTTTATGCTACCCATTACAATTCCCAAAAATATAACACAAAATCTTTTTACTAAAAATAACACTTTTTTTTTTTTACGAAAATACAAAAATTGGTAGAAAAATATATAAAAATAACCATTTCCCCCCAAAAAAGTAATATTTTCCATAATTTTAAAATAGAGATTCCACACAACCTTTTAAACTAAAAATAAATTACCTATTTCAATTCTCATTACATTTAATAACTATGTTCAAGATTTTTAAAGATGTTTTAACGTATTTCAAATTCATTGTAAATAATTAACCTAAAATAAAATGTATACAGTTTTAGCCACTATTTCTTTCCTTAATAATTTTATGTCCAACATATACTACTTAAATTAAATGAAAAATATACTCAATCAACATTTAAATTTTACTATAAAAATTTTCTTAAAAAATATCCACGTGCATTGCACGTGTCTTTTAATGTTTAGTACTATCTAAATGGCGCTTGAGGAAGAAACTTTTTATTTCTGATTTTTCTCTTCTTAATTTGAAGACTTTCTTAATTTAAAGATTTATCTTTCTACACTCAATTTGAATAAATATTCTAAAATATTACTAATATTTATAGGTTTTTTTAATGAGTATTTAAAAAATTGATAACAAAAACTAAAATAATATTTTGGAAATGATGTGTTTTGGAGTATATGAAATTATTATGAAAGTTTTTTTAAAAAAAGCAAAATAATATTTAAAGATTTTTTAAATGCATATTTTAAAATATTTTTTTAATCAAAACTTAAAAAGTTAATAAAAACTAAAACAATATTTTTCAACCTATAGTTTTTAGAATATGAAATTATTATGAAGGTTTTTTTTTTTAAAAAAACTGAATTAATGTTTAAATATTTTTTAATGCATATTTAAAAAGTTAAGAACAAAAACTTAAAAAAAAAATTGAACAATTGTTTTTTTAGAATATAAAATTAAAACATTATTGAAATATTTGAAATATTTTTTTAAAAAATAAAGATAAGAGTTTTTTTTGGAAAATATACTGCGAAATATTAGATTCTGATCTATTGTGATTAATATGCATAAATTAAATGTCATATATCATTAATCTATATATAGTGCATCTGAATTGTTCTGTCATTTAAAGTGATTCGAAAAATTATGTAGAGGAGAAATCTTGATTTCTCCGTTTTCGTTGCCATGGCGATATGACTATATAAGTTTAATATTTTTTTTCAATAAAAAATATCTTCGTATCTAGTTTTTCAATTCTCAAAGTTCAAATAATTTATTATGGAAGAGATTTTGATGACGATGTTAGAGGTCGAGAAGTGGATGGGTTAGGATTGTTTTTGCAGACAAGGGTATAAGCGTAAGTGGGAAGAGAATATTCGCCACATTCAATTCACTTGTAATAAAGGTATATATACAATCAAAGAAGCTAACGGAAGGATAACAAACTTAACTAAAAGATAAAAAGATAATTAACAAACTAACTAAGCCTATTCTAATACTCCCCCTCAATATGGGGCAAAAATATTAATAACACCCATCTTGGATAATAAGGGAAACAAAACCGAAGCATAAAGAGGCTTAGTAAGAACATCTGCTAGCTGATGATGGGATCGAACTAGAATGAGCTTCAAAAAACCATTAATAATGTGATCTCGTACAAAATGACAGTCCAATTTGATATGTTTAGTTCGTTCGTGGAATGAAGGATTGTGAGCAATATGAACCGCAACTTCATTATCATAAAATAATAAGGCAGGCTTGCGATATGAGATCTGCAAATCAGTGAGTAAATGAGAAAACCAAACAAGCTCACAAGAGGCAAAAGCTAAATCCCTATATTCAGCTTCAGCAGAAGACCGTGGAATGGTAGTCTGTTTCTTGGACTTCCAAAAGACCAAAGAATCATCTAAGAAGACACAAAAACCAGTGGTAGAACGTCGAGTGTCTGGACAAGAGGCCCAATCAGAATCAGCAAACGCACGAAGCTGAAAAGAAGACGTAGGCTTGATTAAAACACCTTGTCTAGGGGCAGACTTCAAATATCGCAGCAGAAAAATGAGCATCATTAAGATGAGACTGGCACGACTTAGAGATAAATTGACTTAACCGGTGCACTGCAAAGGCAATATCAGGTCTAGAAACAGTTAAGTAGAGTAATTTACCAACCAAACGCTTGTATGAAGAAGGATCAACCAAAGGATTGTCGTCAGTCATATGTAACTTCAACTTCGGATCCATAGGTACACTCTCAGGCCGCACGCTAAGAAGGCCAACATCCTCAAGAAGTTGAAGAGTGTAATGCCTCTGAGTGAGAAATATGCCTGCAGAAGACCGAGCAAGTTCTAGGCCAAGAAAAAACTTTAGATCGCCCAAGTCTTTGAGCTTGAATTTGTCATTCAAAATAACCTTCAACTGGTCAATTAAAGAAGAGTCAGCACCAATGACTATAATGTCATCAACATATACCAACAAGACAATAAAACGATCACCAGAGCCTCGAACAAACAGAGAGTAATCAACCTTGGACTGGTGGAAGCCAAGGGAAACCAAGGTCTCGAAAAATTTTGCAAACCATTGGTGAGATGTCTGCCGTAAACCATAGATATACTTATAAAGCTTGCATACAAGACGACTAACAACATAGTCCTTTGATGCATAACCTAAAGGCATGTCCATATACACCTCCTCTAATAACTCTCCATAAAGAAAGGTGTTGTTCACATCCAACTGTACTAAAGACCAATTGAGCGAAACAACAATGGTAAGAAGAGTTCGAACAATCACCAACTTAGCAACATGAGATAACGTCTCCATGAAGTCCAACCCTTCCTGTTGTGTATAACCCTTTGCAACCAAACGTGCTTTGTAGCACTCAATAGAGCCATCAGCCTTATGCTTCACCTTATACACCCATTTGCAGCCGACTGCATGCTTATTTTGAGGTAAAGAGACAATGCTCCAAGTCTTATTCCTCTCCATAGCCTCTAATTCCTCCTTCATTGCTAGCCTCCAATGCTCAAGAGCAACAACCCGATGATAAAACTGAGGCTCAAAGTGGGCAGAAACAACAATGGTAAATGCACAAAAACATGGCGAGAGACGGGAATAGGATAAGTAATGTTGCAAAGGATACTTGGTGGAGATAGATGGAGACATAGCGGAGTGGGAGAGAGAGCAGTGATAAGCTTGTAAATAGGAGGGAGGCTTGGAAACTCGAGAGGAGCGCCTGTTATGAGAAACTGATATCGATGAGCCAGGCAAAACAGGTTGTATACATTGAGCGTCGATCGATGGTCGATGAGAAGGCAAGGGCGACCAGTGGTCAAAGGACGCCTCTACAGAATCTGTCTGCGAAGCGGTGAGAGTTATGAGAAGCAGTAGGGCTATGAGGATCAAAAGTAAGATCGATATTGACAGCCTTGGGAAGGACTAAATCTTTAAGAAAAACAGGTTGACTGTCAGCCACAATAACCTTATGAAACAGAAATATAGCCTCATGAAAAACCACATCCATAGATATATAAATCTTGTTGTTCTCAATATCATAAAGCTTGTAAGCTTTCATCCCTGGAGAATAGCCAAGAAAAACAGCAGGCAAGGCCTGAGGAGCAAACTTCGATCGATTAGATGGTAAGGTGGATGCAAAGCATAAACATCCAAAAACCTTCAGAGACACATAATCAGGAAGAAAATCGTGAAGTTTAAAAAAATGGAGTCTTCCATTGCAAAACAGGGGATGGAGTTCTATTAATCAGATACACTGCAGTTAAAACACAATCACTCCAAAAATGCAATGGTATACGTGATTGAAAATATAAAGCACTTGCAACATTTAAGATGTGTTGATGCTTCCTTTCAACAACAGAGTTTTGTTTAGGCCTACCAACATATGAAAACTGATGTATAACCCCTTTCTCTAGAAAAAACTTCTCAAATTTCAATTCAGGTGCATTATCAGATCGAAAAACCTTGACACACTTGCCATATTGAGTCTGAATTAGTTGAAAAAACCTTGGGATGATATCTAAAACATCAGACTTGTGCTTTAACATGTAAACCCAAGTGAATCGTGTACAATCATCAACTAATGTGAAAAAATAAGAGTGGCCCATGTATGAAGGAGTAGCAAATGGCCCCCAAACATCAGCATGTATGAGATCAAAAGGACATCCAAACAAATGATTATGTGAGATAAAAGGTAAACGTTTCTGTTTAGCTAAAGGGCATACATCACATGACATATCATGGGTATATTTAACAGAATCTATATGTAAAATGTCTTTCAGTGTATGTAAGCGAGATAGGGATAAATGGCCAAGCCTGGAATGCCACAAATCAGCTAATGTCTGGTGAGAAGTAGTTGCACAAACCAGTGGAGGAACTTAAGCATCAAGAATGTACAAACCACCGCGCAAATCACCCCTGCCAATCGTCCTCAAAGTGGACCTTTCCTGAATAAGACAAGAATCAGTATTGAATTGCACCAGAAGAGAATTACCAGAGGTTAGCACACTGACGGATATCAAATTATACTGGAATTGGGGAACAAACAGAACCCCCTTTCATCTACAAACGACAAAACAGAGTAACTGTTTTGGCATGGGTTACATCAATACGTGTATCATCAGGTAGAACAATCGAAGTGGACACGGGGTAAAGGGTCGTGAAGAAATCCTTATTATAGCATATGTGGGCAGATGCCCCAGAGTCAACTATCCAACAATACGAAGGTAAGGAAACAGAAATCCTTTGGACAAGTACCTGCGATGTGAGAAATAGCCTTGGGCTCACTCTTGATTATCGCAAGTTTCGTTTGTAGCATAGCTAAAATGTTGTGACACTGAGCGATAACACTGGATGCATCAGAGGTCGCACTTGAATCAGAATCTTTGAGGGTCACGGCATTGGCAGAGTGTTGTGACTGGGAATTCTGATTTCGAGACCCTCCTTTCGGCCGATAACAAGGTGGATACCCGTGTATCTTGTAACACCTATCAACTGTATGACCAAGATATTACAATGTGTGCAAACCGGACGATCTCATCGTGGCCTCTGGTTCCCTTGAGAATGTACTTGCGTCGGAGCTGGCGTAGCCATGGTTTGATGAGTTGCAAATCCAACAGCAGGTGGCAGGGGAAGAATAGAAAGGGAGCGTTGATGCTCTTCTTGTGCAATCAAAGAAAAGGCCTTATTCACCGGCGGAGGAGGATCCATCAAGAGGATTTGAGAGCGCGTCGTACCAAAAGACTCATTCAGACCCATAAGAAAGCTCATAAGGTATTCAAACTGTGAGAAGGCCTCAACCTGCTGAATGCCGCCCCACTCACACTTACCGCAAGTACAACCTGGTCGATAGGTTGTATATTCGTCCCACAAACTCTTCAGGCGTGAAAAATAGATAGAAACCGATTGTTGTTCTTGAGCAAAGGTAGCCATACTGCACTTAAGTTCAAAGATGTGAGGTCCATTCTTGCGTTGAAATCTATCTTTGAGGTCAAGCCAAATTGCGTGCGCCGAATCAGAGAAAATGATGTTGGACGAGATATTCTTGGAGACCGAATTCAAAATCCAGGCGATAACTACATTGTTATTACGAATCCAAGATGATAGAAGATCATCGGTCGGTTTCGACAAAGAACCATCAACAAAACCTACCTTATTCCGGATGGACAAAGCGAGCAACATCGATCGACTCCAGGTGACGTAATTATCATCAGTGAGTAGATCGGAGACAAGAACCAAATTGGCAGTGTCATGGTGATGCAGGTAATACGGATTCTGTGGATCACAATTTGCAAAGGAAAGCTGAGCAGAAGAAGAAGAAGCGTGCGGAAAAGTCGCAGACTCCATTGATCACGAAGAATGAGAAGAAGAAGAAATAAAGGGGGAAGCAAAAAAAAAAAAAAAATTACTCTAATACCATATAAGCGTAAGTGGGAAGAGAATATTTGCCACACTCAATTCACTTATAATAAAGGTATATATACAATCAAAGAAGCTAACTGAAGGATAACAGACTTAACTAAAAGATAAAAAGATAATTAACAAACTAACTAAGCCTATTCTAATAAAGGGAGTGTTTTTGTAAAAAAATTTTTTGTTGCAAATGACAAAAAGAAGGTTGGTTTAATGTAATTTATGACTTGCATGTTGATTATTTGCTTTTTTTTGGTAAATGCCAAATGGCAAAAAATTGATTTAATGCAATTTATCGCCTTTGTAATTTGAGTCGAAAAACAACAAATAATGTGATGTGATTATGTACACCAATTCATCTAATGAACTTTGGCATATTGAAGAGGTGGATAAGAAAATGATTGCAACTCTGGTTCCTTAAAGTAGAAGGAGAAGTAGAAAATATGATGTAATTATACACACCAATTCATCTGCTCAAACTTGGCATGAGGAAGGTGGACAAGAAACGATTACAAGTTTGGTTCGTACGCCACATATAATTTGATTTAGTTGTATTATTTTTCTTCTTTATTTTTATTTATTTTTGTTTCCATTTAATTTTTTTATTTTGGATAAATTGGAATTTTCTAGGTTAGGATTTAAGAGGGTCTAATCACAACTTTGCAATTTTTTCCTATTTATGTAATTTTTTATAATTGAATATAATTACCAATAGTAAAAAAAATAATGTCATTATAGTTTCTAATATTATGACAACAATTAATATTCATATTCTAAAAGTTATTTCATTTCATGGGAAGATTGAATTCTCTATATTTTCAACAAAAGTATAGCTCAACTGGCCTCAAATAAGGTTTTGATCAAAATGTCATGGGTTCGAATCCCCCTATCCCCAAATGTTGTTGTACTAAAAAAAACTCTATGATTAAAAAAATAAACTCAATACTTATTAATGTATTATTATTAAAAAGTTTGAAATAAAAAGTAATATTTTTTTAAAAAATTAATTTATTAAATAGATCTTCCTGATTTAATGAACTTTTGTAAACAAAAATAAATTAACCAATAGATCTCTATGAAACTTCTTTTATAGATTCAAAGAGTTTTAACCACGTATCTAATTAGGGTGCGATTGCAGAGTTGAGTTGAGTTGTGCAAAGTTGAGTGTAGGAAATCTGTGTTTGGGGTGCAGAGTTGAGTTGCTGCATGAAGTGTTTGGGGTGCAGAGTTGAGTTGAGTTGAGTTGTGCAGAGCTATCTGGTGCAATTTTTTTTAAGATCAAATAATCAGTTTTTATCTTATGGTTTTAAGATCAAATAATCAGTTTTTATCTTCACATCATTCACGATACATTCATTCATGACAAAAGAATTAATGACATGTTATCAAATCTTATCTCTCATGCCCCAAAAAATTAAAGTATACAAAAATTATTATCGTTCGCAAAATATATCTAACGAAATAAACATGAAGTGCCTAGGTCATCTTGGTTTAGTAAACGATGGGTGGAGTAGGTGTTCAACCAGTCATACCAAGAAGATGCAAGCAATATCTCTTCTTGGATTGTGGTGGGACTTGGAAGAAACAACCCGTCCTCTAGATGTTTGCGACTAAGGGAATCATCCTTGGTCAACCCTTCGATTGCATATAGTTGGTCTACAACATCTTTACGTCTAACGGATTCCATTTCATATTTTTCTTTTCTTAATCACTCCCTTATAACTTTTTTTTTCGTTTCAGCAATGGAACTTATGGATAATTCAACTTAAACCTCCTCTTTTTTTGTAACCCCGTAAAATCAAATGCATTAATTGTATTTGATTTAAATTTGAATTTTTGGATAATCGGATAAGAATTATGAATATAGAGATTTTTTAGGAAAGAGTGTTTCAAAGTCTAAAAAGGATTAGGATTTATGTTTCAAAAAAAGGATTAAGATTTCTTTTTAAAAAAAGAGGATTAGGATTTCCTTTTTTAAAAAATATGATTTCTTGTTCTAAAAAGGATTAAGACTTTTTGCTACCTATTTAACTAAAGAGTAATTGCAACTTAAAGGTTGCACTTCAAAATTCTCCTCCTTTTCTCCTTCTTTTCTTTTCATCTCACTCTTTATCCCATCGGACAATCGCGCAGAGTTTCGCCAGAAAGTAGTCGGGTCATCGCCGAAAAGTTGTCGAACCACTGTCGGAAGTCGCTGGACCACCGCCGGAAGTCGTCAAAAGTTGTCAGACCACTGTCGAAAGCCGTCGGACCACCACCAGAAGTTGTTGGACCAATGTCGGACCGCCGCTGAAAGTCGTCGGACCACCACCGGAAGGGAATCAAGGTTTAGGAAAATTGGTGGAGGGGTGTGAATTGATTTTGTGGGGATGTAAGGTGAGAAAATTAGGGGAGATATTTGGGGAAGTGAGGAGTTGGGAACTCAACCCAACTCAATGCCCCGAGCTCGTTTTTTAAACCAACTCAACTCAACTCATATTAATGATTTCCTTGCATTCACAAAGATGATTGCAAAAAAGTTTTTTTTTTCTCGATTACTAGATAATTAATATGAATTAGAAAATAGAAAAATATATATTTTAGCTTAAAAGTAAAATTTAAAATTAAGCGGATAATCAAATGAAGCAAAAAAAAAAAAAAACGTTTAAGTAAAGTTTGAAATTAAACTTTTGTAAATAAAAATAAATTTATCAATAGGTCTTCTCGATTTAATGAACTCTTTAACTAATGAATCTACTTGAAACTTCTTTCATAGATTCAAAAATTCTAAATTGAGTACCACTATTTAATTAATGATTCTCTTGAATTCGAAAAGTTCATTGCGAAAAAAAAATTGTTTTTCAATTACTAGATAAAAAGAAAAGAAAAAAGAAAAAAAATATTTTAATTTAAATTAAAGTTTAAAATTAAGTAGATAATCAAATCATGCAAATCAAAATAAAAAAAAAACGTTTTTTTAGTTTAAATTAAAGTTTAAAAATAAGTGGGTAATTAAATGATGCTAATAAAAAATAATTATATATAATATTAAAGTGTGATTCTTCATTTTCCATATTTATAAGACCTTGCATTCAACTTTTATATCTACCACACATTTTTAATATCCTAATTTCTACCTAGTACTATCTGAATGGGCGTTGGAAGGGAGAAACTTTTGATTTTTACTTTTACGCTTCTTAATTAAAAGACTTTCTATTTTACTCTTTTTAATTTAATGATTTTTCCTTTTTCTCTCCTAAAATCACTGCACATGTGATCTTTAATTTGAATAAAAGCTCTAAAATTTCAACTGGTCTTCAATCTTCCAACTAACTAATGTATATTTGAATATAAAATGATACAACAATACTTATTTATGTCTTATATATTAATATTTTTTTTATAAATAACTAATAGGGCATGTTTGTAAGCAATCTGAAAATGGAAATTTGAAAATAAGGGATTCAATAAAAACAAAGTTGTATTTCATGTTTTCGGATATGTGTTTGATAGCAGATTTAGAAATTTGATTCTATTTTGAAGTTTTAAGTGTGCCCTATAACATATTTATAGATCATAAAATTAGTTGTACTTGCAAAATTAAATATTAGATTGAATATACATTATTAATAAATTTATGAAATTTTTATAAATTTTATAGAATTATCATTTTATAATATAACATTATATAATATATAATATATTATATTATGCATATTTTCATTTTACAAAAGTAAATTGAGTTTATAGCATAAAATATTATATTTATTATGATTTTACCTTTGTTTAATATAATTCTGCATGGTAAAATTTTAAATTAAGAATCTGGATATAATAAAAACATAAAAATGTTGTTTTCAGAATTTTCCGACACATCTGCCAAACACATATTCACTTAATTTAGTGAATCCGAAAACATAAAAAAAAAATCATACCAAACAAACCCTGATTTTGTAATGAGTATTTGAAAAGTTAATAACAAAAACTAAAATAATATATTTGAACGATTGTTTTCAAGAATACAAAATTATTATGCAAGTTTTTTTTTTTTAAAAAAATAAACTAATATTCAAATATTTTTTATATATATATTTAAAAATAAAGTTTTTTTTTAATGAATACTTAAAAAGCTAATAACAAATGCTAAAACAATAGTTTTCGAAACCTATGTTTTTTTTTTTGAGAAACTAAAACTATTTTGAAACATTTTAATTTTTTAAAAATAAACTAATATTTAATGATTTTTGAATGTGTATTTAAAAAGTTAAGAACAAAAACTTAGAACAAAGATTTGATACCATTATTTTTTGAGAATATGAAATTAAAATCATTGAAATACTTTTTTTAGAAAAAATAAAGAAGATTAGATTTTTTTTTGATAAACCAAGAAAAAATTAGATTTATACAACCATAATCATAACCCTCAAATGAAATAGGAGAAATCAAAATCTCTCCTACATCGATATTACAAAATATATATATATATATATATATAAAAATAGAGTTTAGTTTATTCCAATATGCATATATGATAGGATCAATTTGAATGGATTCGTGATATAAATTGATTTGTTTACCTAATATAATATTTTTCTTTTTATTTTTTTAATACATCCGGGTTCTTTTTAGAGGTGGGTGAAGATAATTTTGTTAATCAGAATATCCCTTTAATATAGGGGTAAAATATGGGTAGAGATTTTAAAACATACTCAAATTTTATTTGATACAATTTTACATTTTTGTTAACTCACTCTTATTAAACAATTTGTGTATAAAAATGTGACGCATGGTTCAGGTAATTTTTCAAATTTGAGAAACTTAGTTTCAGGCTCATTTTGTGTTTTTTAAGGATTTTTTTGGGTCAAGTGGTTAATTGTTTAACCTTTCAGGGACCCTAATAACCAAGTCCTCGCCTTTCAATTTAGGCGTCCAGCATCCTAAGTTTCATATCGAGCTTTCCAAAGGGAAACTGAGGTACATCCCTCTTCTTTACTTGTTTAGGATTTCTCTCGTATGGTTTTTGGTTAAAAAAATAATAAATAAAAGTGAGGAAGGATCGCGTCGCATGCAGACCCCCCCTGCGCTCGGCTTCTTCTTCGCGTGAGGGTGCACCCACCATCATCGTCGCTTCGCCTCCGGTCGGACGGTGTCGCCGATTGTCGCGCGGTTCCTTCCCTCTCCCCTTCGTTCTTCGTCTGCACGCCGATCCCTTGTCGGTTCTTCTTCTTCACCCGAGGAGATGGTTGCCGACAAGAGAAACCGAACGTCGTCCAAATCCCCGCACTCAAAGCACCGACTCTCCGCCCTCCCTTTGTTGCATGTTAATGTAACCATGCAAAACTGCAAGTGTACAGTGTCAAGTTTTAATATAGTGATTTGAGGTTTCAAGTATCGTTCTCAGGAATGGTTTTCAAGATTGATTAAGTACTAAAATACTAATTCTCAATTTTATCTAAACAAAACTAAAGTGACAAAGATGGAATGAAATAATCACTAAATACGAATGTGGAGACGCAAATATGAGAGAAACGTTAGGGAATTGATTTCACCAATTAATTCATTATTTTAACGCATGGAATTGACTTTGGTCGTGAGATTATAAACAAGAAGGTAAAGGTAATCAAAAGACTCTCTCGAGCCCAATTGACCTCAAGCAACACGATAAACCTAAAGTCTCCATTAAGATTTTAAAAGCATGCAAGACATTAAGAAACTTCTTTAAAAAGTTTTCCGAAGAACCCTTCACTATTGTGTAAAGTGAAGGGATCGGATCCTGCAGCGGAAGCGATTGTTAATCGCGTGTTCTTATTTAGTTACATGGATTTCAATCAAAATCAAATAAGGCTAAGATTAAGCATGCTTTAAGAAATTGGACAACAAGATTTTACCTTTGAAAAACTCTTTATTCAAGTGCTCCTTCTCCCACGATCACGATCTCAGCAACTCGAACCCGAACGATCACGAACACTATCACCGGATCTTCTTCGTTGTTCTCCAGGTGAGGGAGGAAGGTCGATTCCTTTTAGGGTGAGGTGAGATGATCTTGTGAAAATGTACTTGGAACTCTTTCCAACAATATGAGAGAATGCTCTAGGGTTTCTCAAATAGATTGGTTACCAAAGTTGCATCTCATGCAACTATATATATAGGGAAATAGGATGGAAATTACCATCCTATCCCTCCGTTATTCTCTCATTAGTATATGGTTTATATGTGAATCTAATTCACATTAAAACCATATATTATACCAATTATATCATATATAACTGATATAACACCTCATATATGAAATTGAACACTTCAATTTCATTCATAACTTTATACCCTCAATATTTCTATGTTGAGCCAACGGAGGGACCTAATGGACCTACAGTTCATGAGGTCCAATGATGTGAGATTAACTAATCAAACTCTTTGATCTAGTTAATCAATATTCATTAACTGCAAGTCATTCCACTATAAACTTGTAGCTGCACTATTCTCACTGTAGTTTATATTGTGTCCATTGATATAATTATTACCCATGAGTCAACTCTTCACAGGTTGTTCGTAATCACAGTTGGGTCAAATTACCGTTTTACCCCTGTGATTACATCTTTGTTCCTTAAGCACCACTGATCCTCTAATGAACAACAAGTCTAAGGTCCTACCATGACTCGCACTTTTGTCGGTTTAGAGGCGGGGCCCGTTGTTCAAGACCTGGAGTCAGTTCTTAAGGGAACAACCTATCTAATTCCTTAGTGTAGGAATGAGTGAATTTCATCTTGTATAGTTAAATCCCCAACTACCTACGAGGTTCTATCCCTGAGAAGGTAGGCTTATTGAGTCGGCTACAGGCCACTCTCACCCATACTAGTCTAAGGACAAACCCCTATAAGCAGGAGTTCTTAACTTACTCAGGATTCAGGTCGAGTCATTAATGACCATCTATAAATTATTAGTCTTATCCTGTTAACGGTGTTATACTAGTTAGACTAATAATTTGCAGTCCGGTCTTGTATGAACTCTTCATACAGGATGCCCCCACTCGCATGTCAACCACATGAATGAGTTGGATTACCTCATTTGTACTAATTACAAAGTGGGTCGTATCCATGGTGTTACCAGAATAAGGTTTCCAACCTTATTCTTATACCATAGACCATTTAGGTTATATTCTTGAACACAATCCAAATAGTGTCTACTAAACTGATGTTCAAGATACATTATAACCTTGGAGCTTAGTTTATTGGATTTATAAAGCAAGAATATCATTTTATCAAAACAACTAACTCTTTATTTATTTGATCAAAATTACATAAGTTTAGGGCACAATTCCCAACATAAAGATTTACTAAGGGTTTTGGCAATTTTATTCTAATCTAAAGTTTATTCTCTCGAACTAAACCAAAACCAATTAATCATGCAATTCTTGGCCAGAGAATGACAAGCATTAAGAACAAACTACGAAAAGTAATTCAACACAACCAATTCAAAATAATTTCTAAAATAAATCCATAAAAGGTTACATCAATCTCCTAACAATGAATTTAGTTACTCATAATCACTACAAAACAGACTAAATCCATGCTAGAATCCATCAAACAAAACTACAAAACTAATGAAAAAGAAAGAAAACGCTTTGATATTGATGTCGGTCCTTGTCTCTGAGCTCCAGTCACGATGAATTTAGTTACTCATGATCCCTACATAGTGTATGTCTCGGAAATTAGGGTCTAAATCTCTCAAATTTGGCTCCAGTCACAATGAATTTAGTTACTCATAAAAGGTTACATCAATCCCCTAACAATGAATTTAGTTACTCATAATCCCTCCATAGTGTATGTCTTAGAAATTAGGGTCTAAGTCTCTCAAATTTGGCTCCCCCCTCAAAAGGCATCAATAACACATATTTATACCTCATCTACACGACGTTGCGACGCTAGGCACCGCGTTGCAACACCGTGCCCTATGCACACGATTATTTAAGGAAAGCGATGTAGCTTTGAGATGCTACACGCAAGTGCACGTGATCGAAGTAATAGAAATGGAGTACTCCAGAGTATCGAACCCGCAGGGAACGAGTTTCACAAAGTTAAATCGGGAAAACAAGAAATGTTAGTTAAGATGCAAGTGAGGTAACTAGAGTTGTAAAATTATTGATGAAAGTGTGTTCTAAACTACTGAAAACTAAATAGAATTCAATGATAAAAGGAAGGGAATTCAAGTTGCTTTTGCCCTTTTGGAGAAAATGCTGTAAAAAATGCAACTGCAATTGTGCCAGCAATCTTAAACCTTAAGTAAATTGGGTTCTTCTCCTATTCGGTTTTGCATTGATCCCAAAACCTTTAGGAGTCTAAGCAATTAAACTCATATGTCTATGGCTAATTGAGCTTAGATAGTTTCGTACACAATCCTCTTGGTCTCAGAGTCTCGTCCTATGTCTAGGGTCGAAGTTTCGGATCTTATGTCTAAGTCCTTTCCTCCGTTAATTTTATGAGATCCGTTTTTCCTTGACCCTTTCAGTATCAAGTTCCAGCTTGTTGAACAAGTGCTAGTGATCGACTAGGGTTGCCCAAATTATATTCAATAAAATGAAACTTAGGGTCCAGTACCGACACAATTACCTTGCTACTTTAAGCTTGACATCTCTCTTCTATGGCATTCACAACTTGAACCCCTAAAGAGGGATTTAGTTCATGATTAAAACTAAGGAAAACAAAAACATTATTGATCAAAATTGTATAGTAAATGAAAACTACAAAGAACAACTCAAGAGATGTAAACTATGGAGCTCTCTACTTTTACTTGTAAACCTTACTTGTAAAAGCTTCAGTTTAATTAAATGAAAAGGACAATAAGCAAAATAATAAAAATTGCAGAATGTGAAAAAAAAGATATGGCTCATAATCTTTTATTCAAATGAGAAGAAAATGAGCAATGCATAAACTTTAACAAGAAACACAAGTAACGAAGTAAAGTAAACAAAATGATCAAAGTACAGTAGCGTTCAAACTCTAAAATAATCAGTAAGTAAAGAGAAAGAAAACCCTAGAAAACTCTCTTGTTAGTCGATTACAAAACCCACAAATGAGTTATGAATCTTTACCTCCAATATTTGTGTAAAAGAGGGATCAACCAAGGAGTTTTACAAGCTAAAAGAAGAATAAAAAGTTGTTGTAAATAAAAGACTATAAACCTTAAAAAAAAAAAAAAACTCTGTCTAAAACTTCAAAAATAACAGAAAATAGAGGAAGAAAAGTGCAGCTCGTATGTTGCAGAAAACCCATAAAACATCCTCTATTTATAGGTGATGCAAGTTAGGGCTTCCTTCTAAATCCACCCTCAATCAATGGGGTAATCATTTGGGAATGATTCTAGGTTGTATTCTTTCCAAAAATGAGCAACAATTTCCCAAAATCTCGAATTCCCAAAATTTGTGGCGTTTTTCCGAAAGTCTGGAAATGCAACAACAATTTGTTCAACATTTTGTCTCGTATTCTGGCTTGTTTGTCTGGTCACTTTGCTGGTTCAAATGTGTCTGCAATTTCCTTGACATTTTTTTCTACTCTCCTTTTCCTTCACAAAAACACACCAAATTAGCTTGTTTTCCACCATTTTTCAATCATTTCTTATTTTTCACAAATTTTAGCAACCTTAAACAATTTTACTCATGAATGATATTTTTAGCTTGCCACAAAATAAATAATTGCAATAAAATAGAAAAAATGATCAAATTTAGGTATAAATAATCCTCATAAATGAGAATTATCACACCCCCAAACTTAAGTCATTGTTTGTCCTCAAGCAATCAAACAATGAGAGTATTCAAAAATGAATTTCAACAACTAATCTCAAATTCTTGACAAAATAAAAATCCTCTCAGGGGACATCTCAAGTTCATAACGCATGTTTATCACAACCAATTTTAATCCTACCTTAGTCCTTAACTTTAACATTTTTTCACCCATACTTTCCTAAAAATTGTCTTTCTACTCTTCTAGTCTCATCTTACTTGCTTCCTACATAGGCCATCTCTTGACACACAATTTTAACTTAACAAAAAGAAAGACTCCCCCAAACTTATTTCTTTTTACTGCCAAGCAATTCTTTTTTTTCTTTTTTTGCCTTATTTCTTTCGAAATTTTTAAGTTCTTAAGCAATTTTCCAGGTAGATCCCAAGGTAGAGGTGTTCTCTAAACGATCATCTTAAGTACCTCAGTCTATACATGATCCATCCTTAGACAAAAATTACTCAATCATTTCTCAATTGATAGAAATAAGGTTTTTTTTTTTTGCATAACTTACTCAAAAGAGATTGGGTGATTGACCTTATCCTCCTTAGATCTTCTTCCTAATAGAGTTTGATCCTTTAACCAATGACGTTGAAAGTGTGTTCTGTTCCATCTTATAAATCCACAACTCCATATTGCATCACAGCGTGTCCTGACCATCTCAACCTCAGTTTTGCATTGAGGAGTTTTCATTGTGATTTCTTCATCTTTTTCTTCCGAGTCTTCTTCATCATCCAATTGCACTTGAAACTCCTGCAAATATAGAGATTTTTGTATCTCGATCTTTGAACATTCCTCCCTTTCCCCTGAGTACCTCAATGCATTGAGTACATTAAATTTGATCTCTTGATCATTAACTCACATTGTGAGTTCTCCCTTCTGCACATCGATCAGTGTTCTACCAGCTGCTAGGAATGACCTTCCAAGAATGATTATGACATCTTTATCAGCTTCACAATCAAGGATGATGAAGTTAGCAGGGAAGACGAACTTGATTACTTTAACCAACACATCTTCGATCTTCCCTATTGGACGAGCTATCGACCTGTCTGCTAGTTGCAATGTGAAGGGAATGAGAATCCCCGCGCAGCGGAAGACGATCGAATCGTCGTGGTATCATCATGCAACATGCTTATTAAAATTGATCTAACTATTAGATCTAGGCTAAACATGCTGAAAATTTTACAAAGAAGAAGGAAAACTTACTTGTTGTAGACCAATTCAGCAAACTCTCCTTGTAGATCACGAACTCTTCGCGCTTCTCGATCTCTACGAACTCTTCCCAATATCGGATCCCAAACACTACCAATTGATCTTCTTGGTTGTTCTATTTTGGAGAAGGGAAGTTTGTGGGAACTTTATGTTTTGGAAAGAGATGAGAAAATTGAGAGAAAAGAGAGAATTTCCCTTAGCTTCCAAAGCTTAGTTTAGGTTCAATTAGGTTACCAAAACCCTTTTGCAAAGGAGTTTAAATAGTGGAATGATGAAGTTCACAACTTCACTTTATTACCACTTTACCACAACCATATGTTATGTAAATCTCATTTACATAATTATATAATATAAGATATCTCATATCTTGTGTTGCAAATCTCATTTGCAATAATTGTGGATTTAATTAAATTGAATCACATTCAATTTATTTTCTCTCTATCAATTTCTCCAATTAGCCTTTAATTCAACAATTAGGCTAATATATAGTTTATTATAAATCTCATTCATATTAAACTATATATTATATCATCTATATGATATAAATACTCTTTAAGGTGAAATTGAACACTTCAATTTCATACCAAAACATTAACCCTTCTTTTATCCCAGATTGAGCCAACCAAGGGACCTAATGAACCTACATTGACGGGCTCCAATGATTTGAGGTTAACCAACAAACTCTTTTACCCGGCCAACCAATGTTCATTAGCTACGATGATACTCCACTAAAGCCCAGAGTTGTACTCCCATCGATGTAGAATATTACGTGTCCATTGATATAACCAATGCTCATGAGTCGACCCTTCACAGGTTGTTCGTTAGACATGACTGGGTCAAATTACCGTTTTACCTCTGTGTCTACATCTTGTTCCTTAAGTCCCCACTGCTCCTCTAATGAACAACATATTGTGATGGTCCAACCATACACAACACCCTTCTCGGGTCGGTGAGAAGGTGGGCGCGCCGTTGTCCAAGCCCCGGAGACAAAGACTTAAGGAACAACCCTCTAGATTCCCTATAAAGCGGGAACGAGTGAATTCCATCTCGCGTAATTAGGTTCCCGACTCTCTACTTGGTTCTCACCCTCGAGAAGATAGGCATATTGGGCGAGTAACCAAGACCACCCTCACCCGTACTAGTCAAAGGATGCACTCGCGCATGAGGCGAGAGTCGATGTCGCTCGTGATTCGTGTCGAGTCACTAATGGTCATCTACGAATTTATTAGTCTTTCATCATCAACGGTGTTATATCGATAAGTCTAATAATTCACGGTCCGGCTTGTACAATCTCATTGTACAGATGCCCCCACTCGCATGTCAACCACATGAACGAGTCGATCACCTCGTTTGTATCTAATGCAAAGCGGGCGCATCCACAATGTATCCGAGGATTAGGTCTCCAACCCCATCCTTATATCATAGACCGTTCGGGTCATTAACTCGAACGTGATCCTCCTTGTGTGTCAACTACACACCGTTCAAGTTCTAGTTCTCTCATATATTCAATGACCCTGGAGCTTAGTTTATTGGAAAGGTTTAAAATATTTCCGAGACACAAAGTGAAGAAATGAATAACTCTTATTAATTTCAAAACAATATTTTACAACCATGAGATTAGGACAGAAATCCCAACACAATGTCACTGTTGTAGGTCTTGCTTCCCCAATTTCAAACTTCCTGAAAATTGATAGGGGCATCAGATTGATGCTTGCTCCCAGATTGCATAGTGCCCTTCCTATATTTGTGCTTCCAATCATGCAAGGGATCATGAAACTTCCTGGATCTCGCAATTTTGGTGGCAATTTACTCGTGATAAGTGCGCTGCAATTTTTCGTCAGTGCCACCATTTCAAATTCTTACAATCTACGTTTCTTTGTCAAAATATCTTTCAGGAATTTAACGTAGTTAGACATCTGCTCAAACGCCTCCACCAATGGGATATTGATGTGGAGTTGCTTAAGGATGTCTAGGAACTTGTTAAATTATGCATCCTGAGTCTTTTTCTTGAATCTTTGGGGAAATGGGGGTGGTGGTCTGTATTCCTGAGTTGATGTTGACTCTTTTATTGTCACATTTTTCTTTTACTGCTCCTGGTGCTTAGCGATCCTTCCTTCTGTCGCTTCACCTACATTATCTTTGTTTATCTCTTCGGCTTTCTTACTTGTCTTCGAGCCTTCTTGTTCCTTAGGCATCTCGAGTCCTTCGTAATTTGTTCCACTTCTCAAAGTTATTGCCTTGCAATGCTCCTTGCCTTCTCGCTGTGGAATCTTTGTTGTGTTGGGTAATGCCCCTAGCGGTCTATGTTTCATCTCATTAGCCAGTTGTCCAACTTGTATTTCAAGATTACGTAGTGATGCAACTTGACTCTGAATGATGGCGGCTTGGCTCTATATGATGGAATCATGTTTTCTCATTGTGGCCTCATTTCTAGCCATGAATTCTTTCATCAGATTTTTCAATGAAGAATTTTGTGCTGACGATTACAGTTGCAATTGTGTTGCATTTTTTTTTGTGTATACAACTGTGGTGGTTGATTATTGAATCTTAGTGAAGTTCCTTGCTTCACGTACTAATTTGAATTTGGTATGCTTGCATTCTGCTCTCCCCAAGAAAAGTTCGGGTGATGCCTCCAACCTGAGTTATATGTATTCGAATACGGGTTCGACCCATTTTGTCCTTCATAGCATACAGAAGCGGGATTGTAAGGACAATTGTTAGCAAGATAATTCTCATTGTAATAATAGCAACTAGAAGTGCCAATATGATTCAGATTAGCAATAGGAGCCTGGTTCCCCAAAGTAAAGGTCTTCTTCATTGCTGCTATATGAGCATTTAATATTGTTATTGCATCCACTTCATGTATTCCTGCAACATTTCTAGTGTTGTGTGTTTCATCCTCCCCTCATTGGCTATTGTTTGAAACCATCGTATCCAAAATTTCGTTGGCCTCATTTACTGTCTTATTCAACAATGATCCATTGGATGATGCATTGACTAGAGTCTTTGATGCATGTGTCAATCCATTGTAGAAATGCTGTATAAGAAGACAAGTTGGCAGTCCGTGGTGTGGGCATGTTCGAACCAACTTCTTGAAACGTTCCCAAGCGGTATCCACCCCTTCATTCACTCCTTGTTTGAACGTGATTATTTCTCCTCTAATATATACATTCTTTGTGGGTGGGAAGTACTTCAAAAGAAACTTCTCTACCAGTTCATCCCACGTTCTTATGGAGTCGGGAGGAAAAGAGTCGAGCCATGCTTCAACATTTTCCTGTGAGGAAAAAGGGAAAAGTTTTAGCCTTAGGGTGTCATCAGAGACTCCTGTTAATTTGAAGGAATTGCATATCGTGAGAAACGTTTTCAAATGCTTATGTGGGTCTTCATTCTTTAGTCCTGCAAATTGACCCATTGCATTAAGCATATGAAACATCATTGGTTTTAGCTCAAAGTGATTGGCTTCGATGGTTGGTTATGCAATTCCAGTGTTCAGATTTTGAAAGGTTGCAACTGCATAATCCCTGATTGCTCGATCTCGTTCTTCTACAATAAAGATGGAATTTTGTGGAGGAATTGCTCTTTGTTGTTGCACGTATCCTCCATTTGCTGAATTTGCTTCAGGGTCCATGTCAGGTGGATCCATTTGTACTTCCTGCAAAGTAGTTTTGTCACAAATCTCTTGTTCGATCAACTCCTGCAATTATTTTTGCTTCCCCCATCTGTTGTCTACGGCATTGGTGGAAAGTTCTTTCGATCTCGGGGTCTAGCTCCAAGAGGCAGAGCTCTTTTTTCATGCACCAAATTCGACCTGCAATTTTACGTGTAATTCTAGCTTGGGTCCCAGAGAAAGTGAAATTGCTACTGCAATGCAGCAACAATTTGTCCTGCAATCTCGTTCACAATTCTTATATCCGAAATAACTTGTTAAATTGTCGTTCCCTAGCAACGACGTAAAAAACTTGATAACGCTACACACAAGTGCAGTGATCAAAGTAATAGAAACTAGAGTAATCTAGAGTATCGAACCCAAAGGGAATGGGTTTCACAAAGTTAAATCGGGAAAATAAGAAATGCTAGTGAAGATGCAAGTGAGGTAACCAGAGTTGTAAAATTGTTGGTGAGAGGGTGTTCTAAACTACTGAAGACTGAAAAGAAATCAATGATAAAATGAAGGGAATTGCAATTGCAATTGTGCTAGCAATCTTAAACCTTAAGTAAACCGTGTTCTTCTCCTATTCGATGTTGCTCCCAAAACCTTTAGGAGTTTAAGAAATTAAACTCATATGTCTAGGGCTAATTGAGCTTAGATAGTTTCGTACACAACCCTATTGGACTCGGAGCCTCACCCCATTGAAGGAATCTGAATTCCTATGAGCAAAAGAAACACAATTGAATCGTAAAACTTGATTTGTTTTGGCTAAATGCCAAATATCAGAACATTGGTAAAAATACAGAAAGATAAGCAATATTGGCATGGAATCAACATAATTAAACATGTTGTAAACAAAATTCTCTAAACTAAAAACAAATCGAATATTACCTTTGTAGTTTCTAAAAGATGCAGCAACTCCTTGCTTTTCTAGCAAATTCTACACAACACAAGAACTTTAGATTTTTCTTCTCTTTTCAACAGGCACCACCACTAATAAAACACTCCCTATGTCTCTGAGTTCTTAGATCTTGGCTTGGTGGAAAACCTCCAACAATTGGAAAAAAAAGATTTCTTTTAGAGAGATTGAGAGAGAGAGAATTTTTCCAGAGCATCAACCTTTGATCGATCTACGTTTTCAATCAATCTGATCGATTGAAACCATTTACTCCACTTCCTCTTTCCCTATTGATAGGGAAGTTGAGGGGTAGTGGGAACGTATCACAATGACACACTCCCTTAATTAAATTAATAAAAAATAATTAACTTATTAATTTAATTAATATAAATAATATAGTTAAATCATATTTAATTATATATTAATTTTAATTTTAATTAAATCACATTTAATCAAAATTAAATTAAATATCATATATTTAATTTAGTTTAAATAATTATTAAATCACATTTAATCTTTTTCCCTCTTAACCTATTGTTTTAAATATGAATCTCATTCACATTTAAATAATATTTGAACTCCTTCAAATATTTAATTCTCTCATTTAATTAACTTTGTATCATATTCAAATTAAATTTATAATATAAAGTTTCAATCTACATAGAAACTTTATATTATAATGTATCTCCATACATCATGCTTATTCCTTAATTGAATTTGAACATTCCAAATTCAAATGATCTAAGAACCCTTTACGAGTTAGGATGTGGACCTAATTGACCTACAAATCAGAAGCTCCAACGATACAAGATTATTCAGTTAATCTCATTAACCTCATAATCGATATTCGTTAACTTCGAGAACACTCCACTATAGTCCCGCAGTTGCACTCTTCTCACTGCAGATATATTTCTATGTTCGTGGATATCGACCAATAGCAGCAAGTCAACCCTTCACGAATGTTTGTCACACCAGCTAGGTTAAATTATCGTTTTACCCCTGAGTTACATCTTTTACCTTAAGTCTCAGTGTTCCTCTAATGACAACCTGTTTATGCTCCTACCAATAAACAGAAGTCTCTCTCGGGCCAATGAGATGGTTAGGCCCTTTGTTCAAGTCCTGGAGACACCACTTAAGGGAACATTCATCTACTTACCCTAAAGGCAGGAACGAGTGAATTCCATCTTGTTAGGTTAAGTCCCCAGTTGCCTGCTCGGTCTTGTCCCTAAGAAGGTAGGCATATTGAGTCGACGTCTCGAGCCACTCTCACCCATACTAGTCAAAGGACAATCCCTCGCAAATAGGAGTTCGTAACCTGCTAAGGATTGAGATCAAGTTACCTAGGTCATCCTGTTGAAATAGAAACCTAACTAGTCAATGAAGTTATATCTAATGGTTACTATTTCGTGGTCCGATCTTATGTGATCTCATCACATAGGATATCCCTACTCACATGTCGTCTGCACAAACACGTTGGATCACTGTGTTTGCATCAAATACAAAGTGGGCCATATCCATAGTATTACCAGAATGAGGTACCCAACCATATTCTTTTACTATTACCGAGATCCTTATATGTCTACTACATTCAGTTCAATAGACATACAAAAGCCTCGGATGTTGGTTTATTGGATTTAGGGTTAATATAAGGCAACATAGAAAATCATTAAATAAACAATAACACTTTATTGATTTAATTAGAGCAGTATTACAAATTACGAGTTTTAGGGCATAAAACCCAACAAACTCCCACTTGAACTAAAACTCTAGTCTAGTGGGGTACATACAATCCAAAACAGTGGGTTACATAAATACAATAAACTAGGGTATCCTTATACCCATTACATTTCCCCCACTTGCCCTAGATTGCACTAGGTACATATCTCATGGACCTAGACTCTCCAGATTGTTGGGGTTTATGCCCTAAACTTGTGTAATTTTGATCAAATAAAAAAAGAGTTATTTGTTTTGATAAAATTATATTCTTGCTTTATAAATCCAATAAACTAAGATCCAAGGTTATAATATATCTTGAACATCAGTGTATTGGACAATATTTGGATTGTGTTCAATAATATAAGCTAAATGATATGTGGTATAAGAATAAAGTTGGAAACCTCATTCTGGTAACACCATGGATGCGACCCACTTTGTAATTAGTACAAATGAGGTAATCCACTTTGTAATTAGTACAAATGAGGTAATCCAACTCATTCATGTGGTTGACATGCGAGTGGGGGCATCCTGTATGAAGAGTTCATACAAGACCGGATTGCAAATTATTAGTCTAACCAGTGTAACACCGTTAACAAGACTGATAATTTTTAAATAATCATTAGTGACTCGACCTAAATGCTTAGTAAGTTAAGAACTCCTGCTTATAGGGGTTTGTCCTTAGACTAGTATAGGTGAGAGTGGCCTGTAGTCGACTCAATAAGCCTACCTTCTCAGGGACAGAACCTTATAGGTAGCTGGGGATTTAACTATACAAGATGAAATTCACTCATTCCTACACTAAGGAATTAGATAGGTTGTTCCCTTAAGAACTGACTCCAGGTCTTGAACAACGGGGCACCGCCCTCTAACTGACTTAAGAGGGTATGAGTCCATGGTAGGACCTTAGCCTTGTTGTTCATTAGAGGATCAACGACGCTTAATGAACAAAGAGGTAATCACAAGGGTAAAACGATAATTTGACCCAGCTGTGATTACAAACAACCTGTGAAGGGTCGACTCATGGGTAATGATTATATCAATGAAAACAATATAATCTACAGTAATCTACAGTGAGGAGAGTGCACCTACAAGTCTATAATGGAGTGACTTGTAGTTAATGAATATTGATTAACTGGATCAAAGAGTTTGATCAGTTAATCTCACATCATTGGAGCTCATGAACTGTAGGTTCATTAGGTCCCTCCGTTAGCTCAACATGGTTATATTGAGGGTATAAAGATTGGAATGAAATTGAAGTGTTCAATTTCATACATGAGATGTTATATCAATTATATATGATATAATATATGGTTTTAATGTGAATTAGATTCACATATAAACCATATAATAATGGAAAAATAAAGGAGGGATATGATGGTAATTTTCATCCTATTTTTCCCTATATATATAGTTGCATGAGATGCAATTGGTGGTAAAGGCTTTTCAACAAAACCCTAACACTCTCTCACATTGTGTTGGAAAGAGTTCCAATTACAATCTCACAAACATCTCACCTCACCTAAAGGGAACCCACCTTCCTCCCTCACCTAGAGAACAACGGAGAAGATCCGGTGGTAATGTCCGTGATCGTTCGGGTTCGTGTTGCTGAGATCGTGATCGTGGGAGAAGGAGCACTTGAAGAAAGAGTTCTTCAAAGGTATAATTCTTGTTGTCCATCTTGTAGAAATGCATGCTTAATCTAGTTAGATTAGTTATTGATTGTAATCCATGTAACTAAATTAAGAACACGTGATGTAACTAAATTAAGAACACGCGATGAACAACTGCCATCAGCGTTGCAACGCCGAAGGCGTTTCAACAATCATCAAACGGGTGAAAAAATAGATTTTTTAATTATATATTAAATATAAAAACGTTTTATATTTAATTTATTTTTAATCTATTTAATTTTAATTAATATAATTAGATTATATTAATTAAAATTAAATTTAGGGTGCCAAAATTGGTCTAATTTTGCTATTTAAAGTATGCAATTGTTGTGTAATTATTGCCATGCATAATGTATGCTTTTAATTTAGAAATCCCACCTTAGGTTAAGCATTTTCATGCATCATTTATAATATAAAGAGTTATATTATATAGTTTGCATGATTAATTAATATAAAGTGTTATATTAATTTATGGACAACATTGACATACATTATATATTATGAGATGATTATGCTATCTATGTCTTATTATTCATGAGATGAATGATCAAGCACTATAACATAGTATGCATGTCACCTAAGGTTAATTATTAGTTTTAAAATGTTTAGAACTTGGAAATAATAGACCTTAGGTTATCTAGTTCTAATTAGATTAGAATTAGGAACCAAGTAATTTATAAACAATGATTAAAAGAGGAACTCTGTCTAAGGAAAGTTCTGTCTAGGTTGGGGTATTTAAGTCGACTTTAAACTAACACCCCTACCCGAAACCGACTGGAGTGAAATTTAATCAGAGAGTTTATAAATTACAGTAGCGTCAGCGGGTTTATTAAGGGGTTAATAAACTAGAAATCCTATGCTTAATATAAAGAGTTATATTAGCAAACTTTGGATAAAATCAATGTAAGAGTTATATTGATTATCAATATAAGAGTTATATTGATAAGTTTAGGTAAAACCATTAGCCGGGTTTCAGCCTAAGTAAGATTCATATAGATTTAAAGTATCCAGTGGGAGGAAAAGTGTATATGATACATATTTTTCCACCTACGTATCTCCGGGAAGTTCACACCGTGAGACTCATACTTGGCCTCGTGGCGCAAACGGGAGCGTCCCCCTTCGGATGGTATTTGTATGAGTCAATATCAAGGTGAATGGAGAGAGTACTTATAGTGAGAGGGAGCAGGTTTAGTAAAAACAAAACCTATGGTCTCTTCAATGGCTTACATCGTAAGATCACTATGGTCACCGCTAGTTTGGCTCGGACCGGCACAATCCCTTCGGAGGGCTTGATCATAGGGATCGAACACAGTAGACACCCGAAAGGGATAAAGATTTTCTTAGTCTGTTTTTCAATCTAGTCCTCCCTTCAGTGGATTTTATTGGATGGGGACTCTGGGGTCTAAAGACAGAGGGTTACACTCACGAGTTACATAAGTTGTGTATGTATCCTGACCGAATAATGGTAACTAAAGCCTATAGGAATAAGAGTTATTCTGGCATTAGGTTTTGGTAAAAAATGTCTTGATCCAGAGGAAAAGTGTTTTTGATTACCCTTCGGTGTCATACATTCTAAACCTTTGGAGTATCATTGCAAATTATGAATGGCCTAGGAATCATTTGATAATTAGCTAAAACATGATTGGATTAGAATTATAGCAAGAAACTCATACAAGTTTTGTTTGTAAATTTTCAGCAAAATGTCTAGCTCTATAATTTCCTTATTGGGTGCGAAAAAGTTAACCGGAGAGAATATGATGACATGGAAAAACAAACTCAACACTATATTGGTAGTGGATGATCTGAAGTTTGTGCTAACTAAGGAGTGTCCTCAGGTGCCATGCTCGAATGCGTCACGAAATGTTCGTGATGCATATGATCGATGGATCAAGGCCAATGATAAGGCCAAGGTCTACATGCTGGTAAGTATGTCTGACATATTAGCCAAGAAGCATGAGGGCATGATGACTGCTAAGGAAATCATGGATTCCGTGCAGGGTATGTTTGGACAACAGTCCACACAGGCGCGACACAATGCCCTAAAGTACATATTCAACTCAAGGATGTTAGAGGGTTCATCTGTTCGGGATCATGTCATGGATATGATGGTAAACTTTAACATCGCGAAGTCGAATGGTGCTTCCATCGATGAATCGAGCCAGGTCGACTTCATTCGAAACCCTTCCGATAGTTTCCTCTGATTTTTAGAAGTAATGTTGTTATGAACAAGCTTACTTTTAATCTCACCTCCCTTTTGAATGAACTCCAGACCTTTCAATATTTGATGAAAATTCAGGGATCGAAAGTTGAGACAAATGTTGCCAGTAGGAGTTATCACAGAGGTTCGACCTCTGGAACAAAAACAGTGGCTTCATCTTCTTGTAACCTTAAAGGGAAGAAGAAGAACATGAAGAAGGTTGGTAAAGGGAAACGAACTGACAAATCTGCCGCTCAAAAGGGCAAGAAAGTCAAAGAACTTGTAGATAACGGAAAGTGTTTCCACTGCAACGAAGACGGGATTGGAAACGAAACTGTCCGAAATACATTGCAGAAAAGAAGAAGGAAGGTAAATATGATTTACTTTGCTTAGAAGCTTGTTTAGTGGATAATGATAAAACTGCTTGGATACTTGATTCAGGCGCCACTAATCATGTTTGCTCTTCTTTTCAGGGAATTGATTCCTTGCAGTAACTACAGAAAGGAGAGATAACGCTCCAGGTTGGAAATGGAGAAGTTGTCTCAGCTGTAGCAGTAGGCACGATGAAGCTTTATTTTGGCAAGAAATATATGTTGTTAGACAATATATTAGTGATACCAGGGTTTACTAGAAACCTTATTTCAATTTCTTGCCTTATAGAACAATGTATTTCTGTTTCTTTCTCTATGAATAAAGTGTTTATTTTGAAGAAAGGAGTGGAAATATGTTCGGCTTCATTAGAAAATGGATTGTATGTTTTAAGGCCTAATTCAGTCAAAATGGTTTTGAACACTAAATTATTTAAAACTGCAAACACACAAACTAAGAAACGTAAATTTTCTCCTAAAGAAAATGCTCATCTTTGGCATCTTAGATTGGGTCACATTAATCTCAATAGGATTGAGAGATTGGTAAAGAATGGACTTCTAAATGAGTTAGAAGAAAATACTTTACCTATATGTGAATCCTGCCTAGAAGGCAAAATGACTAAATGACCTTTTAGTGGAAAAGGTTATAGAGCCAAAGAACTTCTTGAGCTTATACATTCAGACCTTTGTGGTCCGATGAGTGTTAAAGCCAGAGGAGGTTATGAATATTTTATCTCTTTTATAGATAATTATATTTACCTAATACAACATAAGTCTGAAACACTTGAAAAGTTCAAGAAATTCAAGACTGAGGTTGAAAATCAACTAGGTAAAAGACTTAAAACACTTCGATCGGATCGAGGTAGAGAGTACATGGATTTAAAATTCCAGAACTATATGATAGAACATGGAATTACATCCCAACTCTCAGCTCCCGGCACACCACAACAAAACGGTGTATCCGAAAGGAGAAATAGAACCTTGTTGGACATGGTTCGATCAATGATGAGTTATGCTCATCTCCCTAGTTCCTTTTGGGGTTACGCAGTGGAGACTGCAGTATACATTTTGAATAATGTGCCCTCCAAAAGAGTTTCTGAAGCACCTTTTGAACTCTAGAAAGGACGTAAAGGTAGTTTATGTCACTTCAGAATATGGGGTTGTCCAACACATGTGCTTGCGACAAATTCAAAGAAGCTGGATTCATGTTCAAAGTTGTGCCTATTCGTAGGATACCCAAAAGAAACAAGAGATGGTTTATTCTATGATCCTAAGGAAGATAAGGTTTTTGTGTCGACAAATGCCATTTTCTTAGAGGAGAACCACATAAGGGACCACAAACCAAGGAGTAAAATTGTGTTGAATGAGTTAGACGGAACAATAGCAAAGGTTGCTAATAAAACTAGTACGTCAACAAGAGTTGTTCATACTAGCTTGCCTAGTCAAGAGAGTTCATCTCAAGAGTTGAGTATGCCTCGACGTAGTGGGAGGGTTATCACACAACCTGACCGTTACATGGGTTTATTCGAAATCCAAGTTGTTATACTAGATGACGACTGCGAGGATCCATCGACTTATAGTCAAGAGATGGTTGACAAAGACAAAGACAAATGGGTCATAGGCATGGACCAAGAAATGGAGTCTATGTACTTCAATTCTGTTTGGGATCTTGTAGAAAAATCTGATGGGACAAAACCTATAGGTTGTAAGTGGATCTACAAGAGGAAGCGTGGTGTAGATGGAAAGGTGTAAACCTTTAAAGCTAGACTAGTAGCAAAGGGTTATACCCAGGTTGAAGGGGTTGACTATGAGGAAACCTTTTCACCGTTGCTATGGTAAAGTCTATCTCAGATCCTACTTGCCATTGCAGCATATTATGACAATGAGGTATGGCAAATGGATGTCAAGACAACCTTTTTTGAATGGCAATCTTGAGAAAAACATCTACATGGACCAACCCTAAGGGTTCATTGAACCAGGACAAAAGCAAAAGGTTTGCAGGCTTAAAAGGTCAATTTATGGACTGAAACAAGCCTCTAGGTCCTGGAATATAAGATTTGATGAGGCAATCAAATCCTATGGCTTTGATCAGAATGATGATGAACCTTGTGTCTACAAGAAAATCATCGATAGTTCTGCCAATTCTGTCTACAAGAATATCTTACTGACATTAAGAATTGGCTAACTACGCAATTCCAAATGAAAGATTTGGGTGAACCGCAATTTGTTCTTGGGATCCATATTGTCCGGAACCGCAAGAATAAAACACTAGCCCTGTCACAAACATCTTACATCGACAAAGTATTGTTGAGGTTTAAGATGCAAGACTCCAAAAAGAGTTTATTGCCTTTTAGACATGAAGTTCATTTGTCTAAGGAACAGTGTCCTAAGACACCTCAAGGCATTGAGGATATGAGACGGATTCTTTACGCATCAGCTGTTGGGAGCCTGATGTACGCCATGTTGTGTACTAGGCCAGACATCTGTTTTGCAGTTGGAATGGTCAGTAGGTATCAATCCAATCCAGGACTTGAACATTGGACAACGGTTAAAACAATCCTTAAGTATCTACGGAGAACAAGCAACTACATGCTTGTGTATGGGACTAAGGATTTGATCCTTACATGATACACAAATTCTAACTTTCAGACTGATAAAGATTCTCAGAAATCTACATCAGGGTTAGTATTCACTCTTAACGGAGGAGCTGTAGTATGGCGAAGTTTCAAGCAGGGATGCATCGCTGATTCCACTGTGGAGGCCCAATATGTAGCAGCTTGTGAAGCAGCTAAAAAGGTCGTTTGGTTAAGGAAATTCATGCTAAATTTGGAAGTTGTTCCAAATATGAGTATGCCCATCACGATGTATTGTGATAACAGTAGTGTCGTGGCAAATTCAAGGGAACCCCGAAGTCACAAGAGGGGAAAGCATATTGAGCGGAAATATCATCTCATCCGGGAGATCGTGCATCGAGGAGACGTGATCGTCACGAAGATAACCTCGGAGCACAACGTTGCTGATCCTTTTACAAAGGCTCTCACGGCTAAAATGTTTGAGAGTTACCTAGAAGGTCTAGGTTTACAAGTATTCCCCAACTAGGGCAAGTGGGAGTATTTTGTACAAATGGTTTAAATGCCCTAGTTTATTGTATTTACATTACTGTAATGTTTTAGTACTCCACAAGCTTTAGGTCAAGTGGGAGATTGTTGGAATTTATGCCCTAAACTTGTGTAATTTTGATCAAATAAATAAAGAGTTATTTGTTTTGATAAAATTATATTCTTACTCTATAAATCCAATAAACTAAGTTCCAAGATTATAATATATCTTGAACATTAGTATAGTGGACACTATTTGGATTGTGTTCAAGAATATAACCTAAATGGTCTATGGTATAAGAATAAGGTTGGAAACCTCATTCTGGTAACACCATGGATGCGACCCACTTTGTAATTAGTACAAATGAGGTAATCCAACTCATTCATGCAGTTGACATGCGAGTAGGGGCATCCTGTATGAAGAGTTCGTTCAAGACCGGAGTGCAAATTATTAGTCTAACCAATGTAACACCGTTAACAGGATAAAACTGATAATTTATAGATGGTCATTAGTGACTCGACCTGAATCATGAGTAAGTTAAAAACTCCTGCTTATGGGGGTTTGTCCTTAGACTAGTATGAGTGAGAGTGGCCTGTAGCCGACTCAATAAGCCTACCTTCTCAGGGACAGAATCTCGTAGGTAGCTGGGGACTTAACTATACAAGATGAAATTCACTCATTCCTACACTAAGGAATTAGATAGGTTGTTCCCTTAAGAACTAACTTCAGGTCTTGAACAACGGGGCCCCGCCCTCTAACTTACTTAAGAGGGTATGAGTCTATGGTAGGACCTTAGACTTGTTGTTCATTAGAGGATCAGTGGTGCTTAAGGAACAAAGAGGTAATCACAGGGGTAAAACGGTAATTTGACCCAACTGTGATTACGAACAACCTGAGAAGGGTCGACTCATGGGTAATGATTATATTAATGGACACAATATAATCTACAGTGAGGAGAGTGCAGCTACAAGTCTATAGTGGAGTGGCTTGTAGTTAATAAATATTGATTAACTGGATCAAAGAGTTTGATTAGTTAATCTCACATCATTGGAGCTCATGAACTGTAGGTCCATTAGGTCCCTCCGTTGGCTCAACATGGTTAGATTGAGGGTATAAAGTTAAGAATGAAATTGAAGTGTTCAATTTCATACATAAGATGTTATATCAATTATATATGATATAATATATAGTTTTAATGTGAATTAGATTCACATATAAATCATATAATAGTCGGAGAATAAAGGAGGGATAGGATGATAATTTTCATCCTATTTTTCCCTATATATATAGTTGCATGAGATGCAATTGGTGGTAAAGGCTTTTCAACAAAATCCTAGCACTCTCTCACATTGTGTTGGAAAGAGTTCCAATTACAATCTCACAAATATCTCACCTCACCTAAAGGGAACCCACCTTCCTCTCTCACCTAGAGAACAACGGAGAAGATCCGGTGGTATTGTCCGTGATCGTTCGGGTTCGTGTTGTTGAGATCGTGATCGTGGGAGAAGTAGCACTTGAAGAAAGAGTTCTTCAAAGGTATAATTCTTGTTGTCAATCTTGTAGAAATGCATGCTTAATCTAGTTATGTTAGTTATTGATTGTAATCCATGTAACTAAATTAAGAACACGCGATGAACAATCGCTTCTGCTGCAGGATTCGATCCCTTCACAGATGACCCTTGAACACTTTAGCCGTGAGAGTCTTCGTAAATGGATCAACAATGTTATGCTTCGAAGCAATCTTGGTCACGATTACATCTCCTCGTTGCACTATCTCACGAATGAGATGATATTTCCTCTCGATGTGCTTTCCTCGTTTGTGCCTACGAGGTTCTTTAGAGTTAGCTACGACACCACTACTGTCACAATATAAGGTGATAGACAATTCCATATTTGTAACGATTTCCAAATCTATCAGGAATTTCCTTAGCCAAACAACCTCCTTAGCTACTTCACAAACAACGACATATTTAGCCTCCATAGTAGAGTATGCGATGCATCCTTGCTTAATGCTTCGCCACATTATAGCTCCTTCATTAAGGGTGAAAACTGATCCCGATGTGAATTTCATAGAATCCTTATCGATCTAAAAATCAGAATCCATATATCCTGAAGGATCAAATCCTTAGACCCATTCACTAGCGTATAATGCCTCATTCTCCATAGATTCTTGATGATATTTTTAACTGCGGTCTAGTAGTCAAACCCTGGATTGGACTGATACCTACTGACTATTTGTTGAGGTGTATGCCCTAATCTCGTTTAATTTGTAATACAGTTGATTTACATGAATAAAAGATATTTATTTATTAAAGTTTGTATCTCACATTTTATAAACTTAATCCAATAAACTAAGCTCCAGGGTCATATTATTTGAGAGAACTAGAACTCGAACGGTGTGTAGTGGACACACGGAGAGGATCACGTTCGAGTTAATGACCCGAACGGTCTACAGTATACGGATAGGATTGAAAACCTCATCCTAATGACACTGTGGATGCGACCCGCTTTGGATTTGATACAAACGAGATGATCCAACTCGTTCATGTGGTTGATATGCGAGTGGGGGCATCCTGTGCAATGAGATTGTACAAGACCGGACCGTGAATTATTAGACCTACTGATGTAACACCGTTAACAGTATGAGACTAATAACTTCGTAGATGACCATTAGTGACTCGCCCTTAATCCTGAGCGTGTTACGGACTTTTGTCTGCGGGGTTTGACTAGTACGGGTGAGGGTGGCTTGAGTCGCTCGCCAATATGCATATCTTCTTGGGGATAGGACCACGTGGGGAGCTGGGAACTTAACTACGCAAGAAGGAATTCACTCGTTCCCGTGCTAGAGAAACTAGATGAGTTGTTCCCTTAAGTGTTGTCTCTAGGGCTTGGACAACGGGCGCCTACCCTCTTATTGGCACGAGAGGGATGTTGTTTATGGTCGGACCATGCAACAAAGTTGTTCATTAGAGGAGCAGTGAGACTTAAGGAACAAAAGGTAGACACATGGGTAAAAGGGTAATTTGACCAAACTGCGACTACGAACAACCTGTGAAGGGTCGACTCACAAACATTGGTTATATCGATGGACACAACTTGTCGTCCTACAGTGAGGAGAGTGCAACTACGGACTTTAGTGCATTGTTACCGTAGTTAATGAATGTTGATTAACCGGGTCAAAGAGTTTGATCGATTAATCTCGTATCATTGGAGCTCGTCATCTGTAGGTCCATTAGATCCCTCGGTTAGCTCAAATTGAACTAAATGAGGGTTTATAGTTTGAAGTGGATTTTAAGTGTTCAAGTTCATTAAAAGGGTATTTATGTCATTTATATTTGATATGATTGACATAATATATAGTTTAATGTGAATGAGATTCGTAATAAACTATATTGTAACCTAATTAATTAATTAGGGCTAATTTGGAGAAATCAGATTGAGAGAAATTAAATTGAATATGATTCAATTTAAAATTCCACAATTATGCAAATGTGATTTGTATAATAAGGTATGAGATATCTTATATTATATAATGTGCAAATATGATTTGTATATTATATAGTTGTGGTAAAATTGTAAATGGTGAAGATTTCAACTCCACCACACACCATTATAAATAAGTAGAATGTGAGACATTCCATAAGTTTATGCTCTCATTTTTTGGAATTCAAGCCAAAAGAAACACAAAATTCTCTCTACATCTCTCTCAATCTCGAAATTCTCTCCAAACTCGAAATCCAAAGGGAGTCCCACAACTCTCCCTCATCCTCCCGAGAACAACCGAGAAGATCAAGTGGAAGTGTCCTGTTGATCCGTTCGAGGTTCGAGAGATCGTTGGATCGTTGAGATCGTGACCGAGGAGGAAACGCAAAAAAGAGTTCTTCAAGAGGTTAGTAACGATTTGCTTATTATTTTCTTCTCGTTTTAAGCATGTTTAATCTAGTTAGTATGTTGATACTTTCAATTTTAAGAAAATTAGAACTACAACGAATCAACAACGATTAACATCGCTTCCGCTGTGGGATTAGGTTACCTACTACCGAGGCATAGGGAATACGTCTCATATCCTCAACTTCTTGAGGTGTCTTAGGACACTATTCCTTAGACAAATGAATTCCATGCCTAAAGGGTAATAAACCTTCTTGAAATTCTCCATCGAATATCGTACCAACATCTTGTCGATATAGGATGCTTGAGACAAAGCTAGCGTTCTGTTCTTGCGATTCTTGAAAATTTGAATCTCAAGAACATACTGCGTCTCTCCCAAATATTTCATTTGGAATTAGGTCGCCATCCATTTCTTTATGTCAGTTAGGTATCCTACATCATTTCCTATGAGCAGTGCCTCAGGGACTTGAACATAGGACCCTACCCTCTCACTGGCCCGAGAAGGATTTATGTTTATTGGTCAGACCATAAACAAATTGTTCATTAGAGGAGCACTGATACTTAAGGTCATAGATGTAACCCAGGGGTAAAACGACAATTTGACCCAACTGGCGTTACGAAGACTTGTGAAGGATCAACTTGCTGTTATTGGTCTTTATCCATGGACACAGAAAAATATCTGAAGTGAGAAGAGTACAGCTGCTGGTCTTTAGTGGAGTGTACCCACAGTTAACGAATGTTGATTAAGCGGTTAATGAGATTAACCTATTAATCTTGTATCGTAGGAGCTTCTGATCTGTAGGTCGATTAGGTCCACTTCCTAGCCCGTAAAGGATTCTAAGATTGCTAGATCTTGATTAGAATTTGAAATGTTCAAATTTACTTTGGGAATTAATTTAATGTATGGAGATACATTATAATATAAAGTTTTTATGTACATTAAAACTTTATTATATAAATTTAATTTTATATATAATTCAAAGTTAATTTACGAGAGAATTAAATATTTGAAAGAGTTCGAATATTGTTATAATGTGAATGAGATTCATATTAAACTATAGATTAAATTTTAATGGACATTAGATGATTAGAGGGAGGTTGATTAAATATGATTTGATCATCATAACCAAAATTAAATATGTAATATTTAATTTGTGAATTAATTAATTACAGAATTAATTATTTGTAATTATAATTAAATTAATTGAATTTGATTTAATTAAATTAATTAAATCTCTAGGTTATGTGAGATATGTATTTAAATATGATTTAAATACAAATGTAATTTAACTATTTTATTAATTTATTTATTTATCTATTTTAATTAATTAATTTAATGGAGAACGTGTGATGGACACGTTCCCCATATCACTCCCACTCTTCCTCATCCTTCTCCCTCTCTATCGGTAAAAGCAGAGAGTATTAGGAGAAAAGATTAATCGATTGATTGTTCCTTTCTCCCATTCCTCTGCGTGATTTCCAAAGGAAAAACAAGAAAGGTTTCCCACAAAACTTCGGTCTTTAAAACTCAGAGAATAGGGAGTTTTTCCAATTGGTGGTGTCCTGAATTTTCTGCCAAAAGGAGTCATTTTGGGAGTTGGGAGTTCTATACTTGCTTCACAGAATAGTGAGTTGTTGTTGTGATTCCAGAAGCAAATAGGTAAATAATTCTAACCTTTAGAGTTAAGAACTGCTCTCTGGAATTCTATGTATGGTTTCACATGCTTTTGATGTTTATCGATAGTTTTACCAATGTAGTGGTATTTTGATTTGCCAAATGTAAAATGAGTTATCGATTCAATTGGGCTTCCGCTGTGTAATTGGAATTTCGATTCCATCAATTGGTATTAGAGCCAACTCGAGTTTTCATTTGGCAATTGAAATTTGCATTGGCTTTTGGTGGGATTAAATCACATTTTTGGATTGCTATTAGACTGTTAGGAAACTATTAGCCATAGGTTTACTGTCTTATTCATTCAATTTGTAAAGGCCCTTGTGTTTTTGGGCATTTTTGTATAAATTGAGTCAGTAATTGGTCATGATTCGTTCGAAGTCTCATTACTTGAGAAGAACAGAGCAAATTGAAGCCAAATTCTTGCAAAAGTTGATAAAAAGAGGTTATGTATTGGGAATTTCTGCAGAAATCGATAAAAACTTGCTCTGTATGGGAGATTTGGCCCGGTTTTGAGAGATTTGGTCTGGTTCATGAGATTTGGTCTGATTCGGCCTGGTTCGTGAGATTTGGTCTGCTTCGTGCAATCTGGTCCAATTTTTAATAAAATTCATGTAATTTTATTTATTTATTTATTATTTTTTTAGGGGCAAAAAATTTTGGTCTATATGGTTATTTATTACTTTATGAATGTCATTGTTGCGTAAAAGTTTTATTGCAATACCGCAAGTGTACGAGTCAAGTTTTAGTATAGTGATTTTAGAGTTTCAAGTATCGTCCTCGAGAATGAGTTTCTAGATTAATTGATTACCAAGATACTAATTCTCAATTTTAGCTAAAGTAGCAAAACGTGGATAGATAGTGAAAACAAAGATAGAAAAAATAAACAAACAATTGGAGACACGAATATGATAGAAATGGAGGAAATTGATTTCACAAGTTAAAACCTTATTTAACACATACAATGAACCAACATAATAAATTTATAAACAAGAAGTGAAGATACTCAAGAAAATCTCTCGATTCTTAATGAGCCTCACACACACGATAAATCCTAAGGTTTTCTTATGAATTTTAAAAGTATGCACGACATTAAGCAACTTTTTTATATGTTTCCCTTAGACTTCTAAGTCATTCTCATGCCAGACTTGTAAGAGTTTTGACAACTTTGCTCAAATCTAAGTTTCTTTCTCTCGAGTCCACTTAAACCAACAAGATCAAAGAATTGAAGAACGAATTGCCAAAAATAAATAACAAAACATAGTTCAATACATAAGCAAATAAATCTTAAACATGCAAATCAAATCCTAGCTACAACGTTTAGCCACTCTAAATCACAATAAAACCAAGCTAAAGTTATAGAAACGTCTTTAAAACGGTGTTACAATCTAAAAAAAAAAAAAGAGAAAATAAACTTACATGTCGATGTCAGTCCCTCGTCCGCGAGCTCCCATCACGATCTCGAACCTCCAGAATGCTTTGGTTCCCAAGGAATGCTCTTCTTTCTCCTCTTTGAGAGTGTATTTCGAAATTAGGGTGTAAAAACTATCAAATTCGGCTCATTTTTGAAGTAGGAAATCATGTTCTATTTATAAAGATTTTCGGCACAACGTTGCAATGCTAGGGACAGCGTTGCAACGCTGTGCCCTAGGCTGGTAGCAGATATGGAAATACTCGGCGGCGTTGCAACACTAAAGGCAGCATTGCAACGCCGCTAGCATTGCAAAGCTGTGCCCTAGGCTGGTAGCAGATATGGAAATACTCGGCGGCGTTGCAATACTAAAGGCAGCATTGCAACGCCGCTACCTTAAGCGTGCACCCAGCTTATCGATCTGGCGTTGCAACGCTGATAAGCTGCGTTGCAACACACTCACCACGGTCCTTCAAGATGAATTTCTTATTAAGATAGCGTTGCGACACTACAAGGCAGCGTTGCAACGCTATCGACATTGTTCTTTTCTGCACAAAAGCAGCAAGCACAACGTTGCAACGCTCTGCATGGCGTTGCAACGCCATCACCTGGGTCTACTAGCTTGGAATGGTCATTCTACTTCCAATTTATATTATTTTAAGCTCGAAAAAGCCTCGATTTGATCCTGAGTGATTCATAATGTCTCCAAATGTCTTGTTTAAGCTCTTTACTTGAAATTAAGTGATTTAAACACATCAAAGCTCTGAAATTAACATAAAACTAGCAATAAATAAGCCTAAGGATAACACATTTTTTGTGTTATCAGTCATTTAATCAAATCTCATCTTAGGTTAAGCATGTTTCATGCATCATTTATAATATAAGAGTTATATTATGTAAAAATGCATGTTCTAAGTTTCAATTTCCTTAATTAAAATAATTGTTATATTAATTAAAGGAAATTGCATTGTCATGCATATTTATATGGTGTTTATTATTATTTTATTTTAGTTTCATTATACAAATATGCATGTGAATATTTTTTTATGAGTGATTTAATATAATATGTTGTATTAAATATATGAAAAATGAAAAGCATGATGCATGACATTACCTAGTTTAATATAAAGTGTTATATTAATCAATCTCTAGCATGCTTGATTAATTCATGTTTTATTAATTTAAATATTTTATTAATTTCCTGAATTATTTGGTTGGTAAATTAATTAGAATTTGATTGTTAATTTATTACACCATAGAAGCATGTTATAGGTTAATATATTAAAATTTATAACAACTATAATTTTGAATTAGAAACATTAACTTATAATAAAGAGTTGCATACAAACATAGGATTTTTAGGTAAATCGAATTAATTTTAAAATATTTAAAATTAATTAAATCTAAGATCAAAATTTCTAATAGGATTAGAAACTAGTCTTACATAGTATTTTAAATAGTTTTAAAATATGGTTAAGTAGAACAAAATATGACTTTGGTTATAAGAGAACTCTATCGGTGAGGTTCTGTCTAAGGTTGGGGATATTTAAGCTGACGATTTTCGGAACACTTTCTACTTGGGAACTGACCTGGAACCTGAGTTGAATTAACCTAATTCCTATTAGCATGCAATGTCATTAGGTAATTAATTGGTTTAATGTACCTAGACTTTAAGGTTAAAAAACTTGTTATAAGAGTTAATAGAAATAGACTTCGATAGATTCATATAGCCAGAATCCACCTAAATTAAAAATTAACCCTAAAACCTTAGGATAGTTTAGTGGGAGAAAATGAGATGTTTGCATCGATTTTTAGCTCTCACGTCCTCAAGAGTTCACACCGTGAGTTCCATGCTGGGTCTCGTGGTGTCAATAGGGCGTCCTCCTACGAATGGTGTTTGCATGGTTCAATACCATGGTGAATGAGGAATATATCTATAGTAAATGGGAGAAGGACACGTGTCAACGTATCCTACGGTCTCTTCCATTAGGTCGCACCGTGAGATTTCTATGGTCCGCCAGTGTGTTGCCCTGGGAGCAACCACCCCTTTGGAGGGCCTGACCATAGGGATCGGAACACCGCAAACTCCAGAAATGGATAGGACCTCTTAGGTAATTTGCCAACAGTTGTCTTTCCTAATGGTGGTCTGTTGGCTCAGACCTATTGGATCTGAAAATGGTAGGTTTACATTTATGGGATGAGTGAAATTAGTTAATGATTCCTTGACCGAAAAACAATAGCTAAAGATCATTGGAATATGAGATATTCTGGGAATGGTAATTGGCTGAGATTGTCTCAATTCAGGGGAATGACTGACCATCTGACGGTGGCTTTTATTCTAAATCCCTAAAGTATCGTTGAAGGGAATGAAAATCCCGGCGCAGCGGAAGACGATCGAAGCGTCATGGTATCGTTACGCTACTTGAAATTTATTAAAATGATCTAACACTTATATCTAAGTTAAACATACAATTCTATGGAAGAAAAACAGCAAGAAGAAATTTACTTACTTGTTGAAAACTCTCTTCAAAGTTTCTTCCAATTGATCACGAACCCTTCGCAAAACTCGAACTTCTCGAACTCTCGATCAAGCACGAACACCACCAATTGGAACCTTGGTTGTTCTTCTTTTGGAAAGAAGGAGAATGGTGGGATTCTTTTGTGTTTTGGTGAGGAGTGAGTTAGAGAGAAAATGAGACTCTTCTCTTTGGTGAAATCCAAAAAATGAGAGTGTGAAAAAATACAATCCTTCTTGCAAGAAAGGTTTAAATAGTGGAATAATCATGGAGTTAAAATCTCCACATTATTACCATTTTACCACAACTATAGATTATGCAAATCATATTTGCATAACCATATAATATAAGATATCTTATATCTCATATAGCAAATCACATTTGCAATAATTGTGGATTAATTAAATTGAATCACATCTAATTTAATTTTTTTCAATTAATTTCACCAATTAGCCCTAATTCAACAATTAGGCTAACCTATAGTTTATTATGAATCTCATTCACATTAAATTATATATTATATCATTCATATCTCATATAAATGACATAAATGCCTCTAAGTGAAATTAAACACTTCAATTTCATACCAAGACTCTAACCCTTCTTTTAACCCAGATAGAGCCAACCGAGGGACCTAATGGACCTACAGTGACGGGCTCCAATGATCCGAGATTAACCTATCAAACTCTTTGACCCGGTTAATCAACATTCATTAGCTACGTAACACTCCACTATAGCTTCGTAGCCGCACACTCCCGTCGGTCACGAGGAATATTACGTGTCCACCGATATAACCAATGCCCATGAGTCGACCCTTCACAGGTTGTTCGTAGACACGACTGGGTCAAATTGCCGTTTTACCCCTGTGTCTACTTCTTGTTCCTTAAGTCCCCACTGCTCCTATAATAAACAACATATTGTGATGGTCCAACCATACACAACATCCTTCTCGGGCTAGTGAGAAGGTGGGCGCCCGTTGTCCAAGCCCTGGAGACAACACTTAAGGGAACAACCCCTCTAGTTTCCCTAATAGCGGGAACGAGTGAATTTCATCTCGCGTAGTTAAGTTCCCAGCCTCTACTTGGTCCCGCCCGAGAGAGATAGGCATATTGGGCGAGTAATCGTGACCACCCTCACCGTACTAGTCAAAGCGGCGGACCCGCAGACGAGAGTCGCGTAACACGCTCGTGATTTAGGTCGAGTCACTAATGGTCATCTCACGAAGTTATTAGTCCCTTCTTCACAACGGTATTACATCGATGGGTCTAATAATTCACAATCGGTCTTGTACAATCTCATTGCACGATGTCCCCATTCGCATGTCAACTACATGAACGAGTCGATCACCTCGTTTGTATCTAATACAAAGCGGGCGCATCCACAACAGTATCCGAGATTTAGGTTTCCAACTCTATCCATATACGATGAGACCGTTCGGGTCATTAACTCGAACGTGATCCTCCCCGTGTGTCCACTACACACCGTTCAAGTTCTAGTTCTCTCATAAATTCAATGACCCTGGAGCTTAGTTTATTGGAAAAGTTTGTAAATATTGCGAGACACAAAGTAATGAAATAAATAACTCTTATTAATTTCAAATAGTAATTTACAAACACGAGATTAGGAAAAAAATCCCTACAATTGTTGCAAAATTAAAGGTTTAAGTTAATACTAGGCTTCTTTATGATAATTTTGCTAAATTGATTGGTTTGTAATGGGTTTAAGGCATTGATAATTAATTTGAACAAATTTTTGTTTTTAGCATGTCGTCCTCTTTGCATTGCTCGCTCACGAAAAATTAACTGGGGATAACTACGCTACGTAGAAGTCCAACTTAAATACGATTCTGGTTGTTGACGATCTACGATTCGTCTTAACTGAGGAGCGTCCTCAAATCCCAGCTCGTAATGCGTTCCAAATGACTAAGGACACCTATGACCGATGGACCAAGGCCAATGACAAGGCCAAGGTCTATATCTTAGCTAGCCTATCTGAGGTGTTAGCTAAGAAACATTAGTTCATGAGCTCGTGAGATCATGAGTTCATTGCAGGATATGTTTGGACAACCACCTGGACAAATCCGGCACGAATCTCTCAAGTACGTTTAGAACACGCATATGAAGGAGGGAACTTCATGAAGGGAATGGATTTCCCGCAACGGAATTGCGACGTGAATCACCGTTGTTTCGTTGTTGTTCTAATTTTCTTAAAATTGAAAGAAACTATTTCTAACTAGATTAAGCATGTAATTTAGAAAAGAAAACATAAAGTATTTCGATACTAACCTCTTGAAGAACTCTTCTTCGTGTTTTCTCCTCGGTCACGATCTCAATGATCCAACGCTCTTCTCCAAAATGAACCACGAACGGATCAACCGGACACTTCCATTTGATCTTCTCATTGTTCTCGGGAGGATAAGGGACAGTGGTGGGACTCCCTTTGGATTTCGGGGTTGGAGAATGTGAAGAGAATCGAGAGAGAGTTGAGAGAGAATTGCCTTCTCTTTTGGATGGAATTCCAAAAAATGCAAGAATGGCTTAACAAGTGCTTCTCCAATCACTTATTTATAATAGTGTGTGGTGGAGTTAAAATTTCAACCAATTCACCAAAATACCACAAACATATAATATGAAAATCATATTTGCATATCATATAATATAAGGAATCCCTTACCTTATTATACAAATCGCATTTGCATAATTGTGGAATTTTAAATTGACTCATATTCAATTTAATTTCTCTCAATCTTGTAACAACCCTAAAATTGAGACGAACCTATGTTAGGGAAGTTACTCCACTACACCGTTCGCGCCGAAATTTCGGCAGCATAACGACATAACAAGGAGAAAACCAAAAATTTTTCTGGAACCTAACAAGCAGAAAACACTTCAAAGAGTTCCAAAAGATGTCTAACCCCCACCAAACTTCAAACAGAAAATGGGTTGGGCAACAACCAGAGTTCCAACACAACATTTCAACTAGATAAGCATGCAGTGAAATTTTACCTAAGACAAAGAGAACCAACATCTATAAAGCAACACAGAAAAGAGAACAAGGTTGTCGAACGACGACTAACTGAACAAGCAATGACAAGGACAAACTCGAAAAAGTAAACTCAACCCAAAGACAAGAATCAGGAAAGTGTTCACAGCCTCGCCAGGTCATCGTCGTCGCCAACTGCCTCAGGGTTTCTTACCTGCAACAAAACATCAAATTAGACGGGTGAGTATAAAATACTCAGTAAGTAGCCCACTTACATCCAAACCTAACTCAAAAAAAAAAAAATAACAAGACTCGAGTTCTAAACTCGTTTAATCTCAAACAGGGCTCACTCTTGGCACACTTCACCCTGAGCCCCCTGTGGTAAATAACTCGAACTCTATCTTCGGTCCTGGAACTTTGATTGACGATGCAATCAGAGAAAGCAACTCTCATGCCACTACACGTTGGCATAGAGTAGAGCGGGTACTATCCTACACGCCTTATAGGGAATCGCCCATAAGCCAACACGATATAATGAAAAGCAACCACTCTCTGACGGGGAGGTACCCCAGGCTCTCTTAACATAACATGTTAGCATGGTGCAGTGAGGTACGTAACCAACACGCCTATTGGGAAATCACCCCTAAGCTAGTACGGGATAATGGAAAGCAACCACTCCCGATCTCCACGGGGACACACCCCAATCTCACGAGCCTATCATATATCGTCAACCTAAAGGTTCTGACCCGCTCAGGTGCAACTCAGGGTTCAGTAAGTGTCAGTTCTTGGGCTTTATTCATAAGGTGACTAGGGTGTTGGGATTTATGCCCAAACTTGTGTAATTTTGATCAATTAAATAAAGTGTTATTTGTTTTGATAAGATTACAGTCTTGCTTTTATAAATCCAATAAACTAAGCTCCAAGGTTATAACGTTTATCTTGAAATCAGTGTAGTGGACACTAATTGGGTTGAATTCAAGATTATAACCTAAATAGTCTATGGTATAAGAATAAGGTTGGAAACCTCATTCTGGTAACACCATGGATGCGACCCACTTTATAATTAGTACAAATGAGGTAATCCAACTCATTCATGTAGTTGACATGCGAGTGGGGGCATCCTCGTATGAAGAGTTCATACAAGATCGGATCGCAAATTATTAGTCTAACCAAGATCAAGTAATAATGAGGATAAGACTAGTAATTTATAGATGGTCATTAGTGACTTGATCTGAATCCTGAACAAGTTAAGAACTCCTGGTTATAGGGATTTGTCCTTAGACTAGTATGGGTGAGAGTGGCGTGTAGCCGACTCAATAAGCCTACCTTCTCGTGACGTAACCTCGTGAGGTAGCTGGGAACTTAACGCATGCAAGATGGAATTCACTCATTCCTCTAGTGAGGAATTAGATAGGTTGTTCCCTTAAGAAATGACTCCAGGTCTTGACAACGGGGCCCCGCCCTCTATGAGGGTATGAGTCTAAGGTAGGACCTTAGACTTGTTGTTCATTAGAGGATCGGTGGTGCTTAAGGAGCAAAGAGGTAATCACGAGGGTAAAGCGGTAATTTGACCCACCGTGATTACTAACAACTTTGTGAAGGTCGACTCATGGGTAATGACTATATCGGTGGACACAATATAATCTACAAATGAGGAGAGTGCAACTACAAGTCTATAGTGGAGTGACTTGTAGTTAATGAATATTGATTAACCGGATCAAAAGTTTGATCAGTTAATCTCACATCATTGGAGCTCATGATCTGTAGGTCTATTAGATCCCCTCCGTTGGCTCAATATGGTAATATTGAGGGTATAAAGTTAGGAGTGAAATTGAAGCGTTCAATTTCATATATGAGGAGTTATATCAATTATATATGATATAATTGATATAATATATAGTTTTAATGTGAATTAGATTCATATATAAACTATATACTAAAGAGAGATTAAATGAGGGGTAGGATGGTCATTTCCATCTTATTTCTCTATATATATGGTTGCATGAGATGCAACTAGGTTAAGATTTTGAAAAAGCTTTTTTGTTGTTGTTGGAAGAGTTCCAAGACAACAAAAACATCTCTCTCTCAAAATACCTCACATCTCCTAAAGGGAACCCACCTTCCTCCCTCACCTAGAGAACAACGGAGAATATCCGGTGATCGTGTCTTCGCACGTTGGAGTTCTTGTTGCTGAGATCGTGACCGTGGAGAGAGGAGCACTTGAAGAAAGGTTCTTCAAAGGTAAATTCTTGTTGTCCAAACTCGTATTTTATGCTTAATCTATTTTCTACGTTCTTGAATTTTCCGTTGTAACTAAATCAAGAGCGCGCGATTCGTAATCGCTTCCGCTGCGGGGACTTCGATTCCCTTCATAGGGGTCCCATCTAGGCATTCCTAACGTCCTCAACCCAATCCAAGGGTCCCAATTCCAACTAGGTTCTCAAACTAACCAAGTTTTAACTCAAACCATACACCTATTAGGAATGTTAGGCACAACCTGAACAATCGACCCCCACCTCACATAGCTTCACATAACAGGATATATAAGCTATGTAAACATGGTAACGCAAAAATCAAACATGATTCTCAAACTCAGGGCAATACTCACACAATCATGCAAAAATTTAAACTCATGAGGTCATGCTACAAGTTTCAAAACCTTTAGATAACTAACCTAAAGTCCATCGGTAATAATATCTCAAGAACACACAACAAGTAATGTCGTATGTCGTACCCCTTCGGTTAGGAGTTCGACGTTGCTCCAAATGACTACTTACCTCGGGTCGGAGTCCCACCTACTCAACCCTTAATGATGAACTACCCACAAACACATGTCATGGAAACACAAACTCACCCAACCAATCGAGCAATCCAACAAAAGGAAAATGGGTGCCCACCCCGATGTCTCAAGATGTCCTTACACGACCAAAACACCATTTTAATTCAAGTAGACTTCAATAGTCATTAATACAATGGTCTAGGCATCGAGTTTCGTTTAGACTCGAAGCCTTAAGCCCCTAATCCCATAGTAATTACTTAGTCCAGTTTTGATTCGAATAGTGTCGAGACTAACCCAAAGGCAACCCAGTGAAGCATAACATTGATTCAAAGCAATAGTGTATAAAGTATCAATTTTCATTCTTTAATCAATCGTTTCATAATCTTAAGGGGCTTAATCCAATAACTACTTACCGATATCTGAAGATCCAAGAGCTCGATCTCGTGCACCACGCAAAATCCTAAACACGATCGAGACCCTAACTGATAAACATAGAACTTTAATCACATTCCAAACAACTTTAATTGAATTAACTCGACTTAAATAACCAAACAACCACGTGGAGAGTTAAAACGAGATCGAGAAAATGGGAGCGACCGGTGTACCTGACCGGTAGCGGCAGCGACGACAACTTCTGGCGAGCGACGGCGGCTGTGACAACTTCCAGCGAGTGGCAACGCGTGAAGCATAGATCCGAGATGCCCATGGCCCGATCTATCCAAAACTAACATTCAATTGATGATAACTGGACCAAAAATCACGAACCGCTTGAACCAAAACAAAAAAAGGTCTTTGAGAAAACTTACCGGCGAGCTACGACGATCAGAGGGGGACGACGACAAAAGGAAGAAGGAATGGCCGGCGGAGATGGGTCGGCCGTTCTGGTGTGCTGGTCGACAGAGGAACTCGAATGAGGGAGAAATCGGCGGCGTCGGGTCGAGGAAGAAGTCGAGCGACAACTTCTTTTCGAAGGGAGATACAAAGAGGAGGAAAAGAAGGAGGCAGCTTGAACAACGGAGTTGGACGGCGGCGTGGGTCTTGCGAAGATCAACGTCCGACGGTAGAAGCTGGCCAGCAACGACGCGCGAAGAAGAAGCCAAACGACAAGGTGCTGTGCAAGAGAGAATGAGGAGAGACAGGGGGAGGGGCGACACGCGAGCGTTCTGCCCTTCTTTTTTTTCTAAAAAAGAACTTAAAATCCTTATCCAACTTAAATTCCTTTTTTTTATTTTCTTAGAAACTTAGAACATTCAAAAATTGCGAAACAATCCCAAAATTAAATTTTGAAATTTTAGAAAATGACATGAAAATTACCATGCATTACAAATCTAATTTCTCCAAACTAGCCCTAATTAAATAATTAGGCTACAATATAGTTTATTATGAATCTCATTCACATTAAACTATATATTATGTCCATTATATCACATATAAATGACATAAATACCCTTTTAATGAATTTGAACACTTCAAATCTACTCCAAACTGTAAACCCTCATTTAGTCCAATTTGAGCCAACCGAGGGACCTAATGGACCTACAAATGACGAGCTCCAATAATACGAGATTAACCGATCGAACTCTTTGACCCAATTAATCAACATTCATTAATTATGGTAACACTCCACTAAAACCCGTAGTTGCACTCTCATCACTATAGGACAAATTGTGCGCATCGATATAACCAATGCTCGTGAGTCATCCATTCACAAGTTGTTCGTAGTCACAGCTGGGTCAAATTACCGTTTTACCCCTATGTCTAGCTCTTGTTCTTTAAGTCCCACTACTCCTCGAATGAACAAGTTTGTTGCATGGTCCAACCATAACAACATCCCTCTCGGGCCAGTGAGAGGGTGGGCGCTTGTTGTCCAAGCCCTGGAGACAACACTTAAGGGAACAACCCCTCTACCTTCCCTAGCATAGGAACGAGTGAATTCCTTCTTGCGTAGTTAAGTTTCCAGCTCTCTACGTTGTCCGGTTCTCAAGAAGATAGACATATTGGATGAGCGACTCAGGCCACCATCACCTATACTAGTCAAAAGACAGACCCTCGTAGACAGGAGTCCGTAACACGCTCAGGATTAAGGACGAGTCACTAATGTTCATCTACGAAGTTATTAGTCCTATATTGTTAACAGTGTTACATAAGTAGGTCTAATAATTCATGGTCCGGTCTTGTACAATCTCATTGCACAGGATACCCCCACTCGCATGTCAACCACATGAACGAGCTAGATCACCTCGTTTATATCTAATACAAATCGGGTCGCATCCACAGTGTTACCAAGATGAGGTTCCCAACCCTATCTGTATACTGTAGATCGTTCGGGCCATTCACTCGAACATGATCCTCCCCATGTGTCCACTACACACCGTACAAGTTCTAGTTCTCTCAAATAATATGACATTGGAGCTTAGTTTATTGGATTAAGTTTATAAAATGTGAGACACAAAGATTGATTAATAAAAAACCTTTTATTTATTTAAATCAATTGTATTACAGTATTACAAACTACACGAGTTTAGGGCATACCCACCAACACTTCAGTGAAAGAACATGTTCTCGATCTGATGATCCACTTCTAAAGGAATCGCGTGTTCAAGATTTTGCTACGTGGATCTAATGTAAGAACTAAATCTAAGATTAAGCATGCTTTATAAAGTATAAAATAGCAAGATATTACCTTTGAAGATTACTTTCTTCGCAAATTTCTCCTCCAATAATCACGATCTCAGCAACAACTCGAACCTTGTGAAGTTCCACCACTAGATCTTCTCCGTTGTTCTCTAGCTGAGTGAGGAAGGTGGGTTCCTTTAGGATGAGGTGAGGTGATCTTACGGAATTGTGTTTGGAATTCTTTCCCGACACAATTTGAGAGAATTCTAGGGTTTTGTCAAAAGCCTTAACCAAAGTTGCATCTCATGCAACTATTTATAGGAAAATAGGATGAAAATTACCATCCTATCCATCCTTCATTCTCTCATTAGTATATAATTAATATGTGAATCTAATTCACATTAAAACTATATATTATATCAATTATATCACATATAATTGATATAACACCTCATACATGAAATTGAACACTTCAATCTCATTCCTAACTTTATACCCTCAATGTTACCATGTTGAGCCAACGGAGGGACCTAATGGACCTACAGTTCATGAGCTCCAATGATGTGAGATTAACTGATCAAACTTTTTGATCCAGTTAATCAATATTCATTAACTACAAGTCATACCACTATAGACTTGTAGGTGCACTCTCCTCACTGTAGATTATATTGTGTCCATTGATATAATCATTACGCATGAGTCGACCCTTCACAGGTTGTTCATAATCACAATTGGGTCAAATTACCGTTTTACCCCTGTGATTACCTCTTTGTTCCTTAAGCACCACTGATCCTCTAATGAACAACAAGTCTATGGTCCTACAATAAACTCATACCTCTTAAGCTAGTTTAGAGAGCGGGGCCCTGTTGTTCAAGACCTGGACTCAATTCTTAAGGGAACAACCTATCTAATTCCTTAGTGTAGGAATGAGTGAATTCCATCTTGCATAGTTAAGTCCCCAGCTACCTACGAGGTTCTGTCTCTGAGAAGGTAGGCTTATTGATTTGGCTACAGGCCACTCTCACCCATACTAGTCCTTAACTTGCTCAAGATTCAGGTCGAGTCACTAATGACCATCTATAAATCATCGGTCTTATCCTATTAACAGCGTTATGCTCGTCAGACTAATAATTTGCAGTCTGGTCTTGTATGACCTCTTCATACAGGATGCCCCCACTCGCATGCCATCCACATGAATGAGTTGGATTACCTCATTTGTACTAACTACAACGTGGGTCGCATCCATGGTGTTACCATAATAGGGTTTCCAACCTTATTCTTATACCATAGACCATTTAGGTTATATTCTTGAACACAATCCAAATAGTGTCTACTACACTGATGTTCAAGATATATTATAACCTTGGAGCTTAGTTTATTGGATTTATAAAGCGAGAATATAATTTTATCAAAACAAATAACTCCTTATTTATTTGATCAAAATTACATAAGTGTAGGGTACAAATCCCAACAATCTCCCACTTGCCCTAGTTGGGGAAGACTTGTAAACCTAGACCTTCTAGGTGACTCTCAAATACTTTAGCCGTGAGAGCTTTTGTAAAAGGATCACGAATGTTGTGCTCTGAGGCTATCTTCGTGACGATCACATCTCCTCGATGCACGATGTCCCAGATGAGATGATATTTCCGCTCAATATGCTTACCCCTCTTGTGACTTTAGGGTTCTCTTGAATTTGCCACGACACCACCAAGTATCACAATACAAATATGATAGGCAAACTCATATTTGGAACAACTTCCAAATCTAACATGAATTTCCTTAACCAAACGACCTCTTTAGCTGCTTCACAAGCTGCTACATATTCGACCTCCATGGTGGAATCAGCGATGCATCCTTGCTTGACGCTTCACCATACTACAACTTCTCTGTTAAGAGTAAATACTGACCTTGATGTAGATTTTCGAGAATCTTTATCAGTCTGAAAGTCAGAATTTGTGTATCCTGTAAGGATCAAATCCTTAACCCCATACACAAGCATGTGGTTTCTTGTTCTCCGAAGATACTTAAGGATCGTTTTAACCGTTGTCCAGTGTTCAAGTCCTGGATTGGATTGATATCTACTGACCATTCCAATTGCAAAACAGATGTCTGGCCTAGTACACAACATGGCGTACATCAGGCTCCCAACAGCTGATGCATAAGGAATCCGTCTCATCTCCTCAACTCCTTGAGGTGTCTTAGGACACTGTTCCTTAGACAAATGAACTCCATATCTAAAAGGAAATAAATCTTTTTTGGAGTCTTACATCTTAAACCTCAACAACACTTTGTCGATGTAAGATGTCTGAGACAGTGCTAGTGTCTTATTCTTGCGGTTCCGGACAATCTGGATCCCAAGAACAAATTGCGCTTCACCCAAATCTTTCATTTGGAATTGCGTAGCTAGCAAATTCTTAATGTCAGTATGATAACCTACATCATGCCCAATTAGTCGGATATCATCCACATATAGAACTAGGAATGCGACAGAACTATTGATGATTTTCTTGTAGACACAAAATTCATCATCATTCTGATCAAAGCCAAAAGATTTGATTGCCTCATCAAATTTTATATTCCAGGACCTAGAGGCTTGTTTCAGTCCATAGATTGACCTTTTAAGCCTGCAAACCTTTTGCTCTTGTCCTGGTTCAATGAACCCTTTGGGTTGGTCCATGTAGATGTTCTCGTCAAGATTGTCATTCAAGAATGTTGTCTTGACATCCATTTACCATACCTCATAGTCATAATATGTGACAATGACAAGTAAGATACGGATAGACTTTACCATAGCAACAGGTGAAAAAGTTTCCTCATAGTTAACCCCTTCAATCTGGATATAACCCTCTGCTACTAGTCTAGCTTTAAAGGTTTGCACATTTCCATCTACACCACGCTTTCTCTTGTAGATCCACTTACAACCTATAGGTTTTACCCCATCAGGTTTATCTACAAGATCCCAAACAGAACTGAAGTGCATAGACTCCATTTCTTGGTCCATGGCTATGACCCATTTGTCTTTGTCTTTGTCAACCATCGCTTGATTATAAGTCAATAGATCCTCACAGTCGTCATCTGGTATAACAACTTGGGTTTCAGATAAACCCATGTAACGGTCAAATTGTGTTATAACCCTCCCACTACGTCGAGGCATACTCAACTCTTGTTGACGTACTAGCTTTATTAGCAACCTTTGCTATTGTTTCGTCTAACTTACTTAACACAACTTTACTCCTTGGTTTGTGGTCCCTGATGTGGTCTTTCTCTAAGAAAGTGGCATTTATCGACACAAGTACCTTATATTCTTTAGGATCATAGAATAATCTACCTCTTGTCTCTTTTGGGTAGCCTACGAATAGGCACAATTTTGAACTTGAATCCAACTTCTTTGGATTTGTCACAAGCACATGTGTTGTACAACCCCAAATTATGAAATGGCATAAACTACCTTTACGTCCTTTCCAGAGTTCAAAAGGTGTTTCAGAAACACTCTTTGATGGCACATTGTTCAAAATGTATCCCGCAGTCTCTACTACGTAACCCCAAAAGGAATTAGGGAGATGAGCATAACTCATCATTGATCAAACCATGTCCAACAAGCTTTTATTTCTCCTTTCCGATACACCATTTTGTTGGGGCGTACCGGGTGCTGAGAGTTGGGATGTAATTTCATGTTCTATCATATACTTCTGAAATTTTAAATACATGTACTCTCCACCACGATCTCATCGAAGTATTTTAATTGTTTTACCTAATTGATTTTCAACTTCAGTCTTGAATTCGTTAAACTTTTCAAGTGCTTCAGACTTATGATGCATTAGGTAAATATGCCTAAATCTGGAATAATCATCTATGAAAGAGATGAAATATTCATAACCACCTCTGGCTTTAACATTTATCGGACCACAAAGGTCTGAATGTATAAGCTCAAGAGGTTCTGTGGCTCTATAACCTTTTCCACTAAAAGGTCTTTTAGTCATTTTGCCTTCTAGGCAAGATTCACATACAGGTAAAGTATTTTCTTCTAACTCATTTAGAAGTCCATTCTTTACCAATCTTTCAATCCTATTGAGGTTAATCTTACAACCCATTTTCTAATGAAGCTGAACATATTTCCACGTCTTTCTTTAAAATAAACACTTTATTTAAAGAAAACAAAACAGAAATACATTGTCCTATAAAACAAGAAATTGAAATAAGGTTTCTAGTAAACCCTGGTATCACTAATATATTGTCTAACAAAATATATTTCTTGCCAAAATTAAGCTTCATCGTGCCTATTGCTACAGCTGAGACGACTTCTCCATTTCCAACCCGGAGTGTTATCTCTCCTTTCTATAGCTACTGCCAGGAATCAATTCCCTCAAAAGAAGAGCAAACATGATTAGTGGCGCCTGAATCAAGTATCTAAGCAGTTTTATCATTATCCACTAAACAAGCTTTTAAGCAAAGTAAATCATATTTACCTTCCTTTTTCTTTTCTGCAATGTACTTCGGACAGTTCCGTTTCCAATGCCCGTATTCATTGCAGTGGAAACATTTTCCTTTGTCTGCAACTTCTTTGACCTTCTTGCCCTTCTGGACGGCAGATTTGTCAGTTCGTTTCCCTTTACCAACCTTCTTCATGTTCTTCTTCTTCCCTTTAAGGTTAGAAGAAGATGAAGCCACTGTTTTTGATCCAGAGGTCGAACCTCTGTGATAACTCCTACATGCAACATTTGCCTCACCTTTCGATCCCTGAATTTTCATCATAGATTGAAAGGTCTGGAGTTCATTCAGAAGGGAGGTAAGATTAAAAGTAAGCTTGTTCATAACATCATTACTTCTAAACTGTAGGAAACTATCTGGAAGAGTTTTCAGAATGAAGCTGACCTGACTCGATTCATTGATAAAAGCACCATTTGACTCCGCGATATTAATGTGTACCATCATATCCAGGACATGATCCCGAACAGATGAACCCTCTGACATCCTCGAGTTGAATGTATACTTGAGGGCATTGTGTCGGGCCTGTGTAGACTGTTGTCCAACCATACCCTGCACTGAATCCATGATTTCCTTAGCGGTCATCATGCCCTCATGCTTCTTAGCTAATATGTCAGACATACTTGCCAACATATAGACCTTGGCCTTGATCCATTGATCATATGCATCACGAACATTTCGTGTAGCATTCGAGTCTGGCACCTGAGGACACTCCTAAGCCAGCACAAACTTTAGATCATCCACTACCAAAATAGTGTTAAGTTTGTTTTTCCAAGTCATCATGTTCTCTCCGGTTAATTTTTCTGCACCCAGTAAGGAAATAATAGAGCTAGACATTTTTCTGAAATTTACAAAAAAAACTTATATAAGTTTCTCGCTAGAAAATTGTCTAATCCAATGACGTTTTAGCTAATTATCTAATGATTCCTAAGTCATTAATAATTCGCAATGATACTCCAAAGGTTTAGAATGTATGATACCGAAGGGTAATAAAAAACATTTCTCCTCTGGATCAAGACATTCTTGACCAAAACCTAATGCCAGAATAACTCTTATTCCTATAGGCTTTAGTTACTATTATTTGGTCAGGATACATACACTTCTAATGTACCTTGTGAGTGTAACCCTCTGTCTTTAGACCCCAGAGTCCCCATCCAACAAAATCCGTCGAAGGGAGGACTAGGTTGAAAAACAGACTAAGAAAATCTTTATCCCTTTCGGGTGTCCACTGTGTTCGATCCCCATGATCAAGCCCACCACCAGGGGATTGTGCAGTCCAGCCAAACTAGCGGTGACCATAGTGATCTTACAGTTTGAACCAAGCGAGAAGACCATAGGTTTTGTTTTCACTAAACTCTGCTCTCTCACTCACTATAAGTACCCTCTCCATTCACCTTGATATTGACTCATACAAACACCATCCGAAGGGGACGCTCCCGTTTGCGCCACGAGGCCAAGTATGAGTCTCATGGTGTGAACTTCCCGGAGAAACGTAGGTAGAATTATATGTATCATATACACTTTTCCTCCCACTGGATACTTTAACTTTATAGGAAAATGACTTAGGCTAAACCTGACTAATGGTTTTACCTAAACTTATCAATATAACTCTTATATTGATTTTATCCCAAGTTTGCTAATATAACTCTTTATATTAAGCCTAGGATTTCTAGTTTATTAACCCCTTAATAAACTCGCTGATGCTACTATAATTTATAAACCCTCTGATTAAAATTCACTCTCAGGTCAGTTCCAAGGTAGGGGTGTTCTGTTTTCGTCAGCTTAAATACCCCAACCTAGATAGAACCTTCCTTAGACAGAGTTGCTCTTTTAATCATTGTTTATAAATTACATGGTTCCTAATTCTAATCTAATTAGAACTAGATAACCTAAGGTGTATTAATTCTAAGTTCTAAACATTTTAAAACTAATAATTAACCTTAGGTGACATGCAATTCTATGTTATTGTGCTTGATCATTCATCACATGAATAATAAAACATACATAACATATTCATCTCATGAAACATAATGCATGCCAATGTTGTCCATAAATTAATATAACACCTTATATTAATTATACATGCAAACTATATAATGTAACACTTTATATTATAAATGATGAATGAAAATGCTTAACCTAAGGTGGGATATCTAAAATAAAAGCATACATTATGCATGACAATAATTATACAACAATTACATAATTTAAATAGCAAAATTAGACCATTTTTTGCACACTAAAATTAATTTTAATAAATATAATCCAATTATATTAATTAAAATTAAAAAATTAAATATAATTAAATTTAAAACATTTTTATATTTAATATATATATTAATAAAAAACGTTTTTCGCCCGTTGTGAAACACCTGAAACGCCTTCGACGTTGCAACGCTGATGGCAGCGTTGCAACGCTGCACCTTATCCATTTTTTCCCGTTGAAGCGTTACTCCAGCAGTGTTGCAACGCTGAGGATCGCGTCGCAACGCTGACTTTTTCATGTTGTGTGCCTCAACAGCTTCAGCGTTGCGACACCCGTGATGGCGTTGCAACGTTATCGTCTCCTCGTCCTGGCGTTGCGACGCTAAATGGAGCGTTGCAACGCTGCACCTCATGCAAAGAAGATCGCATCAACGCGCGTAACGCTGATGAACAGCGTTGCAACGCTGAACACAGAACAACAAGCATTCTCCACTGTTTTTGCTCGTTTTCGCTCTGTTATTCTCAGCAACTACTTTGCCTCGATCGACCCAGATTTACAGACTCGATTTACAATTAAAATTGTCCAAAACACCGGGCCCTTACATTGAACAATTCAATGAAATAAAATTGTAAATCTTTAGTGCCAAAAACAAAAACATTTAATTTGTAAATCGTTCATTCATCACATGAAAACAGTAAATCCCACCTTTGTTCTAGATAAATCTAGAACAAAATCAAGAACACAATTGGGCTCTGATACCAATTGAAGGGATCGAATCCCACAGCGGAAGCGATTGTGAATCGTGTGTCCAAGATTTTGCTACGTGGATCTAATGTAAGAACTAAATCTAAGATTAAACATGCTTTATAAAGTATAGGACAACAAGATATTACCTTTGAATATTACTTTCTTCGCGAATTCCTCCTCCAATAATCACGATCTCAGCAACAACTCGAACGTTGTGAAGTTTCACCACTACATCTTCTCCGTTGTTCTCTAGGTGATGAAGGAAGGTGGGTTCCTTTAGGATGAGGTGAGGTGATCTTATGGAATTGTGTTTGGAACTCTTTCCCAACCCAATTTGAGAGAATTCTAGGGTTTTGTCAAAAGCCTTAACCAAAGTTGCATCTCATGCAATTATTTATAGGGAAATAGGATGGAAATTACCATCCTATCCATCCTTAATTCTCTCATTAGTATATAGTTAATATGTGAATCTAATTCACATTAAAACTATATATTATATCAATTATATCACATATAATTGATATAACACCTCATATATGAAATTGAACACTTCAATCTCATTCCTAACTTTATACCCTTAATGTTACCATGTTGAGCCAACGGAGGGACCTAATGGACCTACAGTTCATGAGCTCCAATGATGTGAGATTAACTGATCAAACTCTTTGATCCAGTTAATCAATATTTATTAACTACAAGTCACTCCACTATAGACTTGTAGCTGCACTCTCCTCACTGTAAATTATATTGTGTCCATTGATATAATCATTACTCATGAGTCGACCCTTCACAGGTTCTTCGTAATCACAGTTGGGTCAAATTACCGTTTTACCCCTATGATTACTTCTTTGTTCCTTAAGCACCACTGATCCTCTAATGAACAACAAGTCTATGGTCCTACCATAAACTCATACCCTCTTAAGCTAGTTTAGAGAGAGGGGCCCCGTTGTTCAAGACCTGGACTTAGTTCTTAAGGGAACAACCTATATAATTACTTAGTGTAGGAATGAGTGAATTCCATCTTGCATAGTTAAGTCCCCAGCTACCTACAAGGTTTTGTCCCTGAGAAGGTAGGCTTATTGAGTCGGCTACAGGTCACTCTCACCCATACTAGTCTAAGGACAAACCCCTATTAGCAGGAGTTCTTAACTTGCTTAGGATTGAGGTCGAGTCACACTAATGACCATCTATAAATTATCAGTCTTATCCTGTTAACGGCGTTATACTTGTCAGACTAATAATTTGCAGTCCGGTCTTGTATGAATTCTTCATACAGGATGCCCCACTCGCATGTCATCCACATGAATGACTTGGATTATCTCATTTGTACTAACTACAAAGTGGGTCGCATCCATGGTGTTACCAAAATAGGGTTTCCAACCTTATTCTTATATCATAGACCATTTAGGTTATATTCTTGAACACAATCCAAATAGTGTCTACTATAATGATGTTCAAGATATATTATAACCTTGGAGCTTAGTTTATTGGATTTATAAAGCGAGAATATAATTTTATCAAAACAAATAACTCTTTATTTATTTGATCAAAATTACATAAGTTTAGGGCACAAATCCAAACAACTTCAACATGGTCGAAATGGATGGAGCGGTCATAGACGAGCAAAGTCAGGTTTCATTCATCCTTGAAACTCTTTCAAAGAGTTTTCTGCAATTCGCAGCAATGCGGTGATGAACAAGATTCAATACAACCTGACTACCCTCTTCAATGAGCTACAAAATTATCAATCTCTTATGAAAAATAAGGGACCGATCGAAGAACAGGAAAATCTGTTTGCCCATTCTATGATATTCCAGAAAGGTTCATCTTCTGGGACTAAGTCTGGCAACTCGCCTTCTTGTCTTAAGAAGATACAAAAGAAAAAGAAGGGAGGAAAGAGGAAGGCTCTTGCCGCTGTTGACAAAGGCAAAGAGAAGCCAAAGGTTGTAGACAAAGTAAGCTTTAATTTTGGTTAAGTTGTGATGCTTCGTATGTGTTTTGGTTGGTTTATGTTTTCTCCTATTGTTCTGTGTTCTGTGGAGCCTAGGCCATTGTTGCCTTGTAGTTTGGAGGAGGTTGGGCCTTGATTCAGTCTTTTGAAGTGTTTTCATGCTTAAAAGAGGTTATATAAATTTTTGGTTTTGTCCGGGTAGCGTCGTTATGCTGTCGAAATTTCGGAGCAGAGGGTGTTACCTAATGACGTCCCTAGTTCGAGTTGGTTTAAAAACTAGGGGTGTTATAGTTGATATCAGAGATTAGGTTTTTATAATCTGTATACTTGCCTACATCGTAGGTAACGATCCTTATAACCTCTCGCGGAAAGTTGCCTCGTCACCTCCGGGTTTGCTTTTACCTTGTAAAGTAGTTCAGTTAGTAAGTTGCTTGTTTTTCAGTACTTTTAAGTATAATAACTTTCTTGAGATCTCTCGTTTCATGGTTTAAAGTTTATTGTGGTTTAACTCAGATCATGGCCCGTGGATGAGAACATGGTAGAGTTGTGGCTAGAGGACGTGGTCGTGGGGCCGAAGAAGTCGGGGTCGAGGAGCCCGTAGCAAGGGTCTAGTGGTGGATCGACCAATGAATGAGCATTCCGAGCAATAGGAGGAGCTCAATCAGGATGCCCCAACCATTGAGGAGTCGACGGGGCAGAATGATGGAAACCCTCATAAGCAAGGGAACGACCATGTCCCACCGCCAGCTCCTATGACTTTGGCAAGACTCTAAAAGCTCCTCCACACGACCTTGGTTAGCCAGGCGGCGTTGCTCAACGAAGTCACCCAAGTCTTGGGAGCAATGGCAACCCAGAACCAAGGGACTGTGCCAACCCAAAATCAAGGTCCGACAGAGGCTCAGAATGACGGAGTTACACCCGTTCAGGCCCATGGGGCCACTATAGAGGAGGTGAGGTATATGCGAGACTTCAAGAAGTACGAGCCACCTTTCTTTGACGGGCAAGGGGTGGACCACATGGCTGCGGAAGTGTGGTTTGCAACAGTTGAGCATATCTTTGAGTGCATGTGTTGTCCTGAGCGGTAAAGAGTCCAGTGCGTGGTCTACGCGTTGAGGGGGTGAGCCTTTCAGTGGTGGAAATCGGCCTCACGTTCCATTGATGTTAGACGGTGACCTGGGCGTAGTTTCAGGATGAGTTTTTACACCTAGTTCACCATATTGTCCCGAGCGCTTGCTCACAGGCTTGCGTGGAGGCATACGTGGGTCAATAGCTGCCCAGGAGCCCAAGACTTATGTTGCAGCAGTTCGAGTGGCAGCCCTGATTGACGTCGATTCGAATCAACAGGGAGTTAGTATTGGCCAGACTTTAGGAGTTGGGTAGAGTTTTGGATCGGGTGAAAAGAGAAGACATGATCAAGCGTTTCTTAGGCCAAACCGACCAAGAATGCAGGGGCAGCAGTGGGCCCAAGGTGCAAACAAAGGTTTGTGCCTTAACTGTGGAAGGCAACATAATAGAGGACGAAGAGGCCAGAGGCAGTGGTATGCTACAAATGTCGAAAGGATGGCAACATGGCTTCAACATGCCTGGAGAACAGGAATGTCGGAAACCAGGAATCCTGCCACAAGGTTGGAGCATACGCTAATATCGACAGAGCGCTGAGGGTTCAGGCAAAGTCGTCACAGGTACCCTACCCATACTCGGTCATCTTGCTTTTGTACTTTTTTATTCTAGGTGTTCACACTTCTTTATTTATGCATTGTTTGTGGGGGCAAGCGCAGTTAGAAGCATAGTCTTTAGGTTTTAGCCTGGTAATTGTAACCCTAGTAGGGGCACAGTTAGTGACTCGAGAGAAAGTGAAGACCGGTCGGGTCTTAATGGAAGGTCGCTTCTTAAAAGTGTCCCTGATTGTCCTGGAGATGAGTGATTTCGATGAAATTCTAGGCATGGATTATCTAGCTGCGAATCATGTCTGTTAGGTTTTATGTCCTAAAACTCGTGGGTTTGTAAACTGAATGTATATTCTATTTTGCAATAAAGATGTTATTGAGATTTATTCAAATAAAGGTGTTATTGAATAAAGTGAATTGTATATTTTGAAACCCTAATCCAATAAAGAACTCATGGCTATAGGATGTATACTTGAACTTTATGTATGACATAAAAGTGGATCAGGTTCAAGTTATAGCTAGAATTGTCTATAGTATAAGGATAGGGTTGGGTACCTTATCCTGGGGACACTATGAACGTGACCCACTTTATAAAGTACAAACGATTTGATCCTGAATCATTCATGTGGGACATGCGAGTGGGGGCGTCCTATGCAATGAGTTTGTATAAGACTAGACCAAGAAATAGTCACTTAGACTTTATAACTCCGTTTACTGTCTTAACTAACTATATTCATACGATGACCTAGATAACTCGATCTTAATCCTGAGCGTGCCGTGAACTCTTGTTTATTCAAATTATCCTTAGATTTGCATGGGTGAGAGTGGCCTGAGATTGCCGACTCAATAAGCCTCCCATTTCAGGGATAAGACTGGGTAGATAGTTGGGAACATAGTTCTGCAAGATGGAATTCACTCCTACCCGCTATAGGGATTAGTAGAGAGGTTGTTCCCTTAAGTGTTGACCTCGGGTCTTGAACAAAGGGCCCACCCCTCTCATTGGCCCGAGAGGGATTCGGTTTGTTGGTTGGACCACAAACCAATTGTTCATTAGAGGATCGGTGGGACTTAAGGAACAATAAGTAATTCTGAGGTAGGTAAAGCGGTAATTTTGACCAAATATATTACGAGCGACACCGTGAAGGATCGACTTACTAATCATGGTTATATCGAGTGGAAAGAAATCTATCTAGAGTGAGGAGAGCACAACCACTGGGCTTTAGTGGAGTGTCCCGGTGGCTAACGAATGTGATTAGCTAGGCTAAAGAGTTTGGCCAGTTAATCTCGTATCGTTGGAGCTCATGATTTGTAGGTCCATTAGGTCCCCTTACTAGCTCGGACTAAGCCTTGTAACATTTGAGAAAAAAGAATTTGAATTGTTCAAATTCAGTTTTGGGAGAAAACGTTAATTATATGTGATATACTTAACGTGTCATAATTTAATTATTAACTAAACTATTATGAAGAAGAGGTGAACATATTTAAATATTGGTTCGATTTATAACATGAATAGGGATTCATGTTCAAAAAATCGATTTAAAAAATCGAGTTTGGTCCAATTATTTAATTTGATATTTAATATTAAATTAGATAATTTTTAATTAATTAATTTAATTAAAAATTGATTTTAATTTAAAATTAATTTTATATTAAATTTAAATTAAAATTAAAAAGAAATTCAAAATCATTTTGGAGTAAAAAATGACCAAATTCATGATTTTGGTGAATAAGCTTCTTTAAAGTCAAATTCACCAAAATTGCCCACCTCTTTCTTCAATTATCCTTCTCATCTTCATACTGTCATATTCTCCTAGCTTGAAGAAGCTGATGGATTGGTTTAATTGAACGAGAATTAAGAGGATTAAAGATTTAGACAGAAAATTGGATTTTCTGGTTTTTTATACCTTTCTCTGTTCTCTCTTCAAATTCTCTCAATCAGAGATCCCACAATCTGTTCCAAGGCCTGAGGATAGTAGGGAAGGCACTGGAGGTTGTCCACAAAGTGTTTGTGACGAGAAATTGCCCACGGATTAGGAGAATTTTAAGCAACAAAGGTATATGTTCATACTCTCTGTTTTTCCAGATTTGAGCATGCTTTTTATTTTCTAAAATTGATCAACTTAGAGTGTTCAAGATCTGAAATTGCTTCCGCTTTCTTAATATACACTCTTTCAATGCCAACATCGACTGTCACCGTAGAAAGGTCGTGTTTATGCCTCCATTGGAACCGAGCTTTAAGTTTAGGGAAATCGAGTCAAGGACGGTTCCAAAGGTAATTTTGACCCTAAAGGCAAGCAAGTTGGTTGGTCAAGGGACTTGGGCCTTCTTGGCGAGTGTTACAGACTTGAGAAGCGAGAAAGGGGACGTGTCGTTGGTCCTAGTGGTCAGGGAGTTCACTGATGTGTAGCCTGAGGATTTACCCAGTTTACCTCCAGCTAGGGAGGTGGAAATGCATCGAGTTGGAGTCAGGCACTGCACCTTTATCAAAAGCTCTGTATAGAATGGCCCCAACCGAGTTAAATGAGCTCAAAACTCAGTTGCAGGAACTGTTGGACAAGGGTTTCATCTGCCCTAGTGTCTCACTATAGGGTGCGCCGGTACTTTTCGTGAAAAGGAAAGATGGGTCGATGCGCTTATGCATTGATTATCGGGAGTTGAATGAGGACCCACTCCCCAGGATTGACGATTTATTTGACCAGTTACAAGGAGTAGTCATGTTCTCCAAGATTGACTTGCACTTAGGTTATCACTAGTTTCAAATAAGAGAGGATGATATCCCGAAGACAACATTCAGATCCATGTATGAAAATTACGATTCGTTCAGATTGGCAAATGCCTCGACTGAGTTTATGGACCTGATGAATATGGTGTTCAAGAAATTCTTGGGCACCTCCGTTATCTTATTTATGGACGACATCCTGGTCTACTCGAAGTCGAGTTAGGAACCCGAGAACCACTTGAGAAAGGTCTTGACTGCATTGAGGAAAAATCAGTTGTATGCTAAGTTCTCCAAGTGCGAGTTTTGGCTACAACAGAAGTCCTTTCTAGGGCATGTGGTATCTAAGAAGAGTGTCTCAGTAGACCCGACGAAGGTGGAAACACTTTTAGATTGGCTCCGACCTAAAATCATCACTGAAGTTTGCAGTTTCTTGGGCTTAGCTGGTTATTACTTGGGAATGCTTTCGTGTGGAGTGATGCGTGTGAGGTGAGCTTTCAAGATTTGAAACAGAGATTAATCTCGACACTAGTACTCACAGTGTCTTACTGGCGGTTCGCGAAAGACTTCGTAGTGTACAATGATGTTTCCAAGAAGGGATTGGGTTGTGTTTTGATGCAGAATGGGAAGATGATTGCCTATGCCTCCCGACAGTTGAAGGAATACAAGCGGAACTACCCGACCCATGACTTGGAACTAGCTGTTGTGGTCTTTGCTCTGAAAATATGGAGGCACTACCTGTATGGCGAGAAAATCCAGATGTATACAGACCACAAGAGCTTTAAATACTTGTTCACCCAGAAGGGGCTGAATATGAGACAACAGAGGTGGTTAGAGCTGGTAAAGGATTACAAGATCGAGATCTTATATCACCCGGGTAACGCAAACGTGGTTGTCGATGCCCTTAGTCGAAAGGTAGCTCACACCTCGGCCCTAGTTACGAGAGAGGATCACTTGCGAGCTAATATGGAACGCGCTGGTATAGATGTGAGGGTTAGGTCAGGTCATGACTCAATTTAACCAGTTATCAGTGCAGGCGACTTTGAGCCAACAGATTATAGACTCCCAACAGGGGAACCTAACCTTGTGGATTGGTGGAATCATGCCAAGTCGGGCCAAGAGAGTGAGTTCACCATGTCATCAAATGATGGTATGTTGTTCAAGGGACGGTTGTGTGCCTCAGATGTAAATGGCCTTAAGGAGGAAGTCCTAGCCGAAACTCACAGTTTTCCTTTTTCAGTGCATCCGGGGAGCACTAAAATGTATCAGGACTTGAAGCAGTTTTATGGGTGGAATGAGATGAAGAAGAATGTAGCAGAGTTTGTCGACAAATGTGTCCGTCTGCATCGTGAGTTAAAGCCCTCGAGGCGTGTTTATTGAGGTTGTTGCAACCACTACAGTACTGCAGATGGAAATGTGAAGAGATTTTGGTGGATTTCATTTCCAGCCTGCCTCGTACCGTTAAAGGATTCACAATGGTTGGGTGATCGTGGATAGGCTAACAAAGTCGACACATTTTCTTCCTGGGAAACTGACTTACACGGTGGAGAAGAAAGCGAAGTTGTTCATGGAGGAGATTGTCAGGCTACACGGAGCCCGGTGAAAATCGTCTCCGATAAGGACCCTAGTTTCACATTCAACTTCTGGATGAGTTTCCAAAGGGCTCTAGGAGAGTAGTATAGTTTTAACACAACTTTTCACCCTCAGACAGACGGTCAGATTGAGAGGTTGAATCAGATCTTAAAAGATATGCTCCGAGCTTATGTCCTAGATTTCGCAGGAAGTTGGGATACACACCTTCACTCGATGGAGTTTACCTATAACAACAATTATCAGACAACGATTGGGATGGCACCCTTCGAGGCTTTGTATGGGAAAAGGTGCAAATCCCTTGTGCATTAAGGTGAGGTTGGTGAGCGTAAGTTCTTGGCACCCGAGTTGGTCCAAGTTATAAATGAGGTCGTGTAGAAGATCAAGGCGAGAATATTAACGGCTCAAAAAAGACAAAAGGGTTATGTCGATGTGAGGCGCAGGGACTTGGAGTTTGCAGTTGGAGAGTACGTGTTCCTTAAGGTTGCGCCTATTTAAGACGTGTTGAGGTTCAGTAAGAAGGGGAAGTTGAGCCCTAGGTTTATCGACCCATTCGAGATCCTAGAACATGTTGGGCCAGTGGCGAGTATACAAAATCTAAAAACCTAATTTTCTTTTCTTTATTTTTTTTAATAACTATGATATGTGTTGTTTATCTTATTTTTAATCTTTATTTTAATATTTTATATGTGAACTTAAAAGGTTTTAAATATTAATTTATAAAAAAAATCTCATTAGAGATAGGGAGAGATTAGTTTGAAATCTTAATTTATTAAAAAAATTATGGTTTAATTTATATATTAAATATGATTTTAAGAAGTTTTAGATATTAATTTATGATATATTAGTGATATTCTAATGATACACTATGATAAGGGAAATTGTAATGGGTGGCAAAAAAGAATTAGGTAAATTGCAACTTTATTATCTATTTATTACTTTTGCAAATATAGCAAAAATTTTGATATACTAGTGATATTCTAATGATACACTATGATATATCGTAATAATTCTCATAAATCATTTCTTGTGATATACCATTGATATATTGAATTAAATTTTCAATTCATTTATATATGTCAACAAAGTATATCATTAGTATATAACTGATATACTTATTTTAGATAATCTGATATACCATTGATGAATCAATATTGTACTCTTTATATAATAAGTATTTCTTTTTTTTTATTGATAATAGTTTATATATTAACTGATAACATTCATATTAGGTACATTATGGACATTTTCACATGGTACAATATGATATATTGATGGTGAATAGAAGAATCAACTACTACCAAATAGAAATACCGTTGATATACTAATGATACATTGCATTACTTGTGATATTCTAATGATACATTATGATATATCGTAATCATCCTCATAAATCATTTCTTGTGATATATCATTGATATACTGAATTACATTTCCAGTTCATTCATATATCTAAACAAAGCATATCATTAGTATATAACTGATATACTTGCTTTAGATAATCTGATATACCATTGATGAATTAATATTGTACTCTTGATATAATAAGTATTTCTTCTTTTTTTTTATTATTGATAATGGTTTATATATTAACTGATAACATGCATATTTGGTACATTATGAACATTTCTACATGATACATTATGATATATTGATGGTGAAATAGAAGAATCAACTGTTACCAAATAGAAATATCGTTGATATACTAATGATACATTGTGATACATTGCATTACTTGTGGTATTCTAATGATACATTATGATATATCGTAATTATCCTCATAAATCATTTCTTGTGATATACAATTGATTATACTGAATTACATTTACAGTTCATTTATATATCTAAATAAAGTATATCATTAGTATATCACTGATCTACTTGCTTTAGATGATCTCATATACCATTAATGAATCACTATTGCACTCTTGATATAATAAGTATTTCTTTTTTATATATATAGATAAATAAAGTATATCGACAATATATTACACTAATATATACATAATACTAGTGAAATCAATGGGTATTAATAGTATATCACTCATGTAGTTACTTTTTGGTTAGATATTATTGGGATGTATGTCCTAATCTCGTATATGTTTGTAATATTACTTATTGAAATAAATATGAGTTATTTTTTTCATCATTTTGTGTCTCGCATATTTACAAACTTTGTCCAATAAACTAAACTTCAGGGTCATTAAACTATGAGAGAACTAGAACTTGAATGGTGTGTAGTGGACACACAGGGAGGATCACGTTCGAGTTTATGACCCGAACGGTCTACAGTATATGGATAGGGTTGGAGACCTAATCCTAGATACGTTGTGGATGCGACCCGCTTTGTATTAGATACAAACGAGGTGATCCAACTCGTTCATGTTGTTGACATGCGAGTGGGGGCATCCTGTACAATGAGATTGTACAAGACCGGACCGTGAATTATTAGACCTATTGATGTAACACCGTTAACAGTATAGGACTAATAACTTCGTAGATGAACAATAGTGACTCGACCTTAATCCTGAGCGTGTTACGGACTCCTGTCTGCGGGGGTCTGTCCTTTGACTAGTACGGGTGAGGGTGGTCACAGTTACTCACCCAATATACCTATCTTCTCAAGAGTAGGACCACGTGGGGAGCTGGGAACTTGACTACGCAAGATGGAATTCATTCGTTCCCGACTTAGGGAAACTAGAGGGGTTGCTCCCTTAAGTGTTGTCTCCAGGGCTTGGACAACGGGCGCCCACCCTCTCACTGGCCCGAGAGGGATGTTGTTTATGGTTGGACCATACAACGTTATTGTTCATTAGAGGAGTAGTGGGACTTAAGGAGCAAGAGGTAGACACAGGGATAAAACGACAATTTAACCCAACAGTGTCTACGAACAACCTGTGAAGGGTCTACTCACGGGCATTGGTTATATCAATGGATACAACTTGTCCTACAATGATGGGAGTGTAGCTACGAGTTTTAGTGGAGTGTTACCGTAGCTAATGAATGTTGAATAACTGGGTCAAAGAGTTTGACAGGTTAGTCCGGATCATTGGAGCTCGTCATCTGTAGGTCTATTAGGTTCCTCGATTGGTTCAAACTGGATAAATTGAGGGTTTACAGTTTGGTATAGATTTGGAGTGTTCAAATTCATTAAAAGGGTATTTATGTCATTTATATGAGACATGATTGACATAATATATAGTTTAATGTGAATGAGATTCATAATAAACTATAGGTTAGCCTAATTGATTAATTAGTGCTAATTTAGAGAAATTGAATTGATAGAAATTAAATTGAATGTGATTCAATTTAAAATCCACAATTATACAAATGTGATTTGTATAATAAGGTATGAGATATCTTATTATATGTGTTATGCAAATATGATTTGCATAACCTAATGTTGTGGTAAAATGATAAATAGGTGGAGATTTCAACTCCACCTATCACCATTATAGAAGGGAATGAGAATCCCTGCGCAGCGGAAGACGATGGAATCGTCATGGTATCATTACGCTGTTCGATTTTGTCCAAACGATCTAACTACTAGATCTAGGCTAAATATGAAAAAAAAGGAAGAAATTTACAGCAAGAAGAAGATACTTACTTGTTGTAGACAATCTTCAAGATTTCTTCCTCGGTCACGAACACTTCGTGCTTCTCGATCTCAATAAATGCTCCACACGAACGGAACCCGAACACTACCACTTGGAGTCTCGGTTGTTCTTCCTTTGGAAAGAAGGAAGTTTGTGGGAACTTGTGATTTTGGAGAGGGAGGAGAATTAAGAGAGAGTAGAGAGAATTTTGGTTTTTTCTCTTTGATCAAAACCAAAAAAATGAGAAAAGCTTCATCAATCCCTTCTTGCAAAGGGTTTAAATAGTGGAATGATGGAGTTAAAATCTCCACATTATTACCACTTTACCACAACCATAGGTTATGCAAATCTCATTTGCATAACCACATAATATAAGTTATCTCATATCTCATATTGCAAATCTCATTTGCAATAATTGTGGATTAATTAAATTGAATGACATTCAATTTAATTTCTCTCAATTAATTTCTCCAATTAGCCCTAATTCAACAATTAGACTAATCTATAGTTTATTATGAATCTCATTCACATTAAACTATATATTATATCATCCATATCTCATATAAATGACATAAATGCCCTTAAAGTGAAATTGAACACTTTAATTTCATACCAAAACTTTAACCCTTCTTTCAACCCGCATTGAGCCAACCGAGGGACCTAATGGACCTACAAAGTGGCGAGCTCAATGATCCGAGATTAACTCACAAACTCTTTGACCCGATTAATCAACATTCATTAGCTACTGTAACACTCCACTATAGCCCGTGAGTTGCACTCCCGCTCGATGCGAGAATATTACGTGTCCACCGATATAACCAATGCCCATGAGTCGACCCTTCACAAAGTTGTTCAGAAACACTACCGGGTCAAATTACCGCTTTTCCCGTGTGTCACTCTCTTGTTCCTTAAGTCCCTACCGCTCCTCTAATGAACAATATATTGTGATGGTCCAACCATACACAACACCCTTCTCGCCGGTGAGAAGGTGGGCGCCATTGTCCAAGCCCTCGAGACAAAGACTTAAGGAACAACCCTTCTAGTTTCCCCAAAGGCGAAACGAGTAAATTCCATCTCGCGTAGTTAAGTTCCCACTACCTACTTGGTCCTGTCCCTGAGAAGATAGGCATATTGGCGAGTAATCGTGACCACCCTCACCCGCATTAGTCAAAGAAAAAACCCCGCATGCGGAGTCCGTAACACGCTCGTGATTCGGGACGAGTCACTAATGGTCATCTACGGTTATTAGTCCTCATCACAACAGCGGTGTTACATCGTGAGGTCTAATAATTCACGGTCCGATCTTGTACAATCTCATTGCACAGATGCCCCCACTCGCATGTCAACCACATGAACGAGTCGATCACCTCGCTTGTATCTAATACAAAGCGGTCGCATCCACAAGCAGTATCCAGGATTGGGTCTCCAACCCTATCCCTATATCAGAGACCGTTCGGTCATTAACTCGAACGTGATCCTCCTTTGTGTGTCCACTACACACCGCTCAAGTTCTAGTTCTCTCATAAATTCAATGACCCGGAGCTTAGTTTATTGGAAAAGTTTGTAAATATTATGAGACACAAAGTGATGAAATGAATAACTCTTATTAATTTCAAACAGTAATTTACAAACACGAGATTAGGACAAAAATCCCAACATATATAAAGTCGTTTCCGTTGCGGAAGTTTCATTCCCTTCAAATATATCGTTGGTATATCAAATATAACGTTTATAAACTACTAATTATATATAACGTTGATAGATTATTGATTTTCTTGATTTTGTAAAACATGAAAAGGGCATTTTGGACTTTTTGTTTCATGTTGTTGGGTTGGGCTTGCACATTTTTCTATTTTTGCAAATCAAATAAATGAATGATGCGGCTGCAAATACAATAAATCATATTGTCATCTATGTAAGTGGCCCTTTTTTTTTCCATAAAGCTAATATATTATAATTTTTCTGTAATATAATACTAATAAATCATAATAAATGAAAAAACTAAGTTTATCTACTTTTTTTTTTTAGAACCAAAATCAATTCATTAGATTAAAAAGAGAGTACACTCCCAAGAATATTACACATTTCGCCCACCCAAACTTGGTCGAGCTATAGGTTTTGAGCTCGTTTGGCTAAATTGTGGGCCTCTACATGACTATAAACAAATTTTATCTGACTCCAGTTTTTTGCTATATTCTTCACAGCTCGGGCACAATCTTGTGTCTCTGTCAAATCCAGTAGCTCGTCATTAATGAGTTTAATCGCATTCATGGAATCAGACTCAACCTCTAAAGGAAAAGAATAATTAGTAATATGCAACAACCCACGGAGAATAGCTTCCAGTTCACAAGTAAGTATCTGTCATTTGTGTGATAAAAATTCATGTCCCGCACAATTATGCGTCCAGAGCAATCACGAAGGATCCAACCCAAACCTTCTTTCTCCTCAACCTCATTCTAAGCAGCATCCGAATTTAATTTCCACCACCCTTGTTGCGGCGGGCTCCATAGTGGATAGCCTTGTGTAGGATTATCCATGACCCTTGTTCCTGTAATTGGACCCCCGCCTTATCCACTATGTTATCCCAATACATCATCAGAGTCATATTATGAACAACTACATTTCGACAACTCTAGATTTTCCACACGATGAATACCATTTTGCATCTGTCAACGTCATGATCCTTTATTCGAGCAGAGAAATCTGCAGTCGTCCAATTTTTCCTGTTTGCATAAAAGGCATCTACGCAAAAGGTAACAAAATTTTCTAAAATTTAGACATTACCTGGCAACCCCAGAGAATATGGGTAATTGTTTCTGTATGCTTATGATAGAGAGGGCATTGAGTTGGGACATGCAATCCTTTTTGGAGAAGGGGACTCCTAGTGGAGAAGATGTCATGGATAGCTCTCCAACAACAAGTTTTCATCTTTGTTGGAGTCGAAGCCTGCCAAAGTTTCTTCCAAAAATGTTCATAAGGACCTGGAGTCGAACTAGAAGGTAAATTGACATTTTTCCCTTGAGCTGCTAACTTATAAGCACTTTTCACCGAGAACATCCCATTCGATATAAGTTTCCAAATAATCTCATCAATTGCCCTTTTCCGAGTAATCGGAATAGAAATAAAGAATAAAATCAGCATCAACAGGCAAGAAGTTTGAACATATGATCTCCTTTTTCCAAGTTCTATTGTCATTAATAAGCATAGCCACCTGTTTGTCTGCACAGTCTTGTCCCACCCAAAGTGGTTTACTCCTATCTCTGGAAAGGAACCACATGTCATTTTTAATAGAAATTTGCAGACCACAACCAATTTTCCAACGATATCCCTTTAGAAAAAAATCTTCGTCCCCACAAAATGCTTCGTCATGTCAAAGAAGGATTAGTTCCCACTGATGTCTGGAGAAAATTACCATTCTTAAAATAGCGCCCCTGCAAAACCCGAAACAAGAGGCTATTTGGATCTCGTAGTAGACACCAGCTTTGTTTTGCTAGCATTGCCTGATTAAAGAGGGAAATGTCTTTGAACCCCATACCACCATCCACTTTATTCTTGCAAAGACGTTGCCAACTTTGCCAATGAATCTTTCGCCCAATATTTGTAGATCCCCACCAGAATTTAGCGCACATCGAATTGATGTTATTACATAACGATCCTGGGAGTTGAAAACAACTCATCGCATATATAGGAATTGCCTGAGCAACGACTTTAATAAGAACCTCTTTCCCCCAACATAAAAAAGTATTGTCTTCCAAGTTTGAAGGGTCTTCCAGACTCTATCCTTTATGGATCTGAACATTAAAGATTTATTTCTCACATTTTGAGAGGGCAGACCCAAATATCTTCCAAATGAATTTGAGATCGTCACCTGTAGCACTCTCCCAACTTCTTCAACCTTGTCTTGTAGAGTATTCCTGCTTACCATGAAACTAGATTTGTCATAATTAACTGTATGGCCTGAAGCTGCTTCATAAGTATCTAGTATTTGTCTGATTGTATTACTATCTCTTTGAGAAGCCTGAAAGAAAAGTAAACTATCATCTGCATAAAAAAGGTGGTTAATACAAGGGCAATACCGATTAATTTTCAACCCTTTAAAATTATGTAACAATTTCTCCTTGTGAAGCATACTGGAAAGGCCTTCAACACAAACCAGGAATAAATAGGGAGAGAGAGAGTCCCCTTGTCGAAGACCTCTAGTTGGGATGAAGGTCTTTTGCACCACACCGTTCAAAAGTACTGAGAAGCGTACAGATTCCACACATCCCATAACCAAGTTTATCCATTTTTCCTCAAAACCCATTCCTTCTAGTACCTTACGAATGTAGACCCACTCCACTCTATCGTACGCTTTACTCATGTCGAATTTTAAAGAAACTACCCCATTTTTGCCAGATCGTTTGTTTTTCAAAGCATGAATACATTCAAACCGAAGCAAGATATTATCTGAAATCAAACATCCAGGAATAAACGTCGACTGAGTAGGGGAGACTATTTTGTTTAAAATCTGCTTCAACCTATTCGCAATTAACTTGTAAGCCACATTACAAAGGCTGATTGGTCGAAAATCTGCTATTTTTCGGGGATTCTGAATTTTTGGAATAAGAGTAATTAGTGTGTCATTTAGAGACATCATTTCATCCCCATTATTTAAAAAATTCATACATAAACGAACAATGATCTCCCACAATCCCCCAAAAGGATTGGTAAAAGGTAGCATGAATTCCATCAGGTCCGAGGGCTTTGTTCGGATGCATTCCTTTTAAAGTAGTTTCTATCTCATCCCTTCTAAAAGGGCGAGCAAGATCTGTATTATCTTTCTAAGACACCGTAGGTAGTATACAGTCTGTCACCTTGCCAATGTTCTCTAGAGTTGGCTGGGATGATGAAAAAAGGTCCTGGAAGTATCTAGTGGCAATCACCCCCACATCCTTCTCATGAACACGCCAAATTTCGTCCTTATCTTCAATACCTCCTATCTCATTTCGACGTCTTTTTTTAGTTGCCCACAAATGGAACCATTTTGTATTACGATCACCCCACTTTAACCAATCTTCCCTGGATCTTTGCTTCCAGTACCTTTCGTCCTCTTCCAAAAGGGTTTTAAGCTCCTTGTTTTTTGTCCACCGCTCATTTATGTGGTCAACGCCCAAATTCGCCTCAAGATCCTTAATTTCCTTTTCAGTTCGAGTTATTGCACCTTTTAGAGAACCAACTAATCGAGTTGTTTCCCAATTTTTCAGTTCACATAACCAATTCTGCATGACTTGGTGATAATTCTCCACTTGTAAAGTTCTGTGATTATTCCATAAAGAATCCACAATCTCCTTACACGCCTCGATACTTGTCCAGTGAGGTTCAAATTTTATAGACCTTTTTCCCCATATAGGCTTCCGTGCACCACATTCATCCCAACGACAAACAATTGCACGATGATCAGAAGTATAAAAGCCGAGGTGAAGTACCTGAAAATCTTTCTGCATGTGGAAAAAAACATAATTCAATAAAAAACGATCTAACCTATCCCAAGTAGAATTTCCATCTCTGAAATGTCGGACCCATGTAATGTCGTGACCAGTATAGCCAAGGTCTATTAAATTTCAATCATCAATGGCATTCGTTCACACTAAATGGGTTGTCTCTAAGATTTATTATATGCTAATTTCAATGTTTAATTAGTTAATTTTACATACATAATTGTTTGTTTTGTAGGAGTTGAACATTTGGAGTTAAACAGAGTAAAATAAAGAATTCAAAGGATTTATTGAACAAAATACAAGCAATCAACTAAGGATAAAAGAAATCAAGAAAAGAGAATAAGAGTATTCAAAAGAAAAGTAAAAGAAAAATAAAATAATAGAAATACAAGGTGTCTCGACATTGACTATAGAGCCCTAGGTGCTACACGCTAACTGCAGCAGTAGCGTCAAGACGTTGTTCTTCGAAAATTCAATCAGCGCCCATTTTTTGTCAATCATGTGTGTGTCAAACCACTTAAATTACCCAAATTTTTCATATTTGCACCCACAACATGTTTTAAGCTAATTTTCCATATAAATACATCTTATGGGGGGGAGGGGTTGAATTTTACCTAGAACAAAGTTAGGATTTTTGTCTACAGAAAAATATGGATACATATATGTTTAAATTTCCCCTCCCTGTATTGTTGAATTCAAAAGTAAAAAAAAAAAATGTTAATTACATATTTGTAAATATAGAAATTCAAGTAGGAACATAACAATCTAAAACTGACCTTCGAGATCCATCATTCTTAATAAGTTAGATTATAGGTAGTTAACATACTTTGTTTTTTTTTTTTTTTTTTTTTTTGAAACTAGGTAGTTAACATACTTAAAACTCGATAAAAATTTTCTAGTTATTCTCTTTTAAGGTAGGATTATTACTAATGACTTTTTAATATATCTCTAAAAGAATTTATAGATCCTAGAAAAATTTTATAAAATAAAAAGAAAAGTAGTCTCTAAATTTTCTTGTTAAGCATTTTAAAAAGTGAGAATTTGAAAATTTATTTCTATTTCTCTTTCAATAAAAAATATGAAGAAGAAACTTTTATTAAACAATTTTTTCTTTCTTTCTTCAGTTAACTTTTTCTTTCTTTCTTAGACACTATATAAGAAGAAAAAGAAAATATTAATAAAGAATTTTGATAGATAGGCTCTGTTGGGGTTGGAGCCAAAACAAAATAACAAAAAAATGGAAGAAATAAGGAATGGGACAAGTCCCATGTTTTAGGTTTACTTTATAAATAAATAAATAAATATATATATATATATATATGTGTTTTTCTTCCTTGCCGCAAAATGACACACCGAGGAGAAGAAGAAATTCGATTGTGAGTTCTCTTGAGTGGCAGTAACCTTCGTGAGAAAAAAAAGAAAAGAAAAGAGTTTTTCTCTTTGTAGTTTGTGGGTTTTTTCTTTATTGTTTATCCCAAGCTATCAGGTTGTGATACTTGAAAGTCAATAGCTATTGTTGGGCTATTGAGGGTTAGTTTGTAGCGCCAGTTTTGAGGATTTTTGTAATCTCCCATTATAGTAGAACCTACAGTTGCAGAAGACTAGACGTTATCCCAAGTTTGGGGCGAACCAGTATAAATTTCGGTGTCGTTCTCTTTTCTCTATCTCTTGATATTTAATATTTTATGACTCAAATTTATTGGTTGGATTATCCTGTGGAAGGAGAAATTTAATATTATAATAATTTTATTGTGATTATTATTATTGTATATTTTTCTCCCAACAAGTGGTATCAGAGCTTTTGGTTCAGGAGTCATGGGATACGTGGAGCCAACAAGTTTTGATGGAGTCATGAAGTTTAATGGGGACAATTTTGAATATTGGAAGATGATGGTCAAAGACTACTTAACTGTTAAAAAGTTGGGTAAGGCTTTGAAAAAAAGACTGGAAGGAATGAAAGATGGAGATTGGGAGACTCTTGATGAAGAAGAAGTTGCTGCAATCAGAATGTGTCTGTCGATGGACATGGCCAGTCAGGTAGCCAATGAGACAACTGCAATTGAGTTAATGAAAGCGCTTGCAAACATGTATGAAAAAACCCTGCACAAATAATAAAATCTATCTACTTAGAAAGTTTTTCAATATGCGTATGGTTGAGGATGCTTCTGTAAATTCCTATATAAATGAGGTAACCACTTTGATAAATCAGTTGAAATCAGTTAGAATAGAGTTCACTGATGAAGTAAATGCTATTCTGTTATTAACCTCTTTGCCTGATAGTTGGGAAACCATGAAGACAACAGTGTGTAATTCAGTAGGTGAAAATACTCTACACTTTTCTGGTGTTTGTAATTTAGCCATAGCTGAGGAAAATCGTAGAAAAGATAGTAGTAAGGAGTCTACTATAGGATCTGCTCTGGTTATGACTAAGGGAAAAGAGAAGATTAATGAGGAAAATACATCAAGTAGCAGTAGAAAGAAGTGGAATAATAGGAATAAAGAGATAGAATGTTTTTACTGTCACAAGAAATGTCACTTTAAGAGTCAGTGTAGAAAATTGAAAGAGGATCTAGAGAGAAGACAAAATCAAGAGGCAAATGTAGTGCTAGATGCACGTGTCTGTGTTGGGAGTGACACAGAGAGTAGTAATAATTCATCTGAGTGGATTTTAGACAGCGCAACTACTGTTCACATAGCTTCAGATAGAAGTTTGTTCACATTCTTCACAGGAGGCCGCCATGGTTTAGTGAGGATGGGAAATGGTGAAATATCCAAGACCAATGGGATTGGAGAGGTTAGTCTGGAGACAGAATGTGGGAATAATTTGGTACTGCAAGATGTTACATTTGTGTCCAGTGTCAAGATGAATCTTATCTCCACTGGCAAGTTGGCAGATGATGGCTACATTTGTGAGTTTGGTAGAAGCCAGTGTAAACGCAGGTCAGGATCCCAGGTAGTGGCAGTTGGCCACAGGAAATCTACATTGTACAGATGTCAGTTAAATGTTGGCAAGAAAAGTTTGAAGAGACATTGGATGTCAGTTAAAGCTGCAGATGGTTATAGTAGAGGTATAGTTGAGCCAGCAGCAATGATAGCCAAGTTTGATCAGTCATATCAGGATCCTTCAGTTCAAGAACAATTGGGAAGTCTAGGAGAGAAAGTTGATGGCTATCATGAACCCCCAATTGTCAAACGAACAGTTGAATTGAAGAAGTCGCCTAGGCGAGTAAAAGCATCAAAGTGGAAGGCCAAAGCAGTTGCTAAGGTCAAGGGTAAAGTCTCTAAATTGGCAACAAGCTTGAATAGAGGATTCAAGCCCTTCTCAAAGTGTATCTTCTTCGGGAACAATGGTTCAGGGTTGAAGAAGATGTCAGTTGGTACGACTTAGCTGAAGTTGGAGTACGTATATGTCTTTTTCGTCTGGGAGACAGATCCACGTAGTAAGCCCATACCTCGGGGAAAGCACAGATGCACTACAGTTTATCTTCTGATGGTTGCCTGGTTTTTGTGAGTTTGTTGTGTTTTCAGGTATTTTTTTTATTAAGCCTTGGAGTTTGCCAAGAAGATCAGAAATAACAGTTGAAGTAGGAGTTGTGCCTTGGAGTTTACCAAGGTGTTCAGAACTTTGTTGAAGTGAGAGGCAAGATCATCGTTTTGTCTCCTAGTGGGAGATTGTTGGGGTTGGAGTCAAAACAAAATAAAAAAAAAAGGAAGAAATAAGGAATGGGTCAAGGCCCATGTTTTAGGTTTACTTTATAAACATATATATATATACATATATATACGTTTTTCTTCCTTGCCGCAAAATGACACACCGAGGAAAAGAAGAAATTCAATTGTGAGTTCTCTTGAGTGGCAGTAACCTTCGTGAGAAAAAAAAAAAAGGAAAAGAGTTTTTCTCTTTGTAGTTTGTGGGTTTTTTCTTTATTGTTTATCCCAAGCTATCAGGTTGTGATACTTGGAAGTCAATAGCTATTGTTGGGCTATTGAGGGTTAGTTTTTTGCGCCAGTTTTGAGGACTTTTGTAATCTTCCATTATAGTAAAACCTGCAGTTGCAGAAGACTGGACGTAGTCCCAAGTTTGGGGCGAACTAGTATAAATTCTGGTGTCGTTCTCTTTTCTCTATCTTTTGATATTTAATATTTTGTGACTCAAATTTATTGGTTGGCTTATCTTGTGGAAGGGGAGATTTAATATTATAATAATTTTATTGTGATTATTATTATTGTATATTTTTCTCCCAACAAGGTCCAAGCGCACCTAGTCCTATGTGAAAAAAACGAAAGTGAGTCTCTCCACGAAAGTTTAACACCAGCGTGACATTGTGCTTCATTTAAGGTATCATTGGAAGGGGACTCTAAATATTATAAAAAAAATGAGTCTATGATTTTAATTTCAAAACATTTCAATTCAAAATACTTTAAGTCTGATATACTAATTCTATTTAAGTGAGAGGTGTAAAACTTTGAGAGAGTGTCTCTTTGTAATTGGGGTTGGGGAGAAAATTCTCTGTGTGATTATGATAAATTTTCACATAGTAAAGTTTATTTCTGTCTGTAAATTTTTTTCCGATTTTGAAGTTTTTCCACGCAAATTCTTGTGTTTATTATTTTGTTGTTTCCTTTTAATTTCTTAGTTATTTTTCTGCTTTTTCCTTTGGTAATAATGGAAAAGTTTTTTTTCCCAACAATGTGAAAGTTTCTCACCATATAAGGTGCACATTAGGTAAAATTCTTGGTCGAACACGGTCGACTCGACCTCACATCGAGTTGATACTCAATGGCTCACGTATCACCTTGAGGATTGTGTGAGGCAAGTCATCTTAGATTAGTATATGCTAGCCATCGACGTGGCTCAATACCATACAACAAACATTTTTTCAATTATAAATACTACTTTTACCTATGGATTTCTTTATTTTATTATCTACTTTTTTATATATGTTTTGAAAACTAAAAAAATTACTTTCAAAAGAGTATTTTTATTTTTGGAATTTGGCTAAGAATTCAAATGCTCCATTAAGAGAGATGAAAAAACTATGGTAGAAAAATTGGGAGAAATCAAGCTTGATTTCAAAAACTAAAAACTAAATGGTTATCAAACGAGACCTTAGTTTTTTAGTTTTTAAAAATTATATTTATTTTCTCCCTGCTACTTTGTTTGTATCTTTTTAAATGGTACGAAACCATGAGGCGGGTGATGATGGCAACGACCTATCGAAGCTATGAAATTATTCCTTTTTTATTTACCTAGGCTCATCTCTTCCTATTTGTGGTTTTTTCCCTGTTGTTTTATGTTGTATTAGGTTGTGAACTTGTTGGTAGATATCCTCATGCTTCCAAAACTCTAGTTCTAAGAAGTTTATAACTATCTTGTCTGTTGTGTGTGGAGCTTATCCCTTTATCTGGTAGTTAGGTGGTGCTAAGCATTTCGTTGTTATAAGAAGTGTTTTACGTCTTTTTCAGGTTCTTGAAATTTTTGGATTTATTGTAATTACGTCGTTATGTTGTTGAAATTTCAGGCAGAAGTAGAATAACCTATTGTATTTTCTAGATAGCCTACTTGAAATTTTAGGATCATTGCATAAAAATTAAAATGATTATCAAACGGGACCTTAGTTTTTAATTTTGGTTTTCAAAAATTGTATTTATTTTCCCATCATTTATCGATAGTGAATTTCATCTTTCTTATGAAAATAATATTTGAATTATTAACAAAATTCTAAAAAGAAAAACAAGTTTTTGAAAACTATCTTATTTACTTCAATACTTGGTTTGATTTTTGAAAACATGCTTACAAAGTAGATAACAAAACAATAAACCTTAGAGGAAAGTAATATTTATAAGCTTAATTTTCAAAAACTAAAAATCAAAAATCAAATGAATATCAACCGAACCATAATTTCTATTAAAAAACCATCTAATAATATCGTTATTAATTATTTTATTATATGTTTGAGAAAAATAATTCAACTCAAACCAAGATCTCTATGTTTTCGTTATGTTTGACATTTCATTATTTTTTTTTTCTCTCTGCAAAGCTCATTTCATAAAATTTTACTTTTTAACATATTTATCCATGCTGCTCTTTAGAAAAAGAAAATCTACCGATTATAATATTTTTCATTAGTATACTTTGAATGAACTAATAATTGAATGATCCAAATTGTTAGCTGACTGAAGTTAAATTAAACTTACAAATATTTGAGACAGTTCTAATTATTTTTTTTACTTGGGTCTCATCTTTCTCGATCTTTATTAGTTTACAAGGTAGAATTAAAGATTCGAAACTCTAAGATAGAATTAAAGATTCGAAACTCTAATTTTTTAGTTGAAATACAATCACTCTAAGTTATGCTTTCAGTGACACATGAAAGAATTTAGTAAATACCAAAAAAAATCAATTAAGTTATAATTAATTTTTGAAACTATTTTTAGAACACACACATAAATTATAAAATACTTAATAAAAATTAAAGTTCACTTTATAATTAACAAAAATTTGAATAAATCCAAATTAGTAACAATATTCTATGGAGTGTGAGAACGACTCTCATCTCAATCAACGCTATTTAATCATCTGAAGGCTAATCTGGTTTGCCATTTTTTAAATAAGATTTTTTTTTGGTTAATTACACTTTTTTTTTCATAATTTCCACATGATAAACGATTAATCAATTTGATTAGCAATGATTTAATTTTTTTTTTTTTTTTTTTTTTGGAGTTCTCCTGTAATCTATGAATTATTGCAATAAATACATCTTAATTAAATTTATTTCAAATCTTGGAAAAGATATAAATAATCCAAAGAAAGAGATTTCATGAGCATTAATGGATGATTATAATTTTCAAAACATCAAAATCATTAGATCAAACATCACATGCTAAATCTTTGATGCCACAATGCTGCAGATCTAATATGATTGAGATTTACTATAATAATAATTGTAGTAAGAGAATAATTTCAAATACGTTGAAAATTAGAAGATATGTCGGCTAATTATTATTATAATTGTCTTAACCAATATATATATATATATATATATATATATATATATGGAGATCAATCATCAATTTTCTACAAAAAAAAATAAATTAAAATAAATTAAAAATCAAAATAAATTAAAAATTAAAAATGATGAAATAATTACTAATATCAAGAGATAGCATTGAGTTGAACAGTTCAATATTTAACCAAGACGTTGAATTTTATGTGCATAATACTACGAGAAAACAAAAGTCAATCAACAATGGGTGAATTTTTTCTTTAAAAATGTATACTTTTAATTTTAATTACATCTATAAAAAAAATTAAGCTTAAATTACAAATTTTATCTCTATGATTAAAGTTAGTTCTTATGATTTTAAAAGATAGAATATCATCTTTATGGTTTAATAAAATCATAAAAAAAAATAGTCCTTACAATATGTACTATTTATGAGGATTTTATCAAACTATAGATACTAATTATGCCAACAAGAGCATAGCTCAACTGGCATCAAGTAAGATTTATGACCAAAAGGTTATAGTTCAAATCCCCCACCCCAAATATTGGTGTACTAAAAAAACAGACTAATTCTAACCTTTAAAAATCATAAGGAAAATTGAAACTTTTTCAAAACCATAGGGACCAAATTTGTAATTTAACAAAAAAAAAAAAATATATCTCCTTAAATTTGTCAAGAGAAAAAGGTTGAGTTTGTATAACACGAGGTTATGAAAATTGAGTCTATATTTTTAGTTCAACAACATATGGAATCGATGAATTTGAATGTACAACCTCTTAGTCAAGGATATATAGCCAAACCAGTTGAATTATAGTTATTGCTTAAGTGGGCAAAATTTAGTCTATGTTTGATATATAATGAATTTGTTTAATTCAAGGTAGTGAATTAACTTATTTATCCCACCGACTATAAAAATAAAAATCCCAAAGTTACAAGAACCCAAATTGATAGAACTAATTACTTTTCATACTAAGCATTATATTAACTTGTACAAAACATAATAATCCACAGAATTAAATAAACACACATATGTGATATATGTTTATGTACTTTGGTAATCTATCTCTAAATATGGATTTTGAAACATTTAAACCTTGGAATATTAATTAATGTATGTATGTTTATTAGTGTTTTGAACATAAAGTTGAACTGAAATTGGGAAGAAAAGGCACTAAAAGAACAAGCAGAAAAAACAGAGGAAATTGCATTATTAGTGAAAGGAAATTAAAGGTGATGGGACCCTAAAAACCATAGTTGGGAAAGTTATGGTGTTTAAAAAAAAATGGGCCACACAAAACTACCAAAAGTTCGGCTTCTCCTTGCACTTATGTCCATGGTTTGCCTGAAAAATTAGGTCATAGCTCAGACCCCCATTAATCCTTTCAAGCACTCCCAAAGGGCCCCAAAAGAGGTCTTTTCATGTCATTAGAGAGAGAGAGAATGAGAGAGGAAAATAAAAAAAATAATTATGTAATGAAACCGCCATAATGAAGGTACGTAGTTGTCTTTTAATAATCGTGGGATATAGATTTGAAAATCTTCATGCCCCTAATAAAACTGCTAGATGTAAAATCGAAGTACTATTACTATAGTTTCTCTTCCTACATCACCCAACAGTGCAAAATTAGCAGCCACAATTTGGTGACCTCCTTCAACTAGTATTGAATGTATGAAAGAGAAATTGTAAAAACAATACCTCGAATTTGTATTCAATAGTTATAATAATAAGGAACATGCAAATTTTTGAGTTTGCATCTAAAGGTTATTAAGAGGACGACACAATGAATAATTTTCCATGAGAGAGAGAAAGAGAAGGAATGAGAGAGGGTGAGAGAGAATGAGATAGGAAAATGAGAGAAGGAAATGAAAATTTATTTAATGAAGCTGCCACATTTAATGTAGTTGCATCTTATTAACCGTTAGATATAGATTAAAAAATCTCCACATGCCCTTAATAAAACTCCTAAATATAAAATCAAAATATAGCTCTACAATTTCTCTTTCCTATATTCCAACTGTGCAAAACTTGGCCGCTAGAATTTGGTGACTTCCTCAAATAATTTCTTAAGGAAGGCTATATCACATTGGGGCTGACAGTTTTGAACTATTGAATGTATGAAAGAGAAACTGAAAAAATACCCCCGACCATTCAATCGTTATTAGTGAAATGCAAATTTTCGAGTCTACATCCAACGATTATTATAACACCACCACATGAATAGTTTTTCATGAGGGAGAGAAAAAGATAGGGAATGAGGGAGGGAAAGAGAGATTGAGATAGGGAAATGAGAGATGAAAATGAAAATTTATTTAATGAAACTGCTACAATTAATGTAGCTACCTCTTAATGACCGTGAAATATAGATTCGAAAATCTTCATGTTCCTAATAAAATCGAAGTACACTTTTACAATTTCTCTCTCCTACATCCACTAGTACAAAACTGACAGCCAGAATTTGGTGACCTCCCCGAATAATTTTCTAAGAGTAAGGTTGTCACAGCGTGGCTGACACAGTTTTAAACTATTGAATGTATGAAAGAGAAACTACAAAAATACCTCGAGTTAGTATTCAACCGTTAATAATTAGGGCACATGCAAATTTTCGAATCCCACATCCAACTGTTATTAAGTGACAGTCTCGTTGAATAATTTTTCATGAAGAGAGAAAGGGAGGGAATTAGGGAGGGAGAGAGAGAGAAAAGAGGAGTTTGAATATGAGAGAGAGAGAGAAGGGGTAAGGGCAACAATAAATCTGAAACCCACTTAGGAATGTTGATATATAATCTCACTCAATGATGGTGTTGTTGCCCTAATTCCCAATTGGTGGAGGGTCAAAGGAAAGGCCTTGTTGTAAGTTTTAAGAAAGTGGGGTTTTCCCAATTTTCCATGTCTTCTCTTTGTTACCTTTAGTGGTCTGCATATATTCACTCTAATTTTGTCAATTTTCCAATTAATACACACCCCACTTCAATATTCTTTTCAACCAAAAACTTTAATATATATATAATATCTCTTCCAAAAATATTTTTCACAACTCTCTCCAATAATATAATATCCTTTAAAATTCACACCTTATTGGGTTTTAAAAAGTCAATCCATTAGTCATTATTCATTTGACAAGTGTCCTATTGGATTCTAGGTACTTATCCAAAATTAAATCTAAGTTGACTTGTGAAGATGTTTGCATAATGATCTTCATTGATAGTTAATTAAACTGTCCAAAAAAAAAAAAAAAAAAAAAAGGTTGATAGTTAAAGCAAGACAGAGAAAATGATAGCTTAAGTTTTATATAACAATATAGAAGTACCATAAGTTTCTATGCAATCCTTTGTACAATCAAGTGAAATGATCATACTATTAAAAAAAAAGGATAAAAAGGTTATAGCTAGCTTTTACCCCTAGACTATATTTTATATTCAATCTTTAAAAACTATATAATTTCTTTTTTCAAACATATCCATAATTAGCTTTTCAATTATTTTAAAACTGTCTTATTTGGTAAAAAAAATATATATAATTTAGAGATATAATTAAAAATTATAATATAGTTCAAGAATGAAATTATAATCTCATTTATAAAATTGAAATGTAGATTTCAGATGTTGTTTAAAGACAATAGGAAGAACTTAAAAAGGAAAATGAAGAAACACATATATAAATGGTACTTTATGTTTACATCAAGTTTTTATTAATTTTAATTTATTTTTCTTTTAAGTTCAACCATCCATAGAGATAGAGATTTAAACACTCGACCTCTAGATTGAAAATAATACTTTAATTCATTAAACTATATTTAACTAGGTTGACATATTTTACTTTGATTTAAAAAGATGATTTACATAAAAGTATAATTGTTTGCCTGAAATAGTAATAATTAGTAATACTACTATGATAATCCACTATGGTCTATGAAGAGGTACTATTATATGTTAATCTCAAAGTCAAAAGAAAAATTAAATGCTTTTGGACAAAAGACTTCAAAATAAACTTAGATAAATTTGAGATTATATGCAAATAGTGTTTTTTCCTTCAATATTTATAAAGATAAAATTTAGGTAGCTTAATGAATTAACTTAATTATTTAAATTTTATAATTGATTTTCATGACATTAGAGTAAAATAAGTTTTAGAAGATGATTTAACTTATCTTCATTAAAAAAAATGCCTTTTAAAAGAGTTATTATAATTTTCTTTTGAAACGACAATTTTAATCTGTAAAAATCAGTTCATCTATTACTAATTGAATATTAAGATTGAAATCGTCTTTTCAAAGAATAAATATCAACAAAATTGATTTTTGGAAAAGAAAAAGTTGCATTATTTATAATGTGTCGAAAGGGGCTTGTTCATAGTTTAATTAAAGATGTACTTCCTTTTTTCAAAAAAAAAAAAAAAAGGTTTAAAGATGTACAAATTTCAAACCACTTTTTATAGGTTATATGGAAGTTATTTTACATATATTTTTAAAGTAGAACTAAAATAATACTACATCAATTAGAAAAGAGAAAAGAAGGGAGAAAACATGTAATTTATTTGTTTTTTTTATATATATAAAACTTATATTTCTCTTTAATGACTAAAATTCATTGCTACTAAAGTAATATTGACCATTCAAGTTACCAAAACATTAAAAAAAAAAAAAAAAATCACCAAATGTGCAAGATAGATCTCTCAAGAGGGATCTAGATCTCATTTTCTTATATCGCGCAATCACGCCAATCGTCTTTGAAAACTACGTATCATTCACTTTCCCACTAGATCTGAAATGATTTTATAACGAATAATTCACAATATCTTTAGATTATTATTCATAGGTGAATGAGAAAACGAAAATTCATAAGCCCTATTTTCTTTCTCATGAAATTGACTCTCTCGAGATCAACTTAATTCAACGAAGTAATATCACTTCCATATTATATATTTTCCTTCAAAACCCCCATATTATCATGCATTCCATATCGACGACGACGCATCAATCTCGAAGGCGACATTACGTAGTCGTACGAGTTTTCTCAATCGAAGTTGGCATTGTGAAATTGACATAAAAGACATGGGGAAAGTATGGGGAAGTTGCATGGGATGTTTAGAGCATTGAAATCAAAGGGGAAGGGTTATGGTTATTTAAGTGATGAGGCTAAGAAAAGGAGAGTTGTCTATTACAGGACATGCAAGTGGGATTATTACACATATAAAAACAAAGGGTCAGCAAAAACTGTTGAGCTTTGAGCTACTGTTTTAGTACAGTACTACGTTTTTTTTTTGCACTGTCTTTCTGTGCTTTGTCGGCTTTCAATTTGGCTGTAGTAAGTAGTTGAATATAATATTATATAATATATATATATATATATATATATATATATACGTACAAAAATTGTGCTGAGTTTTTGGCAAACATTTTTAATATACCCTGTGGTAAGCTTTCAGAGGTTTCAAAGAGTGGCTCTGATCTTTTATCTTTTTTGGAGGCCCCATTTGAATAATCTTACAAAAGGCAAAACCCTAAGAAACAATTTAATAACCGATGAACTGTTTGGTGAATTTTAGTAATTAATTTAGGTATGGTTTGGTTTTTTTTTTTTTTTTTTTTTGGAGTTCAAGAATGTGAGTCGTGAAAATTTGAACCTCGGTTGAAATATATAATGGTTTAACTAATTTTTTTATTAAATAATGTCTTAATTTGTCCCACTATGATCACGTTGGCTTTTAGAAGAAGTTTATTTGCTTTTTTTTTTTTTTCACTCTTCCAAAGTTTGATTGAAATTGTTAGCTAAAGTTGAAAACATAAAAAAAAAAAAAAAAAGAGTTTTTGCCAACAAGAGCATAACTCAAGTGGGTCATATTATTTTTTTTTTTAATATAACAACATTTGGGGGTAGGGGATTCGAACCTATGACTTTTTAGCCATAAGTTTTATCGATGCCAGTTGAGTTATATATTTTTGTTGGTTCTTTTTTTTTTACTTAAGGGGGAAAAAAGAAAGAGCATGAATGACAATTTTCTAACCGGTCATACTTTTCTATTTTTTTATAAGTTCAACGACATCATGAGGATTTGAACCTTTAGTAACTTTATAGTCAAAGTTATAATGCCTAAACTAGTTAAGCTATATATTCAGGTTGACACTAACCATATATTTTTTGTTATGGTTAACTGCATTAATAGCCATATTTTAGATCACGTTTAGAAAAATGGCCAACACATGAATTAAACCTGATTATATGACAAAAATAAGTAAAAAAATAATTATCTAGTCAATAATATACCATGAAAAATTTACACTATGTCCCATAAAAGAGTAAAAGTAATTGAAAAAAGAATTCTAAACATTTTTACATTTTACCTATATGAAAACAATGTTAGGGTTCATCGACTTCCTTCCTTTTCTCTCGATTCTCCTAATTCTCCCGTTGCGCATAGGGAAGCATCCAACCAAATTTCTTCAATTGATTCCTTCGGAAGCCCTCGTCTCTTTTGAAAAAGGTAAAACGTTACTTCAAAGTACATAAGAAAGTTAGAACTACTCTAGCAAAAAAGGTTAGAAATACAAATTTTCTTGCTTCCATTGGTAAAATAGTGTATTCTAGATATAAAAAAAAAGATGAAAATCGATTCTAGGTTACTTCCAACTGCAGAAAATTACACAAAAGAAAAATGGAGAAAAAGGGGAAGGGATAGGATCGTTACAAAGATTTTTTTCTATATAATTCGAGATATATAACGTAAGGAAATGTTAAAATATAACAAGATACGATTATTTATTCTCAAGTTTAATTTAAATACTCAATTGAGATTTTCAAAATCTTAACAAATATTTGAAGGTATGGTTAAAGACACTATATCAAGTACTATGGTCCTACATTCGATCTCCATCTCATCCAGACAAAGAATTAAAACATTTATCCCAATGAACTCATGGCTATTTAAGGACTTCTTTTTTGTTAGATTTTCATTCACTAATTTGAACAAATTTAATGGACTTTTGTTTTAGACTAAACTACTTTAGTTATAATTTTGTTAATTTTTTATAGACGTATGACCCTACTTTTGTTGGTTTATAAAGTGATTTGAAGATCATTAGTTTTGCTATTTAAGTGTTTTGAAATAATACATACATCTAAAAAACAAAATCATGCAACTTGTATTTAGTGTTTTGCTATTTAGTGCACATTTAACTTGTTTTGCATATGTAACTTGACAAATTTGAATCCTAAATATGTGAAATATGTAAATCTAGTGTATACAAAAAAAATTACAAATTAAACAGCGTCTATCAAAATGAGTTATACACAAATTATACCCTACTTCCTTAAATCTTAAAATTAAGCATGTAAAAAAAGTACACACAAAATATACCGTATATAAAATGTAACTTATATGTACATGGAGTAAAAGATAGTTGAATTAATTAATAACTAAAATAAAAAAAATACAATGTATGTGAATTAAAAAAAATTAAGAACAACTTACGAATTCGATAGTTGAAGATACAAGATTAGAACAAACTTAAGAAAATAAATTGGACTGACAATGACAACAAAATATAGAAATACATTGTATATAAATTGGATAACAATTTTAACATACACCTATGTGAAAAAAAGAACACAATCGAACGTATAAACTACACTATAATTAGAGCATGCACTAAGATATGAAATGAGTTGATCTAAGAATGAATAAATAATGTATATTTGTGAAATATAGACAGAGAATGTTAATAGGAATCTATATATTGTACTTAAAAGAGAAATTATTGCAAATATTAAATAAAAATACACTGTATCTGTATTACATAAAACTAGAAACTAAATTGAATAAACAGTTTGAATGGCTATTAGTTCCAATATGCACAATACATATATTAAATTTAAGCATATGAATAAAAACTACACCATAATTAGAATATGGATAATAGAGTAATGCTATGTAGTGGGGAAAGATAGATATAAAATTTTAGTGAGAATATAAGTATATTGTATTTAAAGATAATTGGCTGCAAATGATTGAAAAATAGACGGTAATTCTAAATCGATTGTTGAAAATATATTAAATCATTAAACTTCGAATCCCAACAAAAAAAAAATTAAAAATAAATATGTTTACAAAAGAAAGTGTTTAAATAAGAAACGATTAAAAATCAATCCAATATTAGATTCTTGCATGTTGTGTGATTATGCTCACGTTGACCACACCGACCACACCTCGTAGTCACCATTTTCTCAAATCGAAAATTCGAGATAATATACTCTTTTTTCTAAGTCGACCAACACGGTTGATATTGGGAGGAAAAATTGGATTATCAACCATAGTGAAAAAATATTTGAACCTTAAACAAAAAAAATATACAATCAAGAAAATGAAAACTAGTGAACACCAGATGAAATATGAATGGAAAATGGTGAAAATTTAAAAACAAACCTGAAAATATGAATCAAGTAAGTCGAAGTCCAAATTGCAGAATAGATCGCAAAAGAAGAACAAAAAAATCACGATATTGCTTAACAAATCGTGAAGAAAAAATTCCAAAAAAAGTAGTAATATAATAAAAATTGCAGATGAACAAGTTGTATAATCAAAATGTTTTTTTTTTTAGTACATCAACCTTTGGGGGTGGGGGATTCGAAATCATGACTTTTTGGTCATAAGTTTTACTTGATGCTAGTTGAGTTATGTTGTTATTGGCTATATAATCAAAATGATTAATCTTGGTTGATTACCGAAAAAATAGGAGAATCAAATTCAAAAGATAATAGAGACTTTTTAAAAATACTGCAATGTAGATCTTGTGTATCAAAATTAAAAAATACAGGAGAGAAAAATGCAGTTACCTAAAAATATGAGATCATCAAAGAGTAAATGGGCAAAAATGTATCAAATTACCACACGTGCATGCCACGTGTGGCCAGCGAAAATAGATGGTCATTATTGAGAATGGGCAAAAAAAATTTTGGCCATTCTCAACATTTTTCCTTTTTTTGTTATTAGAAGTTTGTTAGGGTTTAAAAAAATATTTCTTTGAAAAATAAACATGAACTTTTTAGAAATAGAAAAAATGAATGAAACAATTATTTCGTAGAGCCATAATAGGCCAGTTTAAAATCTATCTACTCCTAATAATTATTCCATAAGCACTTTTAAAGCACTTTTTAAGAATAATTATCTACTACTCCTAATAATTATTCTTTAAACCCTCAAATAATCTTTTTTTTCTCTCATTTTTTTTGCATCTCTCCTATTCCGACATTTTTTCTTACTTTTATGAGATTTTATCCTTTTGGTAATTTCAATTGAAGATCTCTTAGACTCTATTTAATAATCATTTTATTTTTTATTTTTTATTTTTTATTTTTTAAAATTGTGCTTATTATTTTCTCATAATTTGTATACAATTCTCTACCATGATTTTCATCTTTTTTAAGAAAATGCATGAATTTTTAGCCAAATCAAAAAAAACAAAAACAAGTTTCTTAAAACTACATTTTTTTAGTTTTCGAAATTTAGGTTGATTTTTGAAAATATTGGTAAAAAGTAGATAACACAACAAAAAAATTAATTAGTGAAAGTAGTATTTATATAATTAAAATTTTCAAAAACTAAATGGTTATCAAACCGGTTTTAAAATTTTTAATTTATTTCTAAGATATGAATTTTTTTGTGATATTATAAGACTTTTTTTAATTCGAACACTTTGTAGAATTAGTGATTAAACCTTTTAGTTAATGTTATAATACTTTAACTTGTTAAATGTCGGTCACTATAAAGCTTTTTTTTTTAGTTATTGACTTCAGTCTAGAAAAATTTTGGCAAAAACTAGTTATTCTTTTTGCAAAAATGCAATAGAAGACAACATTATAGAAAAACATTCCAAATTTATAATGTGCTTTGTTGCATTGGCACTGCATATTTTTACTACGAGAGAAGAGTTAAGGTAGGTTTAGAAGAGATGTCAAAATTCACTTGTGTCATTGCCAAAATAATTTTTATTTTTCATTAAAAAAATAAAAAAATAAAAATAAATTTTATTTTAAAAATAGTTATGATTGACAATGGTATCAAAGTAATTTCAGAAAAATCTCTTTTTTTTTTGTCAAATGATTAATAGGAAATTGGTTTTTAAAATAACTATTATTTTAATATCCACAATTTCACTTCTATTTGACCCTATTTCTGTCTTAAAATTTTCAGAAAATTTTATTTTTTTTCTTTCTAAAATTGTAATCTTTTTTTCTCTCGCATTTTTTTTTCTTTTTCTAAATTATTTTTTTTAGTACATCAACAATTTGAAATGAGGGTATTCGGACCCATGACATCGTGGTCATAAGTCTTACTTAATGTCAGTTAAGCTATACTATTTTTTTAAAACAAGTTAAACTATGTTCTTGTTGGCTTTCTAAATTATTTTTAGATCTGAATTAAAATAGTTGTCCTTCCCTCTCTTACTAATTTTTTTCTCTCTCCAAAATTTTTGTCTCTCACTATCTAACACATTTCCTCTTGCTAAAATTTGTCAATCTCTCCCTTTAATTTTTTTTTTCCTATAGCACCCTCTCTAACTTTTTTCTCTCTATAACTTTAGTCTCTCACTCTCTAAATGTTTTCTATCAAATAATCCGAATTTCTAGAATCACTTTTGAAAACAAACACTAATCATTCAAAAATATTTTGCTCATATTAAAATCATCTTTAAAAATGTAGATCTAAATTTTAATTAATTTACTCTCATTCATATTAAAATTTTTCAAACTCACTCGATCACAAAAACTCATGCTCACATTAACTCATAAAAAAATGATTTTTTTACACGCTTTATAAATTAGGAGTATTTGAACCTCCTAACTTTCGCATACTCACATACCCGTTTACCCGCCTTCATGCCATGTCCACACATGGCACACACGCGTTTACATATCCTAAATTTGAATTTCTCACACTTGCGTTTATGTTTCTATATCCTAAATATATAAATGTCAAAAAATAATAGGTAGAGCTAAAAGAAAATCCTTGAAGTTTTTTAATGTCATGATAAAGCTTATCATCATCCAAATCATGGATGGCAGATTTATACGAGTGTTAAACTAAACTCACTTGGACAATCAGTGTACAAATAAAAAAATGGTAGTTTTGCACCAGTGTTAATTAAGTGAATTAGGATCCTATAATAAAGTATTTATCAAGCTAATATTTCTTAATATCGTAAAGATATGAATAAAATACAAATGTCAAAAAAGTAATACCGATATCAACCTATGGATTATTATTACGTATTTGTAACATAATTAAGAAAGGTAAAATGCATAAATTTATTAATTTCTTAGTTTTTTATTATTTTTCTATAAGTAAGCCTCCATTTCTTGATTTGGCTCAACAACTCGCTAGAGAGCCAAGTTTGAAGATAAACTTGATTTATTTCTTAGTTTTTGGATATTGATTATTGAGGGAATCATTTTTTTCAACGTGGGGTATAAATATCGACTAAACATAAATAAAATATCGAGAAATATTAATAAGATCTACAATATAAATACAAATGCAAATAATAATTATTAATGTTTTAATCCAAAAAGTGCTAAAAGTCTATTTAAACTTAAATTCCAATTTTGTCTCTAAACATTTATAGGTTCTATTATAGACATTTTTACTTTGGAATCTTTTGTTTGTCTCTATACTTATAAATTATTTTTTCCTAAAATAGTTATATTGAGTCGTCCGCCAATAAGAGCATAACTCAACTCGGATCAATTATGATTAATGACCAAGAGTATCGTACCCAAAGGAACGAAGTTTAATAAAATCGATTGAGAAAACACGAATTGTTGACAAATTGCAATTGAAAGGTAACCATAAGTAACACAAATGATTGTTGGGTGATTTTTAACTAAACTTAAAAGGAATGAAAACAATGGAAAAGAAAGGGATTCAAGAATGCATATACCCCTTTGGATAGAAATGCAACTACAATGCAATTGCAATCGTAACTAATACAAGAACTTGTAAACCGAATTCAACTCCTATTCGACCTTATATGAAGTATCTTTAGGAGGTTGAACGATTAAACCTATATGTCTATGGTTAATCTAACTCAGATAGTTTTGTACACAACTCTAGTGGTTTTGGAGTCTCACCCTATGTCTAGGGTCGAAGTTTCATAACTTATGTCGAAGCTTTTTCCTCCATTGCTTTTGTGACATCCGTTTACCTTAACCCTTTCAGTATTACGTTTAAGCTCGATAAGCAATACTAGATGGCCAACTAGGGTTTACCCAATATTGAACTCACCAAAAGCAAACTAAGTTCAAGTGTTAGCTAGATTGTTTTACTATCGAGCCTTTACAATATCTTTTCTCTAGGGCATTCACAAACTTGAATCCCTAAGGAAAAATTAGCTTCTCGTTGTAAAAGTAAAAAACAAAGCTTTAAAGTAATTAAAATGCATAACTAAAAATGAAGAAAAATTAAAATAATAGATAAAATTCTAGAATGTAGTAATGAAAATAACTTAATTAAAACTAAAAATAAAACAAACACAAACTAGAAGTAAACTTTAGCAAGATGAAAATTAATTTAAACAAGTTGAAAATTTTATTAGAAACTAAGTATACAATGAAATTTGAACAACAAAGTTAAATCTCGAAATACAATTAAATGAATAAAAATACAGCATCAACTAAGTTCCTAAAACAGAAACAAATGACTTAAATAAGAAGAAAACAAATTCTAAAAATGAAAAAACACAGCAACCCCATTTTCACTTCGTACTCAATCGATTCAACGCCACTTTTTTCAAACGAAATTGAATCTTTACTTTCTTTAACTTTTATTGAGGAAGGATTGAGTTTTGAAGTTGAAAAGGGTTGGAAAATAGAAGAAAAAAACAGTGGTATATAGTTGACAACAGAAAAATGACAGCAGAAAATAGAACAAAAAAACGTAAAATGACAGCAAAATGGATCCCCTTTTTGTGGTTTCTCCTCCCCTATTTATAGATGACTTGGGCTAGGGTTTCCTTCTTGAAGAATGCACAATTATGCCTAAAATTACAACTAAAATTGTGGAGAGACAGATTTGGGAGAATTGCAGATTTTCCTTAAAAGTACAAATATGTTGCCATCTTCTAATTTTCATCGAATTATATTGATAAAAATTACAAGAATAACTAAATTTAAAAGCTAAATAATTCTCATAAATGAGAATTATCACACTCCCAAACTTGAGTTATTGTTTGTCCTCAAGCAATTTCAAAATAAACACAATCCAAATCGATTCTAAGAATAGTTCTTTTGAAAAATATGCCTCCCAGGAGAGGTCTCATGCTCATAACATTTTAACTTTAACATGAATGCTTCCACTACATGCAACTTCCACGCTTTCCTTGCCTAAACTAAATACTTTCCTCTCATAACCTCACCTTGAATTCATTCTACCTATTACCCTTAGTCAAGTTTCACTTAGCTGTTAAACAAGCTATTTTATACACCTTTCTCAACTAACAATGACCCCCAAACTTGTTTTTCACTTCTAGGATTTATTTTTTTGCGGAGACCTTTTTGTCATTTATGCATTCGTTCTAACTTACTAACACTTTTCGGTGAAAGTATCTAGCTACGAGCCCATATCACATCAAGATCATTTTCACATACTCATTTCCTGAAATTAACCTTTCATGCAAAAGAAATCATGAGTATCATGACCGCCCCTGGCTACTCAGTTAACCTTTGGAAGGAGGAGTACCTTTTTTTTTTTTTTAATCCTAGCAGTTGTTACAACAACATAAAATTACAACAATAGTATTATAATAGTAGTGTTACAACAACATACTACTACACGAGTAATATTATATATATTACATGACTCACCCCCAAACTTAAACGGGTCAATGTCCTCATTGACTGAGTATAGCGCATGAGGTAAGAAGGGTGATTTACAAAACATCTAAGCTAGACTCGATTCGGTGTACAAACTTAGGTGGATTGAGACTTGGGTATTTTATAAACACAAGGAATCATTAAGTTGTTTGTTTGAGAAAGATAAACGTAATGATTCTAAGTATTTAATGAACTGAGCATACTCTAAAATTTCATCATGAAGGGTATTCAACAAGAACGATATTCAAAGAAATCTCATTAAGTTTTTTATTTTATTTTTATTTTTATTTTTTAAACATACTTGGGGCATGCAAAAAAAAATATCAAACCTAGTTGATACTGAAGTACTTCAAACAACTTGGAAGTTAATCAAGACAACATGATAAAATGCGAGGAACAAGGACAAACAACAATCTACACTATTATAGGCTTAAGAGACAGAGTTACGTTTCAAGTTCAAAGAACAACTTCCCTTATCATTAAAGGCTCAATCATCATATTTCATTTGCAATGCTACTCTTGTTCTGGACACTTTATTCGTGTTATGCAATTGTCTTCCATTTGTATGAGATGTTTTTCTCTACTTGCAATCGCATTCCATTTGATATCCCGTCCTTTGATTTCGCCTCATTCTTCGTGAGTGTTATTGCCTCGCAATTTCAATTCTATTCTTTGTTATTTGATTTCCTTTTCTCCTTTTCATCTTCACTCAAAAGTAAATGGTCAAAAAGTTTATGCAATCTTGAAAAGGGTTTTTTTTTTTTGGCCTTATTTCTTTCAAATTTTTGAAGTTCTTAAGCAAATTCCTAGGTAGATCCCTAAGTAGAGGTGTTCCCTAGACGGTCAGCTTAAGTACCTCAGCCTAGACAGGATCCGTCCTTAGACAGAATTTGCCCAATAATTTCTCAAGTCAAAGAAATAAGTTTTTTTTTTGTATTTTTTAATTTTTTTATAAAAAGAAAAAGGAAATAACGAAAAAGATAAACCTATCCTATTCCAGTGGGTAGACCGCAACCATGTTCTTTCATTTTGCACCTTGGTCTTGATGATAGACGAGATTTCAGCATTAGTTGAGGTGCTTTCATGACAATGAATCTTGCTTGCTCAAGGGATTTATATGTTCATTTGGAAATAGAGATTTTAGTTGCAATTTGTATGACATCCTACAAATTGTCATCCATCATTTTTTCCTTTTTGCATTCTTCTTCATTTAGGCTTTCCTGCAGGCTGCAATAAGTGAAAATTGGGCATTCTAGTATCGGGAGCTCCTTAGATGTCATTTTTTGTGAAATTGCAACTGAATAGCTCACTGTAACTTTTTGGTTGTTCCTTCTCTTCTAGAGGTGGTTTTCTTTAATTTCTACTCTCTCATGTGGCTCCTTAGTATTTTCAAGGGTTGGAGCACATTGTGCTTTTACTGGGAGTTCAGAATCTTTATGTTCCAATTCAGCTCTAAGTGTCACTACTTCACATTGTTCTTTTTCTTCTTATTTTGAAGTCTCTATATTTTCAAACAAGATTCCTTGAGACCTGTCCTGCAATTCATTTGCAATTTGTTCTACTTGGATCTCCAAATTTAGTAAACATGTGTCTTTGTTTGGCATCACAACATCGTTTTTTGCCTTGTATTCTCTCACGAATTCTCTAATGCTAGGCTCTTTTGGAATCATGTTTCCTTGTTGGAAACACTGGTACTGATGTTGATTTGCAAATCTGGGTAGAAGTCCATAATATAAGAAATCAGAATTAGAAGGACAATTATCGAATATATGACTTCTTTCACAGTAATACAAGAAATAGAAGGAATAGAGTTAACAGGAGCTATGTAATTTCTCATATTCAGAATATTTTCTATAATGTAGCTTATGAAGCTTGTGCACGTAATGTTGCCATGATGTCTACTTCCATTTTGTTGATTATCTTGAGCAATTGTCTTTCCTCAACCTACAAAATAATGGAAACACGAACTTTTTTTTAATAGAAAGTTGCAACTGCAATGCAATTACAATGCAAATGCAATTTCATACGAACTGCAAATGCAATTGCAATCAAATTGCAATCTGCGCACAACCTGTGTGTTTGCAATAAATTTTATTGAAAATATCGTTCTCTGGCAACGACGCCAAAAACTTTACAATACAACACGCAAACGCATGTGATCGAAGTAATATAAAACTAGAGTATTCTAGAGTATCGAGCCCAAGGGAACGGATTTTAATAAAATCAATTGAGAAAAATACAATTTGTTGGAAAATTGCAACTAGAAGGTAACCAGAAGAAACACAAATGATTGTTGGGTGATTTTTAACTAAACTTAAAAGGAATGAAAACAATGAAAAAGTAATGGATTTAAGAATGCTTATGCCACTTTAGAAAAAAATACAACTACAATGCAATTGCAATCGTAACTAATACAAGAATTAGTAAACCAAATTCAACTCCGTTGCAGGAACTGTTGGACAAGGGCTTCATTCGCCCTAGTGTCTCACTGTGGGGTGCGCCGGTACTTTTCGTGAAAAGGAAAGGTGAGTTGATGCGCTTATGCGTTGATTACCAGGAGTTGAACAAGATAACTATAAAGAACAAGTACCCACTCCCCAGGCTCGACGATCTGTTTGACCAGTTACAGTGGAGAAGTAAGCGAAGCTGTTCATGGATGAGATTGTCGGGTTGCACGGAGTTCCAGTTAAGATAGTCTCCGACAGAGATCCCCATTTCACATCCAACTTCTTGATGAGCTTCCAGGGCTCTATGAGCACTGTAGTTTCAACACAGCTTTTCACCCACAGACAGACGGTCAGATTGAGGGGATGTAGGGGAATGCCAAGGATTCCAAATCTCAATCTGAATTCTGGGCATGGAGCGTTACAAATGGTATCAGAGCAGAACCTCTCCCAGTAAGATGTGGTTCCGGGGGCGAACCAAGAGGCGGAAGCTGGTGGGCATGTGATCCTCGAGGAAGAGTGATACATGAATGAATCGAGTCCACATCTAAACGAGAGGGATCCTGAGGATATGAAAGTATGGTACCCAAGGAAGAAAGACACATGAATGAACCGAGTTCACGTCTGAATGAGATTGATCACGAGAATATGAAAATATAGTTGAGAAAGACTTAAAAGAATTGATAACTACTATCTATACAACAAGGTGCACCTTCCTTTTCTGTGGCTCAATCATAGGAAATCTAAAGTTAAGCGTGCTTAGCTTGGAGTAATCCTATGTTAGGTGACCTCCTGAGAATTTCCTACGGAGCATGTGAGTGAGGATGAAACATGCTAAAAGGACCCGTGTTGGTTTGTGGGGAAAGTCTTCATTCTTGCAAGGGACTCAAAGATGGTATGGATGACATGGTGACGTGGCCAGGTCACAGGGAATCTTGGGCCTGGGGCGTTACATATTGAGTCCCCCGAAAAATTTTCATTAATCATCTAAAACATTATTTTGAAATATGACATCAAAATTTTCTAGATGTGGTTTTAAGCATTTGTCCATGCAAATCACATTTACTCATCAATTAAACAAAAGACTAAGAGATGTTTTGTATCCTAATATTATGTTAAATAGTTTATTTAAATCACTGGATGAACTTAAATAGTTTTTTTTTTGTATGTATACAAAGTTCACATACTAAAATACTGTTTTAAAGTCAACTTCACTAAGTAAAATATATATCTTCGATAAAAAGAGATTGAAAACTTGAATCCTCACTTTCGTTGAATTCAAGAAAAAAAAAATTGTTTTTAAACCTTCTATTCATTGATTTTAACAAGTTTTAAGAGTTTTCATGGCTTTTGGGTTTTCTTAAGAAAATTCTATCAACAACATTCCTATTTTATTAATATTTCTATTGATACTTTTTTTTTAACAAATTTCTTTTGATACTATTTTCATAAATTGTGAGAGTTTTTCCATAATTAGTCAACAATGACAATCAAACTCTATCTAAAAATTGAAAATGCTAAACTACAAGGGGCGGATGCCACTAATAAACAAGTATAGCTTTCATGGATTCTTTATATTGTTTTTTTTTCCTAATAATTGATATGTTTAAAAGATTCGTTTGATAATATTTAATTATTTTATTTTAGGTTAAAAATACTTTTTGTTTCTTGAAGGTACATAGAAGTAACAATTTAGGACCTGTTTGATAACGTTCTCATTTCTTGTTTCCTGTTTCCTATTTATGTTTCTTGTTCTCTAAAATTTCTTGTTTTTTAAAACTAAAAATAGAAACATGTGATAATTGTTTCTGTTTCTTGTTTATTAAAAAAAATAAAACAAACATGTGTTTGATAATTGGTTCTTGTTTCTTATTTTTGAGTAAAAATAAAATTTAGTACATATAATATAATAAAACACATAACATACGTTAAAATAAATGTAAAACAATTATAAAGAGTATATAGTATTTTATTTATGCCCAACACAAAATTAATAATAATAATAATAATAATAATAATAAAAATAAAAATAAAAATAAAAATAAAAATAAAATTTATCCTTCAATTAGACTAATAAATTGTCTAGGGTTAGACAATCAAATATACCCACATTTCTTCAATTTAATAATAAACTTTAGGGAAAAAAAGCATTTTTGACCACAAACTTTACAGGTTGTATCAATTTTAAAAAAAGCATTTTTGACCACAAACTTTACCGGTTGTATCAATTTTAACCCTAAACTTTCAATTTAAACCTCAAACTTTGTAGATTGTATCAATTTTAACCATAAACTTGCAATTTTATTATTTAAGCCTTAATCTTAAATAAGTGTACCAATTTACACCCTCGGTTAAAACTTAAATGCACCAAATTTCTTCTCAATGGAGTATTTTCATTCTTGAATCGGTCGCCAATATTATTTTTTTTTTAATTTCTCGTCAATCTTGAGCTTGATTTGTCCTTCATCTACCACAATAGAAATAAGGATTTCGAAATCGTTCTCGTTAGAATCTTTGTTTCCTTTCTCTCCAACATCATTGTCACTTTAATCCTTTCGTAAGACTATCGATGAAATTAACAAAGTCGACTATGACTAGTTTATTGTGTTCATGGATGCCACTATGTTCACCACCTACTTTCTTGTTCTCTTTCGCATTTTAGTCGTGCTAAAATCTCTCACCAGCGAAGTCAACAATATCATCATGGTCATTGTTGCCTTCAATGACATCACCACCTGAATTTTCTTCACACTCATCGTCATTGGTATTAGTACCAAAATGCAAGAGAATCACAAGAGTTCGCTTTTGTGTGGATCCTACTTTCAAGAGTCGAGTTCGTATTTTCATGATAGTTGCAACCCAATATGGAATGATTTAATAATTTTTTAGGTGATTTTTTTGTTTAAAAAAATAACAAACAAGTACATATCATTAAGCAAGACGTGACTTTGGGCATGTGTGGAGAACCTTTCTAACAGTTAAGGAAACGAAAACTTAACCGAGTGTGTAAATTGATATACTTATTCAAGTTTGAGGTTTAAATTGATAAAATTAAAAATTTCGGGTTAAAATTGATACAATCTGCCAAGTTTGAGGTTTAAATTGATTAAATTGAAAGTTTATGGTTAAAATTGACACAGTTTTCCAACTTTAAGGTTTAAATTGATGAAATTGAAAGTTGAGGGTTAAAATTGATACAACATGTAAAGTTCAGGGGTAAAAAATGCTTTTTTTCCCTAAACTTTATTTATATTTTTCTTCAAAAATTCATTAGCCAATAATACAGGTAAGTAAAATCAGAAAGAGAAAGAATGCTTTTTTTTTTTTACATTTAATCGAAAGGAAAAATTATTGAGATTTAAATAGAAAATTATAACTAAAAGTTCCTTAATGGAAAGTTAAAAAAAAAAAGAGAATGAAATGAGAGAGGAGAAAAACATAAACGAAAAGAGAAAGAAAAAAAGATAACGAACTATTAAAAGAAAAAAAAAAAGATTATAATGGAAGAGAGAAATATGAGGGAAGAGAAAGAAAAAGAAAAAAAAAAGGAAAAAAAATGTATTAAAAGAAAAAAATTAGAATGAAAAAAAGAGAAAGAAGAGAAAAAGGCGAGATGAGTGTTAGATAGGGAAAAGAGAAATAGGGGCACGTGCATGAAACATGAAAAAAAAAAACAAAAACAAAACAAGATTTGAGAAACTACTTTTTGTAGTTTCTCAAAATTAACCATTTTTTTATAAACGTTTGTAAAAAAATTTAGAAACAAAAAATAGGAACATTTATCAAACAAGTCTATTACTTGAAAACCGAGAAACGAGAATAAAAAACAAGAAACAAAAACGTTATCAAACAAGCTCTTAGTCCTTAAACTTTAGTTTATAACGATTTAGTCTATGTATTTTCAATTTTATAACAATTTAGTTCATGAACTTTAGCATGTAATTATTTAGTTTCCATACTTTAAGTTCGTAACAATTTAGTTTTTATCATGAAAAATGGTGTTAATAATTAATATGATTTCTTATCCATGTAGATCGATAAATTGATGAGGGATTAAATGTGGTTATAAGATACATACACTACTAAGCTCTTACCTAATAAAATTTGATACTTAAATTTTGATAGGATTTGTCATGACATGTATTAAATTATTACAAAATTTCAAAGTACGGACTAAAAATTATTGCATTCTAAAGTCTAGAGATTAAATTGTTACAAACTTGAAAGTACAAAATTTAGTTGTTACAAAATAAAGTTGAGAGACTAAATTATTAGTTCTATAATAGTCCACACATCAAAATTGTTCTTTTAACCTTTATTTTAATATTTTTATTTAAAAAATGAGTTTGTTTGCAAGTAGTATCATCTTGATCCTCTCCTTTCTAATTTTATTTATTTTGGTCATTTTGGTCTATCCTATTTCTAAGATGTCTATTTTGGTCCACTTACTTTCAATTTTTAGTTCATTTTACCTATTGTGTACTTTTGGAATAGTTGTTTTAGTCCGTATAATTTTAAAAAGTGGTCGATTTGGTCTCTTCAATTCTTCTTTTCTTTTTTAAATCTCACCAATCGTAATTTCAGCACAAACACTCTACTCCCTCTATTTCTTGAAATATAATCATAACTTTGTATTAAAAATATTAATGTAGAAATTTGGTTAGCAGGATAGATCTGATCTGATGTAGAAATATTGATGTGAGTGAGGACAAAGCATGCTGAAAATACCAGTGTTGGTTTGTGGGAAAAGTTCACTCTTGCAAGCAGCTCAAAGATAGTATGGTGATGTGGTCAGGTCACAGGGGATGTGGGGGAATCCTGGGGCCAACATGGGCTAAATCTAGATTCCAAATTTCAATCTGAATCTTGCGTCTGAGGTGTTTGAACACCACTGTACAGAGGGTCAGTTGTGTTAGTGGGTGTGTTGTCAGGTGTCTCGACCTTGCAGGTTGGCCTGCTTGGGTGTCTTCCCCTTTAGGGTAGTCAGTCAGGCTCCTTGCCTTAACCTCACCGGCCTCCGAGGGCGCTTATTCCCTCTTTTGCCCCTCCTTTATGATATTGAATAGAATTTGTGTTCAAAGTTTGCAAAAAAGAATCAAATTGGTTATTTTGGATAAGTACGACAACTAAAATTGATGGCTTAAAATTATAGGGACAAATGAATAAATACTAGGTTAAATTACAAATTTAGTCACTAAACTTTAACGATTATGTCTATTTGATCCTCGAGCTTTCAAAAGTTTCTAATAAGTCCTTGAAATTTCAGTTTTGTGTATAATAGGTCTCTAAACTTTCAATTTTGTATCTAATAAAACCCTAAAGTTTCAATTTTTTTATCTAATAGGTCCTTAACAAATCTGAAATTTTTAAAAATTAATTAATCTATTAGATATAAATTTAAATTACGTCTAATGAAATTCTAAACATTTAACTTTGTGTTAGTATATCTATGAATTTTAAAAAAATCGAAAGTTGAAAAAAAAAATTTATAATCTTGAAAGGTAAAAAAACAGATAGAAATAAACCAGGACTACATTTGTAATTTATCCTAAAAACTAAAAGTAGAAAGGAACAAAATGGACATTTTCAAAGTATATACACTAAAATCAACCAAAGTTAAAAATGGAGGTACTTAAAATAGGATTTAATCTATCTTTTCAAAATAAAATTTCAAATTATAGTCAATGCGTTTAGGAACTACAATAAAGTAAATAAATAATAATAAATTTCTACAGGTTTCCCTCTAGAAAAGTTCAATAAAAAGAACGAAATAATTTAATTTTTATGTCTTTTTTTAAAAAAAAAAAATTGTCTTCTTAATTAAAGGGGGGAATTATTTGAAAAAAATATAGGCTGCTAATGAGTCCATGCGTCTATATTTTCTATTTCTAATAGTTTTGAATGTTCAGTATTTGTTCATAAACTTTTTCTGTTATATAATGAGAGGAATGAAGATCAGACCATTAATTTTAATTTTTTTTACATATAATTAGTCTCTTATCTAATCACCTATTGCTTGACTTGATAAAAGATAAAAAATATATATATTTATTCAATAGCATTTATTTTAATATAGTGTTCAGAAAATGAATAAAATTTTACTATATAATTTTTTTTCTTATTGTTTCTAAATTAATAGTTCATTTAGTTTTCCTTTTTTGCTAAACATATATTTCAATTTCTATGGTTTAATTTTAAAAAATTTAATTTATTTTCTTATTTTTAACTTTTTAAAAAAGTTATTTAAATTTTTAATGAGTAGAAAAAAAAAAGAATTAGTATTAAAACCATCCAAATGAAGATTCTTATTGATGATAACTATGCTTTTAATTTTCTACTTCTAAAAATAGTAATTTTTTATTAATACATTTTATTTTAAAAATATATATGAAATCTTGTTTAAAAAGTTGTTGCAAAAATTTCTTTTTATCAACAAATACGAAAGATGATCAAACTTCAACACGAAAAAAAGGGGAGAAAAAAGCATTTTTAACCCCTAAACTTTACCATTTGTATCATTTTTTAATTCTGAATTTTCAATTTTATGAATTTAAACTTCAAACTTGATAGATTGTATCAATTTTAACCTTAATGCATGTGTTGGAATTATGTTAGAAATAGTGATTTTAGCATAATTGATTTATCAAAATTGATTTTCATGCCATCACATTGATGTTTGGTTCCAAACTTTTAGAATTGATTTTTCTATATTTAAAAGTGAATTTTAATTATTACATTTGGTTACAAAGGTGATTTTAGAATTACCAAATTACCTAAAAATGATATTTTATATTTAATAAATTATTTAACAAAATAATTATGATAAATATTTATTTATTTTTATTCTTTTTTCATTTATTTTATTGTTAATGCATGACTAATATATTAAGTAAAAACACATAATAAATATCAAAATAAAATTGGAAAGACATATATTTCATTCGATCTAAAATAACCATAACAAATAATTATTGTACATTCAATTCTATTAAATGGTCGAATTCTTCAGTGTCACTATCGTCTAAAGAGCTATTAGTTGCCAACATGAACACGACTCAAGTAACATAAAATATATACTCTCGACGAAAAGGTCAGACGTTTGAATCCCCTGTCCCATATGTAGTAAAAAAAAATATTAATATCATCATTTTTATATAAGATGCAATTTTTGTTAACAAAATAATCATCTAAAAATTCATCTATTCCTTTTACGTGTAGAAACAAAAACAAATAATCTTAAGAAAAAAAGAAAAAGAAAGTTGTTGCATCAAAAGTGAGTTTTGACAAATCTAATCAGTTTGGAGAGGGAGACTTTTTTACTTTTTGAAAAAAAAAATAAAAAATAGTAAAAAAAAGAATGACAACAATTTGGCTATAAATATAAAAAAATAAAATAAAAATCACCCAACTAACACACATAGTGTAGAGATGAGAGACAAGAGAGAAACTAAACAAATGTGATTCCTCGTGAATCACCCCACCAAAAATCACCACTAACTACTTTTTAGAAAATCAATTTTAAAGAATTTTTTATTTTTCTAAAATCAATTTCAACATAACATCAATATTAGAAAGAAAAGTGATTTTAGCACTGGCAAAAGTGATTTTGACCATGCCAAAATCACTCCCAACCATACCCTAACTTTCAATTTAATCCATTTAAACCTCAAACTTGGTAGATTGTATCAATTTTAACCATAAACTTTCAATTTCATTATTTAAACCTCAATCTTGAATAAGTGTATCAATTTATTCTCACTGTTAAAACTTATCTGCACAAAATTTATTCTCAATGGAGTACTCTCATTCTTGAATCGGTTGCCAATATTGATTTTTTTAATTTCTCGTCAGCCCCGAGCATGATTTATGCTCATCTACTGTAATAGAAGTAAGGATTTCGAAATCGCTCTTGTTAGAATCTTTGTTTCCTTTCTCTCTAGCATTGATGTCACTTTAATCCTTTCATAAGACTATCGATGAGTTTAACAAGATCAATTATAGTCAATTCATTATGTTCATTGGTGTCACTCGGTTCACCACCACCTGTCTTGTTCTCTTCCGCATATTAGTCGAGCTGAAACCTCTCACCAACGAAGGTAATGAAAACACCATGGTCATTATGTTGCCTTCAATGACGTTGGCACCTAAATTTTCTTTACACTCGTCATCATTGAGATCAATACCAAATGCGAAAAAAACACAAGAGTCCATTTGCTTTTGTGTGGGTGCTACTTTCAAGAGTCGAGTTCGTATCTTCATGATAGTTGCAACTCAATATGGAATGATTATTTTTTAGGTGATTTTTTTAAAAAGAAAAAACAAACGAGTACATATCATTAAGCAACACGTGACTTTGAGCATGTATGGAGAACTTTTCTAACCGGCGGAAACTTAACCGATGGTGTAAATTGATACACTTATTCAAGATTGGGGTTCAAATTGATAAAATTAAAATTTTAGGGTTAAAATTTCTACAATTTGCCAAGTTTAAGGTTTAAATTGATTAAATTGAAAGTTCGTGGTTAAAACTGATACAACCTACAAAATTTAGAGGTCAAAAATATTTTTTCCCAAAAAAAAAAAAGTTCAAACTATAATAATTGTTGAGCGTTGTATCAAGTTTGCTCCTACTTCAACTTCCAACTATTTAGTCAAAGATATAATCTATCTTAACTAGCTCAAATTGGTATTTTTTACGGTATTAAATGCTTTTCAACTTGATTTAGACATGTGGCTATTTTTTTTTCCTCTTTTTAGTTGAACAAATCTTTGAGATGAAGTTTTAAAAATCTTTAACTAAAAAAAAAAGTAATAAATACGTTATCTATTCAGATATACTTATATTGATACCTTATTGAATTTTAGTGCTTGTAATTCATTTATTTTGTAGTTAGGTTTAACTATTTCATTATTCTATAGAATATTATGTCACATCTAAGATAATTAGGAAATTAATATTTACTGAATTTTAGAGGCCTATCTTCATGACTACATTTCGGTGAGATAAATTTTGACTTTTGTAGTTGCTCGACTTTAATTATATGATGTTATTAATTTCTATTCATGAAATTTATTTTTTTATAATATATATAATATCCAAAAAGTATTAATTTAGCCACGTATTCAAATTTAGTCTTCAAATGGAGAACTCAAAAAAAAAAAAAAAAAAAAAAAAAGAAAAGTGAATGAATGAAATGACAAGTGAAACGTCAAATCCACTTCTTCAAAAATCATAAGACCAGTGGGATGGATGTGCTGTCAATCAATCTACTTAGTTTTTTCTTTTTCATTGGTAATTTCTATTATATTACATTAGGAAGGAGATTAAATTTATCGAATCTCCCCAATCTATTAGATAATTAAAATTCTCAATTTCACTATTAATGTATTGAAAAATTTCAATTAATAGTGTGTTTGGAATAACGTGGGAAAAAAATAGATTTTGAACAAAATCGATTTTTCTACAAACATCTTTTAGAAAAAAATCAATAATTTCAAGGGCAAAATACACTTTTAGTCCCTAAGGTTTAGAGTTGGCGTCTATTTAGTCCCTTAGGTTTCAAAATGGAGACTTTAGTCCCCAAGATTTACAAAATGATTCTAAATGGTCCTTGACTTAACCTTAACCTAACGGAATTGTGAATAGATTGTTAATTACTGATGTAGATGTCTACTATGTCAATTTTATTTAATTAGATGCCAAATAAGCTAAACTATTATTTAAAAATTAAAATCAAAATAGTAAAATATTCCAAATCTCTTTCCCTTTCTAGTGAAGTGCTTTGTCGATCAAGAGAAAGCAGAAGAATTAGAGGTGTAGCAGATCTCAAAATAACAATGAAGAGGTAAAGAGATTGGGAATATTTTACTATTTTGATTTTAATTTTTAAATAATTGTTCAGCTTATTTGACATTTAATTAAATAAAATTGACATGTCAGTTAATCCACATCATCAGTTAACAGTTTATTCACAATTCCATTAGGTTAAAGTTAAATCAATGACTATTTAAAATTATTTTGTAAACCTCGGGGACTAAAGTGTCTCTTTTGAAACCCCAGGGACCAAATAAACGCCAACTCCAAACCTCAGGGACCAAAAGTACATTTTGCCCTAATTTCAATATGTTGAGTGTATACTTTGTTGAGTGTATGTGATCAAAAGTAGTTTTTAGAAAAAATCTAAATAAATAAATGAACCCTTGATTGACTCATTGTCCAAAAATAACTTTAAAGTAATTAATTAGTCGAAAATTTTCAAAATATGTAATCAAATATAGAAACCAATTTATTATCAATAGAATCACTTTTGAATATAGTGCTACCAAATAAATCTATTATTTAAAGGGACAATTTGGCATGTAGCAAAATGAGGGTAAAAAATAGCATATATAGCAAAATGTAAAAAAATATTGCAAATATAGCAAAATTAGTTGTTCAACTCATTTAAATTACAAAAAAGCCCACAACCCATATCAATGATAGAAGTCTATCAAAGTCTATCACTGATAGACTTCTTGGTTGGACTATTTATCTATTTTGATTGAAATATATCAATGATAGAAGTCTATTACTATCATTTTCACTATCATCGATAAACTTCTTGTTTTGGATTTTTTATTTGTTCAAATTGAAGTTTATCGATGATAGAAATTTATCACTATCACTGATAGACTTTTTTGTTGGTATTTTTGTTTTTTCTGATTGAAGTCTATCAATAATAGAAGCCTATCACTATTACTGATAGACTTATTGTTTGAGATTTTTATCTATTTTGTTTGAATTCTATCAATGATAGAAGTTTATCACTATCGTCGATAGATTTCTATTTGTGTTATTTTATCTCTTTTAATTGGAGTCTATCGGTAATAAAAGTTTATCACTATCACCAATAGAGTTCTATATGTGTTGTTTTATATGTTCTGATTGAAATCGATCAGTGATAGAAATCTATCACTATCATCGATAGACTTTTATTTGTGTTGTTTTTATCTCTTCTTATTAGAGTCTATTAGTGATAGGAGTATATCACTATCACTAATAGACTTATAAGTTATATATGTGTTGTTTACCTGTTTTGATTTGAGTCTATCAGTGATAGAAGTCTATCACTATCACGATAGACTTTTATTTATATTATTTATTTCTTCTAATTCAAGTCTATCACTGTCGCTGCTAGACTTCATGTTTGGCATTGTTTATCTAAGTCTATCAGTGATAGAAATTTATCGATGATCGATGGTAGACTTCTTAATTTCTATTGTCTATCTATGTTGATTGAAATCTGTCTCTCTCACTAATAGACTTCTTGTTTGGTGACTGATAGATTTCTTACTTGGTGTTGTTTATCAATGTTGAATGTTGATTGAAGTCTATAAGTGATAGAAACCTATGGTATAAATCTATCACTATCACTGATAGACTTCTTGTTTGGTATTGCTTATTTGTGGTGATTGAAATCTATTAATGATAGAAGGATCTAACTATCATTATCACTGATAGACTTCTTGTCTGTTGTTGTGTATCTGTGTTTATTGAAGTCTATCAGTGATAGACGTCTATTACTTTCACTAATAGACTTCTTGTTTGATATTGTTTATCTGTGATGATTGAAATTTATCAGTGATAGAAGGTTATCACTATAACTGATAAATTTCTTGTTTGGTTTGATCAGTCTATCACTAACAATAATAGACCTCTTGTTTATTCTTTGTTTATTGGTATTTATTGAAGTCTATCCTTATCACTATTAGACTTCTTGCTTGGTGTATTTTATTAGTATTGATTAAAGTCTATTAGTCATAAAAGTCTATCATTATCACTGATAGACTTCTTGTTTGTTGTTGTTTATTTGTGTTTATTGAAGTTTATCACTATCATTTATAGACTTCTTATGTAACACCCCACATTTCATATTCGACTAATTTCGTCTTTTAGAGTGTTTTTAGAATTAAATGACTAAATTGAGATAGATGAATTTTTGGATTATCGAACGAAACTTATTTTAAAGTCCCAAATTCAATAATTAAGAAACTTGGCAAGTGTTAAATTGAAGATTTATATATTAAACCTAAAAGATTTTCATTAAAGATTAATCATTTATATAGAACTTTGTTCAAATGCAAAATTGTTTTTTAATTACACATTCTATCAAATTATATTTTTCAGTTAATATCTCATCCTTTTATTTTGTTTCTTTCTCTCTCGTCATTTGATGATTTTTTATTAATATATCAACGATAAAATTGTTATAGGTTTTAATCTCTCGCGACCTATAACATCTAGTATAGTAATATTTTTCTTTTGTTAATTTCAATTTTCAAGAATATTTAAGTAATGTTATGATCATAAAATTTTTAAACTACATAAAAAGTTAGAATGGAAAAATATGTGTATGAAGGAAATGCAGAAGGGCATATGTGGAAAGAGGAGGAGGAGAAGAAGAAGGAAAAAAAATTACAAGAAAGTAAAAAATGTAAAAAAAAAATGTCATGCAAGAGTGTTTGGAGACATTAAAAAAATCACATGCTTTGTATGATCATTTTTTTTCACTCTCATATGCAACTATAAGGGGTAAAAAGGGAACAACAAAACTTTATTTAAAAGATTTGCTATATTTGCAAATTTTTTTAAAAGTTGTTATATTTGCAAATAATTTACTCTTATTTGCTACCCAATACAATTAGCCTTATTTAAAATACTTTTGAATATAAGACATAATAAGTTTTTATTGAAAATAGTCTTTCCAAAAGTAAATAAATTAGAAAGTAATCCAAATGGACGACCCTCAGTCATTTGGTAAAAAAATTGTTAAAATTTGATCCTGGATCAATCATCAAATTATTATTTTATTAACATATTTAGACACATGAAGATGTTGCATAACATATATGAAATCTATTTCACCCATTAGAAAAGTTCGGTCCATCCATTAAAAAAAAAAATTCTTCTTCTAAGTGCGATGGTTGAGTGGTATGCTCATTTTGCTAAATACATAATTAAGAAAATACTTAATAACACATCAAATTCTTGTTAAAAAAAATAAACAGGATTTTTTTTAATGGAAAGATCAAATTGTGAATTTATAATATATTAAGAGTAAAAGTGAAGGCGTATAAAGGTTAGAAACTAAATTGAGAATTATCTAAAAGATTATAGATTACTTGTTTTTAGTACATCAAAAATTGGGGGTGGGGATACGAACTCATAATCTCTTGTTCATAAGTCTTACTTGATGTCAGTTCAACTATGCTTTTGTTAGCATATTATAGACTACTTAATATATGTATATAGAGTAAAAATGAGAAATTTAAAGATTAGAAACTAAATTGAAAATTACCTAAAACATTATAGACTATATGTATATATATATGAAAAAAATGGGTAAACAACTAAATGGTAATTTCTTAAAATATAGCTTTCATCCTTCAATTTAATCCTATTTATTTTGGTCTTTTATTTTTTTATTTTTTGGTTTTTGGTCCATCAACCTTCAAATGTTTTGCTTTAGCTCTTAAATATTATACTAAAGAAATGTTTAATAAAGTTACTATCTTAATAGGTGTTAAACAAACAATTAAATAGTAATTTTGTATATTTAATCTCAAATTTTGAAAAAAGTTTTTAATTACTTCATCTCTAAACCTTTGAATCATAATTCTATATTTTTTTACATGTGTATTGATTAATTTGATACAATGATAATTGTTGTTGTCAAAATATGACTATGAGAAATCTCCATGACCTTCATGTAACGACAACTATAAATTTTCGGAGAAAGAGGTAACTTGGAAAAGAGAAAAATGTAGCAAACTAGAATTTTTAATGAATGAAGGGTTGAAGTTGAACCTTTTTTCTTTGAGTCATAATGGCTTATCTACAAAATCTTTGACTTAGATTTTTCATATTCCTTTTAATATAAAAATTTAAATAGATTTTCCTTTCTATTAGGAATGAGATTTTAAAACGTTAATCTTATCTTGCAAAATTATATTCCCTTGCAAGATTTTCTTTAATTTGGGTTTACTTCTTTTAGTCCAATTTATCACCCACAATATTTAACCCCACTCTCTAGTTGGAGTTCATAGGGTGGCTTATTTGTTTGAGCCTATGATCCAATTTGAGAGTATAATCCTAATTTTGTTGGTTTTAAATATAATGCTCTTGAGCCCTCCAAAGTCTTATTTCAGATTATCCTTAAGATTTGCAAGTCGAACCATGTGAGGTTGTATTGAGTCATCTATACGTCTAAGATTCTCCTCTAGAAGATGAATATATATTTCATTCGAGAAAATTTTATGGCTAAAAAATCTTATTTCAAATTATTCTTAAGATTTACAGGTCGAGCCCCATGAGGTTGGACTCACTCTTCCATAAGCCTAAGATTCTCCCCTAGGTAGATGAATATCGATTCCACTATAGAAAATTTTTGGGCTCAAAAGTAGATTATCCATAGGACTCACAGGTTGAACCCAGTGAGGTTGGACTCACTCTTCCGTAGTTCTAAGATTCTCCTTTGGGAAGATAAATATCAATTCCACTAGAGAAAATTTTAATACAGTCTTTAAAGTCTTGCTTCAGATTGTCCTTCGGATTATGCCAGATAATCCAGTCTTTCCATAAGGTTTAAGATTTTTCTCTAGAAATAATGGTTAAATCGATTTCTCCGAAAAAATATATTTGGGCTCCAACGTCATGCTTTGGATGGTGTCCTTTGTATTATGTTGGATAATTATATTCCTTGAGAATTAACTTAGTCTTGGCTAAGTCTTTTCCCTAGAAATGGTTAGAACTTATTTCTCTATGGAAAAAAAAAAAAAAAAACATAGGAGTGTCTCTAGGAAAGATTAAAATTATCAATCTCTTCTGAGACTACTTTTTATTTATCACTATGCTCTTAAACAGATGGAAATCAATTTCTAAAAATGTGATTTTTTGTATGTTATTTTTGTTTAATAAGAAAGTATATCTCTTTTCCTTGCTTTTGTTAAGCATCGTTAGATAGGCGATATCTAAAATGTTTCATCTGTATTCAAATTTTAATTTTCATGAATATGATATTTTCTCATATCATAATTGAAGTTACCATCCAATTTGAGAGTTAGACAATTCGATAATAATTTAGCTTAATGAAATAAATTCAATCACTTTATGGAATTTTTATGAGGTGACCTTTTTTTAATAACTTGTTATATCATCAAGCAATTTCAAGATGTTTATAACTTCATATAAAATTTCTCTACACATATGCTTCACAATACTTTTAAAAAACTCAAGATGTTTCAATTCTCTATCAGAATATCATGACGTTCAAATAATTAAAAAAAATGTAGAGACTAGTATATGTAGAGTGTATGAAGATGCTACAAAATAGACAAAAGATCATTAAACGATTATGACATATAATGTTTAGTTATTAATCAATAACATGAAAGATAAGCAAAGTTGATTATTGAATTTAAATATTATGTAAGTTTGAAGTAAACTTATTTGTGATCTTTCAATTTTACATAAATTTTCATAATTGACGTTTGCAAAATTTGCTTTGCATTCATGTTTTTTTAGATTTTTGATCCCTATATTTTGAAATTTTGAGGAGTTCTGGCTTTAAATTCCTTTGTTGGTCAAACTTCTTCGATATTGAGTTTCTAAAATTGATCTTCTAGATTGAATTAAGGGGTTGTTGATAGTTTTGGCTCGATCTTAACCTTGCTGACTGTTTGGAAAAAATTTAAAAAAAAAAAGTTTTTTAACCGAAATAAAAACAGTTAAACCATACTACTTTTGGTTCAAAAACATAATGAAAAGATTAAAGTTAATAAAATCTATTAATTTAAATATTCAACTCTAATGATAATTTAATACCATTAAAGTAGAAAAATCTGTAATTTATTCACGTGAAATGTAAAACATTTAGACTTGAACATTTGAGATAAATATAAGAATAAAATAATTAGATGTACGACTAAAAATATATTAAGTTTGTATAAATCGATTTGATAACTGATTTTTTATTATCATCAAATTATCTACCTTGATTGACCTTTAAAGGGAAAGATCACCAACTATTATCACACATGGGATTTATCATATTGGTCAACTTTGCAATGGCAAATAGCTTGCGTTGACATTATCACATTATAGAAAAGTCTACAATATTTTGCAACTATTTAAAAGAATTAATATATTTTCTAGGAAAAAAAAACTATTTACAAAATTGGCTATCCACTACAAATTTCTCAATTTTGTCTCCTATCCATTTAATTTCTCAAACTCACACATGAAAATGGAGTGTAATTAACTTCCCTATTAAAAAGATTAAATTTAGAATTTATGAAAATGCAAGTGAAAATGTCGATAAAATATCAATATTCATAGAGATACTAGCTACTTCCAAAAAAATCATGAAATCAAATCTCATAAAATTATATAATTCAATAAATACTATATAAAACCAGATTGTATATACACACACATATATATATATATATATATATGATCTTATCATAAATGTATTCTTTTAATGAATTTCTAGTATTTTATTGACATTTTTTTAGTTCAATAACATGTAAAATCAAGATTTGACCTTTTAATCGAGGATATATTATCTTCATCAATTTAGTTATGTTTAAGTTGACCACCATAAATATCAATCGATTCTTCGTATCTAAGTAAATATGATAGATCATATCAACATCATATTTTATTCCATCTATCAAGTTAATAAACCACTTTTGGGAATATAAAAGATTTGCAGTCCATGTGAAAAAAAAAAAAGAAAAAAAAAAATAGAGAGTTATCACTTATCAAAGTGGAATTTAAAGCAAAATCTTTTCAGTTTTCAATGGCAACAAAAGTAAATAATATATGCTTTCTCCAACTGTCCCCATCAAAAAAGCTATCTGATCTTCTACCACGAAGACCTCTCACAGCCACCCAGCAGGAGCAGCCGCCGCCGCCGCCGCCGCCGTCATATGGTGGCCAACATCCCAAATTTCCGGCGGTTCAATTAAATAATCCAACAAGATTTCAAATATGATTTTTTTTTTTTTCCTTTCATCCTAGATTGTGGTTGCCAATGTTTCTCTTAAACCCAAATATCCAAAATTTGGGTCACAGCTCTGCGTTGTTACTGGTCTGTCTCCCACATGTGAACACAGTCATTGCATTCTATCATTGTCTCCACAAATTTTCTACTATAATATTGCCCTAAAATCTTGTCAATGAGATGTCATCCTTATCCATTGGTTTCCAATGGGTTTTTGTGTTTGTACAAATTATTCAATACAGCCGTTGTGATCGGCTCATTAAAATTGTCAAGTTTAAATCTTAAAATTTTATAGGTTCTTATAATCCTTGATATAAAAATGAGGTATTTTTGCATCTATCGGTGTAGAACTACTCGTCTCATTAGAGTGATCTCCTTAAATAATTTCTTGTTGTGTTTGATCTCTTGTATTTAATCCATGAGGTCCAATATTGTATTATTTTTAGGTTAAATTATAAATTTGGTCTTTGTGCTTTTGAGACAATTAGAATTTTACGTTTTATAGTTTTAAAAGTTAGAATTTTATCCCTATGATTTTATAAAACCTCATAAATAGTTCCTAAAGTAACTAATAGATTGAGTATGTGGCTAATTACAAACCACTAAAGGATCGATTAAGTACATGGTAAGATAGTTACCTACCACTTACTGAATCTGTTATTGGATTTACGGTAGAGACTATTTATGAGGTTTTATCGATCTATAGAAATGAAATTCTAACTTTAAAAATTCAAAGGCTAAAGTATAACTTTCTCTAAAACCACAAGGATCTCAAATTTGTAATTTGACCTCCTCCTTCTCCTTCTCCTTCTTATTACTTCACAATAATGTAAGAAATTGAAGAGTTCAACATCAATATTAGAAAAATAAAAAACAAAAAACTTTTTTGTCTTCTTTAAATATAGTATAGATTTAGATGCATGGTTAAAGAAATTTGATAGATTTGAGAGTGAAAAATAAATGGCAAACATCAACAATTTAACTCTTAATTTGCATCACCACATTAAATCATCACACACTCAAAAGTAAGGTATGAATCTAGATGAGAAATTTTAAATCAACTTTATTTCCCTAGTTAAGATATTGTCATTGGTAAGTTGTCAAAATCAAAATTTATATGCATCCATGAATGTGATGAAGGAGGATACTATGAAAAGTTTTTGTCAATCCACTTCAAAGAAATTCATTCTAAATTTTAAAGGCCATATGTTTAATTAGAATTAATTATGAAATAATTCTATAATTAATTAAATTAAATTTCAAATGTTTTGGAACTTCTCGATCTCACATAACTATAAAAATAGGGTTTTTCCACCGATTTGGACACAAACGAGTGAGTTCTTTCTTCTACCTTGTTATTCCTCTCTCAATTCTTTGTTTTTAAAATTTTTAATTTGAAGACAAGCAATTTTAGTTTATTAAGGTTAATAGAGCAATGATGTCTAATAAATCTAGACAATGATATAAAAAAGGTTAAATTATCAAAAATACTCTTAAGCTATGGGGTTGATTTCAATTATACCCCTAAATTTTGAAAAATTTCATTTTAGCCCTTCAACTTTGAAGTTTGTTTCAAAATAACCCTTGAATGCTTTTTTTTGTAAAATTTATGGACGAAAAACGTTGTATTTGTATTTGTATTGTCGCTTATGTGAACACATTTGAACATATACGTTGAAAAAAAATCAAAACATATGCAAATACGTCATTTTTCATCCATAAATTTAACAAAAAAAAAAAGCATTCAAGGGTTTTTTTGAAACAAATTTCAAAGTTCAAGGGTTAAAATGAAACTTTTTAAAGTTGAGGGATATAATTGAAACCAACTCCATAATTCAAGGGTATTTTTTATAGAGTTGTACTTGGGTGTCCATTTTCCAACCACAAAAAATTCTTTTATAAAAAATTTTAAAAAAATAATTTTTTTGTGGCTCTCCCGTGGACTGCATATTAGATGGGTGCAGCCAATTATTTTTCTTTTTGATAATTTAACCTATAAAAAAAACACAATCATCAATTTGATCTCAACCACTCATGAGGGACAAATATATACTTTGAGGACAACGGTGTGACACAAGTCATGATTTCTCCTGTTCAACTGCAATCAATTTATTTTACAATAATGTACTAAAAAAAATATTTTACAATAATTGTGCACTAAGCCAGTCTAACTCTTAAGTTAAATTTTAAGTTTAGTTTTTGAATTTTTATGTTTGTGGTCAACTTTAAAAATTGTGTAATAAGTATTTAAACTTTTAGATTTGTGTCTATTTGGTGTTTGAATATTAAAAAATGTCTAATAAGTCCAAAAACTTAAAATTTAGTACATGTCCGATAGGTGTCTGAATTTTTTATTTTATATCTAATATGTTTTGAATTATTCGATGATTTTTAAAATTCATGTACCTACTAAATACAAAATTTAAAGTTTAAAGTCATACTAGACATAAGTTTCAATTTTATATCTAATAGAAAATAGTTAATTTTCAAAAAATTTGAATATGTCAAGGACCTTAAACACAAAATTAAAAGTGTAGGAATTGATTAGATATAAGTTTAGGGATCTATTAGACATAACAGTAAAAGTTTAGAGACCTATTAGATACTTTTTAAAGTTCAATAACCAAATAGGTACAAATCCAAAAGTTCAAGCACTAAACTTGTAACATAACCTTACTTTTATATCTTTATAGCATGATTGTTGCTAATATTATAATTTTATACAATTTGTTTAAGTTTAATTATAAATTCTTAATTATTATGAAAACAAGTCCAATGTCTCAAGTCATGTTTGATAACCATTTGATTTTTGAATTTTGGATTTTAAAAATTGTACTTGGTTTCCTTGCCATTTCTCTATAATAAATTTTATCTTTATTAAGAAAATACTTGAATTTTTTACCAAATTTCAAATACAAAAACAAGTTTTCAAAGTCTATTTTTTTTAGTTTTTAAATCTTGGTTTATTTTTTAGAAATATAGGTAAAAAGTAGATAATAAAATTAAAAAATTCATAAGTGAAAGTAGTATGTATGAAGTTAATTTTCTTTTAAAAAACTAAAATCTAAATACTTATCCAATAGAGTTTTTAGTCTCTACTAATTTCTACCGTGAAGCTATAAAAATAAGATCTATAAATATATATTCTCAAAAAAGTGAAGTTTATCAACTTGGAGATCAAGTGCAGCCATTCATAAATTGGAAGATTGTTGGCTAAATTATACAAAATAAATTTGAATTTTACTTTTGTTTAAAAAATATCACAATTATTTTAAAAATTGTAAAATTGTAATATTATTCTTAGTTTTTCATAAAAAGTTGACGTGTCTGAATGCCATTTTTTCAAACTTGATTCAAACAAAGCAGCCTAGTCACCATTACATCGTTCTTGGTTAATGTCACGTTAATTTTTGTCCAATATTCTAATGAATTCTTACTCTAAACAAGTAGTTTTGAAACTTTTTATGTGAAAGAGTCAAGGATAATATGCAACTTTTGAGAAAATAAAATTATTTTCTACACAAATAGTAAAGTTGAAGAGTATTTTTTTTATAATTTTTCAAGATGGTTTGAGTATGACTGTTGGGTAAAATCTAGTATATTCCTTTTAGGGTAAGTATATATTTTAATATGTAATGTTTAACTTTTATTTTTTTTAAAATTTAATCCATATTATTTAAAAAGTTTTGATTTAGTCTTTTATATTTTAACCTTTTTTTAATAATATCATTATAGTTGATAAAAGGTTAAAATTTATTACATTGATTGTTCTGCCAAATTTTGGACAGGAGAACACACATGACCTCCACGTGATAACTACAGTAAATTTGTAATTATGGGGGAAGAACACAGTCTGCACCTAGACACCGGTGTGGTGTAGGCCACACAAGCTCGATGCTTAAGTCAGAGAGGGGTTTTCAAAGAATTAGAGAAGATGAGTATTTAGTTTACTAGAATGAACTTATCTTCCTTTCCTCTCCTGGGAGAGCTTAAATAGCTTTCTTATAGGGTACTTTGTGGGTTTCTGTCTCCTACTGGGAAGAGGAAATGTCAGAAAAGGGTTGGAAATAAGTCTATGGGTTGCGTGGGATCGATGCAAGGCCCAGAAGATGCCCTTGAATCTAGTCTAGGTCGAGGCCGACCACGGGTTTTGGCTTCGGCCCAAGCTCAGACTCATTTCTTGGGTTGTTGGGTGAGGGTAGAGCCCAAATGGAGGGGCTCTACCCTAGGCCGAGGCCGACCATGCATTTGGGTTGAAGCCCAAGTGCATCCTCTCGTCTCTTTTCGCCTTGGTTTGGTATCCGTTCGATTTTCGCCCGTTTCGACTTCATATTGGGCTTCTTATTCTGTCTGGCCCTTTGCCGCATTCGTTTGACCAATTCGTTTTCATTGGTCCAATTTAACCCATAACATTGATAATAAATTTTAATGATATGATACTTAGTGAATTGATAGAAATTTATAAGAATAATTAAGTCATTTATAAAATAAGAAAGTTTATAGTTTCTTCCTCTAAATTTTTAAGAAATTGGTAAAAACTTCAACCATTCTTTCCTAGGGTAGCCTGATTCCTACTCTTATGGTGTGTTTGGCTCATGGGTTTGGATTTGGATGGGTTTGGATTCCAAATCCAAACCCATGTTAGGAGCAAGGTGTTCCAAATCCTTGGTTTTGAAACCTAATCTCATGGGTTACAACAATACAACCCCATGGGTTACAACAATGCAATCTCATGGAATTTGTTCTATGTTTTTCTCATTCATTTGTCGACTACTTCGACAACTCCGGTAAAAACTCCGGCGACCACCCGACGACCATTGACAACGACAACTCCGATAAAAACTCCGACAACCACCCGACGACCATCGACAACGAAAACTCAGATGACTGTACCGACGACCACTTTGGCAACAACTCCAAACGACCACCCAACAACCACCGACAACGACAACTCCAACGACCGTACTGGCGACCACTTTTGCAACAACTCCGGTGATAACTCCGGCGATCACCCAACATCACCGACAACGAAAACTCCGACGACCACACAAGCGACCGTACCGGCGACCACTTCATTTTTTTACTTATATTACAACTATATGTACATATATTTATTTAATTTTATAATTATTTTTAGATGATTTATTCTTCAATAACTTTTTAAAATAAGTTTTTGAGTCTTTTGGAAGGTAAAAATTCATAATATAAATAAAAATGAAGTTTCTAATCTTAATTTATTCTTAATTCAATATATATATATATATATATATATTACATCTCAACCTAAACCAACCAAATCCAAATGTTTCATGGTTGGGTTCGATTTGGGTTCATCACTTAATTAAGGTTGTTTGGGTTGAAGATATTTGCAACCCGAATAGCTGAGTTGGGTCTAAATTCTAAAAATTGTACTAAAGGTTTAAAACTCTTTTTTTATTCCTCAACAACAACCTAAATTGAAAGCTTCATGGAAAAGTTACTTAAAAAATTGATCTATATTAGACATTAATTTCTACAATTCACATAAGATCAATTACAAAAATTTGAAAGGAATAAAATAGCTAAAAGAAAAATGGTGAAACAAAACTGTATCAAACCTAGAGTTCAGAAAACTGCACCCAAGACACAGCTTTCTAATTCTCAGGCTTCAGAACACTGCACCCCAAACACAGTTTTATGATTCCCAGACTTCAGAACACTGCACCCTAAACACAGTTTTCTGATTCCCAGGCTTCAGAACCCCTCAGGACAAATCCTCCAGGCTTCTGATTCCGAACCTGCGCCTCAAACAACCCCTTAAGGTTTTACTAACTCATTGTGTATTACTATCATGTCAGATAACTTTATCATCAATCATTTTAACACATTCACCCAAAAAGAGTATAATTGAAACTTTTTGAATAACTAAGAGTAAATTAAATAATGCCCGGATTAAAACATATATTGAGCATTCCTTATATATATACATTGTTGAATAATTAACTTCTGGTATTTACTATCAATTAATATATTTCCACACAAATTGGCTTTATTATTTGTGAACATGAGCCTAACTCAACTAACCTAAAACATGTATCCTCAAACCAAAGGTCAAAGGTTCGAATTCTTCAATTTTTTTATATATATAATTGCAAGAAATTACACATAACACTGTCAAATAATAATTATCAACTTAAATATGACTCGAGTAGTTATACATTAGTATTGTCTCATCTTATTAATGATGATTAATTAAAAATGGAAGATTACACACAACAACTATTGGGAGTGTGACCAAAGTCCCACATCATCTAGATAAGGAGAACATCATAGGTATATGAGTGAGGGACATTATCTCCATTGGTATGAGACATTTTGGGTAAAACTAAAAGTAAAGCCATGAGGGTATATGTCCGAAGTAGACAATATCACACAAATGTAGAGATATGTGGAGGGTTGTTGTCCCTAAGAACAACCAATAGTAATGGTGGATATGAACCTAACAAGTTGGTCAAGATATTTTAATTAGTATCTCTCTTTATTTTAATAGCAATATTTAAAAAATAATAATAAAACATTCCCTTTTAGATTTCACATATATTCTTCCAAAATTATTAAATGAGGTGGAAAAAAAGTTGTTTTCTTTTATCTCTTTTTGTTCTTCCCACATGCTTGACACTTTCCCATATTTTAGGCTTTTTTTTTTCATTGTTATGTATTGGTCCATGCAAATGGTTAAAGGAGACAAGCCTCATTCTATGAACATGTGATATCACCTCTTTGGGGCTGCCAAGCACATGTAGTCTCCTAGTACAAAAATACTTGGTACTCAAATTTCTTAATATCTCTTTTTAAATATATCTCTTTCTTTCTATTTTCTTTTCTTTTTCTCCCAATGGCCCAAAGGTGTTGAATCATTTGTTTCTAAAGAAACAAATAAAGTATATATTATGAGCATGATATATATGCACATTTTAGTTGAGAAAACTTTCGAATGTATGAATTTTTTAGAGTTCATTTGAACGAGTGATAATTTTTAGTTTTCTACTTAGTAATATATATATAACTTCCCTTCATGTGTATTTTTTTTTTCTAATTAATTAACTCTCCCTAACCTTTTAGAAATTGTAATCTTTTATTTAAAGAAGGTTCTAATGTTTTTTTTTTAATATATTTAAATCTTCTCAATCCAATTCCTACCCTGATGTGTAAATTTATTAAATCGTGATTTTGATCCATCTTAACATAATCGATGTTTTTTTTACGGTAGTAATTTGCTGTGGGCCAGATGAGTAAATAAGAGTTTTTTTTTTTTTAAAAAAAAGAAGATGTAAATAAATGTTGAGCCATATGAAATTGGTAGGTTTCAGCTTTATAAGGGGGTTTATTCAAAATTTTAAATTAAAATATGACTGACATTTTAGCTCAACTATTAAAATGCATTTTATTGTCCAATAATAACTTGGTTAATAAATTTGTATGTCTATTGAGATAGCAGAAACTTCATTGAAAACCCAAAATTATAAAATAAAACCGGATTCATTTTCAGAATTTATTATTATTATTATTTTTAATTTGGTGAAAGACTTAAGAAAAATAAAATACATATATCTAAAAAGTTAAAATTAACAGAAAACTGAAAGTAAAACCACCTTAATTTTTACAAGTAGAAAACAAAAAAAAAAGACACACAATTTTTTTTTGTTTTATGTATTATTATTATTATTATTTAAAAAAGAAAAAAACTGATTTTTAAGAAAGGGCTGCACATCATTTATTAATTTTTTCCCAATATTCCCTATGCCTAAAGTATGATTTTTGTTTTTTAGTTCCGATGAGGATTCAAATCTCTAATTTCTTAATTGATGGTAAACTTTGATCAGTTGAACTATACTCTTTCATTGGCGTATATAAATTGTTTTTCTACTTTTTAAATATTGTGTAAAACAAGGTTCTGCTCTATAAATATAGACAAACATACTTAAAATTAAATGAAAGTGACATTAAAATTTTCTAACCCAACCAATAAAATGAGAACTAATTAACATAGTGGTAGGGTTCTGCAATAATTTTGTATAAGTTTAATTAAGAATTGAGATAGGATTGTAATCCCCTCTATAATTAAATGGTACTTTTTTATATAAAAAATTCTTAGTACCCTTTTATAATATTGTTCCTTTGGTAGAGTACTTTTAATAGAGAGACATAAAAGAAGATACTTGTTTTCTTTGCATACAATCTAATGTATCTCTCTTTATTAGGGTTCTCTGTTAAAAGCTTTCTTCTCTTTTTTTTTTTTTTTCGATTCGGTTTTTTGGACTCAAGGTTCCAAAAATCCCGAACAAAAAAAAAAGTCATAAAATGTATCAACTATTTATAAAATAATAATACAGATAGATGAAGAGATATCAGAAAGAGAGTTCAATGTAGAGTTTGTTTGGAAAATAAAAGTTAATATATTGGACACTATTTGAACGTGGAGTTCAAGATGAATGACTGTTTGAAAATTACAAATTTACTTTTGAATTGAGCAGTAGTTTTTTTTTTTTTTTCAAAATGGGGCTTGTGTTTTAACTTTATTGCATAACCCAACTATACTTTTTAAAAGATACCCTTGTAGTGATAATGAAAGAAAGCATCCTTTTTCTTTGCCTTCGTTCTTAGCTGTTTAAGTTGATGCCTTATGTGTCATTTGGTTTATTTAATGTCTATAAGACTACGCCGTTTTGATAATCACTTGTTGTTAATTAATATTAATTAAATAATGAATCTTTATTATTCTCATAGAATTGTTTTGATAGGTAGCTAGATTCACTTATAAAATATAAAGGGTTGTGTTGAAATCAATTCAACAACAAGAAAAACAAAAACAACTTGAGTTTTTAAAATAATTTTTATATATATTAGACAATAAGCTTTATAAAATTTTCTAGGTGATATTGCTTTTAAAATCATATGATCATTAATAAGCCAACTTAGTTTTGTTATTTTGGTTTTTTGGAATTTTATCTTTTTTTTTTTTTTAATTTCTGAACTCTTGAACTTTGATTTCGGTAATTGAATTTAGATTACATCTTTGTTCTAAAATTATTATTTTTTAAGTTAATGAATTAGTGTTTTTTTTTGGGTCGAGAAATTATGGAAGAGACTACCACAGTATAATTGATAATTTTGCATTGTTATATATGAAAGAGAAATTATAAAAATATTTTGAATTATTGGTATCCAATAGCTATTAAGAGTAGATTTTTTAATTTACATTACATCCCAAGTTTTCTTCTTACCTTTTAACGCTTTTCTTTCCAATGATTTTTTGAGCAAAGTTTATTTAAAGTTCTGATTGACCACTATTCTTAACCTCTTTTTTTTGAAAAATCATTTTATCTTTTAAAATATTTTGTGGTGAGTTAATTGGTCTGAAATCTGCTTACCTCTCAAAAGATTGAAGGTTTGAATCTCTTACTTCTTGTTTAGTCCACTTAAAAAAATTATAATGGATAAAGTTTTTTTTTAGTACATCAATAATTGGAGCTGGGGGGATTCAAACTCATACTTGATGTCAGTTGGGTTATGCTATTGTTGGCCTATAATGGGTAAAGTTATGTCAACTAATGATGCATCACATCTATTAATTTTTATTGCACACTTTTATCTTTAAAATTTTAATGAATATATAATAAAATTTTTAATTCACGTACCATATTTAATTAGGTCATCAGTTTTTTAATTGTCACAACTAAATGTGAGCTTTATGATGAATGAATAATTAAGGTCTTGATTGATAACTATATGATTTTTAGTTTTTTAAAAAATTAAAGTTTATAAACACTATTTTTGCCATGAATTTTTTTAAGACCCGTTTTGAGTTTTTGATTTTTAGTTTTTAAAAATTAAGTTTAAAAATATTACTTATACCAATGAGTTTGTATGTTTTCTTATCTACTTTATACCTATATTTTCAAAAATCTACTTCTTTAAGTAAGATGAATCTCATGGTAGAGAAATGGAGAGAAAAGTGAAAACAACCTTAATTTTCAAAAACCAAAAATAAAAAACAAAATGTTTATCAAACGGAGCCTTAGTTTTTTAAATGTTTTCAAAATCTAAATCAAATTTTAAAGGAAAAAAAGTAGTTTTTAAAAACTTATTTTTATTTTGGGATTTTCAACATGGCTAAGAATTCAAAGGTTTCTGTAACAAAGATGTAAACCAAAATATAATTTTCAAAAAAAAAAACTAAAAATAAAATTATTATCAAAACTAAGCCTAAAAGTAAGATTTGAGGAAAAATACTTAAACATTCAAAACAAAATAAAATAAAAAAAAAAAAGTTTTAACACATCAAAACTGTATCATAAAAAACGTCTACTTGCTCTTTGATATAAATTATAATCTCATATTTTCGATGAATAAAAAATATAATTAGTGGGATCCACATCTTTATTAAACATAATACAAATACACCAATAAAAACAAACACGTACGCAAGTAAGCACGAGCTCCTGCCAAAGTTTGTTCTATTATACCCACACTCATAAATACATACATGCATATACATATATATACATACATTTAGTACCTTGTTTTATACAAGACAACCTAGAATAGCAGCCCAACTCCAACAACCCCATTTAAACTCCCCACAACAAGATTAAAAAAAAAAGTATTATTTAAAAAAAAATATATGTTTTTTTTTTCGAGTCGTAGGATAGAATAAAGATTCCAACTTACGGCTCTAAAAAGGAAAAGGTAAGAGATTTGAATCTTTTCATCTTTACCTATTATGGACTCGAAGAAAAAATCGAAAGGAAAGGTGGGTATTTTGTTTAGTTTAAACATGTATATTAAGAGGTTAAATTACAGGTTTAGTCCCTGAACTTTGAGTTTTGTGTCTATATGGTCAATGAACTTTAAAAAGTATCTATTTGATCCATGAACTTTGAAATGTGTCTAATAATTAGTTCTTAAACTTTCAATTTTGTGTTCAATAGGTTTCTGAATTTTCAATTTTATGTCTAATAGGTTTTTGACCTAGTTGATGTTTTTAAAAATTCATAAACTTACTCGACACAAAATTGAAAGTTTAGGATTCTATTAGACATAAAATTCAACTTTATACCTAATAGATCGGTTAAGTTTCAAAAATTTTGAATATGTTATAAACCTATTAGATACAAAATTAAAAGTCTAAGCATTAATTAGACATTTTGAAAGTTTAAGGACTTATTAAATACAAAATTAAAAATATAAGGACCTATTTAACACTATTTAAAGTTTAGGGATTAAATAAACACAAACTTAAAAATTCAAAAACTAAACTTATAATTAGAAAGAGAAAATTAAGAAAGAAAAATAAAAATGAGTACTTTTTCCATTTTCCAATCCCTATTTCTCATCCCCACATTAATTTATGCTACACCTGTTTTTGTTTTAAGTACCTCGGCCTCTCAGAATAGCCACCCATATTCATATTCATAACCATAATCATCTCTTTCTCTTTCTCTTTCTCTCTCTTCTTTGCACAGTCTCTCTCTCTCCTTCCTTGAAGAGCAACAACTGGGATTGCTTTGAAACAGAACAAATATTGAAATCAATCATTTAAACTCACCAACTCTCTTTCTCTCTCTATATCCATCAAACACATCCACAGAAGAACATCAACCAAATAAAAAAAAAAAAAAAAAACCCAAATTCCATCAACCCTAGCTCAAAAGGTTACTATTTTTTTTTTTTTTTTTGGGTTTTGCTTTTTGAGCAATGACCTTTGAAGAGTCTCTAAGATCTCTCTCTCTTGATTATCTTAACCTTCTCATCAATGGCCAAGCCTTCAGCGATGTCACCTTCAGCGTCGAGGGCCGCCTTGTCCACGCTCACCGCTGCATCCTCGCCGCTCGTAGCCTCTTCTTCAGGAAGTTCTTTTGCGGCTCCGACTCCTCTTGCGGGGCTGTCGTTGCTGATTCTCGTTCGGGTTCGATTGTCGGATCGAATTCTCGTGGCGGTGGCGGTGGAGCTAACGCACCTCCGCCACCGCAGGGAGTGATCCCGGTAAATAGCGTTGGATATGAGGTGTTTCTGCTCCTTCTCCAGTTTTTGTACAGCGGCCAAGTTTCGATTTTGCCGCAGAAGCACGAGCCCCGGCCGAATTGCGGCGAGCGGGGCTGTTGGCATACGCATTGCTCCTCCGCTGTCGATCTCGCTCTCGAAACTCTTGCTGCTGCTAGATCTTTTGGGGTTGAACAGCTCGCATTGCTTACTCAGGTTTTTTTTTTTAATTTTCGGTTGAACTCAAAAGCTTAAACGGATAGGTTATAGTAAATTTAATCTTGACTCGCTATATCGCGACAGTTACTCTCTATTTTTTATTCTCTGTTTCCCAAATGGTTTCAATCCCTCTCTCAAATCTTGAAGAATGTTTAGTTTCTCTTGGATCTCCCTCTTTTTTCTCTCTCTAAACAGCATTTTAGCTCTCTCTTTTTACTCTCTCTCTGGTCATTAGGTTGTTTTGGTGAGTTCTTGGGATTTGGACTGATTAAGTTGTTGGGAGCTGGTTTTAGCAAAAGAGAAGGGAAGAAGGGATTTTTCTTAATCATTCCTTCATTAACATTCATATATATATATATATATATATATATATATAATATTATTTATATATTTTTCTCTTTATATCTCATGCATTTTTCTAGCATCTTTTCAAAAATCCTATTTGCTTTTGATCTCCTGTCTTTTCTATTGATTTCTTTTTCTCTCCAATCATGAGATATCATACATATTTATAATATATTATTTTTGATCCATTGGGCTTTAGATTAAGAATGTTGATTTAATTTGCACAAAAACACTAAGAACTATCTTCCCCCAAACATCTACTCATAGCAAATGTAGATTATCTAGCTAGTTTTTGATAAATTATACACTAATATTTTAAGCATTTTTAGTTAAAGATTAAAGAGTTAAATCAATCATTAGATTGATGTTTTCTTTTACATAAAAGATTATTGTCAAAATCTTCTTTTGTTCTCAAATTTATCTATAATTCATAGCTTAAAGCTGTTTTTTCTTGCAGTATTGATTCAGTTCAAATTCCTTATTTCTTCATTCTCTTGAGAAGCAGAACTTTCCAAACAATCTCACATAAACAATTTTGGCTGAAACATGATAAATTGATAAGGTTAATGGCAGGATTCGTCTAGTTTGAAATTTCCATCTAAATTCAAAACTCTCCTTTTTATACATTATTTTTCAAATTAGTAACTTAGAAAAACACCACTAGTTTTTACTCGTATCAAATATAGATTATTGAACCAACAAACTTTTAAATTTAGTGGTAGCATAGTCGAACGGTTTTACTTTATACAAGTTGAGATTTCTTTCTTTCTCTCGTCTTATATTACTATTTTTTTTTTTTTTTTTTTTTTTTTTTTGTTTTATGGAACACACAGAAGCAACTGGTGAGCATGGTTGAGAAAGCTTCAATTGAAGATGTAATGAAAGTTCTAATTGCTTCAAGAAAGCAAGACATGCACCAGCTATGGACTACTTGTTCCCATTTAGTGGCAAAGTCTGGCCTCCCAACAGAAGTTCTAGCAAAGCACATTCCCCTCGACGTCGTCGCCAAAATCGAGGAGCTTCGGCTCAAATCCTCCCTTGCTCGTCGATCATTGATGCCTCACCACCACCACCATCACCACCACCTCCAGCTCAGCGCAGCAGCTGACCTGGAGGAGCAGAAGATTCGCCGAATGCGAAGAGCACTGGACTCTTCCGATGTCGAGCTCGTCAAGCTGATGGTCATGGGGGAAGGCCTGAATCTCGACGAGGCATTGGCATTGCACTATGCTGTTGAGAATTGCAGTCGAGAAGTCGTCAAAGCCTTGCTCGAGCTCGGAGCAGCCGATGTCAACTACCCGGCCGGGCCAGCCGGGAAAACCCCGCTGCACATAGCGTCTGAGATGGTCTCGGCCGACATGGTGGCAGTCCTCCTCGACCACCACGCCGACCCCACCATCCGAACAGTCGACGGGGTGACACCGCTGGACATTCTCCGAACCCTAACCTCAGATTTCCTGTTCAAAGGAGCTGTCCCAGGGATGACACACATAGAACCAAACAAGCTGAGGCTTTGTTTGGAACTGGTTCAATCAGCAGCACTTGTAATATCAAGAGAACAAGGTAACAACAACAATAATGCAAATGCAAATGCTTCATCTTCAAATCCAATTTATCCACCAATGAGTGAAGATCACAGCAGCAGCAGCAATGGAAGCAATGTGGGAAATTTGAACCTTGACACAAGATTGGTTTATCTTAATCTTGGAGCAAATTCTGGTTCAGCTCAAATGGGAGCTGAAGGAGCTGATCATAGACATGCCTCACATGGAGGAACTGACCCAACAATGTACCACCATTCCCATGATTTCTGAACTCTTACCTCTAATTTTATTATATATCTTTCTTTCTATTTACCAAAAAATATATATATATATAATGTCCCATTCCCAATATGCATTTATATATAGTGATCAGAAAGAGAGAAAAAGAGAGAGGATATATAATTAAAATTATTGTTGGAGTTCATCTTGCAAATTATTGCTCTATCTTTCTTTCTTTCTTTATTTCAATCTTTGTAGGCATTTCCAATCATCATTTAATAAGGGAGAATTTCAAAGAGGATAATATGCATGCATGAAGGTTGCACCAAGAAGAGAGATTTGATATATATATATATATATATATATTATTATTTTTACTTAAATATACCTTATCTTTGTTGAGGATCGAAAAATGTAGGGAGATTTCACCATTTATAAGATACATGGGCTAGCATGACATATTATGCTTTTTTTTAATTGATTTTGAGATGAAACTGTATGTTATCTAATATGGTATCGAAGACAATTAAATCCAGTTGCTTATTGGTTGAATTTCAAATGTAGTGTGGTGTCTTAACCTCAATTTTGAAGTGTTTTTTTATTATTAAATACTTTCTCACAATTACTAAATATGGTAAAAAAAATTGAAAAGGTATATCTCTTTGGTTAGTTCAAAACATCTCCAAACTCTATCTTCTTGCTCCTTAACTATAAAATAAAGTGAAACAATTCATGGGTTTTCTCTTTTTTGATAAAAAAAATTGAAAAGTTTGTTGAGTTGGTCCCCTTTTTCATCTTCTTTTAATATCCTTAATTTAAGGTTCATAATTTCCCCAGTGAGGAAACTAATAATGGGGTTGATTGCACATTCATGGTCTTCATATATGTGGGTTTTTTTTTTTTTTTGGTCCTTCACCTATTATTGGCAGCTATGGTAATTAATTAAACCCTAGCTAGCAAGTTAGGATTATTCTTTGTGTTGAACCAATGGGTGTTTACATGTTTTTTTTTTTTTGGAGGAAATTTAATTTTGTTAACTAATGGGTAAAGGTTCAAACAATGAATTTCCTCTTTTGAAAAAAAAAACAGATATAGGTGAAGATTTACAATTTTGCTTGTGGTCTGTTTCATTTGATTACATTGAAGACTAGAATCAATTTTTTGGAGAATCCATTAATAAGCTAATTGACAAAATCTAGTTGATAATTTAAAGCCCTGCCTTCAATGTTTCAGTTCTTCTTTTTGTCAAAACTTAAAGTAATTAATTAGTACATATTGCAAAATTTTTATTGATATAATTGCACAAATATCATTTTTTAAAAAATAACATTCAGTAATTAGTGAATCCTTGAATTTATAACAATAAAACTTGACAGAATATGTTGGTTTGTTGTTCTGAAGTATATAAACTATAAGTACTTTTTTACAATAGAATTATATAAATAAAATAAAAGCCAGTATTGCAATTTGAACTATGAGTCTTATGACCCTAAGACTTTATGATTTTTAATGTTTTATTAATCTGAAATGTTAATTATTTGAGATATTTGATTAATCATACATGCCAATAATTATATTAAAATATGATATCGAAATGAATTCAATCATTTATTTTAAGATGAATTCAATTATTGTTGAAAATTACTAGCTAAGTCGTTTTTTCAATCTGAATTTTCCATTTTTCAATTCGGCTTTTGTTATACATATTAGATTTTCCTTTTTTAAAAAAAAAAAAAAAAAAAAAATCCTATTGTACTGTATAGTATTTTTCTAATGTAAGCTCTACATTTTGCTTGATGCTCGTTTTAATCATTTTAGGATACATATATTATTTGTCCCCTCAAAATGTACACTGTTTTTCACTTTTTCTTTTTGTCTTCAATATTTTATAAGTTTTAATTTTCTTTTATGTTTTAAAGAAAATTCAATTAAAATCTACCCCATAGTAATTAAAATTGAATAAATGACATGACTATTGTATGAATTTATAACTTCTAGATATATTTTTTTAGTTCAACAACATATAAGAATGAAAAAATTCGAACCTTTGATCAAGGATATATGTCTAAATTAATTGAACTATACTCGAGTTGGTGGTACTTTTTTAATGTTAAATATTCACTTTACTCTTAGTTTAGAAACTCTATCAACGTTATCCAATTAAAAATCTCACTTGACGTTTCATATGCCATTCAATCAAAAGAAGAAAAAAAAAAAGTTCACTCAACACAAAGTGTTATCACTGTATTCACTTCAAATATGATATCACCATCTTGTTTATCACATTATTTGAGCATTTAAACGAATTTTTTTTTCAAACATTTATGGAGATAGATATTAAAAATGTTAAAGTATAGAGAGGAAAAAATTTAAAATAGCGCCAACCTGAACATAATTTAAGACTTAAGAATAAAATATTTGTTTTTTTTCTTGAGGTTGAAGGTTCAAATCTCTATCCGATTTGTTATACTAAATAAAATAAAATAGAAATACTTTGAGCAAATGATACAATTTTTTTTAACATAATTTAAACTTTATACTTTGAGCAAATCCGTTTGGAAACTATTTTTCTTTTTGGTTTTTGGTTTTTCAGTATCTATATGTGTTTCTTTCCTATTTCTAAGAAACAAAAACAATTCAAATTTGGTAACAATTGTTTTTTAAGGGAAAAAAAGAGCTAAAAACGAATGTGCTCGCTACCTTTTTCTATTAACAAAAAAACTAAAAATCAATGGTCACCATATATATATTAGTTTGTATTTTAGTTATATTTTTCTTAAAAGAAAAAACAAGTATTTGTTGTAAAAATAGGATGAAAATCAGGTATAATTTTATCAATATTTAAATACTAATATATAATAATAATAATAATAACAACAACAACAACAACAACAAAAAGTGGAAATGAAAATGAAAGTGGGATATATATAATATAATATTAAGATAGTGAAATTATATGGCAAATTAAATAAAGACTAAAAGAGAAAGTGGAGGAGAAAGAAAAGAATTGGTCTAAAATTTTACCAATGGATGTATATTAATGATCCACCAAATGCCACTATTTATAGGCAATTTGGCAAAGATGAGTTGGTACATTTGGACACTAAGCATTGGTAAGAAATTGACACATGGAGGACACTATGGCTATGGAGGGTTTGCCATTTGGCATGAGTATTAAAAGGCATGTGGAATGAGCATTTACATGTGTTTGTTTATAATACTCCCCCTTAAATGCCCTATTTTATATAAAATATGCCTCGTTAAAATCTTACTAGGAAAAAACCCAATGGGATAAAAACCCTAGTGAAGGAAAAAAAGTACATATTTTATACAATACATTTACTCCCCCTCATGAAGACATCAGTTGAGATCTCTGAGTCGTCGCATCCCAATATTGTGAACCAATTTCTCAAATGTTGTAGTTGGTAATGCCTTTGTAAATATGTCCGCCAAGTTATCCTTCGAACAGATCTGTTGTACTGAGATGTCACCATTTTCTTCAAGGTCATAAGTGTAGAAAAGGTTTGAAGAGATATGTTTCGTTCTATCTCCTTTAATATATCCTCCTTTGACTTGAGTTATACACGCTGTGTTGTCTTCGTATAATATTGTTCGAAGGGGTTTACTCGAAGACAAGCCACATGTCTCACGAATGTGTTGTGTCATTGATCTTAGCCATACACATTCTCGACTTGCCTCGTGAATTGTGAGGATTTCAGCATGATTCGAAGAAGTGGCCGTGATGGTCTGTTTCACTGATCACCATGATATAGCAGTTCCTCCACATGTAAATAGATAACCTGTCTGAGATCTAGTTTTGTGTGGATTAGATAGATAACCAGAATCTGCATAACCAACTAGATCAAAACTGGATTTGTTAGAATAAAATAAAATCATATCAATCGTCTCTCGAAGATATCGAAGTACATGCTTAACTCCGTTCCAATGTTTTTTGGTAGGACATGAACTATATCTAGCTAATAAGTTTACTGAAAATGCAATATCTGGTCTTGTGTTATTAGCAAGATACATAAGTGCACCAATTGCACTAAGATATGGTACTTCAGGACCAAGTAGTTCTTCATTGTCATCTCGAGGTCGAAATATATCTTTTTTTTATATCCAGTGAACGAACTTCCATTGGAATGTTCAATGGATGTGCTTTATCCATATAGAATCTTTTTAAGATTTTCTCTGTATAAGTTGATTGATGAACAAATATCTCATCTGCTAACTGTTTAATTTGCAAACCAAGACAAAATTTTATTTTTCCAAGATCTTTCATCTAGAATTTTTTTTAAGATATTCTATCGCCTTGGATAACTCTTCAGAAGTTCCAATTATATTTAAGTCATCAACATATGCAGTTATAATAGCAAATCTTGATTAAGATTTTTTTTATAAAAACACACGAACATATTAGATTATTTTGATATCCTTCTTTCAACAGATATTCACTCAGGCGATTATACCACATTCGTCCTGATTGTTTTAATCCATATAATGATCTCTGTAACTTTATTGAATACAATTCTCGAGAACTTGATTCATATGTTTCTGGTATTTTAAATCCTTCCGGGATTTTCATATAAATGTCATTATCTAGAGATCCATATAAATACGTCGTGACTACATCCATTAGATGCATATCAAGTTTTTCATATACAGTCAGGCCAATCAAATATCTTAACGTTATTGCATCCACTACAGGAGAATATGTCTTCTCATAATCAATATCAGGCCTTTGCGAGAATTCTTGTGCAACAAATCTCGCTTTATATCTTGTGACTTCATTTTTTTCATTTCTTTTCTTTACAAATACCCATTTGTATCCCACAGGTTTGACACCTTCTTGTGTTAGGACTACTGGTCCAAAAACCTCACGTTTTGAAAGTGAGTTCAACTCTGGTTGGATTGCTTCTTTCCACTTTGGCTAATCCTTTCTATGTTGACATTCTTTGAAAGATTTTTGATCAAATTCGTCACTTTCATGAATAATATCGTGAGCAACATTATAAGCAAAAATGTTGTCAACAATGATATCATTTCAGTTCCATCTTTTTCCTGTTGTAACATAGTTTATAGAAATTTCATCATTATCCTCAAGCGTTTGATTTTCATCAATACTCTTTTGAGTAGTTGTATTCTGGATTTCTTCTGGAACATCCATACCTTTCATTGAATCATTTTGATTCTCAACTACTTTTCTTTTTCGAGGATTTTTATCTTTGGAACCCATTGGTCTACCACGCTTCTGGCGTGCTCCAGACTCATTATTAACAACTTGTTCTTTTGGGATATCAATTTTTTATGGAGCATTTGCTGCTGGTATATATGATTTAGTCACTCTTTTAGCATCTGGTAATTGATTTGCTATATTTTACAAGTGAATTATCTTTTGAACTTCGAGTTCACATTGATCTCTACGAGGATCTAAATAAGATAATAATGATGCATTCCATGTAATTTCTTTTTCCAACTTCTGAATTTCTTCCCCTAATGTTGGAAAATTTGTCTCATTAAAATGACAATCAGCAAATCGTGCAGTAAATACATCACCCGTCAGGGGTTCAAGATATTTAATAATTGATGGGGAATCATATCCAACATATATTCCTAACCTCCTTTGAGGACCCATCTTAGTACGTTGTGGTGGAGCAATTGGAACATATACTGCACATCCAAAAATTCTCAGATGGGATACATTTGGTTGCTGGCCATAAACTAATTGTATGGGGAAATATTTATTATAAGCTACTGGCCTAATACGTAATAATGATGCAGCGTGTAAAATAACATGACCCCAGACCGATATAGGGAGTTTAGCTCTCATAAGCAATAGTCTTGCAATTAATTGCAAACGTTTTATAAATGATTTGCTAGACCATTTTGTGTATGAACATGAACTACAGGATGTTCAACACTTATCCCAATTGACATACAATAATTATTAAAAGTTTGGGATGTAAATTCACCAGCATTATCAAGTCGAATGGTCTTAATTGTATAATCAGGAAATTGTGCTCTTAACTTAATTATTTGAGCAAGTAATCTTGCAAATGCAAGATTTCGACTTGATAATAAGCATACATGTAACCATCTGCTGGATGCGTCAATTAATACCATAAAATATCTAAATGGACCATTTGGTGGGTTAATAGGTCCACAAATATCACCTTGAATTCGTTCTAAAAATGCAGGTGATTCAATTTCCACTTTAGCTGGTGATTGTGTAATAATTAATTTCCCTTGAGAGCAAGCATCACATGACAATTCATTGGATTGAAGAATCTTCTGGTTCTTTAAAGGATACCCATGTGAATTCTCAATAATTTTTCTCATCATTATCGATCCTGGATGACCCAGTCGATTATGTCAAACACTGAATATTTCTGGATTCATGAACTTCTAGTTCATTGTTGCATAATTTTTTATTACTCGTATATGAGTATAATATAATCTAGAAGAAAAAGCAGGCAGTGTTTCTAATATACGTTTTTCATGTGAAACAATAGATGTGATATAGAGACACTCTATATTATTTTTACGATTAGTTTCAACATTATAACCATTATCACATATATCTTTGAAACTCAATAAATTTCTCTTTGATTTGCTAGAGAACAAGGCATTATTAATTGAAAATTTTGTTCCTCTAAGCAAGATAAAACTTGTTTTTCCAAAACCTTCAATCAGGTCTGCAGAACCTGATATAGTATTGATTTTTGCTTCCAACATTGTCAATTTAGAAAAATATTTTCTGTTTAGTCTGCTAGACATACATTTTCGTTGCTCATTTTTTAGTCATTGAACATATGAAAATTGTTCATATTTCTTCATTGATAAGAAAGGAAAAGCGATTACAAAAAGTCCTAAATATATATACAAAAACAAGAAAAACATACTATAATTACAGGCAGTACTTAATTATATATTTTCATATAAAACATCCTCTACTTGTTTGATTGCATCAGTTTTCTCTCCAGGAGATTCAAAATAATCAGGCACATCAAGATGCATCATATTGGAGGGGTCAAACACATCATCTTCTTGAATGGAAAGATTCACCTCCACATTCTTCCCTTTTCCTTTTTCCTTTAGGGAAACTTGATAGAGATCAACAAGGTGTTTTGACGTCATTTACAAGTACGTGACCAAAGGCTCACCATTCCACACCTAAACATTTATGTTCATCACCTTTTGAACTCTTATCTTCTGAAGTCTTGCCTTTATGATCATCACTCCGTGTGGATTTCTTAAAATTATAATGCCCACCACGAAAATAGGTATTTCTTCCTCTACCGCAGTCCCGGCCTCGACCATGACCACGACCTCGAGCACGATTATTGAAATTCACAGCATTCACTTCAAGGAATAGTGTTGTTCTAGTTGGTCGAGATTCATGATTTTTCATTAATAGCTCGTTATTTTGTTCAACCACGAGAAGACATAAAATCAGTTCTGAATATTTTTTAAAGCCTTTCTCTCGATATTGCTGCTGCAGGAGCATATTCGAGACATGAAAAGTGAAAAATGTATTCTCTAACATATCAACATCAGTAATCATTTCTACGCATAATTTTAATTTTGAACTAATTTTGAATAGTGCAGAATTATATTCACTTACTGATTTGAAGTCCTGCAACCTCAGGTGCATCCAATCATAACGAGCTTTTGGAAGAATACCTGTTTTTTTATGATCGTACCATTCTTTCAAACCTTTCCATAGAATGTAGGGATCTTTTATTGTAAGATGCTCCATTTTCAATCACTCGTGAAGATGATGGCGAAAGAAGATCATGACTTTTGCTTTTTCTTGATTTGATGCATCATTTCATTTTTTAATTGTTTCTCCAAGATTCATGGAGTCTAAATGGATCTAAGCGTCAAGGACCCATGACAAGTAGTTATTTCCATTAATATCCAAGGCCGCAAATTCTAATTTTGCATGATTTGCCATAGTAATACTATATAAAAAGAAATTACATTTACATTAGGAAATTAATTAAACATGCAAAATAACATTAAAAAAATGGCTTACCCGGAGGATCTACCTTCAGTGGGAAAACCGGTAGAGCTTCGTGTTGATAACGTGTTGTAAAAATAGGATGAAAATCGGGTATAATTTTATCAATATTTAAATACTAATATAATAATAATAATAATAATAACAAGAAGTAGAAATGAAAATGAAAGTGGGATATATATATATATAATATAATATTAAGATAGTGGAATTGTATGGCAAATTAAATAAAGACTAAAAGAGAAAGTGGAGGAGAAAGGAAATAATTGGTCTAAAATATCACCCATGGATGTATATTAATGATCCACCAAATGCCACTATTTATAGGCAATTTGGCAAGGATGAGTTGGTACATTTGGACACTAAGCATTGGTAAGAAATTGACACATGGACGACACTATGGCTATGGAGGGTTTGCCATTTGGCATGAGTATTAAAAGGCATGTGGAATGGACATTTACATGTGTTTGTTTCTAATAGTATTATATTTTTTTTATCTAACATAGTCTAATTGGAAGTATTTTAAATGTTTTTTTTGGAGGGGGGATTGAAGTTAATTTAACTTGGTTAGGAATATAATTTAACTAATTAAATTATGCTCAAGCTTCCTAACTATTTTTAAAGTTTATTAGTAATATCAAAATCAAGGATAAATGACCAAATAATCGTCTAAACGACACAAATAAAATAACATCATATTTATATTTATATCAACAATACAAATATATTTTTAGGGACAATATGACAAATAGAAAAATGAGCCTAAAATATTTTAAATTGTTAAACTATTTGCACATATGACAAATTTTCATTTAAATTACTAAAAATTTCATGCACATATCTTTAGCCAAAATGAAAATTGTAATTTATCTTCTCTTATCTATTTCTCAAACTATCTTTAACTTTTTATAATTTTTTGTGATTTCTTCTTCTTTCTCCAACGTGTCGATCGACTAAAAATCCTAGGTTCAATCAATGTCCAACGTTCAACTTTTTCTATAGTGATTGGAGTCTATCAATAATAGACTTCAATCACTATCCTTGTGATATAAGTCTATAAGTGATATAAGTTTATCACTATCACTGATAGACTTCTATATGTGTTGTTTCTCTATTTTTATATTGAGGTTTATTACTTATAGACTTTTATATGTGTTGTTTCACTCTTTTATATCGAAGTTATTACTTATAGACTTCTATCACTATAATTGGGAGTAGTGTGTGATAGGATTGAATCCTACAACGGAAGCAAATTGAATCGTGTGTTCTTAGAAATTGTTACGTAAACCAAATCAAGTACATTATACTAACTACGGTTAAGCATAAAAGGAGGATAAGGACAACATATTGTTACCTTTGTAGATCAAAATCTCAAGTGCTCCTTGCTCCTCACGATCTCAGGTTCTCAACGATCCCGACACAATCGATCTCATCGCTAGATCTTCTCTGTTGTATCTCTAGGAGAGGGGGGAAGGTGAGATTCATCTTTTGGAGTTATGAGAGATTTTGAGAGAAGGAATGAAACTTTTCCACAATATGAGCACTAGGGTTTCACTTAGAATAATAGGTTAGCCAAAATGTGCATCTCATGCATCTATTTATAGAGAAATAGGATGGAAATTACCATCTTATCCCTATTGTATAATATAATGCTTATTAGGTATCTTATACCTTATTATATAAATCACATTTATATAATATTTTTCATATCTCTCATATGTATAGTTTGTTATGGACCCAATTAATATTTAAACTATAGATTATATCAATTATATCACATATAATTGATATATCTCCTCATGTGTGAAATTGAACACTTTAATTTCACTCCTAACTGTATACCCTTAAATTTCCATGTTGAGCCAATGGAGGGACCTAATGGACCTATAGATAATGAGCTCCAAGATACGAGATTAACTGATCAAACTCTTTGATCTAATTAATCAACATTCATTAACTACGAGTCACTCCACTAAAGACTCGTAGTTGCACTTTCCTCACTGTAGACTGTGTTGTGTCCATTGATATAATCAATACCTGTGAGTTGACCCTTCAAACGTTGTTCGTAATCACAACTTGGTCAAATTACTGTTTTATCCATGTGATCACCTCTTACTCCTTAAGCACCACTGACCCTCTATTGAACAACAAGTTTATGGTCCTACCATAAATATAATCCCTCTTAGACCAGTAAGGGAGCGGGACCCGTTGTTCAATACCTGGATTCAGTTCTTAAGAGAACAACCTATCTGATTCCCTAATTTAGAAATGAGTGAATTCCATCTCGTAGAATTAAGTCCCTAGCTACCTACAAGGTTTTGTCCCTGAGAAGGTAGGCATATTGAGTCGGCTACAGGCCACTCTCACCCATACTAATCTAAGGACAAACCTTTATAAGCAGGAGTTCGTAACTTGCTCAGGATTCAGGTCAAGTCACTAATGATCATTTATAAATTATTAGACCTGAAGGGATCGATCCCGCAGCGGAAACGATTGTGAATCACGTGTTCTTATTTATTCTCATTGATTTCAATCAAGTTCAAATAAAACTAAGATTAAGCATGCTATAAGATATTGGACAACAAGTAATTACCTTTGAAGAACTCTTTTTTCAAGTGCTCCTTCTCCCACGATCACGATCTCAGCAACTCAAACCCGAACGAATGAAGACACCACCACCGGATCTTCTCTGTTGTTCTCTAGGTGAGGGAGGAAGCTGGATTCCTTTAGGGTGAGATGTGGAGTTTTGAGAGAATGTGTGTGTGGAACTTTTCCAACTACACAACAATAGGATAATCTAGGGTTTCCAAAGATTAGATTCAAAATTGCATCTCATGTAACATTTATAGGGAAATATGGTGGAAATTACCATCCTAACCCTCCTTCATTCTCTCATTAGTATATAGTTTATATGTGAATCTAATTCACATTAAAACCATATATTATATCAATTATATCATATATAACTGATATATCATCTCATATATGAAATTAAACACTTCAATTTCATTCCTAACTTCATACCCTCAATATTACCATGTTGAGCCAACGGAGGGACCTAATGGACCTACCGTTCATGAGCTCCAATGATGTGAGATTGACTGATCAAACTCTTTGATCCAGTTAATCAATATTCATTAACTACAAGTCACTCAACTATAGACTTGTAGCTGCACTCTCCTCACTGTAGATTATATTGTGTCCATTGATATAATAATTACCCATGAGTCGACCCTTCGCAGGTTGTTCGTAATCACAGTTGGGTCAAATTACCGTTTTACCGTTGTGATTACCTTTTTGTTCCTTAAGCACCACTGATCCTCTAATGAACAACAAGTCTAAGGTCCTACCATAGACTCATACCCTCTTAACCTAGTTTAGAGGGCGGGGCCCCGTTGTTCAAGACCTGGACTCAGTTCTTAAGGGAACAACCTATCTAATTCCTTAGTGTAGGAATGAGTGAATTTCATCTTGTATAGTTAAGTCCCCAGCTACCTACGAGGTTTTGTCCCTGAGAAGGTAGACTTATTAAGTCGGCTACAGGCCACTCTCACCCATACTAGTCTAAGGACAAACTCCTATAAGCAGGAGTACTTAACTTACTAAGGATTCAGGTCGAGTCACTAATGATCATCTATAAATTATCAGTCTTATCCTGTTAATGGTGTTATACTTGTTAGACTAATAATTTGCAGTCCAGTCTTGTATGAACTCTTCATACAGGATGCCCCCACTCGCATGTCAACCACATGAATGAGTTGGATTACCTCATTTGTACTATTTACAAAGTGGGTCGCATCCATGGTGTTAACAGAATAAAGATTTCAACCTTATTCTTATACCATAGACCATTTAGGTTATACTCTTGAACACAATCCAAATAGTGTCTACTACACTGATGTTCAAGATACATAATAACCTTGGAGCTTAGTTTATTGGATTTATAAAGCAAGAATATAATTTTATCAAAACAAATAACTCTTTATTTATTTGATCAAAATTACATAAGTTTAGGGCACAAATCCCAACAAGACCTATCCTGTTAACGGTGTTACACTAATAGGCTAATAATTTGCAGTCGGGTCTTGTACGATCTCATCGTACAGGATGCCCCCACTCACATGTCTACCACATGAATGAGTTGGATTACCTCGTTTGTGTTCGGATGTATGTCCTCATCTCGTCTAGTTTGTAATATTCCAAGTTGTAAATAAATAAGAGTTATTTATTTGAACTTTGTGTCCGCATATTTCATAAACTTAATCCAATAAACTAAGCTCAAGGGTCATTGTATTATGAGAGAACTGAGAACTTGAACGGTGTGTAGTGGACACACAGGGTGGATCACGTTCGAGTTAATGACCCGAACGGTCTACAGTATATGGATAGGGTTGGAGACCTAATCCTGGATACACTGTGGATGCGACCCGCTTTGTATTAGATACAAACTAGGTGATCCAGCTCGTTCATGTAGTTGACATGCGAGTGGGGGCATCCTGTGCAATGAGATTGTACAAGACCGGACCGTGAATTATTAGACTTACTGATATAACACCATTAACAGTATAATGCTAATAATTTTGTAGATGACCATTAGTGACTCGACCTTAATCATGAGCGTGTTACACGACTCACATGCGTGGGGTCCGCCCTTTGACTAGTACGCGGGTGAGGGTGACCACCGCTGCTCTCGCCCAATATGTCAATCTTCTCGTGACAGATTACGTGGGCGCTCCCACGTGGTCCTGTCACGAGAAGTAAGCATATTGGGCGAGTAACTATGACCACCTCACCCATACTAGTCAAAGGACGACCAGCAGATGAGAGTCCGTCACACACTCATGATTAAGGTCGAGTCACTAATGGTCATCTACGAAGTTATTAGTCCCATACTGTTAACGGTGTTACATTAGTAGGTCTAATAATTCACGGTCCGGTCTTGTACAATCTCATTGCACAGGATGCCACCACTCGCATGTCAACTACATGAACGAGCTGGATCACCTAGTTTGTATCTAATACAAAGCGGGCCACATCCACAGTGTATCCAAGATTAGGTCTCCAACCCTATCCATATACTGTAGACCGTTCGGGTCATTAACTGGATACGTTGTGGATGCGGTCCGCTTTGTATTAGATACAAACGAGGTGATCTGACTCGTTCATGTGGTTGACATGCGAGTGAGAGCATCCTGTGCAATGAGATTGTACAAGACCGAACAGTGAATTATTAGACCTACTGATGTAACACCGCTAATGCGAGTATGGGACTAATAACTTCGTAGATGGCCATTAGTGACTCGACCTTAATCATGAGCGTGTTACGGACTCCACATGCGTGAAGTCCGTCCCTTTGACTAGTGCGGGTGAGGGTGGCCATCGTTGCTGCTTAATATGCCAATCTTCTGGGGGCGAGATCACGTGGGAGCTCCCCGTGGTCCCGCCCCCGAAAGATAGGCATATTGAAGAATCGAAGTCCGCAAATGGCGCGGCGATTGTGAATCGCGCGCTCTGATTTAGTTACAACGATAAATTCAAGAACATACAAAACTAGATTAAGCATAAAAGTGAAATGGACAAAAAGAATTTACCTTTGAAAAACCTTTCTTCAAGTGCTCCTCTCTCCACGGGCCACGATCTCAAAGAACAAGAACTCCAACGTGCGAAGACACGACCACCTGATCTTCTCCGTTGTTCTCTAGGTGAGGAGGAAGGTGGGTTCCTTTAAGGAGATGTGAGGTATTCTGAGAGAGAGATATTTTTTTTGTCTTGGAACTCTTCCAACAACAACAAAAGAGTTTATCTAAACCTTGCTTAGAATGACTGAACCTAGTTACATCTCATGCAACCATATATATAGGAGAATGGGATGGAAATGACCATCCTACCCCTCCCCTCCTTTATTCTCTCTTTAGTATATAGTTTATATATGAATCTAATTCACATTAAAACTATATATTATATCAATTATATCATATATAATAGATATAACACCTCATGTATGAAATTGAACACTTCAATTTCACTCCTAACTTTATACCATCAATATGGTATTGAGCCAACGAAGGGATCTAATGAACCTACAGATCATGAGCTCCAATGATGTGAGATTAACTGATCAAACTCTTTGATCCAGTTAATCAATATTCATTAACTACAAGTCACTCCACTATAGACTTGTAGTTGCACTCTCCTCACTGTAGATATTATTGTGTCCACTGATATGGTCATTACCCATGAATCGACCCTTCACAGGTTGTTCGTAATCACAGATGGGTCAAATTACCGTTTTACCCCTATGATTACCTCTTTGCTCCTTAAGCACCACTGATCCTCTAATGAACAACAAGTCTAAGGTCCTACCTTAGACTCATACTGCCATATCATAGAGGCGGGGCCCGTTGTTCAAGACACGAGTCGATTCTTAAGAGAACAACCTATCTAATTCCTCAGTAGAGGAATGAATGAATTCCATCTTGCACAGTTAAGTTCCCAGCTACCTACGAGGTTTTGTCCCTAAGAATGTAGGCTTATTGAGTCGGCTACAAGCCACTCTCACCCATACTAGTCTAAGGACAAACCCCTATAAGCAGGAGTTCTTAACTTGCTCAGGATTCAGGTCGAGTCACTAATGACCATCTATAAATTACTAGTCTTATCTTCTTAACGGTGTTATAATCTTTGGTTAGACTAATAATTTGCGATCCATCTTGTATGAACTCTTCATACAGATGCCCCCACTCGCATGTCAACTACATGAATGAGTTGGATTACCTCATTTGTACTAATTACAAAGTGGGTCGCATCCATGGTGTTACCAGAATGAGGTTTCCAACCTTATTCTTATACCATAAACTATTTAGGTTATAATCTTGAACTCAACCCAAATAGTGTCCGCTACACTGATTTCAAGATAAATGTTATAACCTTGGAGCTTAGTTTATTGGATTTATAAAAGCAAGACTGTAATCTTATCAAAACAAATAACACTTTATTTAATTGATCAAAATTACACAAGTTTAGGGCATAAATCCCAACAATCTCCCACTTGACCTAAAGCTTGTGGAGTTCTAAACATTACAGTAATGTAAATACAATAAACTAGGGCATTTAAACCCCTTTGTACAAAATACTCCCACTTGCCCTAGTTGGGGAAGACTTGTAAACCTAGACCTTCTAGGTGACTCTCAAATACTTTAGTCGTGAGAGACTTTGTAAAAGGATCAACAATGTTGTGCTCTGAGGCTATCTTCATGACAATCACGTCTTCTCTATGCACGATCTCCCGGATGAGATGATACTTTCGCTCTATGTGCTTTTCCCTCTTGTGACTTCGGGGTTCCATCGAATTTGCCACTGCACCACTGTTATCGCAATACAGCGTGATGGGCAAAGTCATATTTGGAACAACTTCCAAATTTAACATGAATTTCCTTAACCAAACGACCTCCTTAGCTGCTACATATTCGGCCTCCATGGTGGAATCAGCGATGCATCCTTGTTTGATGCTTCGCCATATTACAACTCCTCCGTTAAGAGTGAAAACTGACCCTGATGTAGATTTCCAAGAATCTTTATCAGTCTGAAAGTCAGAATCCGTGTATCCTGTAAGGATCAAATCCTTAACCCCATACACAAGCATGTAGTTCCTTGTTCTCCGAAGATACTTAAGGATTGTTTTAACCATTGTCCCGGTGTTCAAGTCCTGGATTGGATTGATACCTACCGACCATCCCAATCGCAAAAAGCAGATGCCGTGCCTAGTACACAACATGGTGTACATCGGGCTCCCAACGGTGATGCGTAAGGAATCATCTCATATCCTCAACTCCTTGAGGTGTCTTAGGACACTGTTCCTTAGACAAATGGATTCCATGTCTAAAAGGCAACAAGCCCTTTTTGGAATCTTGCATCTTAAACCTTGACAATACTTTGTTTATGTATGATGCTTGAGACAAGGCTAGTGTTTTATCCTTGTGGTTCCGGACAATCTGGATCCCAAGAACAAACTGCGCATCACCCAAATCTTTCATTTGGAACTGCGTAGCTAGCCATTCCTTGATGTCAGTAAGATAACCTACATCATTTCCAATGAGTAGGATATCATCCACATAGAGAATTAGAAAACCGACAGAACCATTGATGATTTTCTTATAGACACAAGATTCATCATCATTCTGGTCAAAACCATAAGATCTGTTAGCCTCATCAAATCTTATATTCCAGGACCTAGAGGCTTGTTTCAGTCCATAAATCGACCTTTTAAGCCTGCAAATCTTTTGCTCTTGTCCTAGTTTAATGAACCCTTTGGGTTGTTCCATGTAGATGGTTTCCTCAAGATTGCTATTCAAAAAGGCTGTCTTGACATCCATTTGTCATACCTCATAGTCATAATATGCGAAAATGGCAAGAAGTATACGGATAGACTTTACCATAGCAACAGGTGAAAAGGTCTCCTCATAGTCAACCCCTTCAACCTAGGTATAACCCTTTGCTACTAGTCTAGCTTAAAAGGTTTGCACCTTCCCATCTACACCACGTTTTCTCTTGTAGGTCCACTTACAACCTATAGGTTTTACCCCATCAGGCTTATCTACAAGATCCCAAACAGAATTGAAATGCATAGACTTCATTTCTTGGTCCATGGCTATGACTCATTTGTCTTTGTCAATGCCAACCATTGCTTGATTATAAGTCAATGGATCCTTGCAGTTGTCATCTGTTATAACAACTTGGGTTTCAGCTAAACCCATGTAACGGTCAGGCTGTATCACAACCCTCCCACTACGTCGAGGCATACTCAACTTTTGAGATGGACCCTCTTGACTAGACAAACTAGTATCAACAACTCTGGTTGACGTACTAGTGTTCTTATTAGCAACCTTTGCTATTGTTTCGTCTAACTCACTCAACACTACCTTACTTTTTGGTTTGTGGTCCCTTATGTGGTCCTCCTCCAAGAAAGTGGAATTTGTCGACACAAAAACCTTATCTTCCTTAGGATCATAGAATAAACCACCTCTTGTTTCTTTTGGGTATCCTACGAATAGGCACAACTTTGAACGTGAATCCAACTTCTTTGGATTTGTCACAAGCACATGTGCTGGACAACCCCATATTCTGAAGTGACATAAACTACCTTTACGTCCTTTCCAGAGTTCAAAAGGTGTTTCAGAAACACTTTTTGAGGGCACATTATTCAAAATGTATACTGCAGTCTCCACTGCGTAACCCCAAAAGGAACTAGGGAAATGAGCATAACTCATCATTGATCGAACCATGTCCAACAAGGTTCTATTTCTCCTTTCTGAATACACCGTTTTGTTGTGGTGTGTCGGGAGTGAGAGTTGGGATGTAATTCCATGTTCTATCATATAGTTCTGGAATTTTAAATCCATGTACTCTCTACCTCGATCCGATCGAAGTGTTTTAACTCTTTTACCTAGTTGATTTTCAACCTCAGTCTTGAATTCCTTGAACTTTTCAAGTGCTTCAAACTTGTGGTGCATTAGGTAAATATGCCCATATCTGGAATAATCATCTATAAAAGAGATGAAATATTCATATCCTCCCCTCGCTTTAACATTCATCGGATCACAAAGGTCTGAATGTATAAGCTCTAGAGGATCTTTGGCTCTGTAACCTTTTCCACTAAAAGGTCTTTTAGTCATTTTGCCTTCTAGGCATGATTCACATACTGGCAAAGAATTTTCTTCTAACTCGTTTAGAAGTCCTTTCTTTACCAATCTCTCAATCCTATTGAGATTAATGTGACCCAATCTTAGATGCCAAAGATGAGCATTTTCTTTAGGAGAAATTAGTTCGCTTACTTGCAATTTTGTAGAATTCACTTGTTAAAACTATTTTAACTGAATTAAACCATTTGTAAATAATTCTAAAAAAGAGCAACACATAGTACAGTACTTTTCCAATGAAATAAACACTTTATTCAATTGAAAAGACAAAGAAGTACAATGTTCGCGAATGCAGGAAATAAGGTTTCTAATAAACCCTTAAGCTATATGTTATCAAATAACAACTTTTCTATGTCAGATGATTGCTCTTTATCTGCTCATTTTCCTCTTTTTCTGTATCTTCTTAAGTCCAGAAGTATGGTTGCAGTTCTTTGTCCCAGAGGATGAATCCTCCTGAGAACTTTTGGAATGAGCAAACAAATTTGTCTCTCCATTTTGTTGTCTCTTATCATCCATAAGAAACTGATAATTCTGCAGCTCATGTAGCAGAGAAGTCGAGATCATACTCTATGTTGTTCATCGTTGCATTGCTACTGGAATCATTGAAAACTCTTCTAAGAGATTCTAGGATGAACAAAATCGACATTTCTCATCTATGACCACTCAGCTTTAATTCCGCTATATTGAAGTGGGCAATCGAGTTGAGAACATGTTCTCTCACCGATGTTCCTTCCTTCATACGTGCGTTATAAACGAATTTTAGGGCTTCATGTCGAATTTGTTTGGGCGGTACCGTCTAGACAAATTTAGCACAAAATCCATGATCTCTCGAGTGAGACCTTGCCTCCACCTCTCGGCTAAAGCATCGTATGCTAGCCGGGATATAGGCTTTCGCCTTTTCGTTGGCATTAATCCAATGTCATACGCATCCACAAATACTTGAGATGCATTTTGAGTAGGAAATTGAGGACACTCCTCATTGAGAACGAACTTAAGATCATGTGTAACCAAGATTATGTTGAGTCCATCCTCCAAGTCACTATGTTCTCTCCAAGGTTAACTTTTTCGCACTTTTAATAAGGAAATCATAGAGCTAGACATTTTTGTTTGAAATATTTACAAACAAACTTGTATGAGTTTCTTGCTATAACTCTAATCCAATCATGTTTTAGCTAATTATCAAATGATTCCTAGGCCATTTATAATTTGCAATAATACTCCAAAGGTTTAGAATGTATGACACCGAAGGGTAATAAAAAACACTCATCCTCTGGATCAAGACACTCTTGACCAAAACCTGTTTGATGCATCCCTGCTTCCATAGTGGAATCAGCGATGCATCCCTGCTTGATGATTCGTCATACTACAGGTCCTCCATTCAGAATGAAGGCTGACCCCAAAGTGCATTTCTTAGAATCCTTATCGGTCTGAAAGTCAGAGTCTGTGTATCCTGTAAGGATCAAATCCCCACTCCCATACACCAGGCTGTAGTTTCTCGTTCTCCTAAGATACTTGAGGATTGCCTTTACGGTCGTCCAGTGATCTAATCCTAGATTGGATTGATACCTACTGACAATCCCTACTGCATAACAAATGTCGGGCCTAGTACACAACATGGCATACATGAGGCTCCCAACAGCTAAAGCATAAGGGATTTGTCTCATATCCTCAACCTCTTGAGGAGTCTTAGGACATTGATCCTTAGACATGTGAACCCCATACCTGAAAGGCAGCAAACCCTTCTTGGAGTTCTGCATCTTATATCTAGACAACATCTTGTCAATATAAGACCCCTGAGTCATGGCCAGCGTTCCGTTCTTCCGGTTTCGGACAATCTAGATACCTAGAACATATTGTGCTTCTCCCAAATCTTTCATTTGGAATTGCGAAGCTAGCCATTTCTTTACGTCAGTAAGAAATCCTACCTCATTCCCAATGAGAAGGATATCATCCACGTACAATACCCGAAATGCGACAGTTTTGTTAACGATTTTCTTGTAGACACAAGGCTCCTCAACATTCTGACCAAAGCCATAAGATTTGATCGCCTCATCATATTCCAAGACCTCGAGGCTTGTTTCAGTTCATAAATGGACCTATGAAGCCCGGCAAACCTTTTGCTCTTGGCCTTGGGTAATGAACCCCTTGGGCTGGTCCATGTAGATGGTCTCGTCAAGGTTTCCATTCAGAAAGGCGGTCTTGACATCCATCTGCCATACCTCATAGTCATAATATGCAGCAATGGCCAAAAGGATCTGATCGACTTTACCATGGCAACAGGTGAAAAGGTTTCCTCATAGTCAACCCCTTCAACCTGGGTAAAATCCTTTGCCACTAGTCGTGCTTTGAAGGTCTGCATCTTCTCATCTACACCACGTTTACGCTTGTAGATCCATTTGCAACCTATAGGTTTTACCCCATTAGGTTGATCCATAAGCTCCCAGACGGAATTAAAGTACATCGACTCCATTTCCTGGTCCATAGCTTTAATCCATTCGTCCTTGTCAACGTCTGTCATTGCCCGATCGTAGGTCAATGGATCCTCGCAGTCATCATTAGGGGTGACGACTTGGGTTTCACCTAAACCCATGTAACATTCAGGCTGTCTCACAGCCCTCCCACTACGTCGAGACATTCCCAACTCTTGGGAACGGATTTGACTAGACGTGTTAGGATCAACAATACTTGTTAACGTACTAGCTCCATCAGAAACTCTTGCTGATGTACTGTCCATTTCGTTCAACACGATTTTACTTCTAGGCAAATGATCGCTGACGTGGTCTTCCTCAAGGAAAGTGACGTTTGTCGACACAAACACCCTATTTTCCTTAGGATCGAAAAATAAACCACCCCTAGTCTCTTTTGGGTAACCTACAAATAGGCACAATTTTGAACGGGGTTCCAACTTCTTCGAGTTTGACACCAACACGTAGGTCGGGCATCCCCAATTCTGAAATGGTGTAAACTTCCTTTACGTACCTTCCAGAGTTCGAAAGGTGTTTCACAAACACTCTTCGACGGAACGTCGTTCAAAATATACACCGCAGTCTCCACTGCGTAACTCAAAAAGAATCAGGGAGACGAGCATAGCTCATCATCGACCGAACCATGTCCAACAGGGTTCTGTTTCTTCTCTCCGATACACCATTCTGATGTGGCATATCAGGTGCTAAGAGTTGGGACGTAATTCCGTGTTCTATCATATAGTCTTGGAATTCTGTGTCCATACACTCTCCACCTCGATCCGATCGAAGTGTTTTAATAGTTTTACCTAATAGGTTCTCAACCTCAGTCTTGTACTCCTTGAACTTTTCAAGAGTTTCAGACTTCCTATGCATTAGGTAAATATACTCATACCTTGAATAATCATCTATAAAAGATACAAAGTATTCGTAACCACTTCGTACTTTAACACTCATCGAACCACAAAGGTCAGAATGTATAAGCTCAAAGGGTTCTTTGGCTCTATATCCTTTTCCACTAAAAGTACGTTTGGTCATTTTGCCTTCGAGGCATGACTCACACATTGGTAAAGAATTTTCTTCCAACTCGCTTAGAAGTCCACTCTTCACTAGTCTCTCAATCCTATTGAGATTGATGTGGCTAACCGTAGATGCCAAAGATGGGCATTTTCTTTAGGAGAAACTTTCACTTTTTTAGTTCGTGTTTCTGTTGTTTTAAATAATTCAGTATTCAAAACACTTTTGACCGAATTAGGTTTCAAAACATACAGATTAGACTCAAGTGAAGCAGAACACAAGAAATTTCCATTTCTAGAAATAAACGCTTTATTACTAGAAACATTTACAGAAATAGAGTGTTCCAGTAGGCAGGAAATAGAAACTAGGTTTCTAGTAAACCCTGGAACTATATACAAATTATCTAATAAAATGTAATTCCTTCCGAAAAAGAGCTTCAACGTGTCGATCGCTGCAGCAGAGACAATCTCCCCTAATCCAACCCGTGGAGTCACCTCACCCTCTCGCAGCTGCTGCCAGGGACTAATTCCATGAAAAGAAGAACAAACATCGTTAGTGACGCCCGAATCCAATATTCAGGCAAAGTCATTACTCTCCACTAAACAGGTTTCAGTTACTAGTAAATCACATTTACCTGTATTCTTCCTGTCGGTAAGGAATTTGGGACAGTTACGCTTCCAGTGGTCGTCCCCATTGCAGTGGAAACACTTTCCTTTCTCTGCAACTTGTTTGACCTTTTTGCCCTTTTGGGCGGCAGCGCGGTCAGCTTTACCTTTCTTCATCATCTTCTTCTTCCTTTTCGGGTGAGAAGGAGCTACAGGTTTTGTCCTAGAAGTTGAACCCCTGTGATGGGACCTGAAGGCAACATTTGCCTCAGCTTCCTATGTCTTGATCCTCATCAAGGACTGGAAGTTCTGTAGCTCATTCAGAAGGGTGGTCAGAGTGTAGCTAATTTTGTTCATAACAGCATTGCTACGAAACTAAAGGAAATTATTCGGAAGAGTCTCCAAGATAAAGCTGACCTGGCTCGACTCATCGATCGAAGCCCCGTTCATCTCTGCCAGATTAAAGTGGGTCATGAATGTGTTCTCGGACATACGTCCCTTCTTTCATCCGGGCGTTGAAGACGTGTTTGAGCGAGTCATGTCAGATTTGAAAGGACTGTTGTCCAAACATATCCTGCAATGACTCCATGATCTTCTTAGTGGTGACCATCAACTCATGCTTCTTTGCCAAGAGTTCAGATAAGCTGGCAATTATATAGACCTTGGCCTTTTCATTGGCCCTGATCCACCGATCGTATGCATCACGAACACTTCGTGACGCAGTCGAGCTCGACAACTGAGGACACTCCTCAGTGAGCACGAACTTAAGGTCGTCAGTTACTAGAATCATGTGGGAAGTCACCACTTACCAATGGCATCAAGCAGAAGAAACAGACTAAGACTTCTATCTCTTCTAATCTAAATGTTATTCCTTATCCACAACGCTTTGTAAAGAAAGATACTAATCTGCAATTTCAAAAAATTTTAGATGTGTTTAAAAAGCTTAACATCAATATTTCTTTTTCAAAAAATCTCTCAAGAACAATTCTTTCAAGGTCACTGATTGGCGAGGTTGAGGATGATTTTTGTTTCTCTTCCTTTCAGACTTAGGTTTCCTTTGATCCTTTTTACTTCGATGTTTGTCCTTGCATTTATGGTTTCTAGATTAAACAAGATGCACTCCTTGATTGTGAAGCGAACTGGAGTGTGTTTGACTACATGTACTTGTTGTTATTGCAACATGACTTGATTGAGCTATTTCATTAAGGTCTAGCTCAATTTTTCCTTCTTTAGCTAACCTTAGAATTAACTCCTTTAGGATGAAACATTTCTCCACTAGGTGACTGATAACTCGATGATAATTGCAATACTTGGGATCATCGACTTTTTCATCTCTTCTGAGTGCTTACATTCTGGAAGTTTGATCAATTGTTGATGACGCTACACGCAAGTGCACGTGATCGAAGTAATAACACTAGAATACTCCAGAGTATCGAACCCACAGGGAACGAGTTTCACAAAGTAAAATTAGGAAAACAACAAATGCTAGTGAAGATGCAAGTATGGTAACCAAGTGTTGCAAAACTGTTTTGAAGGTTAACTAAAAGTTCAAGAAACATCAATGAATTAAAAGAAGGAAGTACGAGTGCTTCTGCCCCTTCGAAGAAACTGCTGCCGAAAAGAATGCAGTAATTGTGTCAGCAATTCCAAATCTAAGTAAATCGGGTTCAATTCCTATTCGGTCTTGCTTCCAAATCCTTTAGAAAACTAATCAATTAAACCTAGATGTTTATGGCTAATTGAACTTAGATGGTTCTCGCACACAACCCTCTTGATTTCGGAGTCACGTCCTATGTCTAGGGTCGAAGTTTCGGATCTTATGTCTAAGTCCTTTCCTCTGTTTTTTACGAGATCCGCTATCCCTTGACCATTTCAATATCAAGTTCGAGCTTGAAGGACAAAACCTAGTCATCGACTAGGGTTGCCCAAATTCATTCAATTAAAAAAAAAAAAACTTAGAGTTGGTTGCCAACACAAATACTTGCTAATTTAAGCTTGGCATCTCTTTTCTAGGGCATTCACACTTGAAACCCTAAACAGGAAATTAGCTCATGATTAAAACAAAAGAGAACATTATTTTAGTTGTTGAAAGTATAAAAGAAAACTAAAAACAGTAAAGAAAATACGGTGGGTCAAAAGCAATAACAGCAGGAATTAACTAGAAGATTGCTCTCAGGTTCCCTTCTTTAGTGAAAACCAAGTTTAGTACTAAATTGAATGAAGGAGAACAAAAAGAAAAGAACAGAAAACAAGAAGAACGGAGGGAAGCTGAAGAAATAAACTGAGAATGCTTTCGGGTTCCCCTTGTTTTATTCAAAGAAAAGGCTTTTAAACTAAGTACAAGGTTTTACTAGATTGAAAGGTAAAGACAGTAAGTTAATTGAAATCTAAAATTTGTAGAAGATAACGAAAAAAAATAAAATAACTTAAAACTTTGTTTGTTAATCAATTTCTACCCACACTTGGATTAGAAATCTTAACCTCCAATACTTTCGCAAGAAGGGATTAACCAAGGGTTATTAGAGCCTATAAGGGGTCGTTTGGGGCAAGATTTTGAGGATGGGAATGGGTAAGGGTTTTAAATCTCCTTGTTTGAAACAAGGTTTGTGAGCATGGGCACGGGCATCACTTATTCCTATGCATCACTTTTTCCCATGATAGATGAGTTTTCTTTCTACTCATCCATCTCTCTCTTTCTCTCTCTCTTCTTTATTAAATATTATATTTAATCAATTAATTACAAATAATTTTATTTATAGTAAGAATAATCATTATAATTAATTATTCATGAGTTATTTGTGATCAATCAACAATTAATTTTTTTCATTAAAAAAATTAACTAATTAATTTTTTTAAAATTTAATGTTATTATTTTATTAATAATATATCATAATTATATAAGGTTTATAAGCTCAATCTCATAAAATAAATTTTAATTTCTTTAAACAAATATAAATACCACTTGTTTACATAAAAATCTGATAACATTCTCATGTAGAACCAAACACAGTCATCTTATTCCCAAGCATTTATTATTATCAGACATCTTATTCCGAGGCATCTATTACCCATGGACATCCAATAAAACCTTAAACCAAACGACTCCTAAAAGGAATACAAAGTTGTTGGAAAAGAGAATGGAACTAACTACTGTGATGAGTACAAAACTCGGAAGAAAAATAGAAAAACTGGAAAGAAAAACGAGAATAACAATGGAGAGAATACCATCTTTTTGGTCTGCTCTTCGCCTCCCTTCAAACCTTAAATTTTTAGCCTTTTATAGATGATGCAAGTAGGATTTTTCTCCAAGAATCCATCTTTAATTTGTGGGTAATTAATTGGGTATGGTTCTAGGCCATATTTTTTTCAAAAGTGAGTGAGAATCTCCCAAAATATTGTAATCCCAAAAAATTAGACGTGTTTCTGAATCTGGAACTTTGTCAGCAATTTGTCTGGCATTTTGGCTTGTTTGTCTGGCTACTTTGTTGGTTAAAATGCAACTGCAATTTCCTTGACATTTTTTCTATTCTTTTTTTCCTTCACAAAAACACACCAAATTAGCTTGTTTTCATTCATTTTTTTCCTCATTTCTTATTTTTCCCACATTTTAGCAAGCTTTGGAAATTTTACTCCCAAATGATAATTTTAGCTTGTCATATCATGAAAAATTGAATAAATTAGACAAAAAATGACTAAGTATAGAGATAAATAATCCTCATAAACGAGGATTATCAGTTGTGCGTCCAGTAGTTATTCTAACATGATAGGCATGTCAGAATCAGGAAAAGGGTAAACTTTGTTTTGTCTTTTCTTTAGACTTAAGCGGCGTCTTTCATTTTCTTGTCGTTTTATTATCTTCTTGGTTTTTGCTTCGAAGACAACTTAAGAGGGGTCGTACTGACAACCATAGACTCTTCTGAATTCTCCTCAATGTACTTTCCCTCTTTTCTTACGTTAGGGACTAAAAGGTCTTTATCTCCTCGACTAGCAATGCTTAGCTCCATGTCGTGAGCACGAGTTTCTAGTTTTTCAAAGGTGCGAGGCTTGATACCTTGAAGGATGTAAAGAAGCCCCTAGTGCATGCCTTGAATGCACATTTCGACAATAGATAGTTCAGTGAGACGATCTTTGCAATCGAGACTTGTGGTTTTTCAACGATTTATGTAGTCAACAACGGGTTCACCTTTTCGTTGTCTGGTGTTGGTGAGCTCGAACATGCTGACGATTCGTCTTGTGCTGTAAAAGTGATTTAGAAACTCGTTTTCGAATTGCTCCCAACTATCTATCGACTCAGGCTCTAGATCAGTGTACCAGTCAAAAGTGTTACCCTTAAGTGTTAGGATAAACTGTTTAACCAGTAGATCTCCTCGTGTACCAGCATTTTCACATATCTCAATGAAATGGGCAACATGTTGCTTATGGTTGCCTTTTCCATCGAATTGCTGGAACTTTGGTGGTTGGTATCCAGTTGGCATCCTCAAATTATCAATTCTCTTGGTATATGGTTTAGAATACAAGAGAGAACTTTGAGAACCTCCACCATATTGAGCTCTGACGGAGTTAGTTATCATGATTTGAAGTTGTTGGACTGATAGTGAAGCGATCGAAGTAGAGGATTCTGGTTGATCTTCTTGCACAACGACCTTCCCTTTGTTGCGATCTTTGGCGGTAGGAGTATGACTTGTGTAAACCCGAGATCTTTCTTTGGAACTTCTTTTTATCAACAACAAAAGAAAGGAAGAAATGAATGCTTAAAACTTGGTTTTCCTTGTTCTAAAAAGGAAAGAAATGAAGTGAAAGACAAAAGGAAAACAAGGAAGGAAAGTTTAAATCATTTTGGTTTGGATTGCTTTTAAGACAAAAGAAGGAAAGGAAATGAAACAATGTTTAATATACTAAGTTTGTTATGTTTAGAAAAGAAAAGGAAAGAAAATGAAAGAAAAGAAAAGAAAGGAAAAGAAAAGAAAAGGAAAAGAAAGAAAAGCAAAGAAAGGATGGTGGGTGGTGGGACCCCACCTAAGTTCTTCTTTAAAACAAGCTTCTATCGATCTTCTTCTTCATTTTATCAAATGAAAGGCAAGAGTTTTCGTGGGAGAAGCTTAAAGGAAGAAGAAGAAGAGGGTTTCAGCTGGAAATTGAAGAAGAGAGGGAGAGAACTCAAGCAAATTAGTATGACAGCAAGGTAATCACTCTGCCATGTTCTGCTATTTTGTTCATCACGAGCTCCACAGAGAGAGGTAAGAGTTGAAATTTTGTTTCGTGCAAGTTAACTCATATTGGAACAAAATTCGTGAAGGATGCTTGAGCAAATTCGGATCTTAAGCTACTGATTTGTGAAGAGGAAGTCAGAACACAGAATTTACTGTCAAATCCGAGAAGTCTCTGATGTTTTGGTTGTACTGACCTGTAGAATTGGAATCAGAAGCTCTATTAGGTATGGTTGGAAAGCTTATTGAATTTCCTACAACTTTCATGAAGGAATCGTGAATAGAAAATGATTGGAAGATGTTGTAAATAGCAGGTCAAGTTTCGGGTTGCAGCAGAAATTCGAATCTGGAATAGCAGAAGTTGGTTCCGGGGAAAGAAGCTTTCGAGGTATTTCTGAACCAATCTATTGGGTATCTCATTTTCATGTCTTCATAAGAGTTTTAGAGGGTTCAAAAAGGAAGAGTTTGGTATAAAGTACATTATTTTTGGATAAGTAATGAAGAAGTTATGAGTATCTGAATACAGGGCATAAAATCTGTTAAATGCTGGAATTTTTGTTGGAGTGTTTTCTTGTAGTTTTAAAGTTAAAACCATGAGCTCGAGGTTCTAAAACATGGTTTTGGTTTGTTTGACAGGCCAAGAACAAAAGGTCGAGTGTACGAGTCAAGACTTTAGTTCTAACATCATGAGTGACAAAACAAACCCGAAAATGGTTTATAGGCTTGTATTATGCTTATGAAATGTAAGGTTTTGCTAAAACGAAATGGTTTAGATGTTTATTGTTTTCTTGAACACTTGTTTATGAGCATTCATGATTTCTTAGAAATGTTTTAAAGTGTTCATGATGAGCCTAAAAGTCTTTATGAAATTTATACATGAGCATATGTCTAATGATTGCCAAAACTTATGGAGATGTTATGATTTCAAGCAAGCATGTATTAGCAAGTATGTTTTAAAGATTTCTAGTTTTATGAACAAGCTAAGTAAGCTTGAGTTTTATGAAAGAAAAAATAAGTTGGCATGTTCAAATATTTTCATGTGATCTTCTCGAGATATCGAGCAGAGGCTATATAGTCACAGTGTGTGCACATAGGTCTTATTCATTGTCGACGTTGAGTGTACTCGTGACAACAGCTACTGTCGTGAGTCTTTGGGCGGGGCCCCACTATTTACAAAGACGATGGGAGTCTTTGGCGGGCGGCCCCACTACATCGTAGAATAAACGTTGGTGTCTTTGGCGTGCCCTACTACACAACGTAGATTGTGACATGTTTTAAAAAGAGTTTATATCATTTACATGCCTTACGAGATTTTAACGGTGTCTTGCTTGTTTTCATGAAAAGCTATAATGATTACACGATTACTTTTAACGCTTGATTACGGATGCATATGCTCATAGATGGCGGTGATATGATTTACGAGTTAATAGCTTTCTTTTAAACTCAAGTCACTCACTGAGCTTTATAGCTCATTCTTTTAGTGTTTTTCCCACTTTTCAGGTAGAGATCGAGCTCCCGGTGCCTGATAACTTGCCATAGTCTGCTGGAAGCTTCTCATGTTTGATATGTTGTACGTGGTTGGTGTGGTTTAGCAAGTCCATATGTCTCAAATTATTTTAAGAGAACTATGTAGTTATAGTCGTATGTGCTTTAGAGGTTGTGGTTGCTTAATTAGTGGTTTGGACTGTTTGTGGTTCTGATGTTCTAGCTCATCTTAGTTTCCAAGAGAGACTTGAGAAGAGTTTCTCCTCATGTACGTCTTATAGATGTCCAGATTCCGCTGTGTTAAGTTTAAAGCGTTCCATATGCGAACATAGTTTGTTTCGTGTAAAGTAATGTCGTGCAGTATTGTTAAGAGGTAACAATGTCTGCTTGGCTTCACGCCGCCTCCCGCTAAGTTAGCATGTGGTTCGGGAGGGGTTGTGACAACTTGGTATCAGAGCAGTTAGCTCCATGGGAATGAGACAGAGCAAGTTAGCTCTAGAAGAAACTAAAAAGTAAATAGCAAGTTATTGAGTTAGTTCAATAGAACTAGCAGAGCATGGTCCAAGTAAGGACAAGAGTAAGTCCAATGTGACTAGAATGTGAATACAAGTCTAGAATTGTGCATTTGGGTTGAGTACTCATTACATGTCTAGTATGTTAATATGTTATAGAAGTCATGCCACCACGTACTAGCGAGGCACGATGCGCAGCAAGATCGGGGCGGGACGCAGGATCCTACCCAAGATCAATCCCAAAGGAGATCTAGTGCCCCGAGAGTTCGGATGGGGCGAATGCGCGATATGCTAATTCCTCACAGAGGTAGGTAAGCCATAGGGAGCAAAGCTAAGTAATCCAGATAAGACATATAGAATAGATCACCTAAAAGAGTTAGGAGCCACAGTGTTTGAGGGTTCCAAAGATCCAACTGAAGCTGAGTTTTGGCTGAATAAGCTTGATAAATGTTGTGATGTTATGAGTTGCTCTGAGGAGCGAAATGTTAAGTTGGCCACATTCTTGCTGCTAAAGAAGGCAGAAGGATGATGGAAATCGTTGTTAGCCAGTTGTAGTGATGCACGTACTTCACACTGGCAAACTTTCAGAAGTACATTTGAAAATCAATATTACCCTAGCACGTACCGAGAGGCAAAGAGGGATGAATTCGTAGAACTAAAACAAGATACACTTTCAGTGGCTGAGTATGAGAGAAGATATACCGAGTTTTCGCGGTATGTTGAAATGATTGTGGCATCTGAGAGTGACAGGTGTCGAAGATTTGGAAGAGGGTTACGACCTGAGATACGTACCCCAGTTACAGCCATTGCTAAGTGGATTGATTTCTCCCAGCTGGTTGAGACCGCTCTACGTGTTGAGAGTATAGAGTATAAGCAGAGGTGCGATCGATAATGAAGCCTAGTTGTGGAGGCTTCGACAACAAGCAGTTTCCAAGGTTGTGAGCAGCGGAGGTTCACACTTGGAGTAAATGTTTCCAAGTCAATATGACTTTAAGGAGCAAGCTAGTAGCCAAGTAGCCAGGCATCGAGGCAGATGATTGTGGGTAGTGCCTATCAGAGGCAGAGTTAAAAAGAACCTAATTAGTTTGTTTGATTAGCTGCAAGACTGCAAAGAGGGCAAGAGTCTATTGCCAGTATAGCAAGGAAAACTCCATGTATGATCTGTTGCAAGAATCATCAAGACCATTGTCTTGTGAGTGTTAGTACATGCTACCAAAGGTCTTGACAACCAGGACATGTCAAGAGGATTGTCCACAGCTGGATGGACCGCATGCAGGACTAGGGAGTTGAGTCCCGCATGAGAGAGCGTAATGAGAGTTTCGATGAGCTGCAAGAGAGGCACCAGTGGTGTTAGACTAAAGAGAGTTGTAGGAAGGCCTAGGCAACACGAAAAGGTCTAGGTTATGACTCAAAGAAGAAGTCGAGGATGCACCGATATGATGATTATTGGTACGATTATTATTTGAAATGTACCGCATCTGCTTTTAATAGAACAAGGTGCTACACATTTCTTTGTTTTTAGTATGTTCTTGACTAAGTTGAACAGAAGCTAGAACCTTTATGTAAAAGGTTAGTTATATACACTCTCAGTTGGTGATGCTTTATTAGTCAATTCGGTGATGCGGAATTGTGAGGTCTTAGTAAAAGGTCTCAATTTGTTAGTGGATCTTCTTCCACTAGAGTTGCAGTGTGAGATGCAATCCTAGGAATGGATTTCTTATTCACTCACTATGCTTCCAGAGAGATTGCCATATAAAGGAGGTTGTTTTCAAGAAACCAGGATTAATCAAGTGGTTTTATGGGATGAAAGAAAGACTATCCCTACGAGTTTGTTTTCGTGATTCAAAGCTCGAAGTTATTGAGAGAAAGGTTGCACGACGTTTCTTGCACATGTAGTTGAGGTGCGGAAGAAAAGCTAAAACAAGAAAATGTTCTTGTTGTGAATGAATTTTCTTGTTGTTTTTCTAGCGATCTATCGAGATTGCCACCGATAGGGAAGTTGAGTTCACCATTGAACTGTTATCATGAATAACACCTATTTCGCAAGCGTCGTATAGAATAACTCCAAGGGAGATCAGGGAACTAAAAATGCAGTTACAAGAACTAGTTGATAAGGGATATATCAGACCTAGTGTATCGCCTTGGAGAGCTCCAGTGTTATCTGTGAAAAAGAAAGATGGTATCCGTAGATTATGCGTTGATTATAGATAGTTAAACAAAGTCACGATACGTAATAAGTATCCTTTACCCTGAATAGATGACTTGTTTGACCAGTTAAGAGGTGTATCGATGTTTTGTAAGATCAATTTAAGATCAGGATATCATAAATTAAAGGTCAGAGAATCAGACATTCCTAAGACGTTATTTATAATGAGGTACGAGCATTACGAGTGTTTAGTAATGCCATTCGGTTTAACAAGGTACTAGTAGTTTCCATGGACCTCATGGGCAGGTTTTTCCCCAGTATTTGGATAACATTGTAATAGTAATTATTGATGATATACTAGTTTTTTTTCGGTTGACAGGAAAGCCCACGAGGAACGCATGAGTATTATTCTACAAACATTACAAGATAAACAGTTGTACGCTAAATTCACCAAAGGTGAGTTTTGATTGAATCAGGTAGTGTTTGAGGTAAGTTGTTTCAACAAATGGAGTTGGTATGGATCCAAATAAAGTTAAAGTTGTAGTCAATCGGGAGAGACAGATTAGTACGACAGCAGTAACGTAGTTTCCTAGGTTTGGCAGGATACTGCAGATGATTTGTTGAGAACTTCTCACGATTAGTATTACCCTTAACAGTTATAACAAGAAAGAATGCTAAGATTGAATGGTCGGATAAATGTGAACAGAGTTTTTCAGGAGCTGAAAAGAGATTAGTTACAACACCTATACTAGCACTTCCTATAACGGAAAAAGAATATGTGTTTTACTGTTGTGCTTTAGGACAAGGATTAGGGTGTGTGTTCCTGCAAGAAGGAAAAGTAATAATTTATACGTCAAGGCAATTGAAAAGCACGAATGTAATTACCCTACCCATGATCTTGAGTTAACAGCAGTTATTTTAGCACTCAAGATCTGGAAACATTACTTGTTTGGTGAAAGGTGTCACATATACACAAATCATAAAAGTCTGAAGTATATCTTTGATCAAAAGGAGTTGAATATGAGACAACGAAGATGGTTAGAATTGATTAAAGATTGTGATTGTACCATATAATACCATCTTGGTAAGGTGAATGTGGTAGCTGATGCATTGAGCAGGAAGTCAAGACTTCCTAGGGATACCTTGTGTGGTATTCGAGCAACATTTTTAAGTACTCTAAGGGATTCTAAGGCAGTTGTAATCTGCAGAATTGAGGGTCTTTTAGTTTAATTTCGGATCGAGCCTTCACTCATGATAGAGATTGTGAGAAGACAATCAAAGAATAGTAACTTGCAAAAGATGTTTAGAAAGTCTAAATAGGGCCAAGAAGCAAAATTTAAAATGAGATCGAGCGGAGCCATAGAGAAACACTAAAGACTATGCGTTAGAGTGTTAGTGAGCTTAAGAATGTTATTCTAGAAGAAGCTCACAGTTAATTCGCTTATGCATCCAGGAAGCACCAAGATGTGTAAAACCATGAATGGGACTTATTGGTGGCACAGGATGAAGCGGGAGATAGTTGATTATGTTGATAGATGTTTAATCACATGCAAGTTAAACCAGATTAGACGAAGCAAAAAGGACTCCTTAACCCATTGCTAGTGTCGGAATGGAAATGGGAGCGTATTATATGGTTTTCTGCTTAGATTACCACGTACTTCAAATGGACATGATGGTACTTGGGTAATGGTGGATAGACTCACTAAGATAACACGGTTTATACCGATTAAAATCGACGCTTCTACGCTTGATCACTAGCTAAGCTATATGTCGGCGAATTGTAAGACAATACAGAGTGCCGGTGTCCATAGTATCGAGATAGAGATTCGAGATTTACTTCTAAGTTTTGGCCTAGTTTACGAGTAAAGCTGCGGGAACAGAATCAAGTTTAGTACAACATTCCATCCTTAGACAGATGGGCAGTCCGAGAGGACCATCCAGACCCTAGAAGACATGTTGCAAACATGTGTCTTTCAAGTTAAGATGAAGTTGAGATACACACCTATCACTTATGGAATTTGCTTACAATAACAATTATCAGTCTAGTTTTGACATGACACCATTTGAAGCTCTAGATAAAAGACCGTAGAACGCTCGTATATTGGAATGAACTGGAAGAGCGGAAGCTAATCGGTCCCGAGTTGGTGCAAGTTATGACAAACAATATTAACGTAATCAGAGAGAATCTGAGGGTAGCACAAGACCGTCAGAAGAGTTATATAGATAAGCAACGAAAGGACTTAGAATTCCAGGTTGAAGATCAAGTTTTCTTGAAGTTATCTCCATGGAGAGGTGTCCTTCGTTTTGGTAAGAAAGGTAAACTAAGCCCTAGATATATTGGTCCTTATCAAGTAACGGACAAGTTGGGCGGCACCTCTGAGACTAAATTGCCCAGCAGAACTATCTTGAGTACATAATGTTTTTCATGTGTCCATGTTGAGAAGTATATTCCAGATCTGACACATGTGCTACAAGCACAACCCGTTGAGCTGAAAAAGACATGAGTTACGCAGAGGATGCAGTTCAAATCCTCGACAGAAAAGAACAAGTTTTAAGAAACAAGACAATCCCACTCATGAAGGTTCGTTGGAGACATCACGGAGTGGAGGAGGGAACCTGAGAGTTAGAGAAGACTAAATGTGGAGGAAGTATCCGATGATTTTCACCTAAAGACTACTAAATTTCGAGGACGAAATTTCTTAAGGGGAGGTAAGTTGTAAACCCGAGATCTTTCTTTGGAACTTCTTTTTATCAAACAACAAAAGAAAGGAAGAAATGAATGCTTAAAACTTGGTTTTCCTTGTTCTAAAAAGGAAAGAAATGAAGTGAAAGACAAAAGGAAAACAAGGAAGGAAAGTTTAAATCATTTTGGTTTGGATTGCTTTTAAGACAAAAGAAGGAAAGGAAATGAAACAATGTTTAATATACTAAGTTTGTTATGTTTAGAAAAGAAAAGGAAAGAAAATGAAAGAAAAGAAAAGAAAGGAAAAGAAAAGAAAAGGAAAAAGAAAGAAAAGCAAAGAAAGGATGGTGGGTGGTGGGACCCCACCTAAGTTCTTCTTTAAAACAAGCTTCTATCGATCTTCTTCTTCATTTTATCAAATGAAAGGCAAGAGTTTTCGTGGGAGAAGCTTAAAGGAAGAAGAAGAAGAGGGTTTCAGCTGGAAATTGAAGAAGAGAGGGAGAGAACTCAAGCAAATTAGTATGACAGCAAGGTAATCACTCTGCCATGTTCTGCTATTTTGTTCATCACGAGCTCCACAGAGAGAGGTAAGAGTTGACATTTTGTTTCGTGCAAGTTAACTCATATTGGAACAAAATTCGTGAAGGATGCTTGAGCAAATTCGGATCTTAAGCTACTGATTTGTGAAGAGGAAGTCAGAACACAGAATTTACTGTCAAATCCGAGAAGTCTCTGATGTTTTGGTTGTACTGACCTGTAGAATTGGAATCAGAAGCTCTATTAGGTATGGTTGGAAAGCTTATTGAATTTCCTACAACTTTCATGAAGGAATCGTGAATAGAAAATGATTGGAAGATGTTGTAAATAGCAGGTCAAGTTTCGGGTTGCAGCAGAAATTCGAATCTGGAATAGCAGAAGTTGGTTCCGGGGAAAGAAGCTTTCGAGGTATTTCTGAACCAATCTATTGGGTATCTCATTTTTATGTCTTCATAAGAGTTTTAGAGGGTTCAAAAAGGAAGAGTTTGGTATAAAGTACATTATTTTTGGATAAGTAATGAAGAAGTTATGAGTATCTGAATACAGGGCATAAAATCTGTTAAATGCTGGAATTTTTGTTGGAGTGTTTTCTTGTAGTTTTAAAGTTAAAACCATGAGCTCGAGGTTCTAAAACATGGTTTTGGTTTGTTTGACAGGCCAAGAACAAAAGGTCGAGTGTACGAGTCAAGACTTTAGTTCTAACACTGTGAGTGACAAAACAAACCCTGAAAATGGTTTATAGGCTTGTATTATGCTTATGAAATGTAAGGTTTTGCTAAAACGAAATGGTTTAGATGTTTATTGTTTTCTTGAACACTTGTTTATGAGCATTCATGATTTCTTAGAAATGTTTTAAAGTGTTCATGATGAGCCTAAAAGTCTTTATGAAATTTATACATGAGCATATGTCTAATGATTGCCAAAACTTATGGAGATGTTATGATTTCAAGCAAGCATGTATTAGCAAGTATGTTTTAAAGATTTCTAGTTTTATGAACAAGCTAAGTAAGCTTGAGTTTTATGAAAGAAAAAAATAAGTTGGCATGTTCAAATATTTTCATGTGATCTTCTGAGATATTGAGCCCGAGGCTATATAGTACCGTGTGCACATAGGTCTTATTCTGTTGTCGACGTTGAGTGTACTCCGTGACAACGTTATTTGCCGTGAGTCTTTGGCGGGCCCCTACTTACAAAGACGATGGGAGTCTTTGGGCGGGCCCCACTACATCGTAGAATAAACGTTGGTGTACTGGGCGTGCCCTACACAACGTAGATTGTGACATGTTTTAAAAAGAGTTTATATCATTTACATGCCTTACGAGATTTTAACGGTGTCTTGCTTGTTTTCATGAAAAGCTATAATGATTACACGATTTTTTTTAACGCTGATTACGGATGCATATGCTCATAGATGGCGGTGATATGATTTACGAGTTAATAGCTTTCTTTTAAACTCAAGTCACTCACCGAGCTTTATAGCTCATTCTTTTAGTGTTTTTCCCACTTTTCGTAGAGATCGAGCTCCGGTGCACGATAACTTTGCCATAATCTGTGGAAGCTTCTCATGTTTGATATGTTGTACGTGGTTGGTGTGGTTTAGCAAGTCCATATGTCCGTAAATTATTTTAAGAGAACTATGTAGTTATAGTCGTATGTGCTTTAGAGGTTGTGGTTGCTTAATTAGTGGTTTGGACTGTTTGTGGTTCTGATGTTCTAGCTCATCTTAGTTTCCAAGAGAGACTTGAGAAGAGTTTCTCCTCATGTACGTCTTATAGATGTCCGATTCCGCTGTGTTAAGTTTAAAGCGTTCCATATCACGAACATAGTTTGTTTCGAGTAAAAATAATGTCGTGGTATTGTTAAGAGGTAACAATGTCTGTTGGCTTCACGCCGTCTCCCGGGCTAAGTTAGCATGTGGTTCGGGAGGGGTTGTGACAACTTGATTCAGCGACATCTTGAATCTCAATCTGATTCTTTAAGTATGCGATTTGAGAATCTCTTTCTTCAATCGTTTTCATCAAGTTGTTGGTTTGCTCCTGCATTTTTGTCAATCTCTCTTCCTTAGTGCTTGTCTCAGTCATCATGACGGACACTACATCGGAATAAAAATCGAACAAAGGGTTACACTTGACCAGGCACTTGTTGTTAGTTGATGTCCCCGGCAGTGTTGTTACTTCGTATTCTTCCAACCTTAGTTCATTGGAGCAATTATGGGTAGTAGAACTCGTGTACAAGTTGTTCATGACAACGATCATCAAAGAAGTCTTTTTGGATATCATCACTTCACTTGTGCTTTCAGATGAGAAAAAGAAGAGGTAGAGATGGTCCCACTGGGTGTGCCACTTTGTTCACATAGAGATGGTCCCACTAAGTGTGCCAATTTGTTCACAAGTGATTTCAGTAAAGCAATAGAAATGAGACAAGTGTAATTGAACATTGTATTTTTATTAATTTGAATGTTGTGAGTTACAGTCTCTAATGTTTCTCCTCTGATTCTTTCTCTCTCTCAATTGTAATTTGTCTGAAGGCTTTACAGCTTGTTCTCAGACGTAGATTTGATTTGATGGCTTTGCAGCTTGTTCTCGAATGTGAATTTGTATTGAAGGCTTTGCAACTTATTCTCGAACGTAAACTTGTCTCGAGGGCTTTGCAGCTTGTTTTCGAGTGTAGGCTTGGAAGAGTATTTGGTCTTCAGCTTGTAGCTTGTTGCTTGTTGAAGGTGTTCGACTTGTAGCTTGTTGAACCTCTTCGGCTTGTAGCTTATTGAAGGTCTTCGACCTCTAACTTATTGAAGGTATTCAGCTTGTAGCTTATTGAAGCCCTTCGACTTGTAGCTTGTTGAAGGTTTTCGACTTGTAGCTTGTTGAAAGTATTCGACTTGTAGTGGCAGCATCCAGCACTTAAAGACTTCAGGCAGCATCCAACACCTAAGGACTTTGCTCTGGATTCTCTCTAAGTTCTCTCTATTTATAGAGCTTTCTAGGACATGTGGACTTGGGTTTTAGTGACTTTTGGGCCTAACCACCTGAACCTGGACTTTGTTGGCTTTAGGCCTAACCATTTGGATTTTGGTTTTATATTTAACTTTAACTCAAATTCCCTATAGCCTAATTTGACAAAGTTAAACTTTTAATTTTGTTTTTAGAATTTTCCAATTTTTATCTTCAAATTAAATTTGGGACACATCTCAATTTATAATTGGTCTTAAATTTAATTATTTATAATTTCATCATTAATTTGAAATAATGACGTGACAATTAGAGACTGATCAAAATTTCTCTATCAACAAGGCTATTTACAAAAGTATGAACAAATATAAACAAACTTTTTTTATGAAAATATATCCAACATAAAATTAACAATAAAGAAAATGTTATCAAATATTTATTTAATAATTTTAACACATTGTGCTAACAAAAGTTATGTATTACTTATCATCAATATTACTATTGAACTTAACTTTTTATATTTAACTAATAACATAAGGTTATAAGGTTAAAGTATTTTAAATAACATTATTTTAAAAGTTATTAACTTCAAAATACACTAATAAAAATAGTTTAATTAATTAATTTTATAAATATTATGTCTTTAATTTATTATGATAACATTTTCATTGGCCTTTTTTTTAATAGAATGGAAATTGACATACTAAATTTAGATATATATATATATATATAATGTGTGTGGTTTGGAATTTATAATAAAATAATTTTTAACATTAATAAAAAATTTAAAATATAGTAACAAGTTCTTATAAATTAGGAACTATAACTATTACTTTGTAGATGGATAATTTATTTTTTAATACTATTGTTAATCTGAATACTTTTTTAAATTATTATTTTGTAAAACAAGTATTTAGTTAGTTTTGTAATTGTTTTTTTTTTTTCTAATATTTATCAATGTAGGAACAAATATAAAGAAATTTCTTCTTATAAATTCATCATTATAATTACTCTAAAATATGAAGTATAACAAAGTCAACATATCAGTTTATAAATTAATTATTACTATTTGAAATTTGAACTTAATTTATTTAATTTTTATTATAGAGTTATCATTAATTAATTATTTTTACTTAATTAGTATATTTTTATTAAAAAATTAATGCATTTTAAAAGCGTGAATAAAGACAAAATATGTATGGTAGTAAATTTCGAGAGAATGAAAGTATTGTAATAAACTTAGTAAGGCAGTACTATAACAAACTTGGGGTGGAATAGTACGTCTATAGCAAACCTGGGTTAACAAAACTAACAACCAAACATGGGTTTATTTAAGCAAACTCATACTCCCCACTTCCAAAATAGGGAACCAAACACTCTTTTATTGTACTAAAAAACTATAAATAAATTGTTGGGTTAATTTGACTCACACTTGAGTATTTTTACCATGGTTCATTAATTATGGTTGTGCCTAACTTAACCCTTTGGTTAAAATATTTTTTATGAGTTGGCATTAGGGTTTTGTGGACTGCACTATATATTTGGCATTTTCATTTGTTACCCTTGGGAGAAAATTGGAGGTTCGACGGCTTGAGGGCTTTTCTTCGACAGAGGCTTCTTCTTAAATCTTTTTGTTGCTCTCACCGATTTGGCTTCTCCTATTTGCTTCATCTCTTCGATTCTCATGGTGATGTATTTTGTATTGAACTCTCTTGATTATTGAAAGCTTCTCATAGATTAAAGTGGATGTAGGCATAGTCGAACCACTATAAATCCTTTGGTGTTCTTATTCTCTCTTTTCTCTTTACTGTTTTATGCATGTTTGTTATTGGGTAATCGTTTTCGACTTTTACAATTTGGTATCAGAGCTGTTGAGGGAGATTTCGGCTACAGGGTTTTCTTGTTGTTTTTTATCCTTTTGACGTTTCGGTAAGACCATGGCAGCAAGGTTCGAGTTGGACAAATTTGATGGGAAAGGAGATTTTAGCCTCTGGAAAAAGAAGATGAAAGTGTTTCTCGTACAACAAAAGGTAGCTAGAGCTCTTGATTATCGAAGTATGTTAACTTTAACCATTACTGATGTTGAGAAATCTGAGATGGCTGAAATCGCTTATAGTACCATTATTTTGAATCTGGCTGATAATGTGTTTAGAAGGGTCAGTAATATTGAAAATGTTTCTGAACTATGGTCTAAACTTAATGATCTGTATATGTCCAAGTCACTCACTAATAAAATTTACTTGAAAGAGAGGTTGTTTGGTTTCAGAATGGACATGTCAAAAGGATTAGAGGAAAACATTGATGAATTTAACAAAATTTGTTTGGATTTAACAAATTCTGGTGAAAAATGAAATGCTGAAAACCAGGTTGTAATTCTCCTGAAGAACTCTTTACCCGATAAATATGAAGAAGTGAAAAATGCTATCAAATATGGTAGAGACTCTCTATCATTAGAAGTAGTATTAAATTCACTTCGATCTAAAGAGTTAGAGATAAAAATTGAGAAGAAAGAATCTGAAGCTTTGTTTGCCAAGACTAATGGTAATAAATATTCAAAAGCTAGCAGTAGCAAATCATCCAAATCCAAACAAAGTAATAAAACTAATCAGAGAGGGAATTAGAAGATAATTTGTAACTATTGTAAAAAGGAATGCCATATGAAATTTGCCTCATTTTGAAGAAAAATGGAAAATTACCCGTTAGAAAGGAAAATAGAGAAAATGCCAATGAAAATGCTAATATTTTAGAGGGATATGAGTCAGTTGAAGTCCTTATGGTTAGCTCTTTTGATATTGATTTAAATGAATGGATAATGGATTTCGGATGCACTTTTCATATGTCACCTCATAAATATTATTTTTGTGATCTGAATGAGTTTGATGGTAGTAGAGTCATTATGGGTAATGATCAACACTGTGAAGTTAAAGGAATTGGGTCAGTAAAACTGAGCATAGATGATGGAACTACTAAAATACTCTCCTCAGTTAGATATGTACCAGGGTTAAAGAGGAATTTAATCTCTTTAGGTACACTTGATAATGCTGGTTGTAGGTACAGATCTGAAAAGGGTATTTTACTAGTTTGTAAAGACAATTCTGTTAAACTGACTGGAAAATTGAAAAATAGTTTATATGTGCTTCAAGAAAATGCAGTGGTTGGTGATTTGAATGTGACTGTAGATGCTACTATAGATACTAAATTGTGGCATGATAGGCTTGCTCATATTAGTCATAGAGGTCTTAATCATTTTGATCAACAAGGATTATTAGGTAAACACAAATTTTCAGAACTTACATTTTGTGAACATTGTGTTTTATCTAAGTCTACTAGGCAAAGTTTTAAGAAAAGATCTCTTAAATCAGAAGCAATTTTGGAATACATTCATTCAGATTTGTGGGGACCATCTAGGGTTCAAACACATGGTGGAGCTAAGTATTTTCTATCTTTAATTGATGACTATTCCAGAAAATTGTGGGTTTATTTGTTGAAATCTAAAGATGAAGTTTTTCAAACTTTTCTTAATGGAAAACCTACATTGAAAATCAAACTGGAAAGAAGATTAAAATACTTCGAACAGATAATGGGTTAGAGTTCCTTAATGAAAATTTCCACATCTTATGTAAAAGGAGTGGTATTGAGAGGCATTTGACTGTTCCTGGGACACCACAACAAAATGAGTTGGCTGAAAGGTTCAATAGAACTATTCTTAAAAGGGTTAGGTATATGTTGTCCAATGCTAATCTTCCAAAGACTTTTTGGGGTGAAGCTGTTAATACAGCCACATTTATAATTAATAGAAGTCTTTCTTCTGCCTTGAATTTTAAAACACCTCAAGAGTTATGGACTGGTAAGCCACCCAACTTAAGCTATATGAAAACCTTTGGGTGTGTCGCTTATGCCCGCATAAAACAGGAAAAATTAGATGCAAGGGCCAAAAAGTGTATTTTTCTTGGGTATCCTCATGGGATTAGAGAGTACCGTTTGTGGTCTCTTGAACTTGGGGACAGAAAAATATTTGTCAGTAGAGATATAAAGGTTAATGAGAAATTAATGCCTTAGAGAGACCCTCAGTTAGCCTTTGGATTCTGAAGAAAATTGTAATAGAACTTTTGAATTGAACTTCAAGTTAATGAACAAGATCACATTGGATCTAGTTCTAGTAATAACTCTTCAAAACCTATTGAAAACATTCCTACTGTTATTGTGAATGATCTCATTGAAAACACACAGTTAGATTCAGAGGGTGATAATTCCCAGCCTATTATCCCGGATCAAAATGAACAAATTCAGAATTATCAATTGGCACGAGATAGACAGAGAAGGATAATTAGGCCACCCACTAGATATGATGAAGTTGATTTTGTGGGTTTTGCCCTAAATTGTTTTGAAATAGAGCAACTTCCAGAACCTAAAACATACAATCAGGCCATAAAATCTAGTGATTCTATGCTTTGGAAAGAAGCTATGGATAGGGAAATGAATTCATTGTTGCGTAATCACACTTGGAAACTTGTTGACAAACCAATTGATCATAAAATTGTTGATTGTAGATGGTTGTTTAAAGTCAAACCTGGAATCACAAGTCTTGATAAACCTAAATATAACGCTAGGTTAGTTGCTAAAGGTTTCATACAAGAAGAGGGCATTGATTATACAAAAGTTTTTTCTCCTGTTGTGCGTCATTCATCCATTAGAGTTCTTTTATCTATGGTTGTTCAGTTTAATCTAGAGTTAGAACAAATTGATGTAACTACTGCATTCTTGCATGGAACCTTAGAGGAAGAAAATTTTATGAAACAACCTCTAGGATATGTTGAAGAAGGTAAAGAACATATGGTTTGCAAGTTGCATAAGTCCCTTTATGGTTTAAAACAATCTTCAAGAAAATGGAACAAATGTTTTGACTCTTTCATAATTGCCCAAGGTTTTGTTAAAAATTCTTATGATGTTTGCATTTATAAGAAAGTTGTTGATAAGAAACACTTTATCTTGTTACTTTTTTATGTGGATGACATCCTTATTGCATAATCAAGTGGATTAAAAATCTTTTGAGGAGTAATTTTGAAATGAAAGATTTTGGGTTTGCAAAGAAAATTTTGGGAATGCAGTTATCTAGGGATAGAGATAGGAATCTGTTGTGTATCTCTCAAGATGACTACTTGAAGAATGTTTTGAAAAGATTTCACATGGACAATTGTAAATCTGTTAAGACACCTTTGGCTCAACACTTTAAATTGTTTGTTGCTCAATCTCCTACTAAACCTGATGAAATTACTGAAATGAAATCCATACCTTATGCTAATTTGGTTGGAAGCCTAATGTATAGCATGATCTCTTGTCGTCCTGACTTGGCTCATGCTATGAGCTTAATTAGTAGATTCATGAGCAATCCAGGTAAAGCACATTGGGAAGCATCTAAATGGGTGCTTAAATTTGTAAAAGGTACTTTAGCAAAGGGTCTTATATACACAAAGTGTGATACTTCTGATGAGTTTATTACTGGTTTTGTGGATTCAGATTATGCAACCGATCTTGATATACGAAGGTCTTTGACAGGGTATGTTTTTATGTTTTTTGGCAATGTTGTGAGTTGGAAGTCTACATTGCAGTCTGTAGTAGCTTTGTCTTCAATAGAAGCTGAATATATTGCCTTAACTGATGCTGTGAATGAAGTTGTCTGGTTAAAAGGTTTGATATCTGAAATGTGTTCTTTGAATTATTCAGTAAAGTTATATTGTGACAGCCAAAGTGCACTTACACTTTCAAGAAATCCAACTTTTCATAATAGAACCAAGCACATAGATGTGCGGTTTCATTATGTTTGGGATGATATTCATGATCACAAAGTGGTATTTACTAAAGGTTAGTACCTCAAATAATCCAGCTGATATGTTGACTAAATCACTTGCTTCTGACAAATTTATGTTTTTATGTGATTTGCTAAAGCTTGGAGTTGGTTGATCATGTTTTGTGCATTAACGAAGTTTTTCTTTGAACAGGTCGAGAGTTTCTTCATTTGTGTTCATCAAGAGGGTGAATTGTTGGGTTAATTTGACTCACACTTGAGTATTTTTACCATGGTTCATTAACTATGGTTGTGCCTAACTTAACCCTTTGGTTAAAATGCCTTTTATGAGTTGGCATTAGGGTTTTGTGGACTGCACTATATATTTGGCCTTTTCATTTGTTGCCCTTGGGAGAAAATTAGAAGTTCGACGGCTTGAGGGCTTTTCTTCGACAGAGGCTTCTTCTTGAATCTTTTTACTGCTGTCACCGATTTGGCTTCTCCTATTTGCTTCATCTCTTCGATTCTCATGGTGATGTATTTTGTATTGAACTCTCTTGATTATTGAAAGTTTCTCATAGATTAAAGTGGATGTAGGCATAGTGAACCACTATAAATCCTTTGGTGTTCTTCTTCTCTCTTTTCTCTTTACTGTTTTATGCATGTTTGTTATTGGGTAATTGTTTTCGACTTTTACATAAGTGAACCTTTTTAATCTCTGAATATTTATATATATATACACTTTTCAAAAACTATACAATTTAACGTTTAAAATTTATGCCTCATTTGATAACCATTTCAATTTTTTTTAAAAAAAAATTGTGATTGTTTTCTGACAATACACTGATTTCATCTTCTTACCATGATTCTCATCTTTTTTAACAAAACATTTGAATTTCTAACCAAATTCCAAAAACAAAAATAAGTTTTTTAAAACTACTTTTTTTTTTAGTTTTTAAAATTGGCTTGGTCTTTTAAAATTTATGTAAAAACTAGATAAGAAAACATGAAAACCAGTAAGTGAGAGTCATATTTATTGACTTGGTTTTCAAAAACTAAATGATTATCAAATGAGAATTTAATAATTACACTTTAAACTATTGAGTTTTTATGAAATAGTTTTAATTGGTTCCTAAGCTTGCTTTTCTCCATTTCTACCCTAGCTAATTAGACTTTCTTTAAGATTTTAACGTTGACCATGAAGTAAAGAAAGTTATTTTTTTTTTGGGCTAAATATATGTTTTAATCTCTAATGTTAAGAATGTACTAAAAAAACCCTCCAATGCTAAGGTACTTTTTCAATCTAATACCATACACCTTAGGTTCTAACATTTTTCAACTATACTATTAGAATAAACTGCAATTATACTTTTAGTTAATTTGTTATAGTAGTTTATATAAATCGTTGTTTATTCTGTTAGTCTTCTCTCCTCTATGACGACAGAAGGACTATTGAATGAAATAACAAGTCATATGACTTTTCACATCACTTTTATTATGGTATCATATGATTAACACCTTTTTGCTACTTTACCTCTAATTGTCCATAGAGCATGAACCTCAACAGACTTCGTTTTTTCCACCTCTCATCAAGACCAGTCTTCACATGAAATCATTCACAAACCATATTTTCTACACCATAGTGATTCAACAAACCTTGTTCTTGTCTCGGAACTTCTCACGATCGATAACCACGTTACATGGAGCATATCGATGCTTATCGCGCTTTTTATCAAGAACAAGATCGGCTTTATCGACAGAATGATTCTGAAACCTTCAGGCGAATTGCTTCCTTTATGGAAGCGCAACAATCACATGGTGATAGCTTGGATTCTCAATTCTGTGTCAAAAGGAATTTCCTCCAGTATCTTGTTTACCGATTCTGCCCAAGCGATTTGGCAAGATCTGAAAGATCGCTTTCAGAAACGAAATGGACCACAAATTTTTCATCTCAAAAAAGGAATGGCTACATTATAACAAGATCAAGATTTAGTGACTACTTATTTGTCAAAGCTCAAGAATCTGTGGGATGAGTATACTACATATTGACCAGGTTGTACTTGCGGTCACTGCACCTGTGGAGGTATTCAAGTGATCGACGATTTCATTAACTTCGAATATCTGTTGAGTTTCTTAATAGGAGTAAATGACAGTTTTGGTCACGTCCGATCGCAAATCCTCCTTATGGATCCTCCACCAATCATTAGTAAAGTGTTCTCTCTAATCGCACAAGAAGAAGAACAGAGATCTTGTGACTCCACTCCAAACGTTGCCCTAGTAGTTGGAAGTTAAAATCTGACCCACACCAAGAATTATACGCAACATAATGGCAATCCAAATCGTGGCCAATGAAATGGAAACCGCCCATTTTGTACTCATTGCAACATTCAAGGGCACACAGCGGATAAATGTTATAAGATACATGGATGTCCACTTGGATATCGACAGAGAGGAAACCAACACACTCAGTCTCACAATAATAATTCAACCGCCAAGGCTAATTCAGCAACCAATCCTCCAGTTCTACAACCCAATGTTTGAGAACACTAATATGCAATTGCACAGTGTCATATCATTCTTAAAATGTTACAATCAAAGCTAGAGGCTGTGAAATCTGATGGAGAAACAACTTCACATATGGCAGGTATTTCATCTAAATCTCCTTATAATAATAAGCATGGTTGGGTTATAAATTCTGGAGCATCGGCGCATATTTGTTTTTCACGAGACCTTTTTGACAATCTAGAACCTATATCTACTTCAGTTGTTCTGCCTAATAGTTCTCGCATCGATGTTCATTTTGCTGGCATAGCAATTATTTGTGGAGTGTTATTTGTACCATAATTCAAGTACAATTTGTTGTCTATCAGTGCCTTGACATCAAATGCTAATATCTCTGTTAGTTTCTCTACTGACTGCGAAATTCGGGACAAGTTCAATTTGAAAACGATTGGCAAGGGTAACTTACATGGATGATTAAACATTCTAACTGGGAACCGTGGTACTGTTGTTTCAAGACTGATGCATATAACTACGATTGTTACTCGTTCATCCATGTCAATATGGCATTCCATGCTTGGTCACCCTTCACTCTCTCTCATTTTAGCTTTAAAAGATACTTTGATGATTGATCATAATAGTTTTGATTTTGTTTTGCCTTATAAAATATGTCCTTTAGCCAAACAAAAGAGACTGGTTTTTACTTCCAACAATAATCGTTCAAAAAATGTGTTTGATCTCATTCATTCTGACATTTGGGGTCCTATAGCTACTTCCTCTCATGTTGGTCATCGTCTCTTTCTTATATTGGTAGATGATTTTAGTAGACATACATGGGTTTTTATGCTAAAAAAAAAGTCTAATGTCTTACAGATTATACCTGAATTTTTTTAACATGTGGAAACAGCATAACAACGTCATTAAGACTTTTAGATCAGACAATGCACCCGAGTAGATCTTTAATGATTTTTTTCGAACAAAAGGTGTTGTACACCAATTTTCTTGTGTTGGGAGACTCGAGCAGAACTCTGTAGTGGAAAGAAAACATCAACATATATTAAATGTTGCACGAGCATTATATTTCCAATCGAGACTCCCATTACAATTTTAGAATGAATGTGTGTTAACACCAGTGTTTTTAATCAATAAGACTCCTTCTAGAGTTCTAGACTGAAAGACCCCATTTGAATTGTTACATGGCAGTGTTGTTGATTATTCCATCTTGAAAGTATTCGGTTATTATGCTTTGCTTCTACGCAACTTCCTAATCGGACAAAATTCTCACCAAGGGCAACACCAGTTGTGTTTGTTGAATACCCGGGTATGAAAGCCTTCAAACTCTTTGACATAGAAAAGCATAAGTTTTTCATTTCCAGAGACGTGGTATTCCATGAGCAAATTTTTTTCATTCCATACGATCACATTACAACATAATCACACAGAGTTCATACCCAATACAGTCCTACCAAGACCACTAGATATCAACCTACCATATAGCCCACCTATACCTACAGAATCATATGCCATCTCTTTTGCCCCACCCATCAACCAATCACCTGAAAATGCATCTCCGAATATCCCAAATCCATACTTTAGACCACCAATTATACCTCAAAGGCTATCATTGTAACCTACTTCATAACACTAGTGCATCGAATAACTTGTCAACCCATCATCCATTACAAAATCACCTGTCTTACCAAATGCTTTCCCCCTCCTTCCGAGCACTGACCCTCAATATATCTTCCAATCACGAGCCCCAATCCTACCATCAAGCCATGTCATTTGCTCATTGGAAAGATGCTATGCAAGTTGAGCTTGCAGCTATGGAAGCAAACAATACAAGAAAAGTTGTCACATTACCAGATAATAAACATACTATTGGTTGCAAGTGGATATACGAGGTCAAGCACCGTATTGATGGCTCAATTGAGTGTTACAAAGCTAGGCTAGTTGCAAAGGGGTACACACAACAGGAAGACCTAGATTTTATTGAAACCTTTGCACCAGTTGCTAAGCTAGTAACAGTTCGTGTTTTACTATGGTTGTGTCCTATAAATGGCCTCTTGTTTAACTTGATGTAAACAATGTTTTTTTACGTGGAGAGTTGTTTGAAGAAGTGTACATGGAGTTACCACTTGGATATATTCCTAAAGGTCAGTTTGGTAATGGAAAATTGGCTTGTCGATTAAATAAATCCATCTATGATCTCAAACAAGCTTCGAGACAATGATTTGCAAAATTTTCTAAAACTTCCCTTTCTCTTGGGTTTATGCAATCGAAGGTTGATTACTCCTTGTTTGTTCGTGGACAAGGTGTTGAATTTGTTGCCCTTCTGGTTTACGTTGATGACATCATCATCACTGGAGCAAGTATTGCCTACATGGACCATAAAAAACAACTACTGAATCAACAGTTCAAGCTAAAAGATCTTAGTGATCTCAAATACATTTTTAGACTAGAGTTAGCTCGCTCTACCAAAGCCATTGTTGTTTCTCAACGCCATTACACCTTGAAGTTACTAGACGACGTTGGTTTAATAGGTGCCAAAGCAGAAAGTACGCCAATGGATCCAAAGATCAAGCTTCAAAGCAATGATCCATAACCACTCCATAATCCTTCTGAGTACAAAAGGTTGATTGGTAGGTTGATATACTTGACAATATCACGCCCAGATATCACATTTACAATGAATAAACTTAGCCAATTTGTTGCTAAGTCATGCAAGTCTCAATTTAGCTGCAACCCATCACTTACTACGATATTTAAAAGCTTCTCCAGGACAAGGTGTCCTCTTTTCACCAACCAACTCATTTTAACTAAAAGCACTTGTTGATTCAAATTGGGCCTCATGCCTTGATACACGTCAGTCAACAACAGAATTTTGTATTTTTTTTAGAGACTCGTTGATCTCATGGAAGTCTAAAAAGCAGAGCATCATATCATAATCCTTAGTCGAGACAGAATACAGGGCACTCGCCCTAACCACGCCTGAATTAACATGGCTATCATCTCTACTTTCATATTTAAAAATTCCAATACAAAAGCATGTTCTCCTATTTTGTTACAACCAAGCTGCTATACATATAGCCACTAATCCAATGTTTCACAAACGTACAAAACACATTGAATTAGAGTATTAGACTGCCATTTTATAAGAGACAAAATCTTAGAAGATTTTTTTAAATTGTTAACTATCCTTCAAGCTCTTTCGTCAACCAATCTTCGATCCTGACATTTACAACCCAATTTGAAGGGAATATTAGAATAAATTGCAATTATACTTTTAGTTAATTTGTTATAGTGGCTTATATAAATCGTTATTTATTCTGTTGTTTTTTTAGTACATCAACAATTAGAGATGAGGAGATTTGAATTCATGACCACTTGGTCATAAGTGTTACATGATGCCAGTTGAGTTATGCTATTGTTGGCCGTTGTTTATTTTGTTAAAGTCTTCTCTCCCTTATGACGTGTATATAAGGGCAGATGGACTATTGAATGAAATAACAAGTCATATGACTTTTCACATCACTTTTATTATACTCTTCTGGTTGGTATATATAAAAGTAGCTAATAATAAACTTAAATGTAATACTTTCTAAATTAGTTGTAATTTGAATTTTAAAGAAGGTAGAAATAAAAATTTTAAAAAAAAAATAAAAAGGCCACCTACATAAGACTAATTTCTCCTCCAAATGGAAGGAAAGAATTATTTTTCTCTCTTAAGTGGTTTCATTCCTCTTTTAAATTTTCTTCCACTCATTACTGAGCCATATAAATTTATTATTAACTAAATTAAGTTGCAGCAATATGAAGAGTAAAATTAACAAATATATATACATAAACTTGGTATAATTAAGGATGGTTAAAATATAGAGGTTGTTTGAAACACTCAATGGGTTATAATAATATGTAGAGTTATATAATATGTTTAGGATGCAAAGTTATTTAATATATGTTATAATAATCTATATTTGGAGTGCAAAGTTATTAACTTACAACACAAGTTATTATAACACTCTAAGGGGGTGTTTGGCACAAGCAGTAGGAGTTAAAATATGTTTTTAACTTCATTTCAACTATATCCCTAATCCAAACACCCTCTAAGAGACTAAATTGAAACTCTCAAAAATTGACTAATTGAAAAGGCATAAACATTAAGGACTAAAAACATATACTCGTCCTAATTTTTCATACAACAAACATGATAAAATATTCAAAAAATAAATATTGATCTCTCCCTTCAATGGTGAAATGCACTATTTTACACGTGACGAATTACAATGTGCACTTTTTTTTTTTTTTCATTTCTCTCATCAATAAATGACATGGGGGAAGTACTTTGAATTATATTGGAAAGTTAGGTGTTAGATATCCAAATAAATTTATATTAACATTAAATGATTAGGAGAATTTTAAGAATAAGAACTAAAATAGAAAACTTGAAAGTATTTTTTTTAGTTCAACCATTGCAACGGTGGAAGAATCAGCTTTCGGATGGTAATTGATATCTTAACCCTTGAACTATGCTAAGATTGACCAGACATTTAAAAGTCGAGCAACTAAAACAAAACAAATATAAGAAATATAAAAGTTTCGTGACCAAATACAAGATTAAACCTAGAAATAACAAACTCAATAATGTAATATAATACATGACCTCCATATCCATACTTTCTACAAACAAAATTTCAATGTAAGGTTGATAAAAAAGATAAGATAGGAGAAAGAAACAGGGTGACAATAATGCTACAAAAACTTAACCATCCAGCAAAAGAGAGAAGATAGAGCTCCAGAGTAACAATGGAGACATGTAAAGCAAACGAACCAGAAAACCTGATAAATCAATGCAATCTTTTGCACATTTGGCTAGACATTTTAAACTTACTAGCAGAAATTGCATCAGAACTTCAAATGGAATGTGAAAGAAAAAATGTTTCAATCCTATTTTAACCATTGAACTTTTGACTTGACTTTATTTATGTCCCTAAACTTTCTAAATATAACTATTTCAGTCCTTGTCGTTATTATGCCTAATCAATCATTTGACATGACTCCAAATATGTGCATCAACGGATTGATGTGGACATGTTTTGAAACTACACCGAACTGGCGGGAGTGTGTATTGGTTTGGTGGAGCTAGGTGACTAGAACTAAAACCGTTATTTTCGAAAGCTTATAAACTAAAATAGAATAAACCAGAAAGTTCAAATCCTGTTATCAAATGTGTATATGAACTAGTAAACAACAGGGTCCATAAAAATTGCAAATGAAGTGGTCTCCATCCTTATTTTCTGACAAGAAATATCACTTGAAACAGAATTGAGAACTCTCTCTCCTGAAATAGGTCAAGGAGTAAAATTGTCACTGTTCTTAAAATGCATTCTGTAAGGGTACTAATAGGGGTTTATGAATAGTAGTAGTATGGTATTAGTAAGGGCATAAGGGCAATTAATTAGGGAGTTAGTTAGTACTTTTGCTTATAAATAGAGGGGGTGGGATTGAGGGAAAGTCAGGCAATTGTTGAGTGATTTAGGGCTTGGGTTAGCATACTCAAGAAAGGGGAGGTTCCAAGTGTTTTATACTTGGTTTATCTTGTTATTTTTATCCTTTATATTTCAATATATTTCAGTTCTCGTGTTCTTAGTATTTGGGTTCCTAACATTTGGTATCAAAGCACGTTCACTCTGGGTATCGTTCTTAGTGATGGATCAAGATCGTGTGTTGTTGAAGATACTAGGAATCCTGGAGGAAATGCAACAAACAGTGAAAAAAATGCAAAAACAGTTTGAGGAAAGTGATCGCCAAAAGATCGAGAGAGAACAGAAGAGAAAGAAGGAAGCGGAAGAAGCGTTGAAAGAAACAGAGAGCAGGCGAAATTTGACCAGATAAAAAACGAGCAACCAAGGCATTCAAAAATTACCCCTTAGTAGTCGTAGAGTGGGTGGAAGGCGACGATCTTGCGCAAGGGTACACCTAAAAATGCGAAAGAAGACCGTTATAGAAATTCCAAAGGTATTTTCGTGGGTGAATGAGAAGACATACTCTTAAAGGAGGAACAAAAATAGAGAGAACCAAAAGCAAAAGAAAAAAAATAATAGTCAGAAGAATGGTCTCGTATGGAAGCGAAGAAAGTACAAAGGAGAATGAATTGGAAACTATGGCGGTTGGAAATGGACGAAGGATGGGAAAGGCAGATCAAGTTGGGGAGGTCGATTGGTTATCCGTGGGAGTTCGATGACATTGTACGAAGGGAGGGAAGGGATTGCAGCGGGTGTGTCGAAGGTTGGTTGCCTGAAAGGGAGTCGTCGGTCGTTGAGGAGGAAACAAAAGTCAGGTAGCCGCAAGATCCAAAAGCAAAGAAGAGACAAGGCCGAGGGAGACGGTTGTCGACAACACGGGTGTATGTGGCAAGCGATGCAGCCTCGCGAAAAGCGTCGACTCAAGAATCTTGGAGAGGTGGCGGAGGAATCGAGAGTTGATGAAGAAAAAGAAAATAGAAGAAGAACAAGGTCGGACGGAGGCCGACACCGGCGGCAGGAGAAGGCACGAACGGAGATAATGCCCATCAGAAGGTACCAACGCAAGCTTCGTGAGGAGGGAATATTGGGGATGAAATTTGTTAATCACGTGCATTGTCACATAAAAGAAAAGTCTGGAAGCAAGCTGGATATTCTTGGGCATGGCTTAACAAACTACTTTGGAATGGGATGGCCTTGAAACATCGGCCAAAATGGATTTTTAATTTTGGGTTGAGTTGTCTCTTATGGTTACATCCAACAAGTTGGCCCAATATGACACTAATTGACCCCGGTAAAGAAAGTGTGGGACAATCAGCTAGAAGTGTGGGCTTTAACGTTTAGAAGGTCGTTAAAGGATGAAGAAATAGGGTGTTTGGCAGAACTTTTGGGGTCTCTAGGCATGTCAAGCCTTCCCTTGGGCTGGACACCAGGAGCTGGTCTCTTGAGGCGACAGGGGGGTTTTTTGTGAAGTCCCTTTCGAAGCATATGTGCCCCTACCCCTCGGTGGATAAACTGATGTACAGGCTCTTGTGGAAGGTAAAGTGTCCAAAGAGGGTGAAAGTGTTGATGTGGATTCTGTTGTTTGGGAGTTTAAACACGGCTAACACGTTGCAAAGAAGATTGCCGCACATGAGTCTTCTCCCCTCAATCTGCCCTCTATGCTTGCAGGATGAAGAATCAGGTTTTCATTCGTTTGTGGAGTGTTCATTCGCGAGGAATTGTTGGTCAAAGCTACTTCGGGAATTCGACTTAGGTTGGGTCTTTGCAGGAAGCCTCAAGGAAAGTGTGTTCCAACTGCTGGCAGGTCCTTTGCTTTCGTCGAGAGGCTCGATTACGTGGGCGCACGCGATGGGGCGTTCTTGCGATATATATGGTTTGAGCGGAATCAGAGGGTCTTCAACGATCTTAGGAAATCTTGGGAAGTTTGTTTCGAAGCCATGCACCTCAAGGCGTCGGCCTGGAGTTCTTTATCAGGGGCATTCACTGGATTCTCAGTCTCTGATATTCAGGCTAATTGGAATGCTTTTGTTTTTCCTGTTTAATTTCCTTTCATTGTTTTAGGATTCAATTATGTCTTATGGTTTGTAAGGTTTGTTTGAATTTTGTATGCTTTCATTATCTTAATGAAATTCTCTTGTCACCTTTTCAAAAAAAATTGACCCCGGTAAAGAAAGAAAGACCAACCCTAGCTACCACCTCATTTGCCATTCTTCACCAACCATCGGTCGTCGTTGCACCTCACCATCTGCTGACTCCATCCACCGTTGCTCACCGCTGCCGCCACGAATGGTTATCGCAGTGTCGGCCAGTGGGGTTTTCATTTAAAAAAAAAATCGTTGATCATCACTCTTTTTGGAGCGTATTTTGTTAAGCACACCTTGAGGACAAGGTGTTTTGAAGGGCCCAGTAATGTAAGGGTACTAATAGGGTTTATGGATAGTAGTAGCATGGTATTAGTAAGGGCATAAGGGTAATTAGTTAAGGAATTAGTTAGTACTTTTGGTTATAAATAGAAGGAGTGGGATTAGGGGTGTGCAAAAATCGACCCAAACCGATGAACCAAGCCGAACCGACTGGTTATGTTCGGTTTTTATAATTTTTTAAAGTTTTTCGGTTTAAACTTTCAAAAAACCGAAATTTTCGGTTCGGCTTTCGATTCATCATTTGAAAAAACTAGAAAAACCGAACCAAACCAAACTTCATAATTAACTTAAAAAGAACCTTAGTCCAACCTACCATTCAATGGTTAACACCCAAAGTCCAAAGTCCAACATGTCACGATTGCACTCCTCCTTTCAATCAACCATCAATCTCCCTCACTTTTCTCTTTCTATCTCTTCTTCTCTTTTCCCATACCAAACTTTTCTCACTCTCTTTTCTTTTTCTCTCTCTTTTTTTCTTCTCATTTTTTTCTCTTACAATCTCTTCTTCTTTTTCTTTCAATTTTTTTTCTCTCTAACTCAATCTCATCTTCTTCTTTGCCTTTCATTTTTTTTTCTTATCTTCTTCTTTTCCTCTCCATTTTTGCTCATCTCACTCTCTCAGTCACCAACAACCACCAGCACCAACGTTGCTTCTATGCTACTTGCTTTCTTCATTTCTCTTGCCGTTAATCTCATCTTTCAACTCGTTGTTGCCCTTTTCCCTTGCTATCATCTCCTCGTTGCTTCTTTTTCTCACTCTGTCTTCTGCTAAAAACGTGTTGGGACTTGGGTAAAACTTGTATGCAAATGTTGGTTAAAAACCGAACCGAACCGGTTGAAACTGAAACCGATTGGTTCGGTAACTTCGGTTTTTAACCGAAAACGTGGAGAACGTTGATTTCCTCGGTTTATGGCACCTTGGAACCGAGGTATTCGGTTCGTTCATCGGTCATAGTCAAAATCGGACCAAACCGAACCGTGCACACCCCTAAGTGGGATTGAGGGAAAGTCAGGCAATTGTTGAGTAATTTAGGGTTTGGGTTAGCATACTTGAGAAAGGGGAGGTTCCAAGTGCCTTATACTTGGTTTATCTTATAACTTTTTATTTTTTACATTTCAATATATTTCAGTTCTTAGTTCTTGGTATTTGGGGTCCTAACACATTCATGCAAATATCACCCTTCTCAACCTAATTATTTATAGTTCAAAATTTCCTAATAATGACAAACAATGATCTATCAGAAATCATAAGAACAAGGTATAGAGCTAGAGTGAGATGTCAGCATAAGACAAAAAGTGTGAACTTTTGTGGGTTTGGTGTTCCTACCATTGATAAAGATGGAGTGGCAAAGCAAATGAAATAGAGATTGAAGAATGAACCGAAAGAGAGGGTTAAAAGAATGAACTTGACAGGCCCAGTGATGATTTAACTAAAGCCTAAGTTTTGGATCATCTATATTGTATATTAGTTTATGTAATATCTCTCTTCTTGTAAATTGAGATTTTACAACTTGACACAAGTATTAGGAGCAAAGCCAGAAACTTTCATGAAGGAAGGAGTAAAATTTTACATTCTAACAAATTAAGGGCGCAAGACGGAAAACTTTAAAATCTTACTTCTTTATATATAACTTTTTGAATCTAAGACAAATTAAAATTGGGCAATTGCTTCCCTCCTTCAATCTTTACTCTACTCTTCAAAGAAGCCACAAGTGGAATCTACGGCCACCAAGAAATTATAGAAAGGGATTATTACCAATGTCAACAACTTGAATGAGTAGAAATTTTATCAATGAGACCTTTTCAAGACAAACCTACCGTGAGAGTGATATCCTTTTTTTTTTTTGAAGTACAACAAATGTGGGACCGGAGGATTTGAACCCCTAACCTCAAAAGGAGGAGTATATGCCAATGCTAATTACCACTGAAGATGCTAATTTCTGCAAAAAATTTTAGATTCTACACAAGGTTTTCTGAATTTTGTTGTTTGAATGAAATATAAGGTTTCATAATAATAATAATAATATAAAAAAAAAATAAAGTCCTCTAAGGATTGGTTCTCAAAGAACATAAAACTGTTTCTGTGTTTATTGTCAAATACACAGTAGTGAATACCTAGAATGCTTTGACATGCTTGGCTGAAATGGTGACATAGATACTGAGTTCTTTTCAAATTTATACTGTCCACGCATTCTACTAAGATCTTCAATTTAAGTTAAATGGATAATTCAATCAAACTTACCCCCTCTCCCAAGAAAAATAGATGTAGGGTTGCCTCAGCTCTGCCTGACCCAGTTTCTTACTAAAGTATATGCCTCAGACCAAGAACCTCATACTAAATGCTCTGTACTGGAAACCTCACTTCAGAGCGGGCTCAATAGCACCATCACCTGAAGAAACAAAATCAACCATCAACAACAGATTAATTGTAATATACTCATTAAGAATTTTCTTAATTCTTTAGTATTTAGGCAAGCTTACAAGTACTTTGACTAATAACTGTCTGATCATACAACATTTAGTTGTTTAGAAACTAACATGATTTTACTATCTTAGATAGGTGGCTACTATGAAATTTGAACTGATTCTTCAAAATTCACTTAAGACTTTTTTTTTGCTAAGGCGGTTTATTAAGAGAGGAAAGTTTACCTGCCAAGCAGAGAGATGACATTATAATGCGGTCAATTGTTCTTTAGATCAACCAACTTTATTATTTATGAGGGATCATTTTCTGCTAAACATGGTTTTCACTTCTATAATTTAACACATTTCTTAATACATTTGCATAACATAGATACAAGCAGGAAGACAAAGCTCGTAAGATCAGTCTCAGGGGACCATACAAGGGGACGGTATTCATGATTTTGCGCATGAAAACTAGTATGATACATTTGTAGGTCTATTCACAAGACTTGAGAATATGTGAAACAGCAATGACCGTGAACTTGAATTTCAGAGAATGAAATGCATTACCTGACAATCATGACTAATTAGATTTCTCCCTTTAGTCTGTTCAGGCTTACAACTTCAAAGAATATTTCTTATTCTGATTTCTTTCACACATCCAAATGCTCACTCCCAACTAGTCTTTCAATCACTTCAAATGATCTCATGACATGTTATTTCTATATGGCAGGTTAACCAATATGCCCTGGTTTCATCTGGCATACATAAACATGCCAAAAAAAATTTCAGGTTTAATAAGACCCTTATTGTTGCTTAGATATACAGGCACCCTTCCCTATTCTATCCTATTAAGATATACCAATAAATCATAAATCTCCTTGGTCTTGTTGTGTGACCTATCTCCTGAAACAAACCCATGAATTGTTCCTTTTAACTCAATGAAGCTCCAACCTGGTTTCTTAACAAGATCTTTCTCATACACAACACTACGTAATTTTTCAACTGCATGCCACTGCCCAACACTAGCCTGGGCATTGCTCAACAAAGTATAATAGCCTACATTATCAGGTTCTAATTCAAGAAGCCTGTGTGCAGCATAGTCAGCAATTTTATGGTCTCCATACACCCGGCAGGCACCCATAAGAGCACCCCAAATCCTTCCATCACAGAGATTTGGCAATCTCAATATAATTGCAAAGGCCTCTCTTAATCTTGTTGATCTACTCAAAAGATCAATAAAACAAGTATAGTGCTCTAAATCAGGATTAATGTTGAATCTTGACCTCATTGAATAAAAGATTTCACAGCCCTCACTTACAAGGCCAGAGTGGCTACAGGCAGATAACAGACTTAAGAAAGTGATATTATTTGGGACCACTGCTTCTCTCATCATTTGATGGAACAGATTGAGGGCGTCGAAACCTTGTCCGTGAGCACCATATCCCTCAATCATAGAAGTCCACGCCACGACATCTTTAACTAAGATCAAATCAAAACATTTTCTAGCAGAAGCAATGCTTCCACATCTTACATACATGTTCAGGAGCGATGTTTCGAAGTGTGGATTACCAATTTCCAACCCATAGATTCGGATGAGATAACAATGTATTGCTTTCCCCAGCTGCAGAGCACCCAAATGGGTATACGCATCCATTAGGTGCTTCAAAATTCCAACACTGGGTTTGAAGCCAGCAGCTTGCATTTGGTTGAAGATGTCAACAGCCTCATCAAAATGTCCATTTTGAATAAAACTATACATCATGGCTCCCCAACTAACGATGCTCCTACGAGGGATTTCTTTAAACAACCTGGTTGAATTTTCCAGCTCCCCAAACCTGGCATACATATCCAACAAAGAAGTCCATAGAATGCCGTCATAAAGACCAGTTTTAATTGCCAAGGAATGTAAATTTCCACCTAGGATCAGATACTCCGAATCATATGTCGCTGTTGCTGATATAAGTATGGTTAATGTCTCAATGCTGAGTGGAACTTCAGCCATGATTTTGTTGAAGATATCCACAACTTTCACAATATCCCCTACTACAGAGGAATAAAAAGATATCAAAATATTCCAAGAAACAACATTCTTGCAGTCAATTTCAGAGAAAAAAACTCCAACTTCATCTTCCCCGCCTAGTCGACTGTACATTCGCAATAACGAATTCTGCAGACCTATATCAAACAATAAACCATTCTTAACCACATGACATTGAAGCTGCCTTCCCAGGACCAAATTGTCAGTAAGACAACAAGCTTGCACCATCACCATAATCGTCACCGAATTCAGGTCCAACTCCCTCCTCAATCCCTCAAAAAGATCCAAAGCAGAAACAACATCACCGCCATTAACATACACCGAAATCATCGAGGTCCAAGAAACCAAGTCTCTGTGAGGCATTTCATCAAACAAATTACGAGCATGAACCAAACACCCACATTTCCCATAAACCTCCATCATGGTATTACAGAAATACAAATCAGAACCAAACGCCATCCGAATCCCAACACAATGGACCATTCCCGCATAGAGTACATCAACCCAAATCGACATAATGACATCGTTAACAATCGGAAACGTGAAACCATCATGTTGAACTCCCAACTCCCTCATGTTTTTATACAACAAAAGGGCAGAAAGGAACAAACCCAAGTCGAAGTGGGACTTGATGATGGAGTTCCAGAGCATGGGTTCGGGGTCTGGGAAGGCGTTGAGGACAGAGACGGCACTGGGAAGGTCGTTGAAGTTGGCATAAAGGCGTATGAGATTGGAGGCGAGAGGGACGGCGTCGAAGGTGGATGAGAGAATGAGATAGGCATGGGTTTGTTTCAGAAGACGAAGGTCGTGGCATGATTGTAGGAGAAGAGAAGGGGTTGTCGGTGTAAGAAAGGATTGTGAGAAGTGAATGTTTCTTAGGTAATGGGGAGAGAGTAAAGAAGGGAGTTTAGAAAGGTTGGAGAAGAAGAGAAAACGTGGATGAACATAGGAATGGAAGGCAATGGTGTGTGATGAAAATGACGATAACAGAGCCAAACCAGAGAACAGAGACGCCTATCCTCGATTTCTTTCGGAAGAACGAAAAAAAAACGAAGGAAGAAGAAATTTTAAAAAAAAAAAGTTGAATTAGTCTGTCAGACCGCCATGCGACCATCCCAGCTGGGCGACGCCTGGCTGAGAACGATCCTCTACCGCCGCAGGACAGGAAGCCCATTGAAACAGTTAATCACGCTCTAGTCGTATGGTAGCGATTCATCCACCAGACTTAGGTTCTTGTCTCCTTAGAATTCAAGGACACAGTTGTACAACCTATAGAACAGATCCTGTTCAAGTAAGGTCGTGTCCTATCTGCTTACTCTATCGCTTTAAGAATAAAATTTGTTGCTTGAAAATTTTCGATGTGGGAAAAAAAACTTCAGTTTTTCTTTTCTTTTCTTTTTTTCCGGGTGGAATTAGAAGATACCTATTTTTTATTTTTGAAATAAAACGGAAGTCTCCCCCAAATATTCGTTCTGAAAGAGAAATGTTGGTTTTTTATTTTTTTTTAATCAATTACTACTTTAAATTGTGATTATATATGATCTTTACTCGAATTAATAAACTTTGGGCTAAAATTTGAATAAAGGTTGCAAAATCTCAACCCATATCTCCAATTATTTCCCAATTGAGTTGTGATTAACGAAATAATAAAATGATAAAATAATACATATTTGAATAATAAATATGATATTAGATAATATTTGAATTAAGATTTTAAATCACTACTTACATCTCGTAAATTTTTTTTTATATAAAAAATATGTGAACTTCATTTCATTGATGGTATGAAATGTATAAAAAGGAAAATGATAGCCTAGTTATCAAAGACCATCCAGTTAAAAATAAGGGAGGTGGGACTATAATTACAAGAATATGGAGAAAATTTACACCAAGTGAGAGATAAATATATCAAATAAAATTGATCGAACACCCAAGACATATCTTCGAAAATTTAGTGATTGTGCTCTTGCCATATGAACCATAAGAAGGCTTTAATTATATTATTTCACACGCATGTCTTTCCTTTAGAGAATGGATGATCCATCAAAAGAGATTCAAAACCCATGATCATATTTCCTAGGAGAGCAATCTAGAGGTTGAAAGCTTTTAAGGATTATTCTTTCCGAAAAAAGTTTAGTAAATGAGGTGTCTCATTCACAATCATTTTTACAAAGAATGCACCAGTTTGGAGATAATACTATCTAGGGAACATTTTTTTAACAAAGTATTTTTCCATATTACTGCTAGTGGCGGATCCAAAACTTTAAGTTAGGGGGGCTTGAGTTCGTATAAAAATTATTTTGAACGCATTAATATTAATTGTATATAATCTCATTCTCGAATCCTCTCAATCCCTATTGTACTTAAAAAGATAAAAAGTACGATATATTTTTGGGAAAAACAGAGGGGGTTCGCCACTAGGCTAAGATAAAATTATAAAATTAATGTAGCATTTTATATATACAAACTAAGCTTCACAAAAGTTGAGGCGGGGGCTCGAGCCCCTCTGGGCCCTTCTTAAATTCGCACTTAATTACTGCCAAATGCTTTCGTACAACTCCTTATGAAAAAAATTATTGTTTGGATACAAGCTTGTATGGGAGGGAGTTGGTAGTAAATTTTCACCTTCTAAAATCTATTTTCAATGTTCACTGCTATTCACCCTTGGTGGGGGATAAAGAATAGAAGATAGGCCTAGTCAACTCATCAATTTCTTCTTCATTTAGGTATCGATGAAGATTAAGGTCTTCATATATAGGCCATTGATTGTTCGCATATAGGGATGTCCATTTCCTCGCAGGGTGGGTCCAAGCGGGGAATGGGAGAGGGAGTTTGGAGGAATTTTTTCCCGTTAGCTAAACGGAGACGGGGATGGGGAATACATTCTCCGTCCCCGACCCCGACCCTATCCCCGTCCCCGCCCTGATTTTTTATTATTTTTAAATATATATAAAATAAATCATAATTCTAAATTTTTATTAAATATCATTACACTTTTTTAAGAAAAATGAAAAAAAAAAGTCTCTTAAATAGAAATTTCTAATTTGTAATTAACTATTTAAATAAAAGCTTTAAAAAAATAAATTATGTAATAAAATTTAGAAAAATAGAAATTAGAAACGGGAAATTGTTCCCCGCGGGGAACTTGATCCCCGCGAAATTTCGCCAGGAGGAAGAATAAAATGGGAGGAGGGGGTGGTAAGTCATTTTCCGATCCCGCCCTACTCCGTGAACATCTCTATTCGCATATCATCAATGGAGTTCGATTTATTTCAAGAGCATATAGATGGAGTAGGCCACTTCGAAGAAGGATTCACCAATCCACCTATCATTTATTAGAATGATGTTTGCTTCCCATTACCAACAAACTCACAATATTGTCATACATCAACTCCTTTTCTTCCCTAATCTATTTTCAAGGATATTTCAGTCTCCTGAATTGTGATTAAAAAAATATAAGATAATACATATTTCAATAAATTTGACTTTAAACTATTTTAAAATAAATGGATAAATAAATATGTTAAATAAGATTTGAATAAAGGCATCTCAATCTTACACCAAATTGTGATTAATAAAATAATAAAATAATGCATGGTTGAATAAAGTTCATAAATCATTATTTTATTTATATAATGCATCACACAAATGTTTTAGTACAAAGTTATTTCCATCAACATCTCCTAAATACATATATGAGAATAATTTTAGAAATATTGATTTTAGTGTAATTGATTTGTCTATACTTGATTTATTAAAAGTGATTCATTTTCATGTTTGGTTCTACATTTTTAATAGTGATTTTCATACAATTAAGTAATTTTTAAAAGACATATTTGGGAAACAACTTTAACATAAAGTGTTTTAAGCTAAGTGACTTAATATAATTAATTTGTTTAATAAGTATTTAGTTATAAAAAATTCTAATATTCGATTCAACCATTGTAAAAGTGATTTAAATTTAATTAAAAATATTTTTTTAAAAAAATGATTAATGTTTGCTTTGAAAATATATTTTAGAATTATCAAGTTACTAAAAAACGTATTGCACTAAAGATTTAAAAAACAAAAAGAAAGTGAAAAATATGAATAAAAAGACAAAAAGATAATAAATGAAGATACATATTATAAAAACTTTAAAGAGAGAAAAATTGTCATTTTGTAAAGAATGACGGATGAACTTAATGGTGATGGTTTTTGAGAAAATTTACTTTTTTATGAAAATTTATAAATTTTTACAAAAAAAAATTACGATTTTTACCCGTCATTTTAAATTACAATCACTCGACAAAAATCACTTGGAAATCACCTCTCAAATGATTGACCGAGAATCACTTCAAATAATTTTGGATTGTTCCAAAATCACTTACTCAATATAACAAAACATCACATTTTTGGAAACAAAGTGATTTTAGACATGTCAAAAGTGATTTTGGTAATTCCATAATCACTCCCAAACATGCCCTTAAAACCACTTCTTCAAAGTGTTTCCAGTCAGTCATCTTTAAGTTTGTCAAAGAGAATGGGGCGATTAAACTTCTCATTTTAAGAAAAGAAAATATAGAAAAATTTCAAAGTGTGATGGTAATGACCTACAAATTTTAAAATTATTATTAGATGATGAAGTAATAAAATTCTTTATCTTTAATTCTCCTTTATTTTTCCTTTTTATTATATATACCAATTTTTATTATAACGAGGGTACAAAAATTCAAGCAATATTTTTCAACCCTACTATAGAAAAAATTGGTCTTATGGTTAAAAAAAGATAAGAATGTTTTTTTTTTTTTAAAGAAAAAATGAGAATGGAAAGTCAATCAAACAATTCGTATCTCTTATGATATAAGTCGACCAAATTTTTCTATAGTATTGTTGAATAATATTACTTGAATTTTTGTACTCTCATTATGAATAAAGTTGGTCTATATAAAAAAAAATAAAGAAGAATTAAAGACAAAGATTTGTATTACCTTTTCATCTTAAAAATTTTTAAAATTGGTAGATCACTGCCACGTTTTTAAAATTCTTTAACCACAATTTGATTGGAAGAAGATATATGGATTAAAAATTTTCAAATATTGTTTAATATTATATATTAGTTAATCATAATTCAATTGAAAAATTAGATATCACATATGCAGAGATTTCAGAACGTCTCTATTCAAATGTTTTTTAATAAATAAATATTTATTTAAATTTATAAGGAGAATGAGAAAATCTTCCAATTAAGAAAGGGTAAAAGAGGAAACTCAAAATTTTTTCCTTCCAAATTACTTTTTGATAGTACTATTTTTTTTAGTACAATAATACTAGTTTATTACCACGTGCACGGTGTCTGAGTATATATATATAATTTTTAAATATTAAAATAATTTAAGTTAAACATTATGGATTACCATTATTGTATTATGGATTACAATTATTGTATAATTAATTAAGATTAGTTTTACGGATTTTTGATAAGATTTGTAACGACCCTACTTTTAAGACTCGCTACCTAGGGTCACTACTAACCATGCATGCATTTGAGGCCGAAAGGAAAACATTTAGGGTCAATAAGCTTAACCGAAAACGAAAAACTTTTTTATTGGGATCCCAAATAAAACAAGAATTTGAAAACAAGATCCATCAACTAAAACAGAAAACTCAACGTTGGCCTCATTCAAATAAAGTTTCATATTCAATAAATAAGATATTTGAAAAAGAATATGCATTAAAACGTGAATCGAAGTTCACAAATATGCAGAATTCCTGACTTTCTCATTCCCATGTCTTATGCAACGTTTTCCCCGTCATTCGCCTAGCTTGCCTTTGGCTTTACCTGAAAATATTTTTTTGAAAAACATAAAGGGTGAGTATTACAAAATATAATACCCAGTAGGAGACCCCACTACCGGGGTTTGAAAACATGCTGACATAACAAATCATGGCTTTAGGTGGGACCCATAATCAATAAAACATAATTCATGACTTTTTCTCTTCGGCTATTAGTGGGAAATCGAGTCTTCCTGATCCATGGCCTCTTAGTTTAGGTCGACTCTAAGTCTTTCATGACTTACATAGCATTAAATACGTTCATACATATATATTAGGAGTTTAATTGTCACGGCCTTCGTAAGCATTTTTATTTTATAAAGTTTCTCTTCAGCCTTTAGTGGACAATTAAAATCTCCCGGAACATGACCTCTAATTCGAGTCGACTCTAACTCATTTATAAGATATATAATAAATATTATCAGGAAGATTTCACCACAACCTTCGCAAACATTTTCAAGAAACACATGCTCAGGGTCCCAAAAGAAATAGCAACAACATTTGCGCAAAACCTTTCGTGGCATGAACATATATCACAAATAATAAAAATGCTCCACTTCAAAAGAACAACAACATGAAATTCATAGCCTATGAAACAGATATCAATCCAACCAGATCATGGCATTTAAAACAGATCTTTCAAACAAATCACAACATTTATATAGAACATTTCATGGCATTCAAAAGGGACTTTTCAGTCTAAACATGACATTTAAATCGGACCTTTCAAACCGAACATGACATTTTTCAAACAAGTCCTTTAATTCTAAATTTTAGAGTTTGGTGTGGTTTCCCTTACCTTAGCTTGGTTCCAAAGTCAAATTCCTCGTTTCCTTCACTAAATTCCTTAGTGTTCGTTCTTCTTGAACCTTGACTTTAAATTCCTTTGGTGATTCGAGCTCAAATGTTTCCCTTAGTATTGCAATCTCATGTGTTTCAAAGCCCTTGATTTAACTCCGGTAACGTTAAAATCCACAACAGAAGCTTAAACGGACTCGAGAGATCGAAGTTGATGGAATCGGCGAGCTCCGGCGACGCGGCGTGGCGGTGGCCGGCGGCGGCGCGCGTGGTGGCGGCGCGCGACGACACGCCCTGGCGTGGGGTCGACCGAGAAGCTCGTCGGTCGATCTACTGGAACCGGTCGTGGCTTGTCGTGAACCGATCGAAACGCGGTGTGAACCGCTCGACCCAACGTGGCGATGCGCTTGGATTCAAGCGGCTCCAAACCCACGCGCGGCGGCTACGACCACAACACAGCGGCGGTGGAAGCGCGCCGCGACGGTTGCGATTGCAAAATGTTCGAGGAGGGCGCGTCTGCTTGTGATGTCGGCGAGAAGATCCAATATCCAACGATGTTGTCGCAGCCTTGCTTCGCAAAAAGGCTTCAACAATGACCGAAAAACAAACGCCCGATCAGGCGGTCGTATGGCGATTCACGCGACCACAGTGAGAGGTCCAACGTACAAGGGACTAGACGACGGAAAACGAAAAACACTAGTCTCCTTCCATGGTGGTGTCTTTGTTCTCGTGGAGATGAGGTAGAAGAGAGATTGAGGAAGAAGATGCATTGGAGAGTGTGCACACTAAAGGACAAAGTGTCTATCAACCCTAATCCAAAGCCTTTTACCAATGTGTCCTTCACTAAAAAAAAAAAACTACATTAATGCCATTCTCTCTAAACTTCTAAAATTGAAACCACCCAACATTCTACATTTAAAAACTCTAACTTTAAGTTTCCAATGAATTCAATAAAAAACATAAGTTAAATGCACCTAAATTTCTCGGGCATTACAAGATTAATTGTTTAAATTATTTTAAAATTAATTATTAGTTGCGTATTTATCTAGTTATTTAATATTTCTATTATGATTTTGTATAATTAATTAGTTTCAAAATTTATTTTCTTATTTCTATAACAATTTAGTTTTTTTTTTATCTAACTACTTTTGTAACGACCCTAACTTTTAAGACTTTCTTTTAGAGTCACTGCTAAATATGCATGCATTTGAGGCCATTAAGTAACATTAAAAGAAATAAATTTCGACGAAAACAAAAAATGATTTATTCGGGATCCCATAAAAATAAAGTAATTTAAAATACATGCAATTAAAAATTTGGCCTCTAGTGTCAACACAAAATAACTTAATACTCAAATCAAACATCACCTAAGAGCTAAAATATTTTTCTAAAATTTCTCTAGTTTCTAAAATGCAGAAATCATGACTTTCGTAACCCCATTGTCTTCGTAGCATGTCCCCGTCACTCGCCAAGTATGTCTTTGTCTTTACCTGAAAACATTTTTAAAAAGAAATGGTGAGTATTATAATAATACTCAGTAAGTGACCCCACTGCCCGGGTTTGAAAACATGTTGTCATAACAAATCATGGGTTTATGCGGGACCCATAAACAATAAAACATATTTCATGGTTTTTTTCTCTTCGGCTATTAGTGGAAAATTGAGACTTCATGATCCATGACCTCTTAGTTTAGGTCGACTCTAAGTCTTTCATGACTTACATAACATTAAATACATTTATACATATATATTGGAAGCTTAATTGCCACGGCCTTCGTAAGCGTTTTTATTTTATAAAATTTCTTTTCGGCCTTTAGTGGACAATTAAATTCTCCCGGAACACGGCCTCTAATTCGAGTCGACTCTAACTCATTCATAAGATATATAATAAATATTATTAGGAAGATTTCACTGCATCCTTCGCAAACATTTTCAAGAAGCACATGTTCAGGGTCCCAAATGAAATATCAACAACATTTGTGCAAAAAGTTTTGTGGCATGAACACATATAAAAAATAATAAAAATGCTCAACTTCAAAAGAACAACAACATGACATTCATGGTCTTTAAAATAAACATCAATCCAACCAGATCATGGCATTTAAAACAGATCTTTCAAACAGATCGCAACATTTATACAAAACCTTTCATAGCATTTAAAAAGGGCTTTTCAGTCCAAACATGACATTTAAATTGGACTTTTCAAACCGAACATGGCATTTAAATCGGACTTTTCAAACCGAACATGTCATTTTTCAAACAAGTCCTTAAATTCTAAATTTTAGAGTTTGGTGTGGGTTCTCTTACCTTAGCCTTCGTTATAAAATTGAAGGATTAACTCTCTCTCTCTCTAATTGCTCTCCAAACCTTGAAACAGTTCTTAACCGAATCGTGATCGGAAACTCCTCTAACTTGTGGTCACGACGTCTTCAACCCACCTATTCCAATAACGAGACAAATCAACAACATTTGGAGGCCTACATAGTAAATACTTGAAAGATCTAGCAATAATTAATTGAATTTACCACAACGGAAGCTCAAAACAGACTCGGGGATCGAAACTAACGAGTTGGCGACGGTGGCGGTGACGACGCGTCTTGTCACGTGGAGCACGTTTTTTGAATGCCCATTCGTCAATCTATCCAGAATCGGTCCTATCTCAGTCAAAATCGGACGGGAACTCCCTCAAAAGCTCGACCCAAACGTCGAACTGGTGGTTGTAAGTTTGGGCGAGAGCTGCGATTCCGACGAGGTTTGCAGGTCGACGAAGCACGAGTGTAGCAGCTCAGTTCGTTGATGCCTCGAAAGCGTTCAACGTCAGAACGGAACTCCATGGCTTCGAGCAAGGACCGACGATGACGGTTGGGCTTCAACGTAGCAGGGGACGATTGTTGCAGACCTGGGCGGCACGAAACGCGAATCCACGAGGCGTGGGTTGAACGAAAAATTGAAAAAAAAAATAGCTTCAATTGTAATGGGTGGCTACACTCATGAAGAATAATGAGAATGTGAGGTTGAAGATGGTGAATTGTAACATCCCGAAATTTTCAAGTACCTTTTATGTTGTGTTGGATTGATTTAATAGAAAATATTCAAATTGGGCCTTTAGAATATGTAATTTGATTTAGTTCTTTGTACAAACTGAGAGAATTAAAGGAATTAAAGTTTTAATTAAGCTTTAGGGAAAAATTGTGATTTAGAGAAGAAAAGGGGCAATTTGGTAATGAAGAGAAAGTTGAATTAGAGTTTATTATTTCAGTATGACACACTTTTCGAGGATCTTCTTCCTTCTCCCTCTCTATCATTCAGTTGCACGATAAGAGAGCTTCACGCCGACAACCCAGCCAGTCGACGAACTCCTCTGGTCGACTCATGCAACCGAGCCGCTCGCGACTTCGCGCCAATTTGCTTGCAACTTTCCAGTCGCCCACCACTGCCTGCAAAGGTCGACTTGCTCAGACGTTCAGCTGCTGAATGCTGGACTGTAGGAAGCCGAGCTTGGTCGTGAATATCTTGTCGTCGACGTACTGTCGCGCATCTCCGACGAGTCGAAAGTTGAAGGGATCGAATCCCGCAGCGGAAGCGATTGTTAATCGCGTGTTCGTGATTTTGTTACATAGATCTAAAACAATAACTAAATAACTACGATTAAGCATACTTATCTAATTAGGACAACACAAAAACATACCTTTGAAGAACACTTTCTTCACGTACTTCTTATCCAATGATCACGATCTCAGTAACGCGAACCCGAACCGTATGAAGATCCGTCACTAGATCTTCTCCGTTGTTCTCTAGGTGAGGGAGGAAGGTGGGTTCCTGTTAGGATGAGATGTGATGGTCTTTGAGAAGTGTGTTTCGAATTCTTTCCAACACAAAATGAGAGAACTCTAGGATTGTATGTAATTTCCTTACCCAAAGTTGCATCTTATGCAACTATTTATTGGAAAATAGGATGTAAATTACCATCATATCACTCCTTCATTCTCTCATTAGTATATAGTTAATTTGTGAATCTAATTCACATTAAAACTATATATTATATCAATCATATCACATATAATTGATATAACACCTCATATATGAAATTGAACATTTCAATTTCATTCCTAACTTTATACCCTCAATATTACCATGTTGAACCAACGGAGGGACCTAATGGACCTACAATTCATGAGCTCCAATGATATGAGATTAACTGATCAAACTCTTTGATCCTGTTAACCAATATTCATTAACTACAAGTCACTCCACTATAGACTTATAGTTGCACTCTCCTCACTTTAGATTATATTGTGTCTATTGATATAATCATTACCCATGAATCGAACCTTCACAAGTTGTTCGTAATCACAGTTGGGTCAAATTACCATTTTACCCCTGTGATTACCACTTTGTTCCTTAAGCACCATTGATTCTCTAATGAACTTCAAGTCTATGATCCTACCATAAACTCAAACCCTCTTAAGCTAGTTTAGAGGGTGGAACCCCGTTGTTCAAGACCTGGACTCAGTTCTTAAGGGAACAACCTATATAATTTCTTAGTCTAGGAATGAGTGAATTTTATCTTGCAGAGTTAAGTCCCACTACCCTACGAGGTTACATTTCTGAGAAGGTAGGCTTATTGAGTCGATTCACAGCCACTCTCACCCATACTAGTCTAAGGACAAACCCCTATAAGCGGGAGTTCTTAACTTGCTCGAGATTGGTGTCGAGTCACTAATGACCATCTATAAATTATCAGTCGTATCCTGTTAACGACGTTATACTGGTTAGACTAATAATTTACAGTTCGGTCTTGTATGAACTCTTCATACAGAATGCCCCCACTCGTATGTCATCCACATGAATGAGTTGGATTACCTCATTTGTAATAATTACAAAGTGGGACGCATCCATGGTGTTACCAGTATAAGGTTTCCAACCTCATTCTTATACCATAGACAATTTAGGTTATACTCTTGAACACAATCCAAATAGTGTCTACTACACTGATGTCCAAGATTCATTATAACCTCATTCTTAACATCCACATTTCCCACGACTCTCCATCTTCGTTATCACAAAAAAAGGTCAATCAAAATGTAAATCGGAAAAATGATATCATAAATCCATCCCAACTATATCCTCAGAGAGTATAAATAATATAGAACAAAAGCAAAAGAACATGCCCAAATCATACTTGTCATTCAATCCAACTTCCAAACCACTGTCATCTCAGCCATAATGGTTTTGCAGTACGAAAGAAACACATGGGAAGGAGAATAACTGAGATTCAAAGAAAACAACCCAAAAAATAGAAAAGAAAAACAAAAAAAAAGTGAGAGCAAAAAAGGTTTGGGAGTCTTTCAGACTGCCATGCGACCATCCCAGCAGGGCGAGCCTAGCTGAGAACGATCAACTACCGCTGCAGGACCAGAAGTCCATTGAACAGTTAATCACACGCTCTAGTCGAAGGTCGTTGAAGGCGTATGAGATTGGAGGCGAGTGAGATGGTGTCGAAGGTGGATGAGAGAATGAGATAGGCATGGGTTTGTTTCAGAAGACGAAGGTCGTGGCATGATTGTAGAAAAAGAGAAGGGGTTGTTGGTGTAAGAAAGGATTGTGAGAAGTGAATGTTTCTTAGGTAATGGGAAGAGAGTAAAGAAGGGAGTTTAGAAAGGTTGGAGAAGAAGGGAAAACGTGGATGAACATAGGAATGGAAGGCAATGGTGTGTGATGAAAATGACGATAACAGAGGCAAACCAGAGAACAGAGACACCTATCCTCGATTTCTTTCGGAAGAACAAAAAAAACGAAGGAAGAAGAATTTTTTTAAAAAAAGTTGAATTAGTCTGTCAGACCGCCATGCTGTTGAGATTTATGCCCTAAACTTGTGTAATTTTGATCAATTAAATAAAGTGTTATTTGTTTTGATAAGATTACAGTCTTGCTTTTATAAATCCAATAAACTAAGCTCCATGGTTATAACGTTTATCTTGAAATCAGTGTAGTGGACACTATTTGGGTTGAGTTCAAGATTATAACCTAAATAGTCTATGGTATAAGAATAACGTTGGAAACCTCATTCTTGTAACACCATGGATGCGGCCCACTTTGTAATTGGTACAAATGAGGTAATCCAACTCATTCATGTAGTTGACATGCGAGTGGGGGCATCCTGTATGAAGAGTTCATACAAGATCGATCACAAATTATTAGTCTAACCAAATTATAACACATCGCTAACGAGGATAAGACTAGTAATTTATAGATGGTCATTAGTGACTCGACTTGAACCTGAGCAGCAAGTTAAGAACTCCTGCTTATAGGGGTTTGTCCTTAGACTAGTATGGGTGAGAGTGGCCTGTAGCCGACTCGATAAGCCTACCTTCTCAAGGACAGAACCTCGTACGTAGCTGGGAACTTAACTGTGCAAGATGAAATTCACTCATTCCTCTCTTCGAGGAATTAGATAGGTTGTTCCCTTAAGAACCGACTCCGTGTCTTGAACAACGGGGCCCCGCCTCTATGAGGGTATGAGTCTAAGGTAGGACCTTAGACTTTTTGTTCGATAGAGGATCGGTGGTGCTTAAGGAGCAAAGAGGTAATCACGGGGTAAAACGATAATTTGACCCACCAGTGATTACTGAACAACTTTAATGAAGGGTCGACTCATGGGTAATGACTATATCGGTGGACACAATAATATCTACAATGAGGAGAGTGCAACTACAAGTCTATAGTGGAGTGACTTGTGGTTAATGAATATTGATTAAGCTGGATCAAAGAGTTTGATCGATTGATCTCACATCATTGGAGCTCATGATCCAGTAGGTCCATTAGATCCTCAGTTGGCTCAATATGGTAATATTGAGGGTATAAAGTTAGGAGTGAAATTGAAGTGTTCAATTTCATACATGAGGAGTTATATCAATTCTATATGATATAATTGATATAATATATAGTTTTAATGTGAATTAGATTCATATATAAACTATATACTAAAGAGAGAATAAAGGAGGGGTAGGATGGTCATTTCCATCCCAATCCCCTATATATATGGTTGCATGAGATGCAACAAGGTTAAGTGTTGTTCATAGAATTACAAGCCCTCTCTTGTTGTGTTGTTGGAAGAGTTCTAAAACACACATCTCTCACAAAAACCTCACCTCTCCTAAAGGGAACCCACATTCCTCCCTCACCTAGAGAACAACGGAGAAGATCCGGTGGTCGTGTCTTCATACGTTGGAGTTCCTGTTGCTGAGATCGTGATCGTGGGAGAGAGGAGCACTTGAAGAAAGGTTCTTCAAAGGTAAATTCTTGTTGTCCATTCTGTTATATATGCTTAATCTAGTTTTTCATGTTCTAGAATTTATCGTCTTAACTAAATCAAGAGCACACGATTAACAATCGCTTCCGCTGCGGGGACTTCGATTCCCTTCACATGCGACCATCCTAGCAGGGCGACGCCTGACTGAGAGAGAAAAATAAAAAATGAATTTAAAATGTGTTTTAATAAAATAATATTAAAGTGAAAATATTGCCAAAAGAGCCTATCAAACAAGGTACGTTTTGCCCATGAACCTACAAAAGGATCAGTTACTGGAGTGTTGCGCTTCTCAGGGCCCTTTGAGTCAGAGCAACCGGCCAAGTGGCGATCCATCACCGGAGAAGAGTTGAGTTGTGCTTACTTACTTATTACGATTACGCAGCTCACTAATGGCTTTGAATGAGTCGAGTCGAGGGTGGAATTCTTCTTCGGAAAGATGAGTTGCTTGCCCGAGCTATCTTAAAGTAAAGCTCTCTAGCCCTATCTATACAGATAGAATAGATCTTTTCATGGATAGTCTTAGATACATTCATTCCATTGATTCTGATAAAATACAGGATTTCCAATCCTAGCAGGAAAGGGAGGGAAACAGATACTCAATTTAAAGTGAGTAAACAGAATTCCATACTCGATCTCATAGATACATATAGAATTCTATGGAATGCCGTATTCGATGAAAGTCGTATGTACGACTTGGAGGGAGATCTTTCATATCAATAATTAAAAAATAAAAATATATTATTTTTAATAAAAATATGTGGTAGATCAACTTTTCATTAGAAATTAACGGAAAAGTTGACATAAGGACCAAATGTGCTACTTAATGCAAACCTAAGGAGTAAATTTGTTGAGTTTGAAAACTCAGGGACCAAAAGGAAACCAAATGCAAAACTGAGGGACCAAAAATGTATTTTGCCCATTAAATTATTCACAAATGCATGAAAATATCTAACATTTTGTTTATATGTTAAAATATCCATGAAGTAAATGTAAAAGAATTATGGATAGTAAAGTTTTTTCGAATAATTTAGAAAAAGTAAAATGATAAAAGTAAATTTTTATATAAAAACATAATTTTTTTTAAAAAGAGAGATTAAATAATTTAAAAAGAAATTAAAAAGTCATAAAATATCACAAACATCAAACAAGCTTAAAACATGTCAAAATCAAGTATCTCAAAACCATGGAGTCTAAGGAATTTGAGAAGGTGTTCTCTTCTTTCCCATTATGTTATTCTCCATTCAAATAATAACTCCCTTTTTTCCTTCTATTTTGTTTTAATTCCATTTAACAATTCATAATGAGAATTGAATCAAGTAGAGAGTAGAGATGTCTACGGGGTAGGGCGGGGTCGGGGAATGGCTCCCCGTCCCCGTCCCCGCCCCCCATTTCATTCTCCGTCCTCGCAAAATTTCTCATTTAATTTCGCGGGGAATGGAGCGGAGATTTCCTGCAGGGAATTCGCGGGTATCGGGTTCCCCGCAGGGAATAATTCCTCGTTTATAATTTTATTTTTGTTAAATTGTATTAACTAATTTCTTTTTTTTTGAAAATTTATATTTAAATGGTTAATTATTCTTTAGAAATTTCTAGTTAAGAGACATTTTTTCAATTTTCATAGAAAATAAAATTATATTTAATAAATTTTTTGACTTATGGTGTATTAGATGTATAAAAATATATATATTTAAAACTAAATAAATTAATCGGGACGGGGACGAGGTCGGGGTCGGGGACGGAGAATGTATTCCTCGTCTCCGTCCCTGTTTAGCCAATGGAGAAATTTTATCCCCGCTCCCTCCCCCGTTCCCCGCCTAAACTGGGATTTCCGCCCCCGCGGGAAAAATTGACATCTCTAGTAGAGAGTAGAAGAAAGAGAGAGAAACAAACAAAAACTTGTGTTTCAAACTAAAATGTGTGTGCCCACACAAGAAACCATATATTAACACATGGAGAATTTGAAAAATCGAGTAAAACTTCTCTATTGTTTTGTACGGTGCAACAACTTTCTTCACTAAATCGAGCCTTCATGGTGACTGAAATTGCGACAACCTGTTTTTTTCAATCATTCTTAAATCTTCAAATCTTGAAACTTTCATGTCTTGCTTCAAGTCATCATTATAAAAACGTTAATCTCTCACATCACTGCTCTGACAATACAATCCTCCATTATATAACGTTATAGATTGACCTTTCATAACTATTTTGTCTGTTCATATTTCTAACTTTTTTAGATATATATATATCTTTTCGTTTCTTTAAAACTGAATTGGAAATTGAACCATATTGATTATAATTATAATTTTAGAATTGGAAATTAAAAAAGACGAAAGATTTACTCTGGAATATAAATTTAATTGGAATGAATTTCATTTTCAAGAAGACATCAATTAATTATAATAGAATAAATGCTCAATTGATCATTGTAGGATTTGAGAAGTTTTGTTTTTAATAAATATTTGAGAAGTTTTGATTGTTGCACATGAGTTTTGATGGTTATTGTTTTTAATAAAGATTTGAGAAATTTTGATTGTTGCACCTGAGTTTTGATGGTTAATAATCCCATGAAATGAGATTATTTTTAGCATTTTCCATTGCTTATTAGAAAGAAAGGAGAGGAAGAAGATAGGTTGTTGTTCGTTCGTGCTGCTGCTACATCAATCTTCAGTCAACCCTTGTTTCTTCTTTTCTTCTCATTTTTATAGTTTGCTTTCTTCTTACCTTAGCTTAGATTGTTTTGAAAAACTTGTTAGTTAAGTTTTTTCTTATAATTTCAACTCTCTCTTCAGCATGCGGATGATCTTTAGACTCTTTGTTCTTGAATTCTCTGTAAAAACCATGAGCTAATTGTTTAAGTTGGAATTTATGGAATGAAACTCTAGTTTTGAAGTCTTTTGTTGGAGCATTGTGTATTTGTGTAGATTGTTTATGGGTGTTTTGTCGTTTAATGTTCTTCTTAAGATTGATCACCTTAGGAATGAATTCTAGTTTGTTTTAATTCTGAAAAGGTTAAAATGAATGGAAAAAGCATAGGCAATGCAAGTGAGTCTTTGTCTTGAAAAAGAAAAGGTTCCAAAGGTATAGACATATGCTTTTGGCTTGTAAGCTTAGGGAAATTTGAGTTAATTTGATGTTTGAAAGCTGGGTTTTTATAGACATATGTAATACTCTGTTTTTAAGCTAAAATTCAAAGGTTAGAAATGATTTTCAGAATTTTTATGTACTTTCCTGTTTCTGCACAGTATGGCAGTATGACAACATTGTGGTAACATTGCTACAGCACTAGACAACAGAATTTAGAAGTTCATTTCCATAAATTCCAACGCTTTGATCATTTCATTCTCAGTTTGTTTATTGTCCAGTTGTGTTATTTATCGCTCTTAGATAGCTAGTTATCTTCTCTCTTGTACCAAACTCGTTTTAGTTGCTTTTGGAGTTATTTAGAAGCTTTATGAATAGTTTAACTTTACTCAATTTCGTCATTTTCACTGACTTTAGTCCCTGTGGGATCGACCTTGTTTACCAATTACTACCTACGATTACGTATGCTTGCGTAGTGAGTTTTTGCACAACAAGTTTTTGGCGTCGTTGCCGAGGACTATTTGTTTGTGAATTTTGTGAATTTGAGTACTTTTCTTTGTTGTTTTTAGTTTTAGTTAACCCTCACAAATTTTTATTGGTTACTTGTGTATCGTGTTAGGTGCTGAACTTCTTTTATGAACGAGGAGCACGATCTTGAATTGCAATCTCTTGATCTCGAAATCGAACGTACATTTCACCGGAGAAGAAGGGAACAAAGAGGACGAGCAGAAGTTGAAGGTATGGTTGAACCACCGCTGAGAATTGATAATAATGGTGGTGCTAGAGCAGTGGAAGATGAGAGAGATCGGGTTATTCGAGAATATGCGATGTCGATTCGATTAGGGATTATGCCACGAGAAATAGAGGCACCACATTTTGAACCAAGCGGTCATGTTTGAGATGCTTGACCTACACGAGCGATTTGAAGTACGCCAATGAAGGATCCTCACTTACATCTCCAGTTATTCATGAGTGTATGTAAGTCTTTTGTAATCAGAGGGGTAAGTGAGAACACTCTCAGGTTGACGTTTTTCCCTTACTCACTAAGAGGGAAAACACTTGAATGGTTGAACACAATACCACCTAAAGCTATCACGAGCTGGAATGAGTTGGTGGAACAGTTCTTGATAAAATATTTCTCACCCACTAAGACTGCAAAGCTCAGGAGTGAAATTACTTCATTTCAGCAACAAGATGATGAGTCTCTGTATGAAACATGGGAGAGGTTCAAAGAGTTACTTCTTAAATGACCGAACCATGATATTCCCTACGACAACCAGATGCAGACTTTCTATAATGGGTTGAATATCCACACGAGGATGGTAGTTGATGCCTCAGCTAGAGGAGCATTGTTGTCAAAGACATACAATGATGCATATGAGATTCTGGAGAAGATTGCGAAAAACAACTATCAGTGGCCAACATCACGCCTTAACCCAACTCGCCAGGTGGCAGTGGTGCAGGATGCAAGTGCAGTGAATTTGGCAGCACAGATTGCTACCCTTACCAATTCCCTGAAGTCAATGAATATGGGTTCAGGAAATCAGTTTGGGCCACCAGTGTCAGTTTCCTGTGTGTATTGTGGAGAGGGCCATACTTTTGATGTTTGCAAATCCGGCGTCAGTGAACTATGTAGGGTACAACAAGAACTTCAACCCCTACTTGAATACATATAACCCGGGATAGAGGCATCATCCAAACTTTGCATGGAACAATCAAGGAGTTGGGCCTTCGAATCAGCAAGTGAGACCTCCAATACCTCCAGGATTTCAACAACAGGGATATCCTCAGCAGATTTTGCAAAATCCTAAGGTACAGACTCAAGAGCCCATATCCTCGTTAGAAACATTGTTGAAAGAGCACATGGCTAAAACTGATGCCATAGTGTAGAGCCAAGCTGCAACAATTAGAAACCTAGAGAATCAAATGGGTCAACTAGCCTCAGCCTTAAACAATAGAGCCCAAGGTACCTTGCCTAGTGATACTGAGGATCCAAGAGGCAAGGGTAAGGAAACTTGCAAGGCGGTGCAGCTTCGGAGTGGGAAAGAGTTAGAGGAGCTCAAACCCAAGGCTCCTAAGGGAAAAGAGCCCACTTCAATCCAAATCAATAGTGAAAGTGGCAAGCAGACACAAGGAAATGTGGTAACATTCCCGCAACATCAGACTGAGATAGAGCAGACAAAAGAAAATGTGGCAACAGTGCCACCACATCAGAAAGCAGAACAGAAAACTGTTGCAGCATTGCCACAAGTACAACCAGTCGAGCAGGTAGTTTTGAGACCACCACCACCGTTCCCTCAGCGTTTTCAGAAGAAGTAGCAAGATGAACAATTTGATAAGTTTTTGGACATTTTAAAGGAGCTGCACATCAACATCCCCCTAGTGGAAGCCTTGAAACAAATGCCCAACTATGCGAAATTCATGAAAGACATTTTGACTAAAAAAAGGAGGTTGGTAGAGTTCGAGATCATGCGACTTACTTGAATGTTCATCCATTGTCCAACAGAAAATCCCTCAGAAGTTAAAAGATCCAGGGAACTTTACCATACCATGCACCATTGGGAATACATATTGTGGGCAAGCCTTGTGCGATCTAGGAGCTAACATCAACTTGATGCCTATGTCCATCTTTAAAAGACTTGGCATTGGAGAGGCAAGACCCACCACAGTCCTATTACAGCTAGTTGATCGATCAGTGGTCTATCTAGAGGGTAAGATAGAGGATGTGTTGGTAAGTGTGGATAAGTTCATCTTTCCTGCAGATTTTATTATACTTGACTATGAGGCTGATAAAGATATCCCGATCATCCTTGGGCGACCTTTCTTAGCCACAGGGAGGACACTCATTGATGTGCAGAAAGGGGAGTTGACAATGAGAGTCAATGATCAAAGGATAACGTTCAATCTTTTTAATTCTTTACATTTCTCTAGTGATGTCGAGGAGTGTTCTCTTGTGCATGTTTTAGACACAACAATGGTAGAAAGTTGGCATGAATAATCAGTTGGATCAAATGAATTTGTTGGAGATGAGAATGAAGCTGACTCTGATGAAAGAGGAATGATTGCTCATGTGGGTGCCAAACAGTATGGTGGTGGGAATCGAAGCCAGTTTGAATCATTGGGGCTTGCAGAGAAAACGTTTCTTGCAATCAAACCATCAGTTGAAGAACCACCTACTTTGGAGCTTAAACCACTTCCCACACATTTGAAATATGCATACCTAGGGAAGAATGACACTTTGCCAGTATTCATATCGTTAACCTTGAGTGGAGAATGTGAGCAAAAGTTGCTAGATGTGTTGAAACAGCATCAGAGAGCAATTGGGTGGTCCATAGCAGACATAAAAGGCATTAGTCCATCGATATGCATGCACAAATTCGTGCTGGAGGATGCTTGTTCAAATTCAGTTGAGCATCAGAGGCGGCTTAACCCTGTGATGAAGAAGGTGGTGCGAAAAAAGATTATTAAGTAGCTTGATGCAGGTATCATCTTTCCTATCTCTGATAGTACATGGGTAAGCCCGGTTCAGTGTGTGCCAAAGAAGGGCGGGATCACAGTGGTAGAAAATCTGAATAATGAATTGATCCCAACAAGAACAATCACAGGGTGGCGAGTTTGCATGGACTATAGAAAGTCGAACAAAGTAACGAGGAAGGACCATTTTCCCTTGCCCTTTATTGATCAATTGCTGGACAGGCTGGCAGGAAAGGAGTACTATTGCTTCCTCGATGGGTACTCGGGGTATAATTAGATTACGATTGCACTGGAGGATCAGGAGAAGACTACCTCCACTTGTCCTTACGACACATTCGCATTTCGGCGAATGCCCTTCGGGTTATGCAATGCTCCCGCAACTTTTCAACGATGCATGATGGCGATCTTCAATGACATGGTGGAGAAAACACTAGAGGTATTTATGGATGACTTTTCTACCTTTGGTGAAACTTTTTATGTGTGTTTGTTTAATTTGCAGGATATTCTCAAACATTGTGAGGAGACCAACCTAGTCCTCAATTGGGAAAAATGTCACTTCATGGTTCATGAGAGAATAGTTTTGATGCACAAAATATCAAAAGTGGGAATTGAAGTGGAGAAAGCAAAGATCGAGGTCATTGAGAAGATGTCTCCACCTACCACAGTGAAAGGAGTTAGAAGCTTTCTAGGACATGTAGGATTCTACAAGAGGTTCATTAAAGACTTTTCAAAGATTGCAAAGCCTCTCTGCATGCTTCTTGAGCATTCCAAGCCTTTTGTTTTTTTATGAAGATTGTGAGAAGGCGTTCGTGAGCTAGAAGAGAGCATTAGTGTCTGGTCCAGTAATTGTTGCTCCTGATTGGTCCTTACCCTTTGAAATGATGTGTGATGCAAGCGATTTTGCAGTAGGGGCAGTCTTGGGTCAGCGTAGAGGCAAGATCTTCCACTCAATTTATTATGCCAGTAGAACCTTGAATGAGGCCCAAATCAATTACACTACCACTGAGAAGGAGTTGTTAGCAGTGGTTTTCGCATTTGATAAGTTCAGGGCATATTTGATAGGCACAAGGGTCATAATTTTTACTGATCATTCTACAATAAAGTATTTGATCTCGAAGAAGGATTCGAAGCCTAGACTGATTCGCTGGATACTCTTGCTGCAAGAATTTGACTTAGAAATCAGAGATAGGAGTGGGACACAGAACCAAGTTGCTGATCACTTGTCCAGACTCCATGTGAATAGTGAGACACACCACCACGAGCCTATCAATGAGACATTTCCTGATGAACAACTCCTTAGAGTGACTAAGTGTAAGCCCTAAACCCTATTCTCTTTTATCATTGAGCACTCGTTCATGATGTTTTGAAATATGCAAAATTGTATAGGTTGCACTAAACGATGTCGTGATCGAATTTGGGAATCTATTGAATTTGGAGCTACAATGTGTCTAAACTTCATAAAGGGATAGGTAAACATTGAAATAAGCATATTAAAAGTTTCATTGAAGTAAGTTCAAATCATTAGCAATTTGGAGAAGTTTTAGGTGCATCATGTATTGAATGGAAGATCATATGTCTCACAGGACTTGGGATAAGTTGGCTAAATGCTTAGGGTTTCTTTACACACTTATTTTGGTGTTTTAAAAAAAAAAAAAGAAAAATGAAGTGAAGGATAAAAGGAAAACAAGGAAGGAAAAAAGCTCAAGCCATTTTGGTTTGGTTTGCTTTAAAAATAATGAAGAAAATGAAATGAAATGAATGGATATAATATTGTGTTTTGTTTTGTTTAGGAAATAAAAGAAAAGAAAAGAAAGAAAGGGATAAAGGAAAGGAAAAGAAAAGGAAAAAGAAAAGAAAAAGCAAAAGGGAAAAAGACAAACTTTGCCTCCTTGGTTTATAAAATGACTTTATCTTCTCCATTTTCTTCTTCATTTATCAAAACCAAGCTGAAATTTCGTGGGAGAAGGAGAAAGGAAGAAGAAGGAAGCCATTTTTCATAACTTGGAGCTGTAGTTGCAGAAGAAAGGAGAAGAACTCAAGGGGATTCTTTATTGCAGCAAGGAGATCAACTCAGACCAGTTATGATGTTTTGGTCTTTTCGAGCTCAAAAAGAAGAGGTAAGAGTTGAGTTTTTGATACATGAAAGTTAACTCAATTTGGAACAAAGTTTGTGAAGGAAGCTCGAACTAATACTGAAGTTAACTTACTGTTTTGTGAAGAGGAAGACAGAAGACAGAATTTACTGTCAAATCTGGGAAGTCTCTGATGTTTTGGTTGTTATGATCTGTATACTTGGAGTTAGAAGCTCTAATTGGTATGGTTAGAAAGCTTATTCAATTTCCTACAAGTTTCGTGAAGGAATCGTGAGAAGAAAATGATTGGAAGATGTTGTAATCTTCAGGTTAAGTTTCGGGTTGCAGCAGGAAGTGAAATCTGGAACAGCAGCAGATTCATTTTAGGGGTTAAGCTACTGAGGTAATTTCTAACCAATACGTTAGGAATCTCATTTTCATGTCTTCATAAGAGTTTTAGAGGGTTCAAAAAGGAAGAGTTTGGTATAAAGTACATTCTTTTTGGATAAGTAATGAAGAAGTTATGGCTGTCTGAAAACAGGGCAGAAAATCTGAAAATGCTGGAATTTTGGAAGTGTGTTTTCTTGCAAGTTTTAAGGTCAAAAATCATGAGCTCAAGGTTCTAATGATTGATTTGACTTGTTTGACAGGCCAAGAGCAAATAGGTCAAGTTTACAAGCCAAGGTTCCAATTCTAATACTGTGAGTGACTCTATCTTAGAACTATGTTTGACCTATGTTTTTCTTCATGAACATAAGTGTTGATAATTACATCTTGTTTGAACTAGTTGTGAATGGCTTCATGGAGTTTTCTAACATAAAGTTCATGATGGAACCTAAGCATGCTTTGAATTAGTTGTAACTATAAATCAAAGTATGGAAACTAAATTATGAAAGTATGCTTTCCTTTAGAGAATGTTTTGTGTAAATCCACTTGGGAACATGTTTAGATGATAATATGAAATTGTCAAGAAATCGTTGTATGTGTTATAAAGACTTGATTTCCATGGTAAACAAGTTATGCCCTTGATTTGATTAACCCCTAATACTTGAAGGACATTCGAGAAGGTACTTGGGGGTAATGAATCATGATATCCCGATCTTGAAGGACAATGAGAAGGTATCCTGAAAGTAAATGGTTTTACCTAAATCTTGAAGGACAATGAGAAGGTATTTGGGTAGTAAATGGTTTTACCTTAATCTTGAAGGACATAGAGAAGGTATTAGGGAAAACCAAACGACAAAGGTATTCCACGTGCACGTGAGAGAGAGAGAGAGGTATGGACCTTATTGGAATAAATGTAACTCTACCACCTATATGGTTTGATGTGGTATCATGTCATGTGTTTTATTATTATGAGCTTCCATATTATTGATCTATCTACCCTCGATAATTTAGTACATTTGAGTTTTGTGCTATGCACAAGTGGTGACTTAAAACACAGTAAATTGGAAGCATGGTTTGTTTATGTTTACAAACAAATGTTAAGCTATGTTCTACTTATAATCTGCCATTATTATGATTCACTGTGAGCTTATAATGTTTTAAAGGTAGACACTCACCGAGCTTTTTAGCTCATTCTTTCAATGTTTTCAAACCTTTTCGGTGTAGAGATCGAGCTCTCTGGTACCGACATCCTGCCATAGTCTGCTGGAAGTTCATAAATTGTTAGTTTGTACGTGGGTTGGTGTTGTATAGAAAGTCGTTATGTAGCTATAGAAGTCTTGTACATTAGCGGTTGTATAAACAATGAGTTGTCTTGTGTTGTTTTGATGCACTTGACTTTTAGTTTCCAAGAGAGACTTATGAAGGGTTTCTCCTTGTGTATGTTTAATAGTTGTCCAGTTCTACTGTGTGTTATGTTAAAATGTTCCCTATGCAAACATAGTATGTTTATCAGAATACTGAAGTCGTAGTATTGTTAAGAGGTAAACAATGTCTGTTGGTTTCACGCCGCCTTTCGGGCTAAGTAGCAGGTAGTTCAAGAGGGGGTGTGACACTAAGTATCTCCCTTGGTATGCAGATCTAGTGAACTATTTGGTAAGTAGACTTCTACCTCCTGGGCTGAGTCAACAAAAGCTGAAGAGAATTATGCACGAGGTGAGATACTATTATTGGGATGAACCATTCCTCTACAAGAAGTGCGTTGACCAAATTTTGAGGAGATGTATTCCTGAAGAAGAAGTTCAAAAGATTCTTCACCATTGTCATGCAACTCCATGTGGTGGCCATTTTGGTGGGGCTCGAACAGCAACTAAAGTGTTGCAATCTGGATATTTCTGGCCTTCACTTTTCAGAGACGCCCACCAGTTTGCTAAAAGCTGTGATAGTTGTCAGAGGGTGGGGAATATTTCACAGAGACATGAAATGCCCTTGAACAACATTTTCGAGGTCGAGCTCTTCGATGTGTGGGGGATAGACTTCATGGGTCCTTTCCCACCTTCTCATGGGAACCTTTATATCCTGTTGGCAGTGGACTATGTGTCCAAGTAGGTCGAAGCAATCGCTACACCATCCAATGACTCCAAAGTGGTAAGCAAGTTTCTAAAAAAGAATATTTTTACACGTTTTGGGACACCGAGAGCACTCATAAGTGACGAGGGGACCCATTTTGGAAGTAGAATGCTTGAATCAATGCTAGCCAAATATGGGGTCAAACATAAGGTAGCTACTGCCTACCATCCTCAGACAAGTGGGCAAGCTGAGGTGTCGAATCGAGAGATAAAGAGAATTCTGGAGAAAATGGTGTGTGCATCACGCAAGGACTGGTCAATAAAGCTAGATGATGCTTTGTGGGCATACCAGACAACATTTAAAACGCCCATAGGTATGTCACCTTATAGGCTTGTGTTTGGTAAGGCATGCCATTTGCCTTTGGAACTCGAACACAAAGCCTATTGGGCCCTCAAGGAACTAAATTTTGACCTCCAAGCATCAGGACATGAGAGGAAGTTACAACTTGTGGAGCTTGAGGAGCTAAGGCACTTTTCCTATGAAAATGCCAAACTTTATAAGGAAAAGACCAAGGCTTGGCATGACAGTCACATCCTTTCGAGAGAACTCCTACCAGGGCAACATGTGCTTCTTTTTAATTCACGTTTGAAGTTGTTCCCAGGCAAGCTGAAATAAAGATGGTCAGGACCCTTTCAGATTGTGAGTGTTTCCCCATATGGAGCAGTAGAGCTTCTAGATGAAAATTCAGGAAATACTTTTAAAGTGAATGGTCAACGGGTTAAGCACTATTGGGGAAGCACCATTGATAGAGGGAAGGTGTGTGTGTTGTTTGAAGATGAAAAATGAGCGAAAAAGAGTCAGGCTGAGGACTTAAAACCAAGCGCTTGATGAGAGGTCACCCATGAGAGTAAACTTTTTTTTAGTTTATTTTTGCTTTAGTTGAGTGATTTTTGTTTTACTTTGTTTTGTTGTTCGTTGGTTTGAGTTTTCTTTAGTAGGGGTACTTGTTACCTTTTTATTTATGAGCTTTTGGTAGTTATTTGGTTTCAGGTGGAGAAATGAGCAAAGAAAAGCAGAACTGACAGACCTGCATTTTTTTCGTCCAGTTATGGTAGCAATGTGGTAGCATTGTTGATACGCTACAACATGGGTCTCTAGTAAGTTTGTTCAATGTGATAGCAATGCTACAACATTGTCACCACATTGAAGCAGAGGGGATTTTTTCGACAAAGGTCAAAACGGTAGCGTTTTGTTAAAAATAAAATAAAATAAAATAATTCTGATTTTTTTTAAGGCTGAACGACAACGTTTTGTTTTCTTTTTTTTCTTCTTCCCTGTCCTTATTTTTTTTAAAAAAAAAACAACGTTCGATTGCACTAATCTTTCCCTTCACCTTCATTTCTCTTTTCTTCGTGTGTTATCGAGCAAGAGCCGTGAAGATCTCCTTGCCATTGTCGTTGTTTCAGACGACAAGATATTTATCTTCGGCCGAGAAGTTTGTGTAGGCGTTCGAATCGAAAAGTGCAACCTCTGTTTGTTGTAGACCGAAGCTAGGGTTCATCGGTTGCCTTTGTCGAGTGCAACCTCTGTTTCAAGTTGGCTACCTTCGCGTTTGCTTGCCAGTATTCGCACCAAAGGAGCTCGTCGACACCCCTTTTCAAGTTGGCTGTGTGAGGAACGTTCAGATTATTGGACAGAGAAGAAACTATCGTCTATTAAGGTGGTTAAAGTTCAGTTCGTGTTGGGGCAAGAGAAGCTTGCATCTTCTTTTGCTCGATTCCTTTTGCAAGTTAGTTGCGGTGGTGGTGCATCCTTTTTGAGCTGGAATTGAGGTATTTTGCTTTATACAGATTTTTTTGGAAGCCTTGTTCTCCGATTCTGCCTTGTGAAGCTCAGTGTTATAGTGTTGTTGCATTGCCTTTTGTGTGTTGTTTGGAGCTCTGCTTTTGAGCGGACAATGTTATCTGGGGTGTTTCTTTTGAAAAAAAAGGGAAGCAAAAAGAAGCAAAGGGCAGTAGCTTCGTTTAAAAAAAAAAGACAATCAGAGCAGAAAACTCTTGAAAGAATGCCTCTCAAGTCTCGTTCCAAAGCTAAAGCCACTAATTCTAAAGCAGCCGAGGCTTCTAGTCATCCAAATCGTGCAGATAATGTGCCTACATTTCCTTCCCCAAAGGCTGAAGCTGCATTTGCAGTAATCTCAACAAGACAACCCTACATTGAAAAGGGTTTCATATACTCCCAAGGTGAAAATTATGGGCTCCCTAAGTTTGTTGCCGAGCCCATAATAGAGAGAAATTGGCAGCACTTCTGTTCTCAGCCCGTGAGACTGATCTTTCCATTAGTGCATGAGTTTATGGTAAATTTCAGTCATGCCACGAGTGAAGGAGTGTTGGTAAGGGGGAAACGTGTTCCATTTACTGCCATTCACATTAATGAGTCATTTCAGCTCCCAGATTTTTAGGATCAGTATGGCCTGTGGAAGGGGCCCCCAACAGAGAGTAGAAGGCAGAGGGCGTTGAGAAAGCTCACAGTGCGCGACTCTGAATAGATTGTATTACCCCAGGGAGCACACACATGTTGGAGAAAGGCCCTTAAACCAAACCAGCGCGTTTGGTACCATTTCCTTCACACCAAGCTCATGCCAACCACACACGATAACATCGTTTCAGAAGAGAGAATGTTGCTGCTCTATGCTTTGGTCAAGGGCAAGACAATTAATGTTGGGAGGGTCATTTATGAGTAGCTCATGGAAGCCACTTCAAAGAGCAAAGGCAAATTGTTCTTTCCTGCATTGATCACTGAGTTATGTATCCAAGCTGAGGTGCCCATCATTGGATCTGAGGTGAGATTGTTGCAAAAACAGGGGCCATAGGATCAGCTTGCATTGCACGACTGCTTCGTGAGGATGTGGCCCCTGTTGAGCAGCCTATGGGTGCCCCCACTCCAGGAACAGATAGGGGAGCCGAGCATCAGCTTCTCATTCATTGGGAGGTGCAGGAGATTAAGGTGAGGCAAGAGCAGATGCATGGTATGCTGGTTTCATTTGCATCTTACACTCGTGATCGAGATAGGGCACTGCACGCAGCCATGCGCCGAGCCTCCAAGAGACCTATCCCGACATTCCCTGAGTTTCCTGGAGAGATTTTGAGAGGTTGGGAGCATGCGGATGCTGGAGAGAGCTCTCGAGAGCAAGTTGTTGATGCTGAGGATGATGAGGAGTAACAGTGAGGGGAGTTATCCTTTCCTTTCATTTTCTCTTCTTGTTTGTTTTTTTTGTATGTGCTCCTGTTTCTTGCTTAATCTAGCCTTTCTTTTTTTTTTTTTGTATTATCTATGGCGGTTGTTGTGTGGACACAACGTGTCTTGAAGTTTGGGGGTTGATGCATGTTTTTGGTTGTTGTTGTGGTGAAAGGTGGTGTTGCATCTCTCTGTTTAGACATTGCTTGTGTTGGCCTGTGGTTGGATTGTATCTCTGTCTGTCTGGTTGCTTGTTGTTTTGTTTATATGTTGTTGTTGCTGGTTAGGTGCCTCCTGTTGGTTAGTTTATTACTGATGATGACACTTTAGACTCTCACCTTATACTTGCATATAACACTTTAAGAGTGACAAATGAATGATTGAGTTAAAGTAGCCTTCACACTTAAGTCTTAGCTATCGAGCTTGTAGATTCTAAAATGTTTTATAGTCTTAAAGAGAGCTTAGGGGCTAAAGTGAGTTGGCATGGTATCTTGAATTAAGTCTAAGGCTTCTTGAGTGTGTTGTTATTATCTTTTCTTTGTAAAGCCAAAGTTTGGGGGAGGTCAAATCTAAAAAAAAAAAGAAAAAAAGGATACTCCTCTGTCTCTTGTGACTTAGTAAACCGGGACTAGACATGACACCCATGCTTAGTTTTGAGTCAAACGGTCACGGTGGATATGAGTATGCAAAAGCAACCAATCTATGTGATAGTACTCGTTGTTAGGCGTCTTCATCACCAATGTTGGCGTTTAAATCAAAGGTACAAATGACTAGAAAGGTTCCCTTGAAAAAAAAAAGAAAAAAATAAATGAAAGCAAAGAAGAAAAAAAAAGAGAAAAAAAAGAGAGATTGATCTCCCGTTGTTTTCCTTCATTATGTTCTTGATGAAAGAATTGTATTCTCTTTATGAAAAAAAAAAAGTAGAGTCAATTGGTTTTACATTTTGAACTTGTTGTAAACTTTAGTCTCTTGGATAGACTCCGTGTTAGGTCATTTAACACCCATTAAACTAAGTTCTATGATTTAAGCTTTAGAACAACTTAGATGATACAAGTGAGTGAGCTAAGACCTTGCACATACACACTTAAGGGTTACTTTAACTTGTGAACGATTTTGTCATACCTTGTTTGTGTTTATGTCTGTGAATTGTGAGAGTCTATCTGAAGGCTTGATAATCTTAACCTCTATGGCACCTAGCTAGTCGTTTGTTTGTTGTGATGGTTGTTAGTGCATCAATCGAGGACGAGTTATGAGATAAGTTTGGGGGTGTGATAATCCCATGAAATGGGATTATTTTTAGCATTTTTCATTGCTTACTTTCACCCAAAATTGAGTTGTGTGGATGTTTTGTTCGTCTTTGTTAATGTGTTGTTCATTGAATGTTTGGTTTAGTAAGTTTAGTGTTAGTTGTCCATTTCCTTGTTTGGTTAGGTTAAATTTAATGTTTTGTGCTTTGTTGTTTTGTTGAGTTGCTTGTTTGTTGTTTGTTATGTTGGGCTTTGAGTTTTGCTACTGTTTGTTGTGTTTTGCTGTGTGATGTAGGAAGAAATTGAATGTTGTAGCAGCAATGTCACAGCATTGCTGCAACACTGCTTTCATCGATGTGGTAGAAATGTCATAGCATTACTTCGGGACGAATTAGTCAAATGTGGGGACCACATTTCAGGATGACATAATCATTGGGCTGAAATGCTATTTTTCAAGTGGCTGCTGGTTTTTTAGAGAAAAGAGAAGAATGGGAGGACTTGGGGTGCAAAAATAAAAGAAAACAACCTACCCTAATTTGGAAAGGAGGAAAATCGATCATTGCGGGGTTTTTTTTATCGAGAAAGAAGGGAGAGGAAGAAGATAGGTTGTTGTTAAATCAAATCTTTACTTTGCTACATCAATCTTCAGCCAACCCTTGTTTCTTCTTTTCTTCTCATTTTTATAGTTTGCTTTCTTCTTACCCTAGCTTAGATTGTTTTGAAAAACTTGTTAGTTAAGTTTTTTCTTGTAATTTCAACTCCCTCTTCAGCATGTGGATGATCTTTAGACTCTTTGTTCTTGAATTCTCTGTTAAAACCATGGGCTAATTGTTTAAGTTGGAATTTATGGGATGAAACTCTAGTTTTGAAGTCTTTTGTTGGAGCATTGTGTATTTGTGTAGATTGCTTATGGGTGTTTTGTCGTTTAATGTTCTTCTTAAGATTGATCACCTTAGGAATGAATTCTAGTTTGTTTTAATTCTGAAAAGGTTAAAATGAATGGAAAAGGCATAGACAATGCAAGTGAGTCTTTGTCTTGAAAAAGAAAAGGTTCTAAAGGTATAGACATATGCTTTTGGCTTGTAAACTTAGGGAAATTTGAGTTAATTTGATGTTTGAAAGCTGGGTTTTCATAGACATATGTAATACTCTGTTTTTAGGCTGAAATTCAAAGGTTAGAAATAATTTTCGGAATTTTTATGTAATTTCCTGTTTCTGCACAGTATGGCAGTGTGACAACATTGTGGTAACATTGCTACAACACTAGACAACAAAATTTAGAAGTTCATTTCCATAAATTCCAACGCTTTGATCATTTCATTCTCAGTTTATTTATTGTCCAGTTGTGTTATTTATCGCTCTTAAATAGCTAGTTATCTTCTCTCTTGTACCAAACTCGTTTTAGTTGCTTTTGGAGTTATTTAGAAGCTTTAAGAATAGTTTAACTTTACTCAATTTCGTCATTTTCACTGATTTTAGTCCCTGTGGGATCGACCTTGTTCACCAATTACTACCTACGATTGCATATGCTTGCGTAGTGAGTTTTTGCACAACAATGGTTGTGCAGGAAATTGAAAAGTTAGGAACAATTTCAAGTATTTTGCAATTGAACAAATGGTGCATGGTAGTTCATTGAATTTAATATTTATTATTAGGAAGAAAAGAGAGTAAAATTGGAACCTAAAAGAACTAAACAAACTATTTAAGTGTTAAACTATTTAAATACAAAAAAAAATTATTAATTAAGGGGGTGTATTAATTATTTTATCTCAACTTAATAATTTAATATGAATAATAGAGGAATAATCAATGAAGGGTCATATTTGAAATTATAAAATTATCCATTGGACAAAATAGCTAAAAACTGTTTCTTCTTCTTAACCACTTTTTAAAGATAGTAAGATATTATATTATAGATTATAAATTTAATTTGATTAGATATTAAATTGATAATAAGAATATTAAATATTTTTTAAAATTAATGATTTAAATAAAAAATAATAGTGGTAACTCTAACATATTAATTTCTAATAAAAAGATTAAAAAAAGTAAAGAATTAAAACAAGATTTTTTTTCTTCAAGGACCGATCTTTAAATATGAATTCTCCAACCTCGACCTTGATTCTCCAAACCATGGAATGAAGCAGAGACGATGATGAAAAATTTTAATGAAAAAAAGATATAGGAAGTGCATCACCAACCTGCCTCGTTGTCACTCCTTTCTTATTGTGAAAAAAAAAAAGAAAAGAAAAGAAAAAGAAAAGAAAACTTCTTTTTAAAGTATTGAGTGAGAGGTTGAACTATAGACTAAAAAAATATATAATTATTTGTTTCAATAAAAATAGTATATTACATTACATGATTCACTCTATTTTATGAAGGTGTATACTTATTTACCATCCACATCATCATGTCTAATAATTGATGTTTCTTTTAAATATATTTCTACGGTAAATATTACACATGTAAATGCTCCTTTCATATGTTACTTTGATACCCATGCCAAGTGATAAATTCTCCATAGCTCAAGTGTGTTCCATGTGTCTAACAAACTCCATTGATTGGTGTCCTTTAACCATGCGTCATGCTTAGTATTCATGCCAAGTGTCATGCTTGGTATCCAAATAGATCCACATCTTTCTTGTCATTTTGCCTATGAATAGTGATTTGTAGGGGATTTTGTAGAATACACATAATTGGTGAATTCTTGACCAATTCTCTCTAACTTTCTCCACTTTCTTATTTTCTTCATATTATATATATATCCTAATTTCTAATTTCTAATTTCTATTATTATTATTATTGTTGTTGTTGTTGCCAAATTTTGGAAAGGAGAACACACCTGACCTCCACGTGACAACGACGGTAAATTTATATCTTAAGGGGGAAGAACGTGGCCTGCAAGACAAGGAAAAACCTGGGCACAAGTGTGGTGCTTGCCACATCGGCTCCGATGTTTAAGTCAGAGAAGGAAGAAAAATGTAGTCAACCATAATCTAGGAAGAAAACTGTAACAACTATAATTTAGAAAATGAGGTTCAGTTGAGCTCCCTTGTCTTAAAGACACAATGATCTATTTATAAGATCTTTGACTTTCCTATTACTTTTCAGATAAAGATTTAAATAGATTTCCCTTTCTATCTAGGGAATAAGATTTAAAAAGGTTAAACTTACCTGATTCTTCTTGTAATTCGGATTTATCTTCTTGGTTCAATTTCACCCACAACATTAGCCCCCACTCCCTAACTAGGATTCATGGGTTAGCTTTGTTGTCATGAGCTATTGACATGGAGACTTATTTGGGAGTAATCTATCAAATTTTTGGAGTCATTCTTGACATTTCGAGGTTTTTCTTGAATTCTCTCTAGTTATTGTTGTCCATCCTTATAAGGATATTCAGTCTCCTAGAGTGTGAGTTTCTCTTTTTTTTATTATTGATTTTTGTAAGTACAATGTCGCTTCAATGCTTTTCGCGATCGTCTTTTCAACAAAGCATGGGCGACTTGGGGCATCAACCTTGCGAGATAACTTGTACAACAAATTTCAATTACCTACCCTACTTACCTTATTTTAGACCGATGATGGTGTGAGGTTGGTTTTTGGGTATGAGATTTTGATTTTCTCATCCTCTCAACAAATTTCAAGTGTTGTCGTTCCCCACAGTCGGCGCCAACTGTTGTTGTCAAATTTTCGACAGGAGAACACACCTAACCTCCACATGACAATGATGGTAAATTTATATCTCAAGGAAAAAGAACGTAGCCAGCAAGACAAGGAAAAACTTGGGCACCGGTGTGGTGCTTGCCACACCGGCTCCGATGCTTAAGTCAGAGAAGGAAGAAAAGTGTAGTCAACCATAATCTAGAAAGAAAACTGTAACAAACTATAATTTAGAAAATGAGGGTTTAGTTGAGCTCCCTTGTCTTGGAGACAGAACGATCTATTTATAGGATTTTTGACTTTCCTATTCATTTTCAGATAAAGATTTAAATAGATTTCTCTTTCTATTTAGGAATAAGATTTAAAAAGGTTAATCTTACATGATTACTCTTGTAATTCAGATTTATCTTCTTGGTTCAATTTCACCCACAACAACAACAATTATTATTATTATTATTATTATTATTATTATTATTATTATATGATTTGGTAAGGTTTCGGTGCTCGATTTTGTCTCTCAATTTCACAACACAAGCCTCTATAATTTTTTTCGTTGAAGGTAGGTACTAAAGGTACGTTTTTTTTATAATTAAATTTTAATTTGTATATTTAGGTCATATTAAATTTCTAATATAAATATAATATCTTTTGATAGTGTTACTATGACAAATCTTATAAAATTAGAATTCACGACCCTTGACATTAATGGTAATAATTATTTGTAATGGGTGTTTGATGTCGAGATACATTTGGATGCTATGAACCTTCGAGAGACCATTAAAGAAGGAAATACGACACCCAGCCAAGAAAAAGCGAAGGCTATGATTTTCATTTGTCACCATCTCTACGATGGATTGAAAATGAAATATATAACAATAAAAGATCCCTACGTCTTGGGGAAGAACTTGAAAGAAAGATATGATCATAAAAAACTATTGTTTTTCCAAAAGCTCGTTATGATTGGATGCACCTGAGGTTGCAAAATTTTAAATCAGTAAGTGAGTATAACTCCGCATTATTCAAAATTAGTTCAAAATTGAAATTATGTGGAGAAAACATTACTGATGTGGATATGTTAGAGAAGACATTTTCTACCTTTCATGTCTCGAATATGCTCCTACAGCAGCAATATCGAGAGAAATGTTTTACAAAATATTCTGAACTTATTTCATGTCTTCTTGTTACTGAACAAAATAACGAGCTATTGATGAAAAATCATGAATCTCAACCAATTGTAACAACACCATTCCCTGAAGTGAATGCTATGAATTTTACTAATTGTGGTCGAGGTCGTGGTCGTGGTCGAGGTTGTGGCCGCGTAGGGGAAGAAATAATTATTTTCGTGGTGGACATTATATTTATCCAAATTTCAAGAAATCCACACAAAATGATGATCACAAAGGAAAAACTCCACAAAATAAGAATGCAAAAGGTGATGAGAATAAATGCTTTCAATGTGGAATGACTGAACATTGGTCACGTATTTGTCGTACATCCAAACATTTAGTTGATCTCTATCAAGCTTCCCTGAAGGAAAAAGGGAAAAGGGAAAAATGTGGAAGCAAATCTGGATGTGGCAGACTGCTTTGCATCTCCTGAAGAGAAGATTGAAGCAATTGATAGTTTAGCAAGTGCTTCTTTTGATTTTGAGAATGTCTAGTACTAATGTTTATTTTTATGTTCTTTTTAGCTTTGAACTTTTTGTATTATGTATCTCTTATTGTAATTATTTTTATTTAATGAAGAAACATGAACAGTTTCCATATATTGAGTGACTAAAAAATGAGCAATGAAGATCTATGTCTGGCAGACTGCGTAACTACACACACAATACTTATAAATAGAAAATATTTTTTTAAATTGACAATGTTGGAAGCAAAAGTCAATACTATATCAGGTTCTGCAGATTTGATTGAAAGTTTTGGAAAAAGAAGTTTTATCTTGCCTAGAGGAACAAAATTCACAATTAATAACGCTTTCTTTTCTAGCAAGTCGAAAAGAAACTTATTGAGCTTTAAAGATATATGTGACAATGGTTATCATGTTGAAACTGATTAAAAATAATATAGAATATCTCTATATCACATCTGTTGTTTCACATGAAAAACATATATTAGAAACACTATCTGCCTTTTCTTCTTAATTATATTATACTCATATACGAGTAATTGAAAGATATGCAATACTGAACCAGAAATTCATGAATCTAGAAATATTCAGTGTTTGGTATGATCGATTATGTCATCCGAGATCAATAATGATGAGAAAAATTATTGAAAATTCACATGGACATCCATTAAATAACCCGAATGAATTGTCATGTGATGCTTGCTCTCAAGGCAAATTAATCATTAGACCATCACCAGCTAAAGTGAGAATTGAATCACTTGCATTTTTTGAACGAATTCATGGTGATATATGTGAACTTAGATATTTTATGGTACTGATTGACACATCCAATAGATATTTTATGGTACTGATTGACACATCCAATAGATTGTCACATGTATGTTTATTATCAAGTCGATTGTCACATGTATGCTTATTATCAATTAAGTTAAGAGCACAATTTCTTGATTATACAATTAAGATCATTCGTCTTGATAATGCTGGTGAATTAACATCCCAAACATTCAATAATTATTGTATGGTCATTGGGATAAATATTGAACATCTTGTAGCTTATGTTCATACACAAAATGATTTAGCATAATCATTTATAAAAACACTTACAATTAATTGCTAGGTCGATGCTTATGAGAGCAAAGCTTTCAATATCTGTATTGTGTCATGCAATTTTGCATGTTGCGTCATTGGCACGCATTAGGTTGGTAGCTTATAATAAGTACTCCCCAATGCAAATTAGCTTATGACCAGCAACTAAATATATCTCATTTGAGAATTTTTGGATGTGCAGTATATGCTCCAATTGCTCCACCGCAACGTACTAAGATAGGTCCTCAAAGAAGGTTAGGAATATATGTTGGATTTGATTCTCCATCAATTATTAAATATCTTGAACCTTTGATGGGAGATGTATTTACTGCATGATTTGCTGATTGTCATTTTAATGAAACAGATTTCCAACATTAAGGGGAAGAATTAGGAAGTTGGAAAAGGAGATTACATGAAATGTATCATAATTATCTCATTTAGACCCCGTACATATCAATGTGAACTTGAAGTTCAAAAGACAATTCATTTGAAAATATAGCAAATCAATTATTAGATGCATTTACAGATACTAAGAGAGAAACTAAATCATATATACTAGCTACAAATGCTCCATAAAAAATTGATATCCCTGAAGGGATCGAATCATATAGCGGGAGCGATTGTGAATTGCGTGTTCATAATCGTGTTACACAGATTAATATCAAGAACATAAAATATAAATTAAGCATGCATAAAGTGATAGGACAACAAGAAATATACCTTTGAAGAACACTTTCTTCTTGTACTCTTTCTCCAAAGATAACGATCTCAACGACCTGAACTCAGCACGTGCAAAGATCAACCAATAGGTCTTCTCCGTTGTTCTCTAGGCGAGGGAGGAATGTGTGTTCCTTTAGGATGAGATGTGGAATTGAGGGATGTGTGTTTTTGGAACTCTTTCCAACAACACAAATGTGGAGAACTACATGATTGCACAAAATGGCATCACCTAAAATTGCATCCCATGCAACTATTTATAGGGAAATAGGATGGAAATTACCATCCTATCCTTCCTTCATTTTCTCATTTATATATAGTTAATTTGTGAATCTAATGTTGGGGTGTATGCCATAATCTCATGTAGTTTGTAATATTTCATTGTTGTAAATAAATAAGAGTTATTTATTCGAACTTTGTGTCTCGCATATTTCATAAACTTAATCCAATAAACTAAGCTCCAAGGTCATTGTATTATGAGAGAACTAAGAACTTGAACAGTGTGTAGTGGACACATGGGGAGGATCACATTCGAGTTAATGACCCGAACGGTCTACAGTATAAGGATAGGGTTGGAGACCTAATCCTGGATACGCTGTGAATGTTGCCCGCTTTGTATTCGATACAAACGAGGTGATCCAACTCGTTCATGTGGTTGACATGCGAGTGGGGGCATCCTGTGGAATGAGATTGTACAAGATCAGACCGTGAATTATTAGACTTACTAATGTAACACCGTTACCAGTATAGGACTAATAAATTCGTAGATGACCATTAGTGACTCGACCTTAATCCTCAGCATGTTACGGACTCCTACTTGCGAGGGTTTGTCCTTTGATTAGTACGCGTGAGGGTGGTCACAGTTACTCACCCAATATGCCTATCTTCTCAGGGGCAGGACCACGTGGGGAGTTGGGAACTTGACTACGCGAGATGGAATTCACTTGTTCCCGAATTAGGGAAACTAGAGGGGTTGTTCCCTTAAGTGTTGTCTCCAGGGCTTGAGCAACAGGGCCCCACCCTCTCACTGGCCCGAGAAGGTTGTTGTTTATGGTAGGACTATGTAACATAGTTGTTCATTAGAGGAGCAATGAGACTTAAGGAGCAAGGGTAGACACAGGGGTAAAACGGTAATTTGACCCAACTGTGACTACGAACAACCTGTGAAGGGTCGACTTATGGGTATTGGTTATATCGATGGACACAACTTGTCCTACAGTGATAAGAGTGCAGCTACGGGCTTTAGTAGAGTGTTGCTGTAGCTAATGAATGTTGAATAACCGGGTCAAAGAGTTTGACAGGTTAGTCTCGGATCATTGGAGCTCGTCATTTGTAGGTCCATTAGGTCTCTCAGTTGGCTCAAATTGGACAAATTGAGGGTTCACAGTTTGGTGTGAATTTGAAGTGTTCAAATTCATTATTTAGGTATTTATGTCATTTATATATGATATAGATGACATAATATATAGTTTGATGTGAATGAGATTCATAATAAACTATAGTATAGCCTAATTGATTAATTACTGCTAATTGGAGAAATTGAATTGAGAGAAATTAAATTGAATGTGATTCAATTTAAAATTCCACAATTATACAAATGAGATTTGTATAATAAGGTATGAGATACCTTATATTATGTGATATACAAATATGATTTGCATATCATATGATTATGGTAAAATTGTGATTTGGTGGAGGTTTTAACTCCACCACACACTAGTATTTAAAGGGCTTGAAGGAAGTCTTTGCTAGGATATTTTGCCATTTTTTGGATTTTCATTCAAAGAGAGCAAGACAATTTCTCTCAAACTCTCTCAATTCTTTCTCGAACTTTCCTCACCCAAAACCAAAGGGAGTCCCACTCACTCTCTCCAAACCTCTTGAGAACAACCGAGAAGACCCTTTGGAGGTGCTTGTCGTTCGGTTCGAGGATCGAGTTCGTAGAGATCGTTGATTCGAGAGGGATCGTGAGCGGAGGAGGAAAAGCTTTGAAGAAGAGTTCTTCAACAAGTAAGTAACAAGTTACTCACTGTTTTCCTTCAATTTCAGCATGTTTAGCCTAAAATCTATAGGATAGGTTTAATTTTAAGAAATGTTTTTCACAACGATCACCACGACATTACAAGTCATTTCCGCTGCGGGAGTTTAATTCCCTTCAATTGGTATCAGAGCCAATCGTTGGCTTCTTCATTGTGAAAAATAATTTTCTTAAAATTAGGTAGATAATACTTTAATTCATGAGATGAATTGTGGTTTTTGCAAATTGGATGTTTCGATTTTGGCACTTAATTTTTAGATTTACTTTTATGTTGATGGGATTAATGTAAAGGCCCGTTGTTTTGGGCAATTAGAAAGTAAATCGAGTCTGTAAGTCTGTGTCGATCGTGGCAAGAGTTGCTGTGAAGAAATCAGAGCGGAATCGGGCGAAAAATGACAAAGAATAGCAAAGGTGTTTGAAGTTCTGTCGAGGGGGTTGAGACGTTGTTCTTCGGCGTCTCAACGTTGTCCGCGAGGATGGAGGTCGAAGCTGCAGTCGTCGTTACCTTGGTAACGCCGGGTGTAAGCGCCAGCGTTACTGTAAGAGCGTTAGGCGCTGGCTGAGGACAACGCTGCGAGCGTAGTGGGCAGTTCGCGAGCAGTTCGTGCGAGGAAGTGGTGAAAATGGCCGTTGTTGTTCGTGGGGCATTAATTTGATTTTGTTATTTATTTATTATTTAATTTCTAAAATGTATTTTAAATTAATTTTATTAATTAATATTAATATAAAAATTATATTAATGTTAATTAATCTAATTAATGTCCCTAGGGTGCCAAAACCGGTCCAATTTTGATATTTATTTTATTTTATGCATGAGATGTATGAAATTTAATTATTCTATGTGCATAATGTATGTCATATAGATTAAAATCCCACCTTAGGTTAAACATTTCATGCATCATATTTATATTATAAGAGTTATAATATATATTATGCATGATAGAATTAGATTATAAGAGTTATAATATAATGTTTGCATGTTTTAATTTATTTAATATAAGTGTTATATTTCTTAGATTAAAAGCATGCACATGCATTTAATTCATGTGATGAATGTATGTTATATAGTTTTATATATTCATGTGATGAATGATCAAGCATTATAACATAGAAATGCATGTAACCTAAGTTAATTATTAGTTTTAAATTGTTTAGAACTTGAATAATTAGACTTAGGTTTTCTAGTTCTAATAAGGTTACAATTAGGAAATCAATATGACTTATGAATTGTGACTAATTAGTAACTCTGTCTAAGGAAGGTTCTGTCTAAGGCTGGGGTATTTAAGTTGTCGCTTTGCGGAACACCCCTACTTGGAAACCGACCTGGGAGCCTTTTAGACTTAGAAGGCTACATCGATTCGAGCAAGTAGGGCCCGAAGAAATATGAACAATTTTATGTGCCCTAATAAGTCACCGTCTAGCTAAAGACGTTAAAGAAAGCGCTTCTTGTGAGGCAATCCAAGTTTTACTTACTTTTGTTTTTTCTGTCTTTAACTTGCTTTAGTTTGTTTTTAGTTGTTCTTCAATTCTTAGTTTCTTTACTAGTTTGTTATTTTGCTTTGTAGGTTGTGAAGATGTCTTTCTTCGTTGAAATTCATGCTCCCATTTTGAGGAACTCCAACACACATGCTTTGGCTATCCAAGGATTTTAGAAAGATCTCCATAACTCAGGACAGTATTGTTCACTCTTACCCTTACACTTAATTTGAGCCTATTTTTGCAAACATTGGGGACAATGTTTAGTTTAAGTTTGGGGGTGGGATGTTGTTTATTTTGGCTGTCCTGAGTAGGTGCTGAATTGTTGATTGATCTTTGCATAAGTATGATTAGGATAGCCTAGGATGAGATTTAATTGGAAATTCTTGTGATTCTGCCGAAACCTGAGAGCATGACAGGAAACTGAGTTAATTTAAAAATTTTATTGAGTTTTTCCTGCACTATTATGCACATAGCATGTGTTCCTGTAGTTTTGAAATGCTTAGAACAAAGTTATTAGGCTTAGAAGTTTGATGTCACCTCATAGGTCTGAGAACTGATTTGAGAGTTAAACTGCAGGATAGGGTGAATGACAATTATGAAGTGCATGATCTGTATAATATGTGAAATAGTTTATTTTTGTTGTTTGTTTGCTAAAAAAATAAAAAATCGTGAGGGCAAAAAGAGCTACCTTCACTGTGATCAGTAAGGCCACTCATTGAGCGAGGACTCTGGGTAAGGGTCCCTGTAGTGGATGTGTGAAAGCTAGTGTCCTTGCACAACAAAAAAAGAAGAAAATAGAAAAATTGATAAAAACATGCTGAGTAAAGTTATTTAGTTCTTGAATGTGGGGAGACTCAAAGATTAGTAATTAAGACCAGTGTAGGGGAAAGTTGAATGGAGAGTCTAATAAAGTTGATCCGGGCTTAGTAAGAATGAAGGGAACATAGGCTACTCACACACACACGTAGGAACACTTAGTAAAAGTTTTTAAATTGCTTGCAGAAGTGTTATGTTTGAGTGTTTCCTGTGATTGCCAGATTTTCTCTTAAATCTTTGAGGCTTGAATCAAATGTATGTTTAAGAACAATCTAATGTTTAACTCTGTTTTTGCTCGGGACTAGCAAAAGTTTAAGTTTGGGGGTGTTTGATAGCACACAAAATGTGTTATCCTTAGGCTTAATTATTGCTAGTTTTATGATGATTTCAGGGCTTTTACGTGTTTAAATCATTTAATTTCAGGATAAGAGCGTAAATAGAACAATTGGAGATATTTTGGATCACTCAGGATCAAAACGAGACTAATTTGAGCTTAAAATAACATCAATTGGAAATGAAAGGACCAAACCAAGCTAATGGACCCGAAGTGATGACGTTGCAACGCTGTCCATAGCGTTGCAACGCCAAGCGTGCTGTGAAGCTGTATTGAAGCCTACAGGCAATAGCATTGCAACGCTGTCTTAGGGCGTTGCAACGCTATCTCGTTAAGAGGGCATGCACGAGGAGCCGCACAGAGGGCGTTGCAACGCTGCCTCGCAGCATCGCAACGCCATTTCGATAAGGAGCGTGCGCGTTAGGGTAGCGGCGTTGCAACGCTGCCGACTATTTCCTTATTTACCAGTTGCCTAGGGTACATCGTTGCAACGCTGCACCGAATTCACCTATAAATACAACATTATTTCTTCTTGCAAGGGGAGCCGAATTTGGTAGAGTTTTGCCTAATTTCGAAATACACTTTGTAAGAAGAGAGAAAATAGTGATTTTGGGAGCCAAAGCATTCGTGGAGGTTCGAGATCGAAGACGGGAGCTCGGAGACGAAGGACCGACATCGACACCTAAGTTTAATTTCCTTTTCTTTCAATTTGTAATAGCGTTCTAAGACGTTTTCTACTTGTTTAGTTTGATTTTCATGTGATTTAGAGTAGCTAAACATTGTAGTTAGGATTTGATTTGCTTGTTATGACTTTATTACTATGTATTGAAGCATGTTTTGTTCTTATTTTTAGCAATTCGTTCTTTACTTCTTAATTTGTTGGTTTGAGTGGACTCGAGAGATAAAGTTTAAATTAGAGTAAAATTGTCAAAACCCTTAGAAATCTGGCATGAGAATGACTTAGAAATCTTAGGGAAACACATAAAGAAGTTGCTTAATGCCATGCATGTCGTAGGTTCATATGGAGACTATGAAGTTATTGCATGTGTGAGGCTCACTAAGAATCGAGAGATTTTCTTGAGTATTTTACTTCTTGTTTATAATTTCATCTCATTGGTTTAATGCATGTGTTAATTGAGTCATTAACTTGTATAATCACTTCCCACCATTCTATCAATTCGTGTCTCCATATGTTTGTTTATTTGCTTGTTTTTACTTTCAAATCAACTATCCATGTTATGTTTCTTTAGCTAAAATTGAGAATTAGTACCTTAATAATTAATTAATCTAGAAACTCATTCCCGAGGACGATACTTGGACTCATAAATCACTATACTAAAACTTGACCCGTACACTGCGGTATTGCATATCCAAAATATTACGCAACAGAGGGCCTTGATCATGGGAGTCGGAACACCGTGAATTCCCGAAAGGGATACGATTTCCTTGTTGGTTTTCCTTCGTAATCCTCCCTACGGCGGCTATTGTTTGGACGAATACTTGGAAATTTAAAGATAGAGGGTGACACTCACAGGATTCATTAAGAGTTAATAGATTCAGACCGAAAAATGGTAATTGAATGCTTAATGGAATAAGAGTTATTCTGGTATTAGGATCTAGTCGAGAAATTCTGGTATTAGTTTATGTCACTTCAGAATATAGGGTTGTCCGACACATGTGCTTGTGACAAATCCAAAGAAGTTGGATTCACGTTCAAAGTTGTGCCTATTCGTAGGATACCCAAAAGAAACAAGAGGTGGTTTATTCTATGATCCTAAGGAAGATAAGGTTTTTGTGTCGACAAATGCCTTTTTCTTAGAGGAGGACCACATAAGGGACCACAAACCAAAAGTAAAGTAGTGTTGAGTGAGTTAGACGGAACAATAGCAAAGGTTGCTAATAAGAACACTAGTACGTCAACAAGAGTTGTTGATACTAGTTTGTCTAGTCAAGAGAGTCCATCTCAAGAGTTGAGTATGCCTCGACGTAGTGGGAGGGTTGTAATACAGCCTGACCGTTACTTGGGTTTAGCTGAAACCCAAGTTGTTATACCAGATGAGAACTGCGAGGATCCATTGACTTATAATCAAGCAATGGTTGCAAAGACAAAGACAAATGGGTTATAGCCATGGACCAAGAAATGGAGTCTATGTACTTCAATTCTGTTTGGGATCTTGTAGATAAGCCTGATGGGGTAAAACCTATAGGTTGTAAGTGGATCTAAAAGAGAAAGCGTGGTGTAGATGGAAAGGTGCAAAATTTTAAAGCTAGACTAGTAGCAAAAGGTTATACCCAGGTTGAAGGGGTTGACTATGAGGAGACCTTTTGACCTGTTGCTATGGTAAAGTCTATTCGTATCCTTCTTGCCATTGTCGTATATTATGACTATGATGGCAAATGGATGTCAAGACAACCTTTTTTAATGAGAATCTTGAGGAAAACATCTACATGGACCAACCTAAAAGGTTCATTGAACCAGGACAAGAGCAAAAGGTTTGCAGGCTTAAAAGGTCAATTTATGGACTGAAACAAGCTTATAGGTCCTGGAATATAAGATTTGATGAGGCAATCAGATTTTATGGTTTTGACCAGAATGATGATAAACCTTGTGTCCACAAGAAAGTCATCAATAGTTTTGTCGCATTCCTAATTCTCTATGTGGATGATATCCTACTCATTGGGAATGATGTAGGTTATCTTACTGACATCAAGGAATGGCTAGCTACGCAGTTCCAAATGAAAGATTTGGGTGATGCGCAGTTTGTTCTTGGGATCCAGATTGTCCGGAACCGCAAGAATAAAACACTAGCCTTGTCTCAAGCATCTTACATAGACAAAGTGTTGTCAAGGTTTAAGATGCAAGATTCCAAAAAGGGCTTGTTGCCTTTTAGACATGGAATCCATTTGTCTAAGGAACAGTGTCCTAAGACACCTCAAGAAGTTGAGGATATGAGACGGATTCCTTATGCATCGGTTGTTGGGAGCCTGATGTACGGCATGTTGTGTACTAGGCCCGACATCCATTTTTGCACGATTGGAATGGTCGAGAGGTATCAATCCAATCCGAGGACTTGAACACTGGATGGTTAAAACAATCCTTAAGTATCTTCGGAGAACAAGGAACTACATGCTTGTGTATGGGGCTAAGGATTTGATCCTTACAGGATACACGGATTCTGACTTTCAGATTGATAAAGATTCTCGGAAATCTACATCAGGGTCAGTATGCACTCTTAACGAAGGAGTTGTAGTATGGTGAAGCTCAAGTAAGGATGCATCGCTGATTCCACCATGGAGACCGAATATGTAGCAGCTTGTGAAGCAGCTAAGGAGGCCTTTTGGTTAAGGAAATTCATGATAAATTTGGAAGTTGTTCCAAATATGACTTTGACCATCACACTATATTGCGATAACAGTGGTGCAGTGGCAAATTCGAGGGAACCCCGAAGTCACAAGAGGAGAAAACACATAGAGCGGAAGTATTATCTCATCCAGGAGATCGTGCATAGAGGAGACGTGTTTGTCACGAAGATAGCCTCAGAGCACAACATTGTTGATCCTCTTACAAAGGCTCTCACGACTAAAGTATTTGAGAGTCACCTAGAAGGTCTTGGTTTACAAGTCTTTACCAACTAGGGCAAGTGGGAGTATTCTGTACAAAGGGGTTTAAATGCCCTAGTTTATTGTACTTACATTACTGTAATGTTTTGGTACTCCACAAACTTTAGGTCAAGTGGGAGATTGTTGGGATTTATGCCCTAAACTTGTGTAATTTTGATCAATTAAATAAAGTGTTATTTGTTTTGATAAATTACAGCCTTGCTTTATAAATCCAATAAACTAAGCTCCAAGGTTATAACATTTATCTTGAACATCGATTGTAATGGACACTATTTGGGTTGAGTTCAAGAATATAACCTAAATAGTCTATGGTATAAGAATAAGGTTGGAAACCTCATTCTCGTAACACCATGGTTGCGGCTCACTTTGTAATTTATACAAATGAGGTAATCCAACTCATTCATGTAGTTGACATGCGAGTGGGGGCATCCTGTATGAAGAGTTCATACAAGATCGATCGCAAAATTATTAGTCTAACCATTAACAACACCGTTAATGTGATAAGACTAGGAATTTATAGATGGTCATTAGTGACTCGACTGATCCCGAGCAAGTTAAGAACTCCCGCTTATAGGGTTTGTCCTTAGACTAGTATGGGTGAGAGTGGCCTCAGAGTCGGGATCAATAAGCCTACCTTCTCGGGTGACGTAACCTCGTAGGTAGTGGAAACTTAATCGTGCAAGATGGAATTCACTCATTCCTATTCTAAGGAATTAAATAGGTTGTTCCCTTAAGAATCGACTCGGTCTTGAACAACGGGGCCCCGCCCTCTATAAGGGTATGAGTCTAAGGTAGGACCTTAGACTTGTTGTTCATTAGAGGATCAGTGGTGCTTAAGGAGCAAAGAGGTAATCACAGGGTAAAACGATAATTTGACCCAACTGTGATTACGAACAACCTGTGAGGGTCGACTCATGGATAATGACTATATCAGTGGACACAATATTATCTACAGTGAGGAGAGTGCAACTACAAGTCTATAGTGGAGTGACTTGTAGTTAATGAATATTGATTAACTGGATCAAAGAGTTTGATCAGTTAATCTCACATCATTGGAGCTCATGAATTGTAGGTCCATTAGGTCCCTCTGTTGGCTCAATATGGTAATATTGAGGGTATAAAGTTAGGAATGAAATTGAAGTGTTCAATTTCATACATGAGGTGTTATATCAATTATATATGATATAATTAATATAATATATAGTTTTAATGTAAATTAGATTCATATATAAACTATATACTAAAGAGAGAATAAAGGAGGGGTAGGATGGTCATTTTCATCCTATTCCCCTATATTTATGGTTGCATGAGATGCAACTAGGTTACGTGATTCCAAGCATTTGTTGTGTTGTTGGAAAGGTTCCAAGACAACAAACATCTCTCTCACAAAACACCTCACCTCTCCTAAAGGGAACCCACCTTCCTCCCTCACCTAGAGAACAACGGAGAAGATCTGGTGGTAGTGTCGGTGTTCGTACGAGTTCGTGTTGTTGAGATCTTGATCGTGAGAGAGGAGGAGCACTTGAAGAAAGGTTCTTCAAATGTAATTTTCTTGCTTTCCATTATGTTCATATGCTTAATCTAGTTATATATATGTTCTTAAATTAAATCGTTGTAACTAAATCAAGAGCGCGCGATTCACAATCGCTTCCGCTGCGGGACTTCGATTCCCTTCAACCGGATGGGGTTAAACCTATTGGTTGTAAGTGGATCTACAAGCGTAAACGTGGCGTAGATGGGAAGGTGCAGACCTTCAAAGCTAGACTAGTGGCAAAGGGTTTTACCCACGTTGAAGGGGTTGACTATGAGGAAACCTTTTCTCCTGTTGTCATGGTAAAGTCTATCAGGATCCTTCTGTCCATTGCCGCATATTATGACTATGAGGTATGACAGATGGATGTCAAGACTGTCTTTCTGAATGGAAACCTTGACGAGACCATCTACATGGACAAACCCAAGGGGTTCATTGCCCAAGGCCAAGAGCAAAAGGTTTGTCGGCTTCAGAGGTCTATTTATGGACTGAAACAAGCCTCGAGGTCTTGGAATATAAGGTTTGATGAGACGATCAAATCTTATGGCTTTAATCAGAATGTTGATGAGTCTTGTGTCTACAAGAAAATCATCAACAGTACTGTCGCATTTCTAATATTGTATGTGGATGATATCTTACTCATTGGGAATGAGGTAGGATTTCTTACTGACATTAAGGAATGGTTGGCTTAGAAATTCCAAATGAAAGATTTGGGAGAGCCACAATAAATTCTAGGTATCCAGATAGTCCGGATCCAAAAGAACAGAACGCTAGCTATGTCTCAGACATCTTACATCGACAAGATGTTGTCTAGGTATAAGATGCAGAACTCCAAGAAGGGTTTGTTGCCTTTCAGGCATGGGGTTCACTTGTCTAAGGATCAATGTCCTAAGACACCTCAAGAGGTTGAGGATATGAGACGAATCCCCTATGCTTCAGCTGTAGGGAGCCTGATGTACGCCATGATGTGTACTAGGCCCGACATCTGTTATGCAGTTGAGATTGTCAGTAGGTATCAATCCAATCTAGGATTAGATCACTGGACAACTATAAAGGCAATCCTCAAGTATCTTAGGAGAACGAGGAACTACAGTCTTGTGTATGGGAGTGGGGATTTGATCCTTACGGGATACACAAACTCTGACTTTCAGACCGATAAGGAATTCTAGGAAATCCACTTCGAGGTCAACCTTCATTTTGAATGGAGGAGTTGTAGTGTGGTGAAGCATCAAGCAGGGATGCATCGCTGATTCCACGATGGAAGGCGAGTATGTTGCGGCTTGTGAAGCTACAAAGGAAGTTGTTCGGCTTAGGAAGTTCATGCTGAATTTGGAAGTTATTCCAAATATGAACTTGCTAGTGACCCTGTTTTGTGACAACAGTGGTGCAGTAGCCAACTCGAGAGAACCTCGGAGTCATAAGAGGGGCAAGTATATTGAGTGTATGTATCACTTGATATGGGAGATTGTGCACTGTGGAGACGTGACTATCACGCAGATAGCGTCGGAGCACAACGTTGCTGATCCATTTACAAAGACCCTCACGGCTAAGGTGTTTGAGGGTCACCTAGAGAGTCTAGGTCTTCGAGTGCTTCCTGACTAGGGCAAGTGGGAGTATTGTTAAGGGGTATTCAATACCCTAGTTTATTGTATTACTTTATTGTATTACTGTACATTTAAGAAATGTATTATGTACTCCACTAGCTTAGTTCAAGTGGGAGTTTGTTGGGGTGTATGCCCTAATCTCGTGTAGTTTGTAATATTTCATTGTTGTAAATAAATAAGAGTTATTTATTCGAACTTTGTGTCTCGCATATTTCATAAACTTAATCCAATAAACTAAGTTCCAGGGTCATTGTATTATGAGAGAATTAAGAACTTGAACGGTGTGTAGTGGACACACGGGGAGGATCACGTTTGAGTTAATTACCCGAACGGTCTACAGTATATGGATAGGGTTGGAGACCTAATCCTGGATACGCTATGCATGTTGCTCGCTTTGTATTAGATACAAACGAGGTGATCCAGTTCGTTCATGTGGTTGACATGCAAGTGGGAGCATCCTATGCAATGAGATTATACAAGACCGGACCGTGAATTATTAGATTTACTGATGTAACATCGTTAACATTATAGGACTAATAAATTCGTAGATGACCATTAGTGACTCGACCTTAATCCTGAGCATGTTACGGACTCTTGTCTTCGGGGGTCTGTCCTTTGATTAGTACGAGTGAGGGTGATCACAGTTACTCACCCAATATGCCTATCTTCTCAGGGGCAGGACCACGTGAGGAGCTGGGAACTTGACTACGCGACATGGAATTTACTTGTTCCCAAATTAGGGAAACTAGAGGGGTTGTTTCCTTAAATGTTGTCTCCAGGGCTTGAACAACGGGGTCCAACCCTCTCACTGGCCCGAGAGGGTTGTTGTTCATGGTAGGACCATGCAACATAATTGTTCATTAGACGAGTAGTGGGACTTAAGGAGCAAAAGGTAGACACATGGGTAAAACGGTAATTTGACCCAACTGTGACTACGAACAACCTGTGAAGGGTCGACTCAAGGGTATTGGTTATATCGATGGACACAATTTGTCCTGCAGTGATGAGAGTGCAACTACGGGCTTTAGTGGAGTGTTACCGTAGCTAATGAATGTTGAATAACCGGGTCAAAGAGTTTGACATGTTAGTCTCGGATCATTGGAGCTCGTCATCTGTAGGTCCATTAGGTCCCTCGGTTGGCTCAAATTGGACAAATTGAGGGTTTACAGTTTGGTGTGAATTTGAAGTGTTCAAATTCATTATTTGGTTATTTATGTCATTTATATGTGATATAGATGATATAATATATAGTTTGATGTGAATGAGATCCATAATAAACTATAGTATAGCCTAATTGATTATTAGTACTAAATGGAGAAATTGAATTGAGAGAAATTAAATTGAATGTGATTCAATTTAAAATTCCACAATTATACAAATGAGATTTGTATAATAAGGTATGAGATACCTTATATTATGTGATATGCAAATATGATTTGCATATCATATGATTGTGATAAAATTGTGATATGGTGGAGGTTTTAACTCCACCACACACTAGTATTTAAAGTGCTTGCAAGAAGCTTTTGGTAGGCTATTTTGCCATTTTTTGGATTTTCATCCAAAGAGAGCAAGGAAATTTCTCTCAAACTCTCTTAATTCTTTCTCAAACTCTCTTCACCCAAAACCAATGGGAATCTCTTCTGAAGGGTTTCCTGCCATTCCGTAGAAATGCGGAGTTGAACAAAAAGGAGTATAACCTGACTTCCCTCCTAAATGAACTACAAGCTTTCGAGTCTCTTATTAAGAATAAGGAACAGGCTGATGGAGAGGCAAATTTGTTTGCCCATTCCAAAAGATTCCAGAAGGGTTCATCCTCTGGGACTAAGCCCTGTGGTTCGACTCGGAAAAAGAGAAAAGGAGGCAAAGGGAAAGCTTCTGCCACTACAGACATTGAGCTCAAAGAGAAGAAAGGTAAATTAGATTTACTTGTTCTTGAAACTTGTTTAGTGGAAAATGATGATTTTACCTGGATAATTGATTCAGGAGCCACTAATCACGTTTTCTCTTCTTTTCAGGAAACTAGTTCCTTCAAGGAGCTCGAAGAGGGTGAGATGACGCTCAGGGTCGGAACGGGAGACGTCCTCTCAGCTCGTGCAGTGGGAGATGCCAAGTTATTTTTCGAAGAAAGAATTCTTTCTTTAAAAAATCTGTATATAGTTTCTAAGTTTAAAAGGAACTTAATTTCTATCTCTTGTTTAATAGAACTTGGTTATCGTATTTCTTTTTCAATTAATGAAGCGTTCAATTTGAAAGAGGGTGTCAATATTTGTTCTGCTAAATTGAAAAATGGCTTGTACGTACTGAAACCGAATAAAACCAAAGCAATTTTAAATCATGAGATGTTTAAGAATGCTAACACTCAAAATAAAAGGCAAAGAATTTCTCCAAATAATAATACCTATCTGTGGCATCTTAGACTTGGTCATATTAATCTCAACCGGATTGAGAGACTCTCTAAGAATGGACATCTAAACAAGTTAGAAGATGATTCTTTACCGCATTGCAAGTCTTGCTTGGAAGGTAAAATGACCAAACGACCTTTTACTGGAAAAGGTTATAGAGCCGTAGAGCCCCTAGAACTTGTGCATTCGGATCTTTGTGGTCCTGAATGTTAAAGCTCGAGGAGGGTACGAATATTTCATCTCTTTCATAGATGATTATTCGAGGTATGAGTTATCTATACCTAATGCATCACAAGTCCAAACTCTTGAAAAGTTCAAAGTATATAAGGTCAAGTAGAGAATGCATTAGGAAAACCATTAAAACACTTCGATCGGATCGAGGTGGAGAGTATATGGATTTGAGATTCCGTGACTATATGATAGAACATGGAATTAAATCTCAACTCTCAAACACCTAATACACCACAAAAAAATGGTGTGTCGAAAGGAGAAATAGAACCTTGTTAGACATGGTTCGCTCTATGATGAGTTATGCTCAATTGCTCGCCTCGTTTTGGGGATATGCAGAGAGATCATAGCTTCAAATCTTGAATAGTGTTCCATCAAAAAGTGTTTCAGAAAAACCTTTTGAACTTTGGAAGGGGCGTAAACCTAGTTTACAACACTTCAGGATTTGGGGTCATCCGACACACATGCTTGTGACAAACCCAAAGAAACTGGAACCTCGTTCAAGATTGTGCCAATTTGTTGGCTATCCCAAAGAAACGAGAGGTGGTCTTTTCTACGACCCACAAGAAAACAAGGTGATTGTATCGACAAACGCCACGTTCTTGGAGGAACATCACATGAGGAACCATAAACCGCGTAGTAAATTAGTACTAAATGAAGTTACACATGAACCAACAAGAGTTGTTGATCAAGCTGGACCTTCATCAAGAGTTGATGGGGGAGTCAACACCTCAAGTCAGTCTCGTCCTTCTCAATCATTGGGAATGCCTCGACGCAGTGGGAGGGTTGTTTCCCAACCTGACTGCTACTTGGGTTTAGCTGAAACTCAAGTTGTCATACCTGATGACGGCGTAGAAGATCCATTGTCTTATAAATAGGCAATGAATGACGTAGACAAGGACCAATGGATCAAATCCATGGACCTTGAAATGGAGTCAATGGACTTCAATTCAAAGATGGGAACTTGTAGACCAACCTGGCGGGGTTAGACCCATAGGGTGTAAATGGATCTATAAGAGAAAGAGAGATGCAAATTTTAAAGGTACATACCTTTAAGGCTAGGCTTGTAGCAAAGGGTTTTACCCAAAGGGAAGGAGTTGAATATGAAGAAACTTTTTCCCCGCTATCTTTGAAGTCTATAAGGATACTCTTGTCCATAGCCGCGTTTTATGATTATGAAATTTGGCAAATGGACGTCAAGATCGCTTTTTGAATGGTAATCTTGACGAGAGCATCTATATGTCTCAGCCCAAAGGGTTCATAGCCCAAGGTCAGGAGCAAAAAGTTTGCAAGATTAATCGATCCATTTATGGATTGAAACAAGCATCAAGATCTTGGAATATAAGATTTGATACTGCGATCAAATCTTACGGCTTTGCCCAAAACGTTGACGAGCCTTGTGTTTACAAGAGGATCGTCAACGGCAAAGTAGCTTTGTTAATACTTTATGTGGATGATATCCTACTCATTGGGAATGATGTAGGATACCTAACTGACATAAAGAATTGGTTGGCGACCCAATTCCAAATGAAAGATTTGGGAGAGGCGCAAAGATGTTCTTGGGATTCGAGATCTTTAGGAATCACAAGAACAGAACACGCTAGCATCGCCTCAAGCATCTTATATCGATAAAATGTTGTCCGGATATTCGATCACGAATTCCAAGTGGGGCTTATTACCCTTCGAGCCTGAGAGTTCATCCGCATCAGTGAACAAAGTGTCCCAAGACACCTCAAGAAGTTGAGGATATGAGACATATTCCCTATGCCTCTGCAGTAGGCGCTTAATGTATGTTATGCTATGCACGAGGCCAGACATTTGTTATGCAATTAGGGAATAGTCGGTGAGGTATCACCCAATCCGAGTTAGACCAACTGGACAACATTTAAAAATATCCTCAAGTATCTAAGGAGAATGAGGGACTATATGCTTGTGTATGGGTCTAAAGATCTGATCCTTACTGGATACACTGATTCTGATTTTCAGACCGATAAGGATTCTCAAAAATCCACATCGGGATCAGTTTTCACCCTTAACGGGGAGTTATAGTATGGCGAAGCATCAAGTAAGGATGCATCGACTCCACAATGGAGGTTGAGTATGTCGCCTTGTGTGAAGCAAAGGAGGAGGTTGTTTGGCTAAGGAAATTCCTTACCGATTTGGAAGTTGTTCCAAATATGGAATCTCACATCATCTTATACTGTGACAACAGTGGTGCGGTAGCCAATTCGAAGGAACCTCGCAGCCATAAGCGAGGAAAGCACGTCGAGAGGAAGTATCACCTGATACGAGAAATAGTGCAACGAGGAGATGTGACGGTCACGAAGATCGCTTCTGAGCACAATATTGTTGATCCATTTACAAAGAATCTCACGGCTAAAGTCTGGGTCATCTAGAAAGTCTGGGTCTACGAGATATGTACATAAGCTAATCTAGGGCAAGTGGGAGATATGTAAAGGAGATATGTAATGGGGTATATGGATGCCCTAGTTTATTGTATTTCTATCTCTTGTAACCACTGTTTTAGATTATGATGTACTCCACTAGAGTTTTAGTTCAAGTGGGAGTTTGTTGGGATTTGTGCCCTAAAACTCGTAGTTTGTAATTATGTTCTAATTAATGTAATAAAGTGTTATTGTTCGTTATCTAAGAATTTGTCTTTATTTAAACCCTAAATCCAATAAACTAAACATCCAAGGTTGTTAAATGAATCTTTAACTGAATGTAATGTACATAAAAAGGATCTCGGTTCGAGATACAGCCTAAAGGGTCTATAGTTTGGGGATAATGTTTGGGTACCTTACCCTGGTTAAACTATGGATGTGGCCCACTTTGTATTTGATACAAACAGTGTGATCCTAACGTGTTCGTGTAGATGACATGTGAGTGGGGATATCCTATGTAATGAGATTACATAAGACCGAACCACGAAATAGTAACCTCTAGTTGTAACTCCGTTGACTAGTTAGGTTTCTATTTCACTAGGATGACCTAGGTAACTTGATCTCAATCCTGAGTAGGTTACGAACTCCTGTTTGCTAGGGATTTTCCTTTGACTAGTATGGGTGAGAGTGGCCAGATTGGCCGACTCAATATGCCTACCTTCTTGGAGACAAGACCGAGTGAGCGGCTGGGAACTTAGCTTAGCAAGACGGAATTCACTCCTTCCCGCCTACTAGGGTAAGTAGAGGAATGTTCCCTTAAGTGGTGTCTCCGGGACTTGAACAAAGGGCCCAACCCTCTCATTGGCCCGAGAGGGACTCTGTTTGTTGGTAGGACCACAAACAAATTGTTCATTAGAGGAGCACTGGTACTTAAGGCATAAGATGTAACCCAGGGGTAATTTGACCCAACTGGTGTTACGAACATTCGTGAAGGATTGACTTGCTGTTGTTGGTCAATATCCATGGACACAGAAATATATCTGCAGTGAGAAGAGTGCAGCTGTGGGACTTTAGTGGAGTGTTCCCGCAGTTAACGAATGTTGATTGGGAGGTTAATGAGATTAACCGAGCAATCTCGTATCGTTGAGCTTTCGATCCAGAGGTCCATTAGGTCCACCTTCTAGCTCTGTAAAGGATTCTTAGATCATTTGAATTTGAAATGTTCAAATTCATTAGGGAATAAACTTTATATATATGGTTACGATATAATATATAGTTTTGGAACTATATATTATAAATTTAATGTGAATATGATTCATATTAAATTATGTGAGAGAATTAAATATTTGAAAGAGTTCAAATATTAAATTTAAATATGAATGTGATTCATATTTAAAAACTATAGGTTAAATTTAATGTACATTAGATGTGCATTAAAACTATAGGATAGAGGGATATTTCATTAAATGTGTTTTAATATAAATTAAAAATAAGATATTTAATTCATTTTGATTATTTAATTAATGTGATTAATTAAATAAATAAGGAACGTGTCAGGAGGACACGTTCCCCCTCTCTCTCCCAACTTCCTATTCGATTGGAAGTGGGAGATGCCCGCTACTGGGTTTAACTTCTCCTGGAGAGAAGTGAAGTGACGATTGATTGATCATTCCAAGCAATTGGAGAATTGCTGAAAAAATTTCTCTCACTCTCAAATTCCCTTCACATTCCAAAAGTTGCAATCCTTCCCACCAAGGAGGATCTAAGTATTCAGAGATATAGGAGGTGATCCAAGTGGTGGTGTTGTTGCACAGAGAAAAACAGAGAAGTTTCTTGGGTGTTGACGTGTTGCTGAACACTGAAGCAAGGAGTTGTTGTACTGGAGACTTAGAAACTACAAAGGTAATTCTTCATCTTCCCCTTAGTTTAATGGTTAAACTTAGCATGTTTGTATGTTATTATCCATGCCTAATGTCACGGACGCCACCAGGCCACTCTGTGCTTCGAGACTCAGGGGTGTGACACCTAATTAGTTTAGAATTAGCATGCTTGTTCGGTTCCTTTTGTCAATGTACTGGTTTTTGTTTTAAGCAAAGCAATCAAGTAATTAAGATCCCAAACACGTTTCTGTTGCTTAAGAAGATCAGATCTCTATCAATTATGTCCATCGATATAATCATTACCCATAAGTCGACCATTCACAGGTTGTTCGTAATCACAGTTTGGGTCAAATTATCGTTTTACCCCTGTGATTACCTCTTTGTTTCTTAAGCACCACTAATCCTCTAATGAACAACAAGTCTATGGTCCTACCATAAACTCAATCCCTCTTAAGCTAGTTTAAAGGGCGGGGCCCCGTTGTTCAAGACCTGGACTTAGTTCTTAAGGGAATAACCTATCTAATTCCTTAGTTTAGGAATGAGTGGATTTCATCTTGCAGAGTTAAGACCTCATCTACCTACGAGGTTCTGTCCCTAAGAAGGTAGGTTTATTGAATCGGCTACAGGTCACTCTCACCCATTATAGTCTAAGGACAAAACTCCTTTAAGCAGGAGTTCTTAAATTGCTCAGGATTCAGGTTGAGTTACTAATGACCATCTATAAATTATTAGTCTTATCCAGTTAACGGCGTTATACTGGTTAGACTAATAATTTGCAGTCCGGTCTTGTATGAACTCTTCATAGAAGATGCCCTCACTCGCATGTCATCCACATGAATGAGTTGGATTACCTCATTTGTACTAACTACAAAGTGGGTCGCACATGATGTTATCAGAATAAGGTTTCCATAGACCATTTAGGTTATACTCTTGAACATAATCCAAATAGTGTCTACTACACTGATATTCAAGATCTATTATAACCTTGGAGCTTAGTTTATTGGATTTATAAATCGAGAATATAATTTCATCAAATCAAATAACTTTTTATTCATTTGAATAAAATTACACAAGTTTAGGGCACATATCCCAACAATCTTCCACTTGACCTAAAGCTAGTGGAGTACATAATAAACATTACAATAATGTAAATACAATAAACTAGGGCATTGAAACCCTTTGTACAATATACTCCCACTTGCCCTAGTTAGCGAAGACTTGTAAACCTAGACCTTCTAGGTGACACTCAAATACTTTAGTCGTGAGAGTTTTTGTAAGTGGATCAGCAATGTTTTGCTCAGAGGCTATCTTCGTGACGATCACGTCTCCTCGATGCACGATCTCCCGGATAAGATGATATTTTCGCTCAATATGTTTACCCCTCATGTGACTTCGGGGTTCTCTTGAATTTGCCACAACACCACTTTTATCACAGTAAAGCGTGATACGCAAACTCATATTTGGAACAACTTACAAATCTAACATGAATTTCTTTAACCAAACGACCTCTTTAGCTGCTTCACAAGCTGTTACATATTCGACCTTCATGGTGGAATCAGCGATGCATCCCTGCTTGACGCTTCACCATACTACAGCTCCTCCATTAAGAGTAAATACTGACCCTGATGTAGATTTCCGAGAATCTTTATCTGTTTAAAAATTAGAATTCGTGTATCCTGTAAGGATCAAATCCTTAGCCCCATACACAAGCATGTAGTTCCTTGTTCTCCGAAGATACTTAAGGATCATTTTAACCATTGTCCAGTGTTCTGGTCCTGGATTGAATTGATACCTACTGACCATTCCAACTGGAAAACAGATGTCTGGCCTAGTACACAACATGGCGTACATCAGGCTTCCAACAGCTGATGCATAAGGAATCTGTCTCATGTCCTCAACTTCTTGAGGTGTTTTAGGATATTGTTCCTTAGACAAATGAACTCCATATCTAAAAGGAATAAACCTTTCTTGGAGTCTTGCATCTTAAACCTCAACAACACTTTGTCGATGTAAGACGTCTGAGACAATGCTAAAGTTTTATTCTTGCGGTTCTGGACAATCTGGATCCCAAGAACAAACTGTGCTTCTCCCAAATCTTTCATTTGGAATTGTGTAGCTAGGAAATTCTTAATGTCAGTAAGATAACTTATATCATTCCCAATGAGTAGGATATCATCCACATATAGAACTAGGAATGCAATAGAACTATTGATGATCTTCTTGTAGACACAAGGTTCATCATCATTCTGGTCAAAACCAAAAGATTTGATTGTCTCATCAAACCTTATATTCCAGGACCTAGAAGCTTGTTTCAGTCCATAGATTGATCTTTTAAGCCTGCAAACCTTTTGCTCTTGTCCTGGTTCAATGAACCCTTTGGGTTGGTCCATGTAGATGTTCTCGTCAAGATTGACATTCAAGAATGTTGTCTTGACATCCATTTTCCATACCTCATAGTCATAATATGCGACAATGACAAGTAAGATATAGATAGACTTTACCATAGCAACTGACGAAAAGGTTTCCTCATAGTCCACCCTTTCTACCTGGGTATAACCCTTTGCTACTAGTCTAGCTTTAAAGGTTTGCATCTTTCCATCTACACCACGCTTTCTCTTGTAGATCCACTTACAACCTATAGGTTTTACCCTATCAGGTTTATCTACAAGATCTCAAATAAAATTGAAGTGCATAGACTTCATTTCTTGGTCCATGGCTATGACCCATTTGTCTTGGTCTTTGTCAAACATTGTTTGACTATAAGTCAATGGATCCTCATAATCATCATCTGGTATGACAACTTGGGTTTCAGATAAACCTAATGTGACGGTCAGGTTGCGTTATAACCCTCCCACTACGTCGAGGCACACTCAACTCTTGAGATGGACACTCTTGACTGGACAATCTAGTATCAACAACTCTTGTTGACGTACTAGCATTATTAGCAACTTTTGTTGTTGTTCTGTCTAACTCACTCAACACAATTTTACTTCTTGGCTTGTGGTCTCTGATGTGGTTCTCCTCTAAGAAAGTGACATTTGTCGACACAAGTACCTTATCTTCTTTAGGATCATAAAATAATTCATCTCTTGTCTCTTTTGGGTAACCTACAAATAGACATAATTTTGAACGTGAATCCAATTTCTTTGGGTTTTTCACAAGCACATGTGTTGGACATCCCCAAATTCTAAAATGACATAAACTACCTTTACGTTCTTTCCAAAGTTCAAAAGCTATTTCAGAAACACTCTTTGATGGCAAATTGTTCAAAATGTATACTACAGTCTCTACTGCATAACCCCAAAAAGAGTCAAGGAGATGAGCATAACTCATCATTGATCGAACCATGTCCAACAAGGTTCTATTTCTCCTTTCTGATACACCATTCTGTTGGGGCATATCAGGTGCTGAGAGTTGCGATGTAATTCCATGTTCTATCATATAACTCTGGAATTTTAAATCCATATACTCTCCACCTCGATCTGATCGAAGTGTTTTAATTGTTTTACCTAATTGATTTTCAACTTCAGTCTTGAATTTCTTGAACTTTTCAAGTGATTCAGACTTATGATGCATTAGATAAATATGCCCAAATCTTGAATAATCATCTATAAAAGAGATGAAATATTCATAACCTCCTATGGCTTTAACATTCATCGGACCACAAAGGTCTGAATGTATAAGCTCAAGAGGTTCTTTGGCTTTATAACAGTTTCCACTAAAAGGTTTTTTAGTCATTTTGCCTTCTAGGCAGGATTCACATACAGGTAAAATACTTTCTTATAACTCATTTAGAAGTTCATTCTTTACCAACCTCTCAATCCTATTGAGATTAATGTGACCCAACCCAAGATGCCAAAGATGAGCATTTTCTTTAGGAGAAATTTTACGTTTCTTAGTTTGTGTGTTTGTTGTTTTAAATATTTCAGTGTTCAAAACAGTTTTGAGTGAATTTAGTCTCAAAACATACAAACCATTTTCTAATGAAGTTGAACATATTTCTACACCTTTCTTTGAAATAAACAATCTATTGAAAGAAAATGAAACAAAAATACATTGTTCTATCAGACAAGAAATTGAAATAAGGTTTCTAGTAAACTGTGATATCACTAATACATTGTCTAACAACATATATTTCTTGTCAAACAAAAGCTTCATTGTGTCAATCGCTACAGCTGAGACGATATCTCCAGTTTCAACTCGGAGCGTTATTTCTCCTTTCTGTAGCCGCTACTAGGAATCAACTCTCTAAAAAGAAGAACACACATGATTAGTGGCGCCTGAATCCAGTATCCAAGCAGTTTTATCATTATCCACTAAACATGCTTCTATGCAAAGTAAATAATATTTACCTTCTTTCTTCTTCTCGATCAGGTACTTTGGACAGTTCTGTTTCCAGTGTTCATCCTCGTTGCAGTGGAAACATTTTCCTTTGTCAACAACTTCCTTGACCTTCTTGCCCTTTTGGGCGTCAGCTTTGTCAGCCCATTTCCCTTTACCTACCTTTTTCATGTTCTTCTTCTTCCCTTTCAGGTTAGAAGAAGATGAAGCCACTGATTTTGTTCTACAGGTCGAACCTCTGTGATAACTCCTACTAGCAACATTTGTCTCACCTTTCGGTCTCTGAATTTTTATCAAAGACTGAAAGGTCTGGAGTTCATTCAAAAGGGAGGTAAGATTAAAAGTAAGCTTGTTCATAACAACATTACTTCTAAACTGTAAGAAACTATCTAGAAAAGTTTCCTGAATGAAGCTGACTTGGCTTGTTTCATCGATGGAAGTACCATTCGACTCCGCGATGTTGAAGTGTACCATCATGTCCAGCACATGATCCCGAATAGATGAACCCTCCGGCATCCTTGAGTTGATTATATACTTGAAGGCATTATGTCGGGCTTGTGTAGACTGTTGTCCAAACATGCCCTGCAACGAATCCATAATTTCCTTAGCGGTCATCATGCCCTCGTGCTTCTTGGCTAGTATGTTAGACATACTTGCCAGCATATAGACCTTATGAAGGGATCGGATCCCGCAGCGGAAGCGATTGTGAATCGTGTGTTCTTATTTAGTTACATGGATTTCAATCAAGATCAAATAAAAATAAGATTAAGCATGCTATAAGATATTGGACAGCAAGAAATTACATTTGAAGAACTCTTTCTTCAAGTGCTCCTTCTCCCACGATCACGATCTCAACAACTCGAATCTGAACGATCACGGACACCACCACCAGATCTTCTCCATTGTTCTCTAGGTGAGGGAGGAAGGTGGATTCCTTTAGGGTGAGGTGAAATGATCTTATCAAATTGTGCTTGGAACTTTTTCCAACACAATATGAGAGAATGTTAGGGTTTTTGTCAAAAAAGCCTTTTCTTTTCCTTCTCCACAAAGTTGCATCTCATGCAACCATTTATAGGGAAATATGATGGAAATTACCATCCTATTCTTCCTTCATTCTCTCATTAGTATATAGTTTATATGTGAATCTAATTCACATTAAAATCATATATTATATCAATTATATCACATATAACTGATATAACACCTCATATATGAAATTGAACACTTCAATTTCATTCCTAACTTTATACCCTCAATATTACCATGTTGAGCCAACGGAGGGACCTAATGGACCTACGGTTCATGAGCTCCATGATGTGAGATTAACGATCAAACTCTTTGATCCAGCTTAATCAATATTCATTAACTACAAGTCACTCCACTATAGACTTGTAGCTGCACTCTCTCTCACTCAGAGACTATATTGTGTCCATTGATATAATCATTACCCATGAGTCGACCCTTCACAGGTTGCTCGTAATCACAGTTGGGTCAAATTACCGTTTTACCCTTGTGATTACCTCTTTGTTCCTTAAGCACCACTGATCCTCTAATGAACAACAAGTCTAAGGTCCTACCATAGACTCGTACCCTCTTAAGTCAGTTTAGAGGGTGGGGCCCCGTTGTTCAAGACCTGGAGTCAGTTCTTAAGGGAACAACCTATCTAATTCCTTTGTGTAGAAATGAGTGAATTCCATCTTGTATAGTTAAGTCCCCAGCTACCTACGAGGTTCTGTCCCTGAGAAGGTAGGCTTATTGAGTCGGCTACAAGCCACTCTCCCCCATACTAGTCTAAGGACAAACCCCTATAAGCAGGAGTTCTTAACTTACTCAGGATTCAGGTCGAGTCACTAATGACCATCTATAAATTATCAGTCTTATCTTATTAACGATGTTATATTGGTTAGACTAATAATTTGCAGTCCAGTCTTGTATGAACTCTTCATACAATATGCCCCCACTCGCATGTCAACCACATGAATGAGTTGGATTACCTCATTTGTACTAATTACAAAGTAGGTCGTATCCATGGTGTTACCAAATAAGGTTTCCAACCTTATTCTTATACCATAGACTATTTAGGTTATACTCTTGAACACAATCTAAATAGTGTCTACTACACTGATGTTCAAGATACATTATAACCTTGGAGCTTAGTTTATTGGATTTATAAAGCAATAATATAATTTTATCAAAACAAATAACTCTTTATTTATTTGATCAAAATTACATAAGTTTAGGGCACAAATCCCAACACCTTAGCCTTATCATTGGCCTTGATCCATCAATCATATGCATCACGAACATTTCGTGTTGCATTCAAGCATGACACCTGAGGACACTCTTTAGTTAGCACAAACTTAAGATCGTCTGCTACAAAGATAGTGTTAAGTTTGTTTTTTCAAGAAATTATGTTCTCTCCGGTTAATTTTTCCGCACCTAGTAAAGAAATAATTGGGCTAGAAATTTTGCTGAAATTTACAAAAAAAAAACTTGTATAAGTTTCTCTTTAAAAAAAAAAACTATCTAATCCAATCACGTTTTAGCTAATTATCTAATGATTCCTAGGTCATTAATAATTTGCAATGATACTCCAAAGGTTTAGAGTATATGTAACGCCCCTACTTTTCTATGACCAAATCCCTAGGGACATTACTACACATGCATGCATTTATAGACCGAGGAATAGAAGAACTTAAAAGCCATTTCTCATCTGTAATAAATAGTTCCAGGGATCCCAAACAAAAACAAAACATTCAAATCATTTAAAAACATCACATCAGCTTGGTCTATTAAAAACTGTAAGTAAGTTTAATTTCAAAGGAAAACATAAAGACAACAATATTTCAAATCATGAATATGCGGAAATCAATGCTGGTTCCCATGGTCCTAATCACGCTTTCCCGTCACACGCCCTGCACGTCCTTCCCCTTACCTGAAAAACATTTTTAAAAGAAGGGGTGAGTATTGCATAAACAATACCCAGTAAGTAACCTCGCTACCGAGGTTCGGGATATGCATACACATACAATCATGATCTTTAAATCCATTCATAACATACATAGATGGGAATTAAAACTTTCTAAAGTTGCGTGTCTTTAATCCATGGCCGTATATTTAAATGTCGTGCCTTTAATCCATGATTTATTCATATAATTGCCGTGTCTTTAATCCATGGTCGTTCATATAATTGCCGTCTTTAATCCATGGTCGTTCATATAATTGCCGTGTCTTTAATCCATGGTCGTTTCACATAATTGCCGTCTTTTTAATCCATGGTCGTTCATATAATTGCCGTGTCTTTAATCCATGGTCGTTCATATAATTGCCGTGTCTTTAATCCATGGTCGTTCATATAATTGCCGTCTTTAATCCATGGTCGTTCATATAATTGTGAGGTAGATCGGGTCATCCCGAGTCATTTCAATGATCTCGGGATAACCAATGTCCACACTATTCAATAATTCATTTCGTGACATACAAAATCATGCATAAGATCCCATCACCACATAATCATGGTACACATATCATAATTAATATCATCATCAACATATCATTCATACTTTCTCATGGACAGGGTGATAAATCATACTTTTATAATAAAAATGAAACATTCTCATACACCCTACTGTCCTATTTTCACATGAAATAATGGAATCTCTATACATACCATACGAGAATACTTTCACATAAAATAATGGTTCAATTTCACGTAATACATAGGGGCATTTGCACATAAAATGTCGCGTATTCTCAAAATAATAATTGTGTATTTTCATGTGAAAACTATAAACTGATTCGCATAAAAACATGAAATTCATTTTCATTTACTCCCATTAAAAGTTCGGCACGAGGTCCCTTACCTCAAGCTTCGACTTAAATTCCAAAACTTAATCGAACTCCCGGTCTAATCTCCTTTTAATGAAACCTGAATCACATCATAGATTTCGAAATTAAACTCCAAGTATTCACCCTTAAACCCTAAATCATGCGAAACTCGAAATACTGTCTTACGATGTCGTGTCCCGCTTACCTCGGTTTTTCACGCGAGAACTTGATAATCCTTAGTTTGCTTGGCAATCGACCTCCAAATCCGTTCCACGTTCGGTTCCTACAAGAACGTGTTCGAACCTGTACTCAATTTCTCAATTGAACGTTTAATCTAAACGATCGGTCGCAATATTACTAGTTAAGCACGAAACTATAATTAAACGCTCACCGACCAATAAACTCGCTGCTGTGAACGTGCTGGCCGGATTGGAGCTCGGTGTGGCTGCTGCTTGGAGTCGAAAACAATCGTGCGATTAACAAAGGTGTTACCGTCCGGTGCTGCAGGCGTTCGTGGCTCGGGATCTCTTCTGCTCGAGGGTCCCGCCGGTGCAGGTGCTCGCGGATTGACGGACGGCTGAAGCTTCAACGTTGCCGCAGGTGCTCGTGGATCGACGGTGGCTCGGGCAGGAACGAGTTCACGACGGCGTGGGTTTCGGTGCAACGGCGTTGGTGAGATAGAAACAGCCAGATGGCGGCGGTGGCTTCACGCTTCAAACTCCGGCGCAAACCCACCGTGGGCGGGTGGATCGTGCTCGTCCCGAGGCTCGGCGATGATGGCTCGACGAATGGAGCGGCGGCGGCAGCAGACGTGAACGAAGCTTCACGCGATCCTGCCGGCGAAGTTACTTCGACTGTGGACTCCGGCGTGAGCAACTGACGCGCTCGTGACCAGCTGGAGTCGCTTCTGTCCGAGGCCTCGAATGTAACTTCAATCGTTGGTCGGCGGCTAGGGTTTCACATGCTATGAATATATACCATGCATTAGGTTAAGTCATGTGTCCAAGATCACCCTAATTTAGACTTAAATCACCAAAACGCCCTTAAATCACCTTCCCTTTAATTATCATAACTAATCTCATCTTAAAAAAAGACAATTCACGTAAGACAAACAAAATTACGGCCTCCACCTCGCCGAGCTTGATTAAAAACACTAATCCAACTAAACACGGCGTTTACAAGAGCGTTAAATAAAATTAATAGTAATACCTGTGATGATGGTCGTCACAATCTTCCTCGCTTAAGAACTTTCGTCCTCGAAAGTTCCTATTCTTGGAATAGTTCAGGATATTTAGCGCGTACTTCCTCCTCTCGCTCCCAAGTAGCTTCCTCCGTGCGGTGGTTCTGCCACAATACCTTAACTAAGCTGATCTTACGGTTACGGAGGGTCTTTCGATCTCTTGCAATAATTCGTACCGGCCGTTCACCATAACTCAGATCTTCTGCTAACTGCAACGGTTCGAAATCTATGACATGAGTCGGGTCTGGGACGTACTTTCTCAGCATGGAGACGTGAAACACATTATGGACCGCTGAAAGAGAAGGCGGCAGTGCTAATCTGTAAGCCACTGCACCGATCCTTTCCAAGATCTCAAATGGTCCGATGAATCGCGGACTTAACTTCCCTTTACGGCCAAAACCTCGGAATTCCCTTCATTGGGGCCACCTTAAGAAATACGTGGTCCCCAACATCGAATTCTAGGTCCCTTCGTCTCGTGTCAGCATAATTCTTTTGTCTGACTTGGGCGGTCTGCATTCGTGCCCTGATCTTTTGCATTGCCTCATTAGTGATCTGCACTAATTCTGGACCCAACAACTGACGTTCACCGACCTCCTCCCAGAACACTGGAGTTCTGCAACGTTTCCCATAAAGAGCTTCAAATGGAGCCATTCCGATGGTCGACTGATAGCTGTTGTTATAAGCAAACTCCATTAGATGCAAATGAGTGTCCCAACTGCCGGGGAAATCTAAAGTGCAAGCTCGCAACATATCCTCTAATATCTGATTTAATCGTTCGCATCGCCCATCCGTCTGGATGAAAAGCCGTACTGAAGTTCAACTGCGAACCCAAAGCTCTCTGTAAACTCCTCCAGAAGTTGGAGGTGAAACGTGGATCCCTATCTGAAATAATCTTGACTGGGACTCCATGTAAACGGACTATCTCTTCCAGGTAGAGCTGCGCCCACTTATCTGTAGAATAGGTGGGTTTCCCTGGTATGAAATGTGCTGACTTTGTTAACCTGTCCACTATGACCCAAATCACTGTGTAGCCTCGTAAAGTCCTAGGCAATCCAACTATAAAATCCATAGAGATCTCCTCCCATTTCCACTGAGGCACATGTAATGGTTGCAGCAATCCTGCGGGCCTCTGCCTAGGTGCCTTCACTTGCTGACAAGTCAAACACTTGTTGACAACCTCTGCCACATCGCGCTTCATGTTGCACCACCAAAACGACTGTTTCAGATCTCGGTACATCTTGGTACCGCCAGGATGCATAGAAAATGGTGAGTTATGTGCTTCGTTCAAGATCTCAGTTCTCAGCTTGTCATCGTCTGGCACACACAAACGTCCCTGAAATAGCAATCCTCCATCTGTGGATAGGGAAAACTCTGTCAACTCACCTGTAGTTACTGCAGTAAGTTTTTCCACTAACTGGGGGTCCACTTGCTGAGCCTCTATAATACGTTGCCTCAAGGTTGGTTGCACTGCTAATCGGGCTAATCTAGCCGTGTGTGGTCTTTCCTACTAGCATCGCAATTTCGCTATTTCGAGCAAACTCGCTGTGTAACTCTGCGGCTATTGCATCATTACTCGTGCGGCGGCGATGCACCCGCTTCTTCTGCTTTGAGGGCATCGGCCACTACATTAGCCTTACCGGGATGGTACTGTATGTCAATATCGTAATCTTTCACCAATTCCAACCATCTACGTTGCCTCATGTTCAATTCCTTCTGGGTGAACAGGTACTTCAAACTTTTATGATCTGTGAAAATCTGTATTTTCTCGCCATACAGGTAGTGTCTCCAGATCTTTAATGCAAATACCACTGCTGCTAATTCCAGATCATGAGTTGGATAATTCCTCTCGTGCGTCTTCAATTGTCGGGATGCATAAGCTATTACTTTACCGTGCTGCATCAATACACAACCCAACCCTTTCTTGGAAGCATCATCAGAAACCACAAAGCTCCCCTGTTCCTGGAATCTGTGTAGAATCGGGGCCGACACTAATGCGTGCTGAGTTCCCCGGAAACTCGCTTCACAAGCATCATCCCAAACAAAAGAGTTCCCTTACGCGTCAACCGAGTCATAGGCATAGCTATCTTGGCAAAATCTGCATGGCGCCTATAGTATCCTGCGCAAGACCCGAAAAACTACGTACCTCTGAATCGCGTGGTCGGACGAGGCCAGCGTGTGGCGGCCTCCACCTTCCATTTGGATCAACAGAGACTCCAGACTTGCATACCGCATGCCCTAGAAAAGATACTGCTGAGCCAAAATTCACACTTGGAGAATTTTGCATACAATTTATTCTCTCTCGGTGTGAGTAAGACTTTCCTCGGTGCATTTCATGTTCTTTATCACACACAGAGTATATCAATATATCATCGATGAACACAATCACGAACGTATCAAGAAACTCCTTGAACAAACGGTTCATCAAGTCCATGAAGGCGGCGGGAGCATTGGTCGGGCCAAATGGCATCACCGTGAACTCGTAATGCCCATAACGTGATCTCAATCTTTTTTTTAGGGATATCCCCACGCGATCCTCAATCGATGGTAGCTTTGATCTCGGTCGATCTTAGAAAACACTGCCAAGCCGCTCCTTGCAAATCGATCGAACAAATCATCTATTCTCGGGGAGAGGATATTTATTCTTGATTGTAACTTTATTCAACTCCTCGTAGTCTATACACAGCGCATGGATCCGCTCTTTCTTTTTCACGAACAATCACAGGTGCTCCCGGGTGAGACGGCAGGCGTATAAACCCTTTGTCTAGCAAGTCCTCAGAATCGCATTTTTTTTAGCTCTTTCAACTCTGCTGGTGCCATTCTCATGCGGGGCCTTGGATATCGGGGTCGCCCCCAATTCCAATCCGATGTTAAAATCTACCTCCTCGATCGGAGGTATTCCGGGAGATCCTCGGGAAAACGTCTGCAAACTCATTCACTACTCGCACCGATGTCACTTTGAGATCTCAGTGCATCTTGCATCTAGTATGCGAGCTAAGACGCCCAAGCTCCCCGATGCAATAACTTTCGCCTTAAGGGCGTGTAATTACCTTAGGCCTACTTCACGCTCTTCAGTGCCTCTGAACTCAGTAGCCCGGGTTGGTTAGGAGGAGTGAACACTACCTCCTTCCCGAAACAATCAATACAAGCATGGTTCTGCGCTAACCACCCATGCCTAAAATTACATCAAAATCAAACATATCTAAGACCACTAGGTTCACTTTGCTAACACATGGTCTCGCGATGGTCACACTACCATCCTTGACTTTCATATTGGCCAACAAATTTATCCCCATGAGGAGTGGAGACAGATAGGGCATCATGTGAATCGTTCTAGTTCTAACTCGACTTGACTTACAAATGATGCAGAGAAATAAAAGAGTCGTGGAACTGTAATCAAATAGTACAAAGGCGAGGTGCCCAAGTAATGGAAGTGTACCAGAACCCACCGAGTCCGAGCCATAGATGTCTCTACTAGTGCTCGCGTAGGCTCTCCTCTCGTTGTATGGCGGCTTCACACGAGCCCACTACTTATAATCTGTGGTCGGCTAGTCTTTGGCTTGATTCGAGCGGATATTAGCTCTGTGCCCCTCCTTTCCACACTTGAAACACGCTCCGACCGGCCCATACATTTACCCTGCGACTTACCACATTCTCTTGCTGCGTGGCCTATCTCCGCTGCTATTCCCTGATCTGTTGACTGGTGGTTTCTGGCTGGAACTTGTACGGAAATGCCCTAGTCTATGCGATGTACGCTGGGGGCGCTGTGAGCTGGAATGGGGCTGGTCCCACTTCCTCTTATGATTCGCTAAGGGTCGCCAGAGTTAACTATCACCTTTGCGCGATCCGAGCTCGCACCCAAATCGGTTCATCGCCACTCTCACTGCGAGACATAATCGGAGGTGCTAATGCTTGAATAAAGCCTCGTACATTCTCATCTAGCCCCATGATGAAGCGCCACTCTTCTTCTTTGCTTCAGATCCACCACTCTGGGCAAAAGCGGGATAGACGGGTAAATTCCCTCTCATATATCTCCACTGCCCTCCTGTTCTGGCACAGCTGCAAGAATTCTGCCTGCTTCCTGTAACGAGCTGCAGCAGGATAGAATTTCCGCCAGAATGCTTCCTTGAATAGATTCCAAGTAATCGTCTCTCCGCCGGCAAAGAATGGTTCCTTGGGCGGACTCCCCATGCAAGTACGCGTCATCCTCGGCATGAAGGTCGCGACAGACACCTCTCGGTCCTCGGGCGCGGTTCATCGATCACGAAGATGGTCTCAATGGAGGACGACCACAACTCCGCCACGGTGGGGGTCACCGGAAGACCCATTGAAAGATCTCGGATCATACTTCCGAAGTCCTTCGGTAACGGGATTCGAGGTTGCGTCGTTTACCCACGATTTGTTTGGGCCACCGGGTGGCTACCGTGGCTCGCACTAGGCTCTGCATGGCCTCCACCATCATAGTCATCACATTGGCGTTCCGGTCAGTGCGCCACGGGGGCAATCTGCGGTATATATTCTCCCGACGTTCGGGCGGGTCCCGGGAGGTCTCGAGCGGGTGGAGTAATCTCTTCCCGATCCAGGGTAATTCCGGTTGGGCCGATGTTTTCCCTTGCCTCCCGCCCCTACCACGTCCTCTACCTCTCCTCTCGGCCTCTAGGTGGCATTATGTCAAAACTACATTAAAGAGAGTTTCTAACTCGCTTTCCTTTACTTTCAAATCATAAGATAGAATCACCCTTGGGGCTTTTAAGGTTATGTATGCATAAAACTCAGTATCATATCATAATCATTTACTTTCTTAATAAAATGTCGAACGTACTCTGCGGTGGTCGGAGCGTTGTTAAACCATGGGAACTACTCAGTGCTTACTCTGAAGCAAGTCTACGTAACCCTTAACCTAGTGCTCGATACCAACCGTAACGCCCTACTTTTCTATATGACCAAATCCCTAGGGACATTACTACACATGCATGCATTTATAGACCGAGGAATAGAAGAACTTAAAAGCCATTTCTCATCCAGTAATAAATAGTTCCAGGGATCCCAAACAAAAACAAAACATTCAAATCATTTAAAAACATCACATCACTTGGTCTATTAAAAAGCGTGTAAGTAAGTTTAATTTCAAAGGAAAACATAAAGACAACAATATTTCAAATCATGAATATGCGAAATCAATCTTTGGTTCCCATGGTCCTAATCACGCTTTCCGTCACACATACGCACGCACTTCCTTCCTTACGAAAAACATTTTTAAAAGAAGGGGTGAGTATTGCATAAACAATACCCGATAAAGTAACCTCGCTACTGAGGTTCGGATATGCATACACATACAATCATGATCTTTAAATCCATTCATAACATACATAGATGGGAATTAAAACTTTCTAAAGTTGCGTGTCTTTAATCCATGGCCGTATATTTAAATGTCGTCGCCTTTAATCCATGATCGCTCATATAATTGCCGTGTCTTTAATCCATGGTCGTTCATATAATTGCCGTCTTTAATCCATGGTCGTTTCATATAATTGCCGTGTCTTTAATCCATGGTCGCTCACATAATTGCCGTGTCTTTAATCCATGGTCGTTCATATAATTGCCGTGTCTTTAATCCATGGTTTCGTTCATATAATTGCCGTGTCTTTAATCCATGGTCGCTCATATAATTGTGAGGTCGATCGGTCATCTGAGTCATTTCAATGATCTCGGGATAACCAATGTCCACACTATTCAATAATTCATTTCGTGACATACAAAATCATGCATAAGATCCCATCAGTCACATAATCATGGTACACATATCATAATTAATATCATCATCAACATATCATTCATACTTTCTCATGGACAGGGTGATAAATCATACTTTTATAACAAAAATGAAACATTCTCATACACCCCTCTTTCGTCCTATTTTCACATGAAATAATGGAATCTCTATACATACCATACGAGAATACTTTCACATAAAATAATGGTTCAATTTCACGTAATACATAGGGCATTTGCACATAAAATGTCGCGTATTCTCAAAATAATAATTGTGTATTTTCATGTGAAAACTATAAACCGATTCGCATAAAAACATGAAATTCATTTTCATTTACTCCCATTAAAAGTTCGAAGACGAGTCCCTTACCTCAAGCTTCACTTAAATTCCAAAACTTAATCGAACTCCTGTCTAATCTCCTTTTAATGAAACACAATCACATCATAGATTTCGAAATTAAACTCCAAGTATTCACCCTTAAACCCTAAATCATGCGAAACTCGAAATATCGCTCTTACGATGTCGTGTCCCCCGCTTACCCTCGGTTTTCACGCGAGAACTTGATAATCCTTAGTTTGCTTGGCAATCGACCTCCAAATCCGTTCCACGCTCGGTTCCTACAAGAACGTGTTCGAACTCAGACTCAATTTCTCAATTGAACGTTTAATCTAAACGATCGGTCGCAATATTACTAGTTAAGCACGAAACTATAATTAAACGCTCACCGACCAATAAACTCGCGGCTCTTTGTGAACGTCTTTGGCGGATTGGAGCTCGGTGTGGGCGCTGCTTGAGTCGAAAACAATCGTGCGATTAACAAAGGTGTTACCGTCCGGTCTGCGCAGCGTTCGTGGCTCGGGATCTCTTCGCCGAGGGTCGCCGCCGGGTGCTCGCGGATTGACGGACGGTGAAAGCTTCAACGTTGCCGCAGTGCTCGTGGATCGGCGGTGGCTCGGGCGAGAACGAGTTCACGACGGCGTGGGTTTCGGCTGCAACGGCGTTGGTGAGATAGAACGCGCCATGATGCGGCGTGGTGGCTTCGCGTTCAAACTCCGGCCATGAACCCACCGTGGGCGGTGGATCGTGCTCGCCCGAGGCTCGGCGATGATGGCTCGACGAATCGGAGCGGCGGCGTGAGACGTGAACGAAGCTTCACGCGATCCTGCCGGCGAAGTTACTTCGACTGTGGACTCCGGCGTGAGCAACTGACGCGCTCGTGACCAGCTGGAGTCGCTTCTGTCCGAGGCCTCGAATGTAACTTCAATCGTTGGTCGGCGGCTAGGGTTTCGCATGCTATGAATATATACCATGCATTAGGTTAAGTCATGTGTCCAAGATCACCCTAATTTAGACTTAAATCACCAAAACGCCCTTAAATCACCTTCCCTTTAATTATCATAACTAATCTCATCTTAAAAAAAGACAATTCACGTAAGACAAACAAAATTACGGCCTCCACCTCGCCGAGCTTGATTAAAAACACTAATCCAACTAAACACGGCGTTTACAAGAGCGTTAAATAAAATTAATAGTAATACCTGTGATGATGGTCGTCACAGTATATGACATCGAAGGGTAATAAAAAACACTCCTCCTCTGGATCAAGACATTCTTGACCAAAACCTAATGCCATAATAACTCTTATTCCTATATGTTTTAGTTACCATTATTTGGTCAGGATACATACACTTCTTATGTATCTTCTGAGTGTAACCCTCTGTCTTTAGACCCAGAGTCCCCATCCAACAAAATCCGCCGAAGGGAGGACTAGGTTGAAAACAGACTAAGGAAATTTTTATCCCTTTCGGGTGTCCACTGTGTTCGATCCCCTATGATCAAGCCCTCGAAGGGATTTTCTGGTCTAAGCCAAACTAGCAGGCTGACCATAGTGATCTCACAGTGTGAATCGACAAAAGAGACCATAGGTTTTTTGTTTTCACTAAACCTGTTCCCACTCACTATAAGTACCCTCTCCATTCACCTGCTATTGACTCATACAAACACCATCCGAAGGGGGACACTCCCGTTTGCGCCACGAGGCCAAGTATGAGTCTCACGGTGTGAACTTCTCTGGAGAGATGTAGGTGGAATTATATGTATCATATACACTTTTTCCTCCCACTAGATACTTTAAATCTATAGGAAATTGACCTAGGTTAAACCTGACTAATGGTTTTACCTAAACTTTGTTAGGATGTATCTTCTAATCTCATGTAAGTTTGTAAAATTCTAATTTGAAATAAATAAGAGTTATTTTTCAATGTTTTGTGTCTCGCATATTTCATAAACTTAATCCAATAAACTAAGCTTCAGGGTCATTGTATTATGAGAGAACTAAAAACTTGAACGGTTTGTAGTGGACACACGGGAAGGATCACGTTAGAGTTAATGACCCGAATGGTCTACAGTATACGGATAGGGTTGGTGACCTAATCTTGGATACGCTGTGGATGCGACCTGCTTTGTATTAGATACAAACGAGGTGATTCAACTCGTTCATGTGGTTGACATGCGAGTGGGGGCATCCTGTGCAATGAGATTGTACAAGACCGGACCGTGAATTGTTAGACTTACTGATGTAACACCGTTGGCAGTATAGGACTAATAAATTCGTAGATGACCATTAGTGACTCGACCTTAATCCTGAGCATGTTACAGACTCCTGTCTGCGAGGGTCTGTCCTTTGACTAGTACGGGTGAGAGTGGTCACAGTTGCTCGCCCAATATACCTATTTTCTCAGGAACAGGACCACGTGAGAAGCTGGGAACTTGACTACGCGAGATGGAATTCACTCGTTCTCGATTTAGGGAAACTGGGCTGTTCCCTTAAGTGTTGTCTTTAGGGCTTGAACAAAGGGGCCCAACCCTCTCACTGTCCCGAGAGGGTTGTTGTTTATGATAGGACTATGCAACGTAGTTGTTCATTAGAGGAGTAATGGGACTGCAAGAGGTAGACACAGGGGTAAAACGATAATTTGACCCAGCTGTGACTATGAACAACTTGTGAAGGATCGACTCACGGGCATTGGTTTATTGATGGACACAACTTGTCCTATAGTGATGAGAGTGCAGCTACGGGCTTTAGTGGAGTGTTATTGTAGCTAATGAATGTTGAATAACCGGGTCAAAGAGTTTGATAGGTTAATCTCGAATCATTAGAGCTCGTCATCTGTAGGTCCATTAGGTCCCTCGGTTGGCTCAAATTAAGGGTTTACAGTTTGGTGTGAATTTGAAGTGTTCAAATTCATTATTTGGGTATTTATGACATTTATATGTGATATAGATGACATAATATATAGTTTGATGTGAATGAGATTCATAATAAATTATAGTATAGCCTAATTAATTAATTAGTGCTAATTGGAGAAATTGAATTGAGAGAAATTAAATTGAATGTGATTCAATTTAAAATTCCACAATTATGCAAATGAGATTTGTATAATAAGATATGAGATACCTTATATTATGTGATATGCAAATATGATTTGCATATCATATGACTGTGATTTGGTGAAGGTTTTAACTCCACCGCACACTAATATTTAAAAGGCTTGCAAGAAGCCTTTGATGTGTTTTTTGCGATTTTTTGGATTTTCATCCAAAGAGAGCAAGACTACTTTTCTCATTCTCTCTCAATTCTCTCTAGCTCTTCTCCTTACCCAGAACCAAAGGGAGTCCCACAACTCTCTCTCAACCTCCCGAGAACAACCAAGAAGACATTTTGGAAGTGTCTTACCATTTGGTTCGAGGATCGAGTTCGTAGAGATCGTTGGTTCGAGAGGGATCGAGATGGAGAAGGAGAAAACGTTGAAGAAGAGTTCTTCGAGAGGTTAATATCTTTTACTTACTATTTTCTCTTACTTGTTGCATGTTTAACCTAGAATTAAAGTAGTGTAATTCAATTTTAAGATACGAATTACACAACGAAACAACGACATTTCACAATGTTTTCCGCTGCGGGAATTCAAATCCCTTCAAACTTATCAATATAACTCTTATACTGATGATCAATATAACTCTTATATTGATCCTATCCTAAGTTTATTAATGTAACTCTTTATATTAAACCTAGGATTTCTAGTTTATTAGCCCCTTAATAAACCCGCTGACACTACTATAATTTATAAACCCTCTGATTAAAATTCACTCTCAAGTCAGTTCCCAGGTAGGGGTGTTTCGTTTCCGTCAGTTTAAATACCCCAGCCTAGACAGAACCTTCCTTAGACATAGTTCCTCTTTTAATTATTGTTTATAAATTACATGGTTCCTAATTCTAATCTAATTAGAACTAGATAAGCTAAGGTTTATTAATTTCATGTTCTAAACATTTTAAAACTAATGAATTAACCTTAGGTGACATGCAATTCTATGTTATTGTGCTTGATCATTCATCACATTAATAATTAAACATACATAACACATTCATCTCATGAATAATATGCATGTCAATGCTGTCCAAAATTAATATAACACTTTATACTAATTATTCATGCAAACTATATAATATAACACTTTATATTATAAATGATGCATGAGGTGAGATATCTAAATAAAAGCATACATTATGCATGACAATAATTATACAACAATTGCATAAATTAAATAGCAAAATTAGACCATTTTTGGCACCCTAAAATTATTTCAATTAATATAATCTAATTATATTAGATAAAATTAATAAAATTAAATAAAATTAAATATAAAACGCTTTTATATTTAATATATAATAAAAAAACGTTTTTGCTCGTTGAAAACAGTTGCGTTACTCCAGCGGCGTTGCAACGCTGAGGACAACGTTACAATGTTGATCCGTTCCAGCCACACGCATCTCTGCTTTGGCGTTACGAGCCCGTGTTGGCGTTGCGTGCTGACATCTCCTTGTCCCAGCTTTGTGACGCTAATAGGAGCGTTGCAACGTTGCACCTCCTGCAACCTGGAATCCGTCTCAGCGGCGTTGCAACGCTGATGAACAATGTTGCAACGTTGTATGCAGAACAACAAGCAGTCTCCTTTGTTTTTGCTCGTTTTTGCTTTGTTCTTCTCAGCAACTACTTTGCCTCGATCGACATGGACTTACAGACTCGATTTACATAATAAAATGCCCAAAACAATAGGTCTTTTACATTGAACAATTCAACGAAAAAAATGTAAATCTATGGTGCCAAAAACTAAAACATCTAATTTGCAAACCGAATAATCATCTCAGGAAATCAGTTAATCCCACCTCTGTTCTTGATAAATCTAGAACAAGATCAAAAACAAACATGGCTCTGATACCAATTGAAGGGATCGAATCCCACAACGGAAGCGATTGTGAATCGCGTGTTCATGATCGTGTTACACAGATTAATATCAATAACATAATATATAAATTAAGCATGCATAAACTGATAGGACAACAGGAAATATACATTTGAAGAACACTTTCTTCTTGTACTCTTTCTCCAAAAATCACGATCTCAACGACCCGAACTCAGCACGTGCGAAGATCAACCACTAGATCTTCTTCGTTGTTCTCTAGGTGAGGGAGGAATGTGTGTTCCTTTAGGATGAGATGTGGAATTGAGGGATGTGTATTTTTGGAACTCTTTCCAACAACACAAATGTGGAGAACTATATGATTGCACAAAGTGGCATCACCTAAAGTTGTATCCCATGCAACTATTTATAGGGAAATAGGATGGAAATTATCATCTTATCCTTCCTTCATTTTCTCATTAGTATATAGTTAATTTGTGAATCTAATTCACATTAAAACTATATATTATATCAATTATATCACATGTAATTGATATAACATCTCATATATGAAATTGAACACTTCAATTCCATTCCTAACTTTATACCTTCAATATTACCATGTTGATCCAACAGAGAGACCTAATGGACCTACAGTTCATGAGCTCCAATGATGTGAGATTAACTGATCAAACTCTTTGATTCGGTTAATCAATATTCATTAAGTACAAGTCACTCCACTATAGACTTGTAGTTGCACTCTCCTCATTGTAGATTATATTGTGTCCATCGATATAATCATTACCCATAAGTCGACCCTTCACAGGTTGTTCGCAATCACATTTGGATCAAATTACCGTTTTATCCCTGTGATTAACTCTTTATTCCTTAAGCACCACTGATCCTCTAATGAACAACAAGTCTATGGTCCTACCATAAAACTCAATCCCTCTTAAGCTAGTTTAGAGGGTGGAGCCACGTTGTTCAAGACCTGGATTCAGTTCTTAAGGGAACAATCTATCTAATTCCTTAGTCTAGGAATGAGTGAATTTCATCTTGCAGAGTTAAGTCACTAGCTACCTACGAGGTTCTGTCCCTGAGAAGGTAGGCTTATTGAGTCGGCTACAAGCCACTCTCACCCATACTAGTCTAAGAACAAACCCCTATAAGCAGGAGTTCTTAACTTGCTCAGGATTCAGGTCGAGTCACTAATAGCCATCTATAAATTATCAGTTTTATCCTATTAACGGCGTTATACTGGTTAGACTAATAATTTGCAGTCTGGTCTTATATGAACTCTTCATACAAGATGCCCCCACTCACATGTCATCCACATGAATGAGTTGAATTACCTCATTTGTACAAACTACAAAGTGGGTCGCATCCATGGTGTTACCAGAATAAGGTTTCCAACCTTATTCTTATACTATAGACCATTTAGGTAATACTCTTGAACATAATCCAAATAGTGTCTAATACACTGATATTCAATATCTATTATAACCTTGGAGCTTAGTTTATTGGATTTATAAAACGAGAATATAATTTCATCAATTCAAATAACTCTTTATTCATTTGAATAAAATTACACAATTTTAGGGCACATATCCCAACAATCCCAATGGAACAAGTTGTCAGTAATGAGTTTTTACCGCAAGAAGCGTGGTAGACCAATGAGTTCCAAAGATAACAATACTCAAAAAAGAAAAGTAGTTGATAATCAAAATGATCCAATTAAGAATATAGATGTTTCAAAAGAAACCCTAAATACAACTACTCATAAAAGTGTTGATGGAAGTCCAACACTTGAGGATAATAATGAAATTTCATAAACTATGTTATAACAGGTAGTTGTTGACAACATTTTTGCTTACAATGTTGCTCATGAATTCATGAAGATGATGATTCTGATTCAAAGTCCATAGAAGAATGTCAACATAGAAATGATTGGCTTAAATGGAAAGAAGCAATCAAGGTAGAATTAAACTCACTTTCAAAACGTGAGGTTTTTGGACCAGTAGTCCAGACACCAGAAAGTGTCAAACCTGTGGGATACAAATGAGTATTTGTAAGAAAAGAAATGAAAATAATGAGGCCTCAAGATATAAAGCGAGACTTGTTGCATAAGAATTCTCGCAAAGACCTGGTATTGATTATGAGGAGACATATCCAATTGACCTAACTGTATATGGAAAGTTTGACATGCATCTAAATGAAAATTCCATTTAGATACAATAACATTAAGATATCTAATTGTCCTGAGTGTACATGAAAAGCTTGACATGCATCTAATGGATGTAGTCACGACATATTTATATGGATCTCTAGATAATGACATTTAAATGATAATTCCAGAAGGATTTAAAATGTCAGAAACATATTCTCGAGAATTGTATTCAATAAAGTTACGAAGATCACTATATGGATTAAAACAATCAGAACGAATGTGGTATAATCGCCGGAGTACATATTTGTTGAAAGAAGGTTATCAAAACAATCCAATATGTCCGTGTGTTTTTATAAAGAAATCACAGTCATGATTTGCTATTATAACTGTATATGTTAATGACTTAAATATAATTGGAACTCCTGAAAAGTTATCAAAGACAATAGAATATCTTAAGAAAGAATTTGAGATGAAAGATCTTGAGAAAATAAAATTTTGTCTTGGTTTGCAAATTGAACATTTAACATATGAGATATTTGTTTATCAATCAACTTATAAAGAGAAAATTTTGAAAATGTTCTATTTGGGCAAAGCACACCCATTGAACATTCTAATGGAAGTTCGTTCATTGGATGTAAAGAAAGATATATTTCGACCTCGAGATGATAACGAAGAACTTCTTGGTCCTGAAGTAGTGTATCTTATTGCAATTGGCGCACTTAGGCTTGGGGTAAAGCTAGGTCGGACGTCTAACTGAATATGGCCTGACAGTAGATTTGGGTAGTTTGAGGTGTTGGCTAAAAGAGAGAACCTAGCTGAAGTTGAGACCCCTGAGAATGGGTCGAGGATATTAGAAATGCCTAGATAGAACCCTAAGTAACCTTTTAAAGCGCAAAACCTAGCACTTACTAAACCCTGAGTTATGCCTGAACGAGTCGAAACCTCTAGGTTGACGATATATGATAGGCTCGTGAGATTGGGGTGCGTCCCCATTGAGATCGGGAGTAGTTGCTTTCCATTATCCCGCACTAGCCTAGGGGCGATTCCCCAATGGGCGTGTTGGTTACGTACTGCACTGCACCATGCTAGTGTATTATGAGAGCCTGGGGTGCGTCCCCGCCAGGGAGTGGTTGCTTTCCATGATCCCTGGGTTGGCTTAGGGGTGATTCCCCATAGGGCGTGTAGGATACGTACCTGCTTTACTCTATGCCAATGTGTGGCGTGAGAGTTGTTTTCTCTCATTGCATCGTCAATCAAAGTTCCAAGACTGAAGGTAGAGCTCGAGTTATTACCACAACGCTCAGGGTGAAGTGTGCTTTTGTGAGACCTGTTTGGGGATGGGTGAGTGAGAAGTTGAGTCTTGTTTGGTTGTTTGTTTTCTTGGTTGGACGTGAGTGGGCTACTTACTGAGTATTTTTATACTCACCCGTCTATTTTGTTGTTTTTGGTTGCAGGTAAGAAACCTTGAGGCGGTTGACGATGATGATGACCCGTCGAGGCTGTGGGACACTGTATCCTTCCTATTTTCTTTGGCTTAGAGTTTTCATTTGTCACTGTCCTGTTTTAGTTTCTATCTTATATGTCTGGTCGCGCGACACTTTGTTTTTCACTTGTACTTCTTAGTTATTGAGTTTTTTTTCCGCTCGTGTATGTTTTATCTAGAAGATCGTGCTTTGGAACTCTAGTTGTAGCCCAAACCATTTTCAGATTCAAGTTTGGTGGAGGTTGGGCATTCTTGTTTCTTTTGAAGTGTTTTCTGCTTATTAGGTTCTAGGAAAAATTTTGGTTTTCTCCTTGCTATGTCGTTATGCTGCCGAAATTTCGGTGTGAACGGTGTAGCGGAGTAACTTTCCTAGTGTAGATTCGTCTCGAATTTTTAGGATCATTACACTTTTTCATAACTTTTTTTTTTCGCATATAATTTGAACTTTTTATCTCTTATAATTTTGATTTGCGAACCGTATTTTTTAAATAAATTTTAACTTCCTTTAGTTTAATAAATTTGAATTTATTGAGAAATTAAAAAATACACAATATTTATTACTGTCTAAATTATAACTTCATTTCTCACGAGGCATATTTTTAAATTTAAGAATTTATTACATATAAAACTAATAATAATTCTGTCTATTAGACTATTATTAAACTTCAAATATTTATTAAACACAATATTAAAAAAGTTACCAGTTTGATAATCAGACTCCTTATTTTATTATCTATTTTATAAATGTTTTCAAAATCGAAGGAAAGTTTTAAAAATAAAACAATTTAATTAATAATTCAAAACTATGGTAACAAAGGTTGAAAACAAACCATTTTCAAAAACTAAATCTATACTCTCTAATATCTAATCTATATCTATATCAAAAAATTTTGAAAATTATTTTTACACCAAAATACACTTTAATTTCAATTGATTACACCAATCAAATCTCATATCTCATAATCTAATTTAATCTCATCTCTCATAATCCGATTTAATTTCAAGTTTGAATAATATTGAGATATATTTATTCAAAATAAAATTCAAATTTAATTTCGAATTCAAACAATTGAGATAATTTGATTTAAATTCAATAATTTTTTCAAATGAATTTCAATAAAAAATCTTAATTTGATAATTTTATATGATTTGATTCAAAATCAAATCAATTTTGAATTTGAATCTAAATTTTTCCATAAATTAGCTAAACTATGCTTCTGTTCTTTTTAAAAAACGTAATAGCACCATACCAGGGCATTTTTTTTTAATATTGCAAATTTCTAAATTTTTTTAAAAATATTGTAGTTTTCAAACTATTTTTAAAAATATAGCAATGTCGTCTCTTCAAGAGACGACCTTGTATACGTGGTTCAATAGACGACCTTTACCAAAAAATTACATATATTGTGAATTGCTCCAGTGGTTTGTCCACTAACTTAGAATGTAAGAGAGCATGAGTTTAAATTTTAGGTTATGCAGATTTTTTATTATTTATTATTTTTCCAATTTTCTTTTCTTTTCACTATTTTTTTCTTTTTCTTTCTTTATTTTATTTATTTTGAAATTATACCTAACTTAGTAATATATGAAGCAATTAGCAATATATATCTTACTTTATTATCTTTTTGTCTTTTTATTTATATTTTTCACTTTCCTTTTATTTTTTAAATCTTTAGTGCAATACGTTTTTTAGTAACTTGATAATTCTAAAATACATTTTCAAAGCAAACATTAATCTTTTTTTTTAAAAAATATTTTTAATTAAATTTAAATCACTTTTACAATGGTTGAATCGAATATTAGAATTATTTATAACTAAATACTTATTAAACAAATTAATTATATTAAGTCACTTAGCTTAAAACACTTTATGTTAAAGTTGTTTATCAAATATGCCTTTTAAAAATCACTTAATTGTATGAAAATCACTATTAAAAGTATAGAACCAAACATGAAAATGAATCACTTTTAATAAAATCAAGTATAGACAAATCAATTACACTAAAATCAATATTTCTAAAATTAATAAAATTAAGTATAGACAAATCAATTACACTAAATTAATATTCTAAAATTATTCTCAAACATGTATTATGTATTTAGGAGATGTTGATGGAAATAACTTTGTACTAAAACATTTGTGTGATGCATTATATAAATAAAATAATGATTTATGAACTTTATTCAACCATGCATTATTTTATTATTTTATTAATCACAATTTGGTGTAAGATTGAGATGCCTTTATTCAAATCTTATTTAACATATTTATTTATCCATTTATTTTAAAATAGTTTAAAGTCAAATTTATTGAAATATGTATTATCTTATATTTTTTTAATCACAATTCAGGAGACTGAAATATCCTTGAAAATAGATTAGGGAAGAAAAGGAGTTGATGTATGACAATATTGTGAGTTTGTTGGTAATGGGAAGCAAACATCATTCTAATAAATGATAGGTGGATTGGTGAATCCTTCTTCGAAGTGGCCTACTCCATCTATATGCTCTTGAAATAAATCGAACTCCATTGATGATATGCGAATAGAGATGTTCACGGAGTAGGGCGGGATCGGAAAATGACTTACCACCCCCTCCTCCCATTTTATTCTTCCTCCCGCGAAAATTCTCATGAAATTGATGGATCGAGTTCTCATGAGAACAATTTCCCGTTTCTAATTTCTATTTTTCTAAATTTTATTACATAATTTATTTTTTTAAAGCTTTTATTTAAATAGTTAATTACTAATTAGAAATTTCTATTTAAGAGACTTTTTTTTTTCATTTTTCTTAAAAAAGTGTAATGATATTTAATAAAAATTTAGAATTATGATTTATTTTATATATATTTAAAAATAATAAAAATCAGGGCGGGGACGGGGATAGGGTCGGGGTCGGGGACGGAGAATGTATTCCCCATCCCCGTCTCCGTTTAGCTAACGGGAAAAAATTCCTCCAAACTCCCTCTCCCATTCCCCGCTTGGACCCACCCTGCGAGGAAATGGACATCCCTATATGCGAACAATCGATGGCCTATATATGAAGACCTTAATCTTCATCGATACCTAAATGAAGAAGAAATTGATGAGTTGACTATGCCTATCTTCTATTCTTTATCCCCACCAAGGGTGAATAGCGAAGAACATTGAAAATAGATTTTAGAAGGTGAAAATTTACTACCAACTCCCTCCCATACAAGCTTGTATCCAAACAATAATTTTTTCATAAGGAGTTGTCATGCAAAAGCATTTGGCGAGTAATTAAGTGCGAATTTAAGAAGGGCCTGGAGGGGCTCGAGCCCATACTCAACTTTTGTGAAGCTTAGTTTGTATATATAAAATGCTACATTAATTTTATAATTTTATCTTAGCCTAGTGGCGAACCCCCTCTGTTTTTCCCAAAAATATATCGTACTTTTTATCTTTTTAAGTACAATAGGGATTGAGAGGATTCGAGAATGAGATTATATACAATTAATATTAATGCGTTCAAAATCATTTTTATACGAACTCAAGCCCCCCTAACTTAAAGTTTTGGATCCGCCACTAGCAGTAATATGGAAAAATACTTTGTTAAAAAAATGTTCCCTAGATAGTATTATCTCCAAACCGGTGCATTCTTTGTAAAAATGATTGTGAATGAGACACCTCCTTTACTAAACTTTTTTCGGAAAGAATAATCCTTAAAAGCTTTCAACCTCTAGATTGCTCTCCTAGGAAATATGATCATGGGTTTTGAATCTCTTTTGATGGATCATCCATTCTCTAAAGGAAAGACATGCATGTGAAATAATATAATTAAAGCCTTCTTATGGTTCATATGGCAAGAGCACAATCACTAAATTTTCGAAGATATGTCTTGGGTGTTCGATCAATTTTATTTGATATATTTATCTCTCACTTGGTGTAAATTTTCTCCATATTCTTGTAATTATAGTCCCACCTCCCTTATTTTTAACTGGATGGTCTTTGATAACTAGGCTATCATTTTCCTTTTTATACATTTCATACCATCAATGAAATGAAGTTCACATATTTTTTATAAAAAAAAAAATTTACGAGATGTAAGTAGTGATTTAAAATCTTAATTCAAATATTATCTAATATCATAGTGATCGACACGGTGAAGCTGTGTTTTGGCGGGAAGTACTTATTATTAGATAATATGTACATAGTTACAGGGTTTACTAGAAACATAGTTTCTATTTCCTGTCTATTAGAAAAAAAATTTCCGTTTCTTTCATTAGTAATAAAACATCTTCTGAGTGGGCCTTATAGAACCCACATTTGAGAAAAACAGCAGCAGATGTGTGACGACCACCACCACAGGTACTAATTATTTATTTTATTTAGCGTTCTAGCAACCTGTGTGTGTTTAATTGGACTAGTGAATTTCGTCGAGCTCGGTGTAAATGAGTCTCTAATTTCTACTAGTTGTAAACAAAACATCCTCCTTTAGAGAATTATGTTGAGTTAAAATTAATAGAAGGAGAAGGAGCAATGGTATTTTAGTATTAGGGTAAATGAGGGTTGTAGTAACATTAAAATTTGACCTAAAACCCTAACCCCTTAGCCTCCTTAGTATTTAACCATAAGAAAACCCTAGCCCCATCATCATCTTCTTCATCTCATCTTTAACCTAATCCAAAACCCTAATCCTTGCCCTAACCAAGAGCCACCATACCTTCACCACAAATTTGCCGCCGATCGGAACAAGAGATCACGCGTGACGGCCACCCCCAACACGCACGCCGCGACACACCGGAAGTCGTGGGCGGAAACTCGCTTTCCCGAGTACCTCGCGGCGGCAAGCCCACCGTTTTCAACGTTAACGCCGCCACCTCCGGTCGCCTCGTCTCCACGTGACGACGGCGACGCGGACCATCCGTTCCGCTTGCCGCGAGGTTTGCCGGGCCGCTCGTGAGCCCGTCCCACCCGATCGTCCGCTCGCAGAAATCAAAGCCAGCGAGTTCGCCGGATTCCACGCACGCCATCCATCCGTAAGCTTCAAACAGCCGCAGGCCTCGCCGGAGTACACGATTTGTCCAGCCGCACCACCGAGGGAAACGCCGACCAGTGCCGTCCCGCAAACGCTGAGATTTCGACCGAACCCGTTGCAGCCACGATCACAGCCGTACCGCCGGTCACGTCCAATCCAGTCGCAGACGCTCGCCGGGTTTCACGCAGATTACCGGTTGCTGCCACTGCTTGATCTTCACCGCCGATCGTGACCACGCCGGCCAGCAACTATACAATAGTTTCGAGTTCAGCCGGTGAGCGATCGATTTAAGTTTCATACTTAATTAGAAATTATGTGCGATCTATCGATTAATTAAGCGTTTGATTGAGAATTTAGGTTACGGGTTCGAACACATTTTTGTAGGGACCAAACTTGGAGCGGAATTGGAGGTCGATCGTCAAAACGGACTAAGGGATATTAGGTTTTCGCATTGAGCTCGAGGTAAGCGGGGCACGACATCTTAATACCGTAATTTAAGTATCGCATGATTAGGGATTTAGTGAATACTTGGAGATTGAATTCGGAAACTATGGTGTGAATCAGGTTTCACTAAAGGAAGAGTAGGCAAAGAGTTCGATTAGGTTTTGGAGCGAAGTCGGAACTAAGGTAAGGGACCTTGTGCCGAACTTTTTATTGGGATTGAAGAAAATGATTTTCATGATTTCATGCGAAATTAGTTTATACTTTTCATATGACAATATACAGATATTTTCGTGAGAATACTTAATATTTTATGTACAAGTATTTCAATGCTTCATGTGGAAATAAACTATTATTTTATGTGAGAATATTCTCGTATTCTATGTAAAAGTATACCAGTATTTCATGTGAGAATATGACAGTAATTTGTATGAGAATATTTCATGATTTCCTACAAAAGTATGATCTTCAAACTGTCTATGAGAAAAGTATGATTTGCATAGTGACGATGATGTTTGTGACATGTACACTATTATTATGTAAATGATGGGACCTCATGCATGTTATGTATGTCATGAATTGAACTAATGAAAAGTGTGGACATTGGTCTCCTGAGATCAGTATGTGCATGGTCAAACATGCAATAGAGACCCTATGGGTCTAATTACAGGGGTCTGTGAGGGACTCAAATTATTACAGAGTCCAGTGAGGGACTCAAAATGAAATGACTCGGGATGACCAATCGGCCACACAAATAAAAAGGAAGTCATGGATTAAAGACACAGCAATATATGAGAAAGTTTTAGGTCCCGCATATGTATATTTCAACAAGTTTAAAGTCATGATTGTATGTGTATGCATATCCCAAACCTCGGTAGCGAGGTCACTTACTGGGTATTGTTTTGCAATACTCACCCTTTCTTTTAAAAATGATTTTCAGGTAAGGCCAAGGGCGTGCAGGGCGAGTGACGGAGGCGCGTTGCTAGAACCATGGGAACAGACATGTTTTTCCGCATATTCCTTTTACAACTGATGTCGTCTCTTTATGTTTTATTTAGAGTTTAAATTTACTTACGCTTTTAATAGGCCATGTTAAATTGATACTTTTATCTGCTTTTAAATGATTTGATTTGGGATCCCTGAAAACAATTTATGTTGGTTGGAAGTTTTCCTTTTAAAATCTTTTACCTCTTGGCCTATAAATGCATGCATGTGTAGTAATGTCCCTAGGAGTTGGTCATAGAAAGTAGGGGCGTTACAAGATGAGTCTTAGGACAACCAGTTCCATCGTATTTGTACTTATTCAATGTTTATTCAATCATTAAATATAATGAAAAAAGACAAAGAAACGTTTATCTTTTAACCAAAATAAGTATAAACGAAAGAATCAAATTTGTTGAATTTCTCACTTCTAACTCTTTTTTCGGAGTCCGACCATGAGGTCTAATAAGTAGAGAGTTGGTGCGACGAAGTAGGTGCGGGTGAGGCATTCGACTTCGAGTGGCGCAAGCACCTACCAAGGTGAGTGAGCTAAGATCGTTTTTTAGGGCTACCAGCTGCTGCCATTAGTGCTACTATAAGGAGGATGACTAGGTGTTGTTCGCTTAACGAGGGATTTGGTACTATTTTTTTTTCTCACTAAAAATAGGTTAGGTCCTCTGAGAGATGTTACCTCTTTGGCAACAACAGAAAGGAAGGGGTCCATGTAGCTGCTGCGCCCACCCCCTTCCTAGTCAATGGGGCAGTAGGTTCGACATCCACTAGAACAGAGAGAATCCACTTCAGATACCCACGCCTCTGCTAGGCAGCGTCTCGTATGTATTACCAATCGGAACTCTTTATTGCCTTAGACCCAAAGACATTGGCTATTCAAAATCGAAGGAATAACCCTTAGGAAAATAGTTCAATTGCTATAACTCTGCTCTCCCCCCGCTAGAAAGACTTTCTTACTTAGCTTGATCCACCTTCCCAGGCGGGGAAGAGAACGAAAATAAGTTGCGGATGGTGATCGATGTTCTGCTTCGCTTGAGAGTAATTTGTATGTTTTAAAGTCGAATTCGGTCAAAAGTGTTTTGAATACTAAATTATTTAAAACAGAAGAAACGCGAACTAAGAGATTAAAAGTTTCTCCAAAAGAAACTGCCCATCTTTGGCATCTAAGGTTAAGCCACATAAATCTCAATAGGATTGAGAGACTAGTGAAGAGCGAACTTCTAAGCGAGTTGGAAAAAAACTCTTTACCAGTTTGTGAGTCATGCCTTGAAGGTAAAATGGCCAAACGTCGTTTTAGTGGAAAAGGATATAGAGCCAAAGAGCCTCTTGAGTTTATACATTCTGACCTCTGTGGTTCGATGAATGTTAAAGCAAGAGGAGGTTTAGAATACTTTGTATCTTTCATATATGCTATTCGAGGTATGGGTACGTTTACCTAATGCATAGGAAGTCTGAAACTCTTGAAAAGTTCAAGGAGTTCAAGACTGAGGTTGAGAACCTGTTAGGTAAAACGATTAAAACACTACGATCAGATCGAAGTGGAGAGTACATGGACACTGAATTCCAGGACTATATGATAGAACATGGAATTATGTCCCAACTCTCAGCACCCGGTATGCTATAGCAGAATGGTGCATCGGAGAGGAGAAACAGAACCCTGTTGGACATGGTTCGGTCGATGATGAACTATGCTCGTCTCCCTAATTCTTTTTGGGGTAATGCAGTGGAGACTGCGGTATACATTTTGAACATAGTTCCGTCGAAAAGTGTTTGTGAAACACCTTTTCAACTATGGTATGGTCGTAAAACAAGTTTACGACATTTTAGAATTTGGGGATGCCCGACCCATGTGTTGGTGTCAAAACCGAAGAAGTTGGAATCCCGTTCAAAGTTATGCCTCTTTGTAGGTTACTCAAAAGAGACTAGGGGTGGTCTGTTTTACGATCCTAAGGATAATAGGGTGCTTGTATCGATAAACGCCACTTTCCTTGAGGAATACCACATTAGGGATCACTTACCAAGGAGTAAGATTGTGTTAAACGAAATGGGCAGTTCATCAGCAAAATATTGATGAATGGTGCTAGTACATAGTCCTTCTTGGGGACAAGTCCGTTCTCAAGAGTTGAGAATGTCTCGACGTAGTGGGAGGGCTGTGAGACAGCTTGAACGTTACATGGGTTTGGCTGAAACCCAAGTCGTCACCCCTGATGATGACTGCGAGGATCCATTGACCTATGATCAGACAATGGCTGACGTTGACAAAGACGAATGGATTAAAGCTATGGACCAGGAAATGGAGTCGATGTACTTCAATTCTGTTTGGGAGCTTGTGGACCAACCGGATGGGGTAAAACCTATAGGTTGCAAGTGGATCTACAAGCATAAACGTGACATAGATGGGAAGGTGCAGACCTTCAAAACCCGACTAGTGGCAAAGGGGTTTACCCATGTTGAAGGAGTTGACTATGAAGAAACATTTTCTCTTGTTGCCATGGTAAAGTCTATAAGGATCCTTCTGGCCATTGTCGCATATTATGACTATGAGGTATGGCAGATGGATGTCAAGACGACCTTTCTGAATGACAATCTTGACGAGACCATCTACATGGACCAACCCAAGGGGTTCATTACCCAAGGCCAAGAGAAAAAAGTTTTTCGGGTTCAAAGGTCTATTTATGAACTGAAACAAGCCTCGAGGTCCTGGAATATAAGGTTTGATGAGACTATCAAATCTTATGGATTTGATCAGAATGTTGATGAACCTTGTGTTTACAAGAAAATCGTCAACAACACTGTCACATTTCTAATATTGTATGTGGATGATATCTTGCTCATTGGGAATGGGGTAAGATTTCTTACTGACATTAAGGAATGATTGACTTCACAATTCCAAATAAAAGATTTGCGAGATACCTAGTATGTTCTAGGTATCCAAATAGTCCGAAATCGGAAGAACAAAACGCTAGCCATGTCTCAAGCATCTTACATTGACAATAAGTTGTCTTGGTATAAGATGCAGAATTTCAAGAAAGGCTTGTTGCCTTTCAGGCATGGGGTTCACTTATCTAAGGATCAATGTCCTAAGACGCCTTAAGAGGTTGAGGATATGAGATGGATCCTTTATGCTTCAGCTATAGAAAGCCTAATGTATGTCATGCTGTGTACTAGGCTCGATATCTGTTATGCAGTTGGGATTGTCAGTAAGTATCAATTCAATCCAGGATTAGATCACTGGACGATCGTAAAGGCAATCCTCAAGTATGTAAGGAGAACGAGGAACTACAACCTTGTGTATGGAAGTGGAGATTTGATCCTTACGGGATACACAAATTCTGACTTTCAGACCGATATGGATTCCAGGAAATCCACTTCGGGATCAACGTTCATTCTGAACGGAGGAGTTGTAGTGTGGCAAAGCATCAAGCAGGGATGCATCACTGATTCCACGATGGAAGCCGAGTATGTTGTGGTTTGTGAAGCTACAAAGGAAGTTGTTTGGCTAAGGAATTTCATGCTTGATTTGGAAGTTGTTCCAAATATGGACTTGTCAATTACCCTGTTTTGTGACAACAGTGGTGCAGTAGCCAACTTGGAGTCATAAGAGGGGCAAGCATATTGAGCGGAAGTATCACATGATACGGGAGATTGTGCATCACGGAGACGTGGCAGTCACACAGATAGCATCGGAGCACAACGTTGTTGATCCATTTACAAAGGCCCTCACGACCAAGGTGTTTGAGGGTCACCTAGAAAGTCTTGGTCTTCGAGTGCTTCCTGACTAGGACAAGTGGGAGTATTGTAAAGGGGTATTCAATGCCCTAGTTTATTATATTACTGTACTCCACTAGTTTAGTTCAAGTGGGAGTTTGTTGGGATGTATGTCCTAATCTCGTGTAAGTTTTTTGGGAAGTTAGTTAATCTTGTGTAAGTTTGTAATATTCCATATCCCCTGAATTGAGACTATCTCAGCTAATTCTCACTACCAGAACATCTCATGTCCCAATGATTCTTAGCTACCGTTTGTTTGGTCAAGAACTTGTTAACTAGCTTAACTTATCCCGTAAATGTGACCCTACCATTTTCAGATCCAATAGGTCCGAGCCAACAGGCTACTATTAAAAAAGACAACTGTTGGCAAATTACCTAAGAGGCCCTATCATTTCTGGAGTTCGCGTTGTTCTGACCCCTATAATCAGGCCCTCCGTAGGGATTGACTGTTCTAGGATAACCTAGCAGGCGGACTATAGAAATCTTACGGTGCGACATAATGGAGGAGACCGTAGGATACGTTGACACGCGTCCTGCTCCCATTTACTATGGATACTTCCCTCATTCACCTTGTTATTGAACCATGCAAACACTTACTGTAGGGGGACATCCTATTGACGCCACGTAGTCGAGCATGGAACTCACAGTGTATAGGTTTACTCTTGAGAACGTGAGAGTTAACTCGATGCGAACACCTTGGTTTCTCCCACTGAAGCTCCTAAGGTTAGGGTATAGGTTTAACTTAGTCGGATTCTGGCTAATACAATCTATCTAAGTCTATGTCTATTATAACTTTTATAACTATGTTTTTTTACCTTATGTCTAGGTGAATAAACATTTTAATTACCTAGATATAATACCGGTAGGAGGTGGTGTTCCGTTAACCGTCAGCTTAAGTACCCCCAACCTTAGACAGAACATCACCGGTAGAGTTCCCTTATAACCAATGTCCTATTGTCCTACTATATTTTAAACTATTTAAAATACTATGTAAGATTAACTTCTAATCCTATTAGAAATTAAACTTAGGTCTAAATTAATTTTAAACAATTTAAAACTAATTTAATTTAACCCAAGTTTCTATGTTTGCATGCAATTCTTTGTTATAGGTTATGGTTTCTAAAATCCCTTTATTTATAACTTTTATAAATTTTAATAATTAATCTATGACAATGAACTATATTATAAAACTAACAAAGGATTTCAAATTGGAAATATAAATGACATTCAACTAATTGAACAAAGCAAATTACTTAAATAAAATAACATTTATTTTAAACTAAGTAATTTCATGCTCCATGCTGTTTATTTTCCATATAATCTAATTATAACAATTATAAATAATTACTCATGAAAAATAAATTAAATAATGCATTTCTACCATATTTATATAACACTTATACAAATAAAAAAAATTGCATGAACATGCTTATCCTAAGGTGGGAAATATTCTAAATGACATTCATAAATAAAATAGTCGTAAAACCGAAAAAATTTGGCCCTTAAAGTACAAAAATAATAAAATTACATTAATTTCATTACAAAACTGGTCCAAAAATCCTTGAAGCGGGCTCATACCGCTCGAACCGGACCAAAATCGACCCGAACCTCTTCTGAATCGATCTGTACCTTCAGGTTGTCGTCACGACGTTGCAACACTGAGGACGGGCTTCGATGTTACGAAGCCGTTCCTCAGCATTGCAACGCTGATGAACGGCGTTGCAATGCTGCTGATAGCGTTGCAACGTTGTTGCTTCTGCAGCAGCTTCTTCATTCGAACACAACAACTTCAAATGCCAAATTCTCCCCCGAATCTCATTCGATTTGCACGATGTCACGAACGACTCATAACTTAATTACAGACTCGATTATGCACTTAATTGCCCAAAACACAGGGGCCTTTACATTTAATTTGATCTAATAAAAAATAAATCTAAGGCCAAAATTTCCTAAACTAGTTTTACAGCAAACCAAATGCAATTTCCACCTATCCAATGCAAATTTGTTTCAACCAAAACAAAACAAGTATTGCTCTGATACCAATTGATGGGAATCAGATCCCCTTGAGCAGCAGAAACGTGTTTAAAATCGTAATTGCTCGTTTGTTTTTGGTTTACTTCAAATACCAATACATTGGTAAAAACAGAGAATAAGCAACATTTAATCTAATTAAAGCATGGAAATTAAAACATGCAAACATGCTGTAAACAATTCCTTAAACTAAAAGTAAGAAACTAATTACCTTTGTAGATTAAATCAACAAGAACCAACAATCCCTTGCTAAGAACTTCTCTGTTCTTTCTTATCTAACAGGACAACACCACGCAGTAAACCTTCTATCCTCTGGATTCCTAGATTACCTTGGTGGGAAGGTACCAACAATTGGAGAGGTGTAGGAATTTTTGTGAGATAGAGAATTCTTTTAACTTGTCAAAACAATTTTGATCGATCAACCATTCCTTCTCCAAATCAGAGAAGAAATAGCCTGTGAGGGATAACTCTCCACTCCCTATCGATGGGGAGTTGGGAGACATGGGGGATGTGTGCTCATGACACGTTTCCCTTTTTTTTTATTTAATTTAATTATATTATAAATTAAATAATCAAATTATTAATTAAATCATATAACTAATTAATTAAATCATATTTAATTAATCATAAATTAAATATCATATATTTAATTTGGATTAAATCATATTTAATCAATTTTCCCTCTAATCTATAGTTTTAATGCACATCTTATGCACATTAAATTTTAACCTATAGTTTTCCAAATATGAATTTCATTCACATTTAAATTAATATTTGAACTCTTTCAAATATTTAATTCTCTCATATAATATAATATGAATCATATTCACATTAAATTTATAATATAAAGTTCCAAAACTTTATATTATAACGTATCTATATACATTAAATTTATTCTCTAATGAATTTGAAGATTTCAAATTCAAACGATCTAAGAACCCTTTACGAGCTAGAAGGTGGACCTAATGAACCTACAGATCAGAAGCTCCAACGATACGAAATTATTCTGTTAATCTCATTAACCTCCTAATCACCATTCGTTAACTGCGGCAACACTCCACTAAAGTCCCACAGCTGCACTCTTCTCACTGCAGGTATATTTCTGTGTCCACGAATACCGACCAATAACAGCAAGTCAATCCTTCACGAATGTTCGTAACACCAGCTGGGTCAAATTACCGTTTTACTTCTAGGTTATATCTTGTACCTTAAATACCAGTGCTCCTCTAATGAACAATTTCTTTGTGGTCTTACCAACAAACAGAAGTCCATCTCGGGTCAATGAGAGGGTCGGGCCCTTTGTTCAAGTCTCGGAGACAACACTTAAGGGAACATTCATCTACTTACCCTAGTAGGCGGGAAAGAGTGAATTCCATCTTGGTAAGTTAAGTCCCCAACCGCTCACTCGGTCTTGTCCCCAAGAAGGTAGGCATATTGAGTCGGCGAATCTGGCCACTCTCACCCATACTAGTCAAAGGACAATTCCTTGCAAACAGGAGTTCGTAACCTGCTCAGGATTGAGATCAAGTTGCCTAGGTCATCCAAGTGAAATAGAAACTTAGCTAGTCAACGGAGTTACATCTAGTGGTTACTATTTCGCGGTCTGGTCTTATGTAATCTCATTACATAGGATATTTCCACTCACATGTCATCTACACGAACACATTAGGATCACAGTGTTTGTATCATATACAAAGTGGGCCACATCCATAGTATTACCAGGGTAAGGTACCCAAACCTTATCCCCTTACTATAGACCCTTTAGGTTGTATCTCGAACCAAAATTCTTTATATGTACATTACATTCAGTTCAAGAGACATTTTATAGCCTTGGATGTTTAGTTTATTGGATTTAGGGTTAAAACAAGGGCAATATCGTAAATAACGAACAATAACTCTTTAATGAAATAATAACTCTTTATTACAATAATTAGAACAAAAAATTATAAACTATGAGTTTTAGGGCACAAACCCCAACAATACCTTATTATATGTGTTATGCAAATATGATTTGTATAACATAAGGTTGTGGTAAAATGGTCATTTAGTGGAGATTTCAACTCTACATCTCACCATTATTTAAAGGCTTGGTGAGAAGCTTTTGGTGGGGGTTGATCTAATTTTTTTGAAATTCAAGTTCCAAGAGATCTCCAAATTCTCTCAAACTCTCTCAACTCTCTCTACCTCTTCTCCAAATCCAAAACCAAAGGGAGTCTCACACACTCTCCCTCAACCTATCGAGAACAACTAAGAAGTCCTTTCGGAGGTGTCCGTGTTGTTCGGTGCGAGGAAAGAAGATCGTTGGTACGAAGTAGTTCGTGACCAGAGGAGAAAAAGTATTGAAAAAGAGTTCTTCAACAAGTAACAAGTTACTCTATGTTTTTCTTCTCTTTATGCATGTTTAGCCTAGAATTTATGTGATAAGTTCGATTTTAATAACCGAATTGCACAACGAAAACCACGACGTTTCATGTCGTTTTCGACTGCGAGAATTTCAATCCCTTCACACCCATTCTCCCAACACGACAAACTATATCAATCCAAGTTGCTCACAAATAAAGGGAGTTTAATTTCTTTCTCATTTCTTTTGTGAGCAATATTATTTATACATTGAGAACAATGTATAGTTTGGGTGTGGGGGAAGTTTTTGTTATACAATTTTGTTTCTAAAAAAAATTGTGTTTTGCTTTGAATTTGACATGTCTTAATTCGTACATGTTAATTTTTCTTTTGAAACCTTGAATGTTTATTAATATCTTTTAATGCTTTGTAAAGTTTAGGATACATCTTTAGTTTGAATTTCCAATACATGAGAGAAATGAGCATGAATAGTGTTTTCTTTAAAAATTATATGATAGTGTCTCATTGATTTGTTGATTGAAAAGTGTACAAGACTTGATGCAAATTACACATCCCAGTGAGCTTTTGAGCCTATGAGTAATTCATTATATTTTGCTCCATTTATTTCATGTTGGTGTTATCAAACTTAGTATGCTTATTCTAGAACTTGTTTGTGAATGCATGTTGAGACTACATTATTTTTTCTATTGATGCTTTAATATAATAAGGACAAATTAAGATTAACCAATTTTTGGACCTCTCAAAATACTCACCTATATGTTTTTCCTTTAGTTAGCCATTTTGAACCTATTTCCCATTTTTTTTCCTTGCTTCAAACACCTTATATTCAGCCTAAGACCATTTTGTTTGAAAGCCTCAACATTTGTAACTTTTGTCAAGATAAGAGAAATATTGCATGGTAGTTAATGTTTGAGTGAAAAAATAATAATGAAGAAAAACAGTAAGGCAAAAAAAAACAAAAAAAAGGCATTAATATCCGGAAGCAGAAGAAGAAGAAGAAAATTTTTTGGAATTATAAAAATGCTACTTCTCCAACATTCTTAGTACTTGAAATGAAATGTAGGAATAAAGTTAAATGTCTTGGGTGATGTGTGATTGTTATGTGACATTGATATTATGAAAAGTATACAACTCTTGATCTTGATTATGAAACACCTAAAATTTTCCTCCTACCATACCTTTACCTAAGCCTCATTACAACCCTTATTAAGTCCCTTTGATTTTTTGCATTCAATTCATCTATGGTGGTGAAGATTTTATTCATTTACAAGCCTATGGTAATAACATGCTAGGTTTTGATTTTGAGAGTAAAAGCACCCTAAATACTTAGAGTATTGGTGAAACCACCCGAGGGTGTTAAGTCTTGTTGCACGTGATTTTGGTGAATTAATGAGATGCTAGAGGTTTTTATAAAATGTTTCCTATGAGTGCTCATTCTCTTGATTGTCACTACAATTCAACATTGATCTGTAACTAGGTTTATTGATATTTTTGGATATTGAGAAATATGAAAAGGGAGTAAAGAGGGGATTCATATGTTGAGTTAAGACATGCTTGAGGACAAGCATGGATTAGGTGTGGGGAAATTTGATATGTCTTAATTAATTATAATTATTGTGTCTAATTTTCTTATATTTTAATTGAATAGTATGTTTAATTATTAAAATTATGATTAATTTAGTTTAGGTGGTAAATAAAAAATTATTATAAATTTTACTTTAAGAATACATTTTTAGGTTAAGTTCACAGACTGAGAGAAAAAAAAATTAGAAAATTGAAAATAGAAAAAAAATTAAAGAAATAGAAAAAAAAAGAATATTGGAAAAAAAGGAAAGCATAAAATAATATTAACTAATTTACCTTTTTGTGCTTTTCTTCTTTATGTATGTGGCATGCATGCATGGAGTCTTTCTTGAGAAATGAAAGGAAGAATTTTTTTTAGGCTTGACACAAATTTTGGAGCGAAATTATAGGAGTTCATAGCTATTTTAGGTGAAAAAATTTTCCTTGTTCAAGTATAAATAAGAGGTCATTTTGTTCTTTGGAGTGTGAAGAGTTTGAGTATTCTCTCTAAACCAAAAGATTAGAAAGTATAGACGTCTGTGTTTTTCTTTTCTTTTTCTTTTAGCTTTTTTATTATCATTTTTTTAATGTTTTCTTCCCTCTACAGAAATTATTGCTTCTCCACCATGTATGGCTAAACTTTAATTTCTAATTCAATGATGATTTAATTTCCAATTATAATTTTGTGAGGTTTTAGACCTAATTGAAATTTTATTTCTAATTTAAGAATTCTTTGTTTCTTGTTTTATTTTTATGATTGATTGTTACTAATTGAATTGATGCCTTAATTTAGTTTCAATCGATTTATTGCTATCAATGATTTTGTGATTCGTAATTGTTACAAATGATTGAAAAAAATGTAGCAATGGGCTAGCTTATGTGTGTGTAATTAATGATTTTTCCATTTTACATAGCTTGCATAATCGACCATAGAGAAACAAAAAAATAAAATTAATTAATTTGTAGTTATCCCAATTACTTAATTTGGTTTAGTCTTCTCATTGTTTTTAATGTTATTATTTAATCAATATGAAATACCATCGTGCCTAATTGATTAAATTATAAGTTTTGATTTTGATGTTGGGTTAAAATCAATTAAATTGGGAGAGTTTATATATTTATTGCGGCTTTTCCGATTAAATTGACTGAGTTCTTGAATTAGTAAAATTGATATTGATTTTTTTTTCTTTTTCTTTTAAAGCGATCAAGGTTACAATTAGATGAAAGTTACATCATTGAATTGGAAGTTTCATAAAATTATCTTTTTTTTATTTATTCTTTAATTTTATTTTTTTTTCGACAATTCAAACCCCCTTTATTTTATTATCATTGTTATTTTTAATTTTGAGAAATTAATTCGATTGGTTCTTTTGGGATTCGACCTGATCCACCATTTCTATAAGTTAGATCTAGAAAACCAGTAAATATTTTGGAGGGCTTCGACATCCCGACCACACATGCAACACACAAATGACCACCAAATTTGTTCTTAAAAAACGCCCCATCAACAGATAATGTTGGACGACAATGCTTCCAGCTAGCAATTGAAGCAGATAACGACTATAAATGATACAAAAATATATCATCATTCTGAAATTTAAATGATGTTATAGAACCTGGTATATATTATAAACACAGTGTGTTAATATAAAAGATTATGTAATATTATATAATTAACATATTTAGTAATGAATAATACCTGGATTTTTCTGCTTTAGCATATGAGCTTATGATGGGATAATGGAAAAAGAATCTTCAGGGGAACTCATAATTTCCTTTACTGCCTTATCTTGAGCATGTCATGCTTTATGTGATAACTTACGTTTACACCATGATGAAAACGAATGTACGAAATGATTTCTTTTGGAGTATCAAACTCATCACCATCAATGGTCATTCTATTCTTTATGCAATCCTTAATTAAAGATGTTGATGCTTGTTTATGAGAATTCATAACAACATTAAGAGAACATGTATGATCATTATTGATCTTGTTCACTATCCAAGTATGACATTTATAATCTCCATTTCGACTTGCACGTACAAACCATTGATAATTTTCATCAATACATTGAACAATTAATAACTTCTTGTTCAATTTTTTTAGTCATAAATTGAAAGTTATCTCTTAACGCAATTCCACGCAACGCATTTTGTAGATTTTTCTTCTCTCTAAAAATGTCATTCACTAATATATGAAAATCAGGTGGAATTTTTCCAACATCAATAGTGTCATGATATCGTCTCTCGGTAATCAAAGTACAATATTTGGGATATTCTGCATTCATATGATCTAAAATCAAAGATAAAATGTTCCTATAATCGATAACTAATTAAAAACTAGAAATTGTATCATTTGATACAATATAAAAAACCAACTAACATCTTTATCGTCAATAATTCACACTCCTCTTTATAAATGATTGTGGTCCAAGACTAACAACTAATTCAGGGTAATCAAAATTACATATCATGTTGTGTTATTTCATTATCATGTCTCTACACATGAAATAACATTTCAGACACCATATTTATCTTAGAAACTTTGAAGTCAACGTAGTTGTCCTTTTCATTCCATACATCATGGTGAACAATGCGTACTGGATAAGCATTTGAACTTGTATATAAATAATATCTATGCAGTATATTATTCTATACCAAATAAATAAGATAATCAATACTATTACATGATGTAATATATATTTGTGATATTGAATATGAAACTACAACTCATGACAGCTACCACAGTAGGTTATATACGACAGAAATAAACTTAACAGAAGTTAAATAATGTTTCGAGTATGAACTATACAACAACAATATTCATAAAAATTGAGAAACGTACACAATTAAATGATAAATATACATAATAAGATACTTTAAAATTACAGAACAAGCTGAAAATCTTACTCATTGTTGATTGATGGAGGTGTCAGGCAAGGAGACTGAAAATGGATGAAAAATGGAGGGTGATAGAAATGGGTAATAATATAATATACATAATGCAAATAGTAAACTAGTTGAAAGATGAAAAAAAATTATATATAAAATTTTATTAATAATATAATATTATATTATATATTTAAAAATAAAAAGTTATTTCGAGTGACTATAGAGTCAAGACCCAAAAAAATATCTCCAATTTGACCTTCATACTAGCGAAATCGAAACTGGCCTTCGAAGGGAGGATTAGGTTGGAAAATAGACTAAGGTAACCTTTATCCTTTTCAGGTGTTCATTATGTTTCGATCCCTATGATCAAATCCCTCCGAAGGGATTGTCTGGTCCAGGCCAAACTAGCAGGCTGATCATAGTGATCTCATGGTGTGAACTGATAGAAGAGACCGTGAGTTTTGTTTTCATAGTTTTCGCTCTCACTCACTATAAGTACCATCTCCATTCACCTTGATATTGACCCATACAAACACCATCCAAAGGGGGACGCTCCTGTTTGCGCCACGAGGCCAAGTATGGATCTCACGGTGTGAATTTTCTGGAGATATGTAGGTAGAAAAATTGATGTATCATATACACCTTTTTCCCATCATTAAGTACTTTAAGTGTTTTAGGAAAATTTACCTAGGTTAAATCCGGCTAATGAGTTTACCTAAGTCTATCAATATAACTCATTTATATTGAATCTTACCTAAGTATATAAACCTAGGATTTCTAGTTTATTAACCCCTTAATAAATTGTGCTGATGTTTTAATAATTTATAGACTCTTAGATTAAATTCACTTCCAGGTCAGTTCCCAAGTATGGGTGTTCCATTTCCGTCAGCTTAAATACCTTAGCCTAGACAAAACCTTCCTTAAAACAGAGTTCCTTTTTAATCATAGCCTATAAATTATTCGGTCCCTATTTCTAATCTAATTAGAACTAGATAACCTAAAGTCTATTAATAACAGGTTCTAAACATTTTAAAACTAATTAATTAACCTTAAGTGACATGCAATACTATGTTATAATTGTTTGATCATTCATCACATGAATAATAAACATACATAACATATTCAACTCATGAATCATAATGCATGTCAATGTTGTCCAAAAATCAATATAACACTTTATATTAATTTATCATGCAAACTATATAATATAACACCTTATATTATAAAATGATGCATGAATATGCTTAACCTAAGGTGAGATTTTTCTAAATAGCATACATTATGCATGGAAATAATTTATACAACAATTGAATCAAGTTAAATAGCAAAATTAGACCACTTTTGGCATCCTAAAATTCATTTCAATTAATATAATCTAATTATATTAATTAAAATTAATAATAGTAATTAAAAATAAATATAAAACCTTTTTATATAAATAATAATTAAAAAAACGCAAAAATTCACCCGTTTCTGCCCGTTGCTGCACGTGTAACTGTTGTGGCGTGGCAACGCTGGTTACAACATTGCAACACTGGTCTACCTTGCGACAGCGTCAATGCTTCGGCCTGGCGTTGCAACGTTGGTGCCTTTCCAGCCAAAATCAGCCGCAGTGGCGTTGCAACGCTAAAGAACAACGTTGCAATACCATATGTAGAACAACAAGATCCTCTTCAGTTTTTGCTCTTTTTTGCTTCGTTCTTCTCAGCAACCATTTTGCCTTGATCGACACGGACTTACAGCGATTTACAATTTAAAAATGCCCAAAACACTGGACCCTTACATTGAACATTTCAATGAAAAATTGCAAATCTAAGTGCCAAAAGTGAAAACATCTAATTTGCAAATCGAACATTCATCTCATGAATTTTATGTAATCTCACCTATGTTTTTGACAGATCTAGAACAAAAAACAAGAACACAATTGGCTCTGATACCAATTGATAGGATCGAATCTCTGAGCAGAAGTGATTTGAATTGTGTGTTCTTGTAATATGTTACATAGATCAAATCAAAGACAAAAATATACTAGATTAAGCACATAAATCAAGAATTGGACAACAAGTATTACCTTTATAGACCTCCTAATGCTTTTCCTCCTTGGTGATTTCAACGAACTCACGTTCTCTACGAGCCTCGAACAGATATGACAACTTTGATCACCGCCGTTAGATCTTCTCTGTTGTGACTCTAGGAGAGGGAGGATGGTGAGAATCCTAAAGGAGTTAGGAGAGACCTTTTGAGAGAGGGAGTGAAAACACTTTTCACTTATGAGAGCACTAGGGTTTCTCTTCTTAGATTACTTAGTCAAAATGTGCATCTTATGCACATATTTATAGGGAAATAGGGTGGTAATTACCATCCTGGTAATTACCATCCTATCTCTATAGTGCTCTCATTATGTATTTCTCATATTATATCAATTATATCACATATAATTGATATATCTCCTTATATATGAAATTGAACACTTCAATTTCACTCGAAACTTTATACCCTCAATATTTCCATGTTGAGGCAATGGAGGGGTCTAATGGACCTACAGATCATGAGCACCAATGATATGAGATTAACCGATCAAACTCTTTGATCTAATTAACCAACATTCATTAACTACGAGTCACTCCACTATAGACTCGTAGTTGCACTCTCCTCACTGTAGAATGTGTTGTGTCCATTGATATAATCAATGCTTGTGAGTTGACCCTTCACAGGTTGTTCGTAATCACAACTGGGTCAAATTACTATTTTACCCCTATGATTACATCTTGCTCCTTAAGTACCACTGATCCTCTAATGAACAACAAGTCTATGGTCCTACCATAAACTTAATTCTTCTTAGACCAGTAAAAAGGTGGGGCCCCCATTGTTCAAGACTCGGATTCAGTTCTTAAGAGAACAACCTATTTGATTCCCTAATTTAGGAATGAGTGAATTCCATCTTGCAGAGTTAAGTTCCCAGCTACCTACAAGGTTTTGTTCCTGATAAGGTAGGCTTATTGAGTCGGCTACATGCCACTCTCACTCATACTAGTCTAAGGGCAAACCCCCATAAGCAGGAGTTCGTAACTTGCTCATGGTGCAGGTCAAGTCACTATTGATCATCTATAAATTATTAGACCTATCTTGTTAACGGTGTTACACTAGTAGGTTAATTATTTGACGTCTGGTCTTGTATAATCTCATTATATAGGATGTCCCCACTCGCATGTCTACCACATGAACGAGTTGGATTACCTCGTTTGTACTGAATACAAAGCGAGCCGCATCCATGGTGTTACCAGTATAAGGTTCCTGTTGTGCAAAAACTCACTACGCAAGCATACGCAATCTTAGGTAGTAATTGGCGAATAAGGTCGATCCCACGAGGACTAAAGTTTGTAAAAGTTTGTAAAGTTGAGTAATGTTAAACTAGTTTTAAAGCGCCTAAACAACTCAAAAGTAAATAAAATGAACTTGACACAAGAGAGATAGACTCTAGCAACTTGAAAGCAACAAATAACTCAAATGAACAACAAACAAGTTGAGACTTAAGCGATTAAAGCGTTGGAATTTATGGAAATGAACTTCTAAATTCTGCTATCTAATGTTGTAGCAATGCTACCACATTGTTGTCACACTGTTGTATTGTGTAGAAACGGGAAATTATGAAATAAATTCTGAAAAATTATTTCTAACCTTCGAATTGCAGCCTAAAAACAGAGTTTTACATATGTGTATGAAAACCTGTAAGCCCTAAACCCTATTCTCTTTTATCATTGAGCACTCGTTCATGATGTTTTGAAGTATGCAAAATCGTATAGGTTGCACTAAACGATGTCGTGATCGAATTTGGGAATCTATTGAATTTGGAGCTACAATGTGTCTAAACTTCATTAAGGGATAGGTAAACATTGAAATAAGCATATTAAAAGTTTCATTGAAGTAAGTTCAAATCATTAGCAATTTGGAGAAGTTTTAGGTGCATCATGTATTGAATGGAAGATCATATGTCTCACAGACTTGGGATAAGTTGGCTAAATGCTTAGGGTTTCTTTACACACTTATTTTGGTGTTTTAAAAAAAAAAAGAAAAGAAATGAAGTGAAGGATAAAAGGAAAACAAGGAAGGAAAAGCTCAAGCCATTTTGGTTTGGTTTGCTTTAAAAATAATGAAGAAAATGAAATGAAATGAATGGATATAATATTGTGTTTTGTTTTGTTTAGGAAATAAAAGGAAAGAAAAGAAAAGAAAGAAAGAGATAAAGGAAAGGAAAAGAAAAGGAAAAAGAAAAGAAAAAGCAAAAGGGAAAAAGACAAACCTTGCCTCCTTGGTTTATAAAATGGCTTTATCTTCTCAATTTTCTTCTTCATTTATCAAAACCAAAGTTGAAGCTTCGTGGGAGAAGGAGAAAGGAAGAAAAAGGAAGCCATTTTCGTGAGTTTGGAGCTGGAATTGCAGAAGAAAGGAGGAGAACTCAAAGCTTAACTATATAGCAGCAAGGTGATCAACTCAGACCAGTTCTGATATTTTGGTCTTTTCGAGCTCAATAAGAAGAGGTAAGAGTTGAGTTTTTGATACATGAAAGTTAACTCAATTTGGAACAAAATTTGTGAAGGAAGCTCGAGCTAATACTGAAGTTAACTTACTGTTTTGTTAAGAGGAAGACAGAAGACAGAATTTGCTGTCAAATCTGGGAAGTCTCTGATGTTTTGGTTGTTCTGATCTGTATGCTTGGAGTTAGAAGCTCTAATTGGTATGGTTAGAAAGCTTATTCAATTTCCTACAAGTTTCGTGAAGGAATCGTGAGAAGCAAATGATTGGAAGATGTTGTAATCTTCAGGTTAAGTTTCGGGTTGCAGCAGGAAGTGAAATCTGGAACAGCAGCAGATTCATTTTAGGGGTTAAGCTACTGAGGTAATTTCTAACCAATACGTTAGGAATCTCATTTTCATGTCTTCATAAGAGTTTTAGAGGGTTCAAAAGGAAGAGTTTGGTATAAATTACATTATTTTTGGATAAGTAATGAAGAAGTTATGGCTGTCTGAATTCAGGGCAGAAAAATATGAAAATGCTGGAAATTTGAATGTGTGTTTTCTTGCAAGTTTTAAGGTCAAAAATCATGAGCTCGAGGTTCTAATGATTGATTTGGCTTGTTTGACAGGCCAAGAGCAAATAGGTCAAGTTTACAAGCCAAGGTTCCAATTCTAATACTGTGAGTGACTCTATCTTAGAACTATGTTTGACCTATGTTTTTCTTCATGAACATAAGTGTTGATAATTACATCTTGTTTGAACTAGTTGTGAATGTCTTCATGGAGTTTTCCAACATAAGGTTCATGATGGAACCTAAGCATGCTTTGAATTAGTTGTAACTATAAATCAAAGTATGGAAACTAAATTATGAAAGTATGCTTTCCTTAGAGAATGTTTTGTGTAAATCCACTTGGGAACATATTTAGATGATAATATGAAATTGTCAAGAAATTGTTGTATGTGTTATAAAGACATGATTTCCATGGTAAACAAGTTATGCCTTGATCTTGATTAACCCCTAATACTGAAGGACATTCGAGAAGGTACTTAGGGGGGGAATGAATCATGATATCCCGATACTGAAGGACAATGAGAAGGTATCCGGGAAGTAAATGATTTTACCTAAATACTGAAGGACAATGAGAAGGTATTTGGGTAGTATATGGTTTTACCTTAATACTGAAGGACATAGAGAAGGTATTAGGGAAAACCAAACGACTAAAGGTATTCCACGTGCACGTGAGAGAGAGAGAGAGGTATGAAACTTATTGGAATAAATGTAACTCTACCACCTATATGGTTTGATGTGGTATCATGTTATGTGTTTTATTATTATGAGCTTCCATATTATTGATCTATCTACCCTCGATAAGTTAGTACATTTCGAGTTGTGTGCTATGCACAAGTGGTGACTTAAAACCTGTAAATTGGAAGCATGGTTTGTTTTTGTTTACAAACAAATGTTAAGCTATGTTTTACTTATAATCTGCCATTATTATGATTCACCCGAGCTTATAATGTTTTAAAGGTAGACACTCACCGAGCTCTTTAGCTCATTCTTTCAATGTTTTCAAACCTTTTCGTAGAGATCGAGCTCCTGCACCGACATCCCGCCATAGTCTGCTGGAAGTTCATAAATTGTTAGTTTGTATGCGTGGTAAAAGTTGTATAGAAAGTCGTTATGTAGCTATAGAAGTCTTGTACATTAGCGGTTGTATAAACAATGAGTTGTCTTGTGTTGTTTTGATGCACTTGACTTTTAGGTTCCAAGAGAGACTTATGAAGGGTTTCTCCTTGTGTATGTTTAATAGTTGTCCATTTTACTGTGTGTTATGTTAAAATGTTCCATATGCGAACATAGTATGTTTATCGAGAATACAGTGTCGCAGGTATTGTTAAGAGGTAAACAATGTCCATTGGTTTCACGCCGCCTTCCGGGCTAAGTAGCGAGTAGTTCGGGAGGGGGTGTGACAATTTGGTATCGAGCGATTAGCTCCATGGGAATGAGACAGGCAAGTTAGCTCGAGAATAAAGTAAAAGTCATAACAAGTTATTGAGTTAGTTCGGATCGAACTAGTAAGGTATGGTCCAAGTAAGAATAAGAGTAAGTCCAGCTTAGGGCTAAATGTGAATAGAAGTTTAGTCTTGTGTATGGGAGTTAGATATCCATAGTAAGTCTAGTATATTGATATGTTATTGGAGTCATGCCACCACGTACTAGCGAGCAGATTTACGACGACGAGGATCGGGGCGGGATGCGGATCCTACCAAGGCCAATCTGAGAGGGGATCTAGTGCCCCGAGAGTCCAAATCGAGGTTACAGCTTGAGCAACATGTTAGTTTCTCACAGGGCGGTGGGCGAGAGAGCGGGGCCAAGTGATTCAAAAAAAAAAAGGGTGTATAGAATAGAACGTCCGAAGAAATTAGGAGCCACGGTGTTTGATGGTTCCATAGATCCAAATGATGCACAAGTTTGGCTGAATATGCTACAAAATGTTTTGATGTAATGAGTTTCTCTGAGGAGCAAAGTCAAGCTAGCCACATTCCTACTAGAGGAAGAAGCAGAGGGAGGGTGGAAATCGATTTTAGCCAGACGGAGTGATGCACGTGACTGGATTGGCAAACATTCAGAGGCATATTCGAAGATAAATATTACCCTAGCACGTAACGTGAGGCAAAGAGGATGAATATTTTTTTAGAACTAAAGCAAGGGCCACTTTCGGTGGTGAGTATGAGAGAAGGTACATCGAGCTATCACGGTATCTTTGGTGTGATTATGGCATCCGAGAGTGACAGTGTCGGAGATTTGAAAGAGGGTTACGTCCCCGAGATACGAACCCCACCACAGGCATTGCAAAGTGTGCTAACTTTTCCCTGCTTGTAGAGAGTTCTCTACGTGTTGAGCAGAGTATAACAGAGGCACAAACAGTGGTGGAGCCTACTCGAGGGCCTTCACCGACGAGCAGTTTCCATGGTCGTGAGCAGCGACGATTCACACTTGGAGTGAATGTTTTGAGTCGTCAAGACTTTAAAAGTCGAGCTGGCGGCCAGACATCGAGGTAAACGAATGTTAGTGGTGCCTATCAGAGGCAAAGTCAAAGAGCACCTAGTCAATCTGCCAGATCCACAGTAAGACCACTGACAATACAGGAGTCTGTTGCAAGTGCAACAAGGAGAACTCCATGTATAAATTGTGGTAAGAATCACTTTGAGGCCAATGTCCGGTTGATGTCAATGTGTGTTACCAATGTGGGCAACAAGGACATTTCAAGAGGGATTGTCCACGGCTTAGAGTAGCCACACACAGAGGACCGAGGAGTTGGGTCCCAGGATACTTGAAGCACCAAGAGTTCCAGTAGAATGCTGCAGAGAGGGCACCAGTGGTGCTAAATAGAAAGGAAGTTGTTTTCAAGAAACCAGATTAAATTGGAATGGTTTTTAGGGTGAAAGGAAGATTATTCCTACGAGCTTGATTTCAGATTAAAAGTCAAAAGTTGTTGAGGAAAGGTTGCATGGCATTTCTTGCACACGTAGTGGAGGTGCAGAAGAAGAAAAACTAAAACCGTAAGATGTTCTTGTTGTGAACGAATTTCTTGATGTTTTTCCAGTAGATCCATCTGGGTTGCCACCGATAGGAAGTTGAGTTCACTATTGAATTGTTACCGAAGAAAGACACCTATTTCTTAAGCGTCTGATATAATGGCTCCAAGTGAGCTCAAGGAGTTGAAGATGCAAAGCTTACAAGAACTAGTTAATAAAGGATACACCGACCTAGTGTATCACCCAGGGAGCTCAAGTGTTATTTGTAAAGAAAAGAGATGGTACCCTTAAATTATGCATTGATTATAAATGATTAAACAAGTCACGGTATGTAACAAGTATCCTTTACCCCATATAGATGACTTGTTTGACCATTAAGAGGAACATCGAGTGTTTTCTAAGATTGATTTGAGATCGAGGATACCATCGATTAAGGGTAAGGGAAACAGATATTCCTAAGACAATATTCAGAACCAAATATGGACATTATGAGCATTTAGTAATGTCATTCGGTTTAACGAATGCACCAACAGTTTTCATGGACCTCATGGATATGATATTCCACTAATATTTGGATCGATTCGTGATAGTATTTATTGATGATATACCAGTTTACTCAATTGATAGGAAACCTCATGAGGAACATTTGAGGATTATTCTACAAACACTACGAGATAAGCGAGCTGTATGCTAAATTCACCAAATGTGAGTTTTGGTTGAATCTGTAGTGTTTACGGGGCATGATGTTTCAACAAATGGTGTTAGTATGGATCCAAATTAAGTGAAAGTTGTGGACAACCGTGAGAGACTAGTTAGTGCGACAGAGGTACGTAGTTTCCTAGGCGTGGCGGGATACTGCAGCACGGTTTGTTGAGGATTTCTCACGATTAGCATTACCATTAACAATTTTGACAAGGAAGAATGCTAAGTTTGAATGGTTAGATGAGTGTGAAATGTGGTTTTAAAAGAGTTTGAAAAAGAGGTTAGTTACACATTACTATTTTGACACTTCCTCATAATCTGAAATAGAGTATGTAATTTATTGTGACGCCTCGAGGCAAGGTTTAGGGTTTGTGCTCGTGCAAGAAGGAAAAATAATAGCTTATGCGTCAAGACAATTGAAAAAGCACGAATGTAATTACCTACCCATGATCTCGAGCTAGTAGCGCTTTGTTTTAGCAGATCAAGATCCGGAGACATTTCTTGTTGGGTGAAAGGTGTCACAATTACACGAGATCATAAGAGTCCAAATATATCTTTGATCGAGAGGAGTTAAATGTGAGACAAAGAAGATAGTTAAAACGATTAAAGATTATGATTGTACTATAGAATACCATCCGTAAGGCGAATGTGGTAGCAGAGATGCTTTGAGTAGGAAGTCAAGACTTCCTAAGGACGCCTTGTATGGTATTCGAGCAACATTTTTAAGTACTCTAAGGGGTTCTAAGGCGGTTGTGAATGCAGAGAGTTCGTGGAGTCTTTTAGCTCTGTTCCAGTCGTCTTCACACATAGCAAAGGTTGTGAGAAGACAACCAGAGGATAGTAACTTGTAGAAAATGTTTGGAAAGTCCAAACAGGCCCAAAGGCGAGAATTTAAGATGAGACCAGATGAGCCATAGAGAGGCGAGAGAAAGACTGTGTGTTCCATGTTTTAGTGAGCTTAAAGATGCTATTCTAGAGGAAGCTCACACAGCTCAACTTACGCTAGGCATCCAGAAGCACCAAGATGTATAAGACATTGAAAGGGAACGTATTGGTGACATGGGATGAAGCGAGAGTAGGCCGATTATGTTGATAATGTTTGATCTCGCCAACCGGTTAACCAGATTAGACAGAGACCAGGAGGACTCCTTAATCCATTGCCAGTGCCGGAATGGAAATGGGAGCATATCACTATGGATTTTCTGTTTGGATTACCATATATTTCTAGTGAACATGATGGTATTTGGGTAATGGTGAATAGACTCACTAAAACAGCACGGTTTATACCGATTTAAGCGACGTTTACACTTGATCAGCTTATTGAGCTATATGTCGAAAGAATTGTAAGTCAATACGGAGTGCCAGTGTCCATAGTTTCAGATAGGGATCCAGGATTTACTTCTAAGTTTTGGCTTAGTTTACAGAAGGCTATGGGGACAAAGTTGAAATTTAGTATAGCGTTCCATCCTCAGATAGATGGTCAGTTAAAGAGGACCATCCAGACCCTAGAGGATATGTTGAGAGCATGTGTCCTTCAATTTAAGGGTAGTTGTGATACACACCTATCACTTATGCAATCCGCTTATAATAACAGCTATCAGTCAAGTATTGGCATAGAACCATTTGAGGCTCTCAGTATGGAAGGTCGAGTAGACGCCCGTATGTTAGAATGAAGTAGGAGAGCGGAAGCTAATCGGTCCCGAGTTGGTACAAGTTACTGACGGATAATATTAAGGTAATCGGAGAAAATCAAGGTAGTACAAGATCGACAAAGAGTTATGCGGATAAGCGTGACGAAAGGATTTAGAATTCCGTGCCTGAGATCAAGTATTCTTGATGTTATCTCCGTGGAGAGGTGTCCTTCGTTTTGGCAAGAAAGGTAAGTTAAGTCCTAGATATATTGGTCCTTATCCAGTAACGGGGCGAATTAAGCCAGCAGCCTACAGACTAGAGTGACCAGCAGAACTATCTTGAGTACATGATGTTTTTCATGTGTTCATGTTCGTGAAGTATTATCCGATCCGACACATGTGTTGCAAGCACAACCGGTTGAGTTGAGAGAAGACATAAGTTACATAGAGGATGCAGTTCAAATCCTCGACAGGAAAGAACAAGTTTTGAAAAAGAAATCGATCTCACTCGTGAAAATTCGTTGGAGACATCACGACGTCGAGGAAGCAACATGGGAAAGCGAAGACACAATGAAAGGAAAGTACCCATAACTTTTCGTCTTTGAATTTCGAGGCGAAATTCCTCTTAAGGGGGTAGTAAATTGTAAGCCCTAAACCCTATTCTCTTTTATCATTGAGCACTGTTCATGATGTTTTGAAGTATGCAAAATCGTATAGGTTGCACTAAACGATGTCGTGATCGAATTTGGGAATCTATTGAATTTGGAGCTACAATGTGTCTAAACTTCATTAAGGGATAGGTAAACATTGAAATAAGCATATTAAAAGTTTCATTGAAGTAAGTTCAAATCATTAGCAATTTGGAGAAGTTTTAGGTGCATCATGTATTGAATGGAAGATCATATGTCTCACAGACTTGGGATAAGTTGGCTAAATGCTTAGGGTTTCTTTACACACTTATTTTGGTGTTTTAAAAAAAAAAAAAGAAAAGAAATGAAGTGAAGGATAAAAGGAAAACAAGGAAGGAAAAGCTCAAGCCATTTTGGTTTGGTTTGCTTTAAAAATAATGAAGAAAATGAAATGAAATGAATGGATATAATATTGTGTTTTGTTTTGTTTAGGAAATAAAAGGAAAGAAAAGAAAAGAAAGAAAGAGATAAAGGAAAGGAAAAGAAAAGGAAAAAGAAAAGAAAAAGCAAAAGGGAAAAAGACAAACCTTGCCTCCTTGGTTTATAAAATGGCTTTATCTTCTCAATTTTCTTCTTCATTTATCAAAACCAAAGTTGAAGCTTCGTGGGAGAAGGAGAAAGGAAGAAAAAGGAAGCCATTTTCGTGAGTTTGGAGCTGGAATTGCAGAAGAAAGGAGGAGAACTCAAAGCTTAACTATATAGCAGCAAGGTGATCAACTCAGACCAGTTCTGATGTTTTGGTCTTTTCGAGCTCAATAAGAAGAGGTAAGAGTTGAGTTTTTGATACATGAAAGTTAACTCAATTTGGAACAAAATTTGTGAAGGAAGCTCGAGCTAATACTGAAGTTAACTTACTGTTTTGTTAAGAGAAAGACAGAAGACAGAATTTGCTGTCAAATCTGGGAAGTCTCTGATGTTTTGGTTGTTCTGATCTGTATGCTTGGAGTTAGAAGCTCTAATTGGTATGGTTAGAAAGATTATTCAATTTCCTACAAGTTTCGTGAAGGAAGGAATCGTGAGAAGAAAATGATTGGAAGATGTTGTAATCTTCAGGTTAAGTTTCGGGTTGCAGCAGGAAGTGAAATCTGGAACAGCAGCAGATTCATTTTAGGGGTTAAGCTACTGAGGTAATTTCTAACCAATACGTTAGGAATCTTATTTTCATGTCTTCATAAGAGTTTTAGAGGGTTCAAAAGGAAGAGTTTGGTATAAATTACATTATTTTTGGATAAGTAATGAAGAAGTTATGGCTGTCTGAATTCAGGGCAGAAAAATATGAAAATGCTGGAAATTTGAATGTGTGTTTTCTTGCAAGTTTTAAGGTCAAAAATCATGAGCTCGAGGTTCTAATGATTGATTTGGCTTGTTTGACAGGCCAAGAGCAAATAGGTCAAGTTTACAAGCCAAGGTTCCAATTCTAATACTGTGAGTGACTCTATCTTAGAACTATGTTTGACCTATGTTTTTCTTCATGAACATAAGTGTTGATAATTACATCTTGTTTGAACTAGTTGTGAATGTCTTCATGGAGTTTTCCAACATAAGGTTCATGATGGAACCTAAGCATGCTTTGAATTAGTTGTAACTATAAATCAAAGTATGGAAACTAAATTATGAAAGTATGCTTTCCTTAGAGAATGTTTTGTGTAAATCCACTTGGGAACATATTTAGATGATAATATGAAATTGTCAAGAAATTGTTGTATGTGTTATAAAGACATGATTTCCATGGTAAACAAGTTATGCCTTGATCTTGATTAACCCCTAATCTTGAAGGACATTCGAGAAGGTACTTAGGGGAATGAATCATGATATCCCGATCTTTGAAGGACAATGAGAAGGTATCCGGAAGTAAATGATTTTACCTAAATACCAAGGACAATGAGAAGGTATTTGGGTAGTATATGGTTTTACCTTAATACTTGAAGGACATAGAGAAGGTATTAGGAAAACCAAACGACTAAAGGTATTCCACGTGCACGTGAGAGAGAGAGAGAGGTATGAAACTTATTGGAATAAATGTAACTCTACCACCTATATGGTTTGATGTGGTATCATGTTATGTGTTTTATTATTATGAGCTTCCATATTATTGATCTATCTACCCTCGATAAGTTAGTACATTTCGAGTTGTGTGCTATGCACAAGTGGTGACTTAAAACCTGTAAATTGGAAGCATGGTTTGTTTATGTTTACAAACAAATGTTAAGCTATGTTTTACTTATAATCTGCCATTATTATGATTCACCTGTGAGCTTATAATGTTTTAAAGGTAGACACTCACTGAGCTCTTTAGCTCATTCTTTCAATGTTTTCAAACCTTTTCAGGTAGAGATCGAGCTCCTGGTACCTGACATCCTGCCATAGTCTGCTGGAAGTTCATAAATTGTTAGTTTGTACGTGGCTGGTGTTGTATAGAAAGTCGTTATGTAGCTATAGAAGTCTTGTACATTAGCGGTTGTATAAACAATGAGTTGTCTTGTGTTGTTTTGATGCACTTGACTTTTAGGTTCCAAGAGAGACTTATGAAGGGTTTCTCCTTGTGTATGTTTAATAGTTGTCCAGTTTCTGCTGTGTTATGTTAAAATGTTCCATATGCGAACATAGTATGTTTATCAGGAATACAGGGTCAGCAGGTATTGTTAAGAGGTAAACAATGTCTGTTGGTTTCACGCCGCCTTCCGGGCTAAGTAGCAGGTAGTTCGGGAGGGGGTGTGACAAAACTCAACTTTCAAACATAAAATTAACTTGAATTTCCCTAAGTTTACAAGCCAAAAGTATATGTCTATACCTTTGGAACATTTTCTTTTTCAAGAGAAAGACCTACTTGCATTATTTATGCTTTTTCCATTCATTTTAACATTTTCAGAATTAAAACAAACTCATATTCAATCCTAAGGTGATCAATCTTAAGAAAAACATCAAACAATAAACACCCATAAGCAATCTACACAAATATAGCAATTCTCCAACAAAAGAACTTCAAAATTTAGAGTTTCATTCCATAGATTCCAACTTAAAACAGTTAGTTCATGGTTTCCACAGAAGAATCTAACAAAACAAGTCTAAAGATCATAAACATGCTGAAAGAGGGAGTCAAGGTTACAAGAAAAAAGCTTAAGTAAACAACTTTTAAATCAATCTAAGCTAGGAAAAGAATAAAGCAAACTATAAAAAGGAGAAGAAAAGAGGAAACAAAGGTAGGCTGAGGATTGATGCAGCAGCAGCAACCGGTCTCTCCTTCTGCAACTCACGATGAAGAAGCCCCTCCTTTCTGCCTCCTTTTCTCAATAAGATTCTCCTGCTTCATCGATCTCCTATTTTTCCAAATTAGGGTAGGATTTTTTTTTGGCACCCCAAGTCCTTCCATTCTTCTCTTTTCTCTAAAAAGCCTAAAGCCACTTGAAAAATAGAATTTCAGCCCAATGATTACGTCATCCCAAAAGATGGGCCCCACATTTGACTAATCTGCCCCGAAGTCAATGCTTTGACATTGCTACCACATCGATGAAATCAGTGTTGCAACAATGTTGTGGCATTGCTGCCACAATGCGAACTATTCTTCTGCTCTTTAAAGCCAATGTTGCAGTAATGTTATAGCATTGTTGCCACAACATTCATTTTCCTCCTACACCACACAACAAAACAAAAGCAAAACTCAAAACACAACACCCAACACCCAACACAACAAACAACAAACAAGCAACACAACAAAACAACAAGGCACAAAACACTAAAATTAACCTAACAAAACAAGGAAATGAACAACTAACACTAAACTCACTAAACCCAACATTCATTGAACAACACACTAAGAAAAATGAACAAAACACACACACAACTCAATTTTGAGTGAAAGTAAGCAATGAAAAATGCTAAAAATAATCCCATTTCATGAGATTATCAGTTCCCAACCTTACGTACCATAGACCATTCAGGTTATACTTGAACAACTTTATCCAACTTGTGTCCACTACAAAATTGTTCAAGGTCGATCATTATAACCTTGGAACTTAGTTTATTGGATTTAGGTTTATGTGCGAGAATATAATAAATAACTCTTTATTTATTTCAAATATCATTATTACAAAACTACACTTGTTTAGGGCATAATCCTCAACATTTCATACCCCTCTTTATAAATGTTTGTGGTCCAAGACTAACAAATAATTCATGGTAATCAAAATTACCTATCATTGTTGAGTTATTTCATTATCGTGTCTAGTAGCATATGAAATGACATTCCAGACATCATATTTATCTAGGAAACTTTGAAATCAACGTAATTGTCCTTTTCATTCCATACACCATGGTGAGCCATGCGTACTAGATAAGCATTTCAACCTGTATATAAATAATATGTATGCAGTATATTATTCTATACCAAATAAATAAGATAATCAATACTATTACATGATGTAATATATATTTGTGATATTGAATATGAAACTACAACTCATGACAGCTACCACAGTAGGATATAATTATGACAGAAATAAATTTAACAGAAGTTAAATAATGTTTTGAGTATGAACTATATGTTGGGTTTTATGTCCTAAAACTTGTGGGTTGGTAAACTGAATGTATATTCTATTTTGCAATAAATATGTTATTGAGATTTATTCAAATAAAGGTGTTATTGAATAAAGTGAATTGTATATTTTGAAGCCCTAATCCAATAAACAACCAATTACTATAGGATGTATACTTGAACTTTATGTGTGACATAAAAATGGATCAGGTTCAAGTTATAGCCAGAACGGTCTAAGTATAAGGATAGGGTTGGGTACCTTATCCTGGGGACACTATGGACGCGACTCACTTTGTAAAGTACAAACGATGTGATCTTGAATCGTTCATGTGGAGACATGCGAGTGGAGGTGTCCTATGCAATGAGTTTGCATAAGAATGGACTGAGAAATAGTCACTTAGACTTTATAACCCCGTTTACTGTCTTAACTGACTATATTCATACGATGACCTAGGTAACTCGATCTTAATCCTGAACGTGCCATGAACTCCTATTTATTCGGATTATCCTTAGATTTGCATGGGTGAGAGTGACCTGAGATTGTCGACTCAATAAGCCTCCAATTTCAAGGATAAGACCGGGTAAATAGCTGGGAACATAGTTATGCAAGATGGAATTCTCTCCTACCCGCTTTAGGGATTAGTGGAGAGGTTGTTCCCTTAAGTGTTGACTTTGGGTCTTTAACAAAGGGTCCACCCCTCTTATTGACCCGAGAAGGATTCGGTTTGTTGGTTGGACCACAAACCAATTGTTCATTAGAGGATCAGTGAGACTTAAGGATCAAGAAGTAATTACAGGGGTAAAGCGGTTTTTTTACCCAGCTGTAATTACGAACGACCTGTGAAGGATCGACTTACTAATCATGGTTATATCGAGTAGACAAAAATATATATACAGTGAGTAGAGTTCAGCCACTGGGCTTTAGTGGAGTGTCTCGGTGGTTAACGAATGTTGATTAGTTAGGCTAAAGAGTTTGGTCGGTTAATCTCGTATCGTTGGAACTCATGATCTGTAAGTCCATTAGGTCCCCTTACTAGCTCGGGCTTATCCTTGTAACATTTGAGAGAAAAGAATTTGAATTGTTCAAATTCGATTTTCGGAGAAAGCGTTATTTATATGCGATATATTTAGCATTTCACAATTTAATTAAAAATTAAACTATGATAAAGAAGAGGTGGACGTATTTAAATATGATTTAAATATTGGTTCGGTTTATAACATGAATAGAGATTCATGTTCGAACGGTCTATTTAAGAAATCGGGATTGGTCCAATTATTTAATTTGATATTTGATATTAAATTAAATATTTATTTAAAATTAATTAATTAAATTATTTAATTAATTAACTTAATAAATTCATTTTAATTTAAAATTAATTTTATATTAATTTTGAATTAAAATTAAATGAAAATTCAAAATTGAATTTGAAGTTTCAATTGGACCAAACTCAAAAGGGTGAACAAGCAACTTTGATAGTCAAATTCACCAAAATTCAGCACCTCCTTCTTGATTAATCCTCATCATTCATGTGTTGGCATCTTCACAAGACTTGATGAAGCTTTAATTGAAGATGAATTGAAGAGGATAAATGGAATTTTGCAAAAAATTCATTTAATTCTCGGTTTTGAACCATTCTCACTCTTCTTCCAAATTCTCTCAATTTAAGATCCCACAATCTGTTCCAAGGCTTGAGGATAGTAGGTAAGACACTAGAGGTTGTCCACAAAGTGTTTGTGACAAGAAATTGCCCACGGATTAAGAGAATTTTGAGTTACAAAGGTATGAGTTCTTATTCTCTGTGTTTTCCAGATATGAGCATGTTTTTTGTTTTGTAAAATTGATCAACCTAGAGTGTTCAAGATCCAAAATTGTTTCCGCTTTCTTAATCTACACTCTTTCACTATACAACAACAATATTCATAAAAATTGAGAAACATATACAATTAAATGATAAATATACAGAATAAGATACTTTAAAATTACAGAACAAGCTGAAAATTACCCATGGTTGATGAATGAAAAGGTGTCAGACAAGGAGACTGAAAATGGATGAAAAATGGAGGGTGATAGAAATGAGTGCACGAAAAAAGGTAGACATGAGGGACGAAATTTTGCATAAATGCAGAATATTTTCATATATGGAATAAATCGATATTCATATAGAGAGGAAGATATAATCAATTGTCATTTAATTAGAGAGAAAAAATTGAATATGATAATCAATTGCCATTTAATGATATACTGACATAAATGAGTCAATTGTGTATATATGGAAAGTGATTATATAAAAAAAAAAAAAAAAAAAAAAAAAAAAAAAAAAAAAAGCTATACATGTTTTCGTAGGGGTATATTCGTCCATAATTTTCTCCCTTTTCTATTTATAAAAAAATGGAAATCCATGAATGCAATATATTAAAGTTGTAGACAAATTTGTAAGATACTCTTAAATTGACTCATTTATCACAATATCTCTATTAATTAATGGACAATTTTAATGAATTTAATTATGTATGGAGCATATTAATATATTAATTAGTTGAATTGAATTTCTGTTTTGTTAGATAATAATTTGCGTTTAATTTTAATTTTAAATTATTAATTAATGGTCAATTTTTTTAGAATTGAATCGAATGCAATGTGTGGATATTTAAAAATAACTTTAATAAATTGGTAGTATTAAATGATAAATGAAAAGGAATAATAATAATTGTAATAAATAAATTTTAAAAACTCGTGCAAAATGGGGAGAGTTCTCTCCAAAATATGATTTTTTAAAAAAATTATTTTCAAACATTTTTTAAATTCAAAATATTTAAGGTGAATCTCATTCTCCCACATTTGTTATTAAAAAAATTAACTCGATCTCATGAGAATTTAATTATTATTAATTTCAAACAAATTAAAATAGTTACCCAAATAGAAAAATAAAAAATTGTTATTATATATATAGCCACACATTTTTATAGTACTATATATAAACACATTTATAATGAAAGGGAATATAGTTTACAATATTTCTTTTTTATTGTTCTTTTATATGTAGTGTATATATTGATAAAAAAAATTATATAGATTTTATATATAGTTTATTATCTTGGTGATTAAATAAATATTAAAAACTATATATTTGTGTGTTTATGGTTAATAACTCAATAATAAGATTTATATATACATATGTATGTAATATATATATATATAGTTTTAATAATTATTTACAAAATTAAACATCAATATGATAAACATATAACAAATTTAAACATTTACAAAAAAAAAAATCTAATTAAAACATAAAAATTATCATTAACTAAATAAAAGAAACTTTTTCATTAAAAAAAAAAAAGAAACTTATTATTCCCATTACATCCTCTCAAACACACTCAAAAATATATGAAAAAATTTGAGAATGAGAGAATTACATGGTAAGAGAGATTGATTAAAAAGAAAAGGAAACTAATATATATATATATATATTATTTACAATATATCTATGTGTGTAAGTGTAAAGTAGAAATAACAAAAACATATTTATAATAAATGAAAAATAAATATGAAATATGAAATATCTACATCAGGTAGAAGATTCTCTTGCCTCCGCTTTTTCCCCTCGCCCAAGTGATGTTTAATTTTTTAATTCGTCTTACACCATATGAGCCCTTTCCTCTCACTTCTTTCCAATGTCAATCGTCGTACACAGAAATAGTCCTACGTAATAGTTAGTTTATTGTTGCAAAAGAGATAATGAATATTTATATTTTTAATGATAAAAAGGAAAACTAAAGGTTGAGAGAATGTATGTGGGTAAATGATGGAAAACAAATGATTGGAAGTTTAATACTTTTTTTCCCACGTTAAAATTTATTCCCTCCTCCATAAATATTAACACAAGTCACAACTACTCAAATAAATTAAAATTTGTTGTAAAAATAGGATGAAAACTGTGTATAATTTTATCAATATTTAAATACTAATATAATAATAATAATAATAATAATTCAAGTGTTTTGAAAATAGAATATATATAATATAAACAAAAGATAGTGGGAATTTATGGAAAATTAAATAATAACCAAAATTGAGAAAGTGGGAGAAAATGGAAAGGATTGGAGAGAGCTTTCACTAATTGTGCATTTTATTCTTCCACCAAAAGCCACTATTTATAGGTAATTTGGCAAGCGATGAGTTGGTACATTTGGGCACTAAGCATTGGTAAGAAATGGACACATGAAGGACACTATGGCTATGAAAGAGTTGCCATGTGGCATGGGTATTAAAAGGCATGTGGAATGGTCATTTATCTTTGTTTGTTTACAATACTCCCTTAAATACCCATTTTATATAAAATATGCCTCGTTAAAACCTTACTAGGGAGAAACCCTATGTGATAAAAACCCTAGTGAAGGAAAAATAGTACATATTTTATATAATACATTTACTCCCCCTCATGACAACATCACTTGAGATCTCTGAGTCTTAGCATCCCAATACTGTGAACCAATTTCTCAAATGTTGTAGTTGGTAATGTCTTTGTAAATATGTCTGCCAAGTTATCATTAGAACAAATCTATTGTACTGAGATGTCGTCATTTTCTTCAAGGCCGTGAGTGTAGAAAAGCTTTGGAGAGATATGTTTCGTTCTATCACGTTTAATATATCCTTCTTTGACTTGAGCTATACACGTTATGTTGTCTTCGTATAATATTGTTGGAAGGAGTTTGTTCGAAGACAAGTTACATGTCTCACGAATGTGTTGTGTCATTGATCTTAGCCATACACATTCTCGACTTGCCTCGTGAATTGCGAGGATTTCAACATGATTCAAAGAAGTGACCGTGATGGTTTGTTTCACTGATCGCCATGATATAGCAGTTTCTCCACATGTAAATAGATAACATGTCTGAGATTTAGCTTTGTGTGGATCAGATAGATAACCAGAATCTGCATAACCAACTAGATCAAAACTGGTTTTGTTAGAATAAAATAAACCCATATCAATCGTCCCTCGAAGATACCGGAGTACATGCTTAACTCCGTTCCAATGTCTTTTTGTAGGACATGAACTATATTTAGCTAATAAATTTATCTTGAAAATGCAATATCCGGTCTTGTGTTATTAGCCGATACATAAGTGCACCAATTGCACTAAGATATGATACTTGAGACCAAGTAGTTCTTCATTGTCATCTCGAGGTCGAAATATATCTTTCTTTACATCCAGTGAACGAACCTCCATTGGAATGTTCAATGGATGTGCTTTATCCATATAGAATCTTTTTAAGATTTTCTCTGTATAAGTTGATTGATGAACAAATATCTCATCTGCAAAATGTTCAATTTGCAAACCAAGGCAAAATTTTGTTTTTCCAAGATCTTTCATATCGAATTCTTTCTTAAGATATTCTATTGCCTTGGATAATTTTTCAAGAGTTTCAATTATATTTAAGTCATCAACATATACAGTTATAATAACAAATCCTGACTGAGATTTCTTTATAAAAACACACGGACATATTGGATTATTTTGATATATTTCTTTCAACAGATATTCACTCAGGCGATTATACTACATTCGTCCGGATTGTTTTAATCCATATAATTATCTCTGTAACTTCATTGAATACAATTCTCGAGAACTTGATTCATATGTTTCTGGTATTTTAAATCCTTCCGGAATTTTCATATAAATGTCATTATCCAGAGATCCATATAAATACGCCGTGACTACATACATTAGATGCATATCAAGTTTTTCATATACAGTCAGGTCAATCAAATATCTTAACGTTATTGCATCCACCATAGGAGAATATGTCTCCTCATAATCAATACCAGGCCTTTGCGAAAATTCTTGTGCAACAAGTCTCGCTTTATATCTTGTGACTTCATTCTTTTCATTTCTTTTCCTTACAAATACCCATTTGTATCCCACAGGTTTGACACCTTCTGGTGTTAGGACTACTGGTCCAAAAACCTCACGTTTTGAAAGTGAGTTCAACTCTTCTTGGATTGCTTCTTTCCACTTTAGCCAATCCTTTCTACGTTGACATTCTTCGATAGATTTTGGATCAAAATTGCCACTTTCATGAATAATATCGTGAGCAACATTATAAGCAAAAATGTTGTCAACAATGATATCATTTCGGTTCCATCTCTTTCCTGTTGTAACATAATTTATAGAAATTTCATTATTATCCTCAAGCGTTTGATTTTCATCAATACTCTTTTGAGTAGTTGTATTCTGGATTTCTTCTGGAACATCCATACCTTTCATTGAATCATTTTGATTCTCAAGTACTTTTCTTTTTCGAGGATTTTTATAGTTGGAACCCATTGGTCTACCACGCTTCTGGCGTGCTCTAGACTCATTATTGACAACTTGTTCCTGTGGGATATCAATTTTTTATGGAGCATTTGATGCTGGTATATATGATTTAGTCACTCTTTTAGCATCTGTGAATGCATCTGGTAATTGATTTGTTATATTTTGAAAATGAATTATCTTTTGAACTTCAAGTTCACATTGATCTCTACGAGGATCTAAATGAGATAATAATGATACATTTCATGTGATTTCTTTTTCCAACTTCTTAATTCCTCCCCCTAACAAAAGTTGTTTCATTAAAATGACAATCAGCAAATCGTGCAGTAAATACATTACCTGTCAGGGGTTCAAGATATTTAATAATTGATGGGGAATCATATCCAACATATATTCCTAACCTCCTTTGAGGACCCATCTTAGTACGTTGTGGTGGAGCAATTGGAACATATACTGCACATCCAAAAAATCTCAGATGGGATACATTTGGTTGTTGGCCATAAGCTAATTGCATGGGGAATATTTATTATAGGCTCACCGCCTAATACGTAATAATGATGCAAATGTGTAAAATAACATTACCCTGCATCGATGTAGGGAGTTTAGCTCTCATAAGCAATGGTCTTGCAATTAATTGCGAGACGTTTTATAAATGATTCTGCTAGACCATTTTGTGTATGAACATGAGCTACAGGATGTTCAACACTTATCCCAATTGACAAACAATAATTATTAAAAGTTTGTGACCATCTGCTGGATGTGTCAATTAATACCATAAAATATTTAAATAGACCACTTTGTGGGTTAATACGTCCACAAATACCACCTTGAATTCGCTCTAAAAATGCAGGTGATTCAATCCCCACTTTAGCTGGTGATGGTCTAATAATTAATTTTCCTTGAGAGCAAGCATCACATGACAACTCATTGGATTGAAGAATCTTCTAGTTTTTTAGAGGATGTCCATGTGAATTTTCAATAATTTTCCTCATCATTATCGATCCTGGATGACCTAGTCGATCATGCCAAACACTGAATATTTCTAGATTCATGAACTTTTGGTTCATTGTTGCATAACTTTCGATTACTCGTATATGAGTATAATATAATCCAGAAGAAAAAGCTGGTAGTGTTTCTAATATACGTTTTTCATGTGAAACAATAGATGTGATATAGAGATACTTTATATTATTTTTACGATCAATTTCAACATGATAACCATTATTACGTATGTGTTTGAAACTTAATAAATTTCTCTTTAATTTGCTAGAGAACAAAGCATTATTAATTGAAATTTTTGTTACTCTAGGCAAGATAAAACTAGATTTTCCAAAACCTTCAATCAAGTCTGCAAAACCTGATATAGTATTGATTTTTGCTTCCAGCATTGTCAATTTAGAAAAATATTTTTTGTTTATGAGTATCGTGTGTGTAGTCGCGCAGTCTGCCAGACATAAATTCTCATTGCTTATTTTCGAGTTACTCAACATATTGAAATTGTCCATATTTCTTCATTGATAAGAAAAGAAAAGCGATTACAAAAAGTTCCAAATATATATACAAAAACAAGAAAAACATAGTATTATTACAAGCAGTACTTAATTATATATCTTCATACAAATTATCTTCTACCTGTTTGATTGCATCAATTCTCTCTCAAGGAGATTCAAAATAATCAGCCATATCAAGATGCATCATATTGGAGTGCTCAAACACATCATCTTCTTGAATGGCAAGATTCACCTCCACATTCTTCCCTTTTCCTTTTTCCTTCAGGGAAGCTTGATAGAGATCAACAAGATGTTTTGACATACGACAGGTACGTGACCAGTGCCCAGTCATTCCACACCAGAAACATTAATGTTCATCACCTTTTGAACTCTTATCTTCTGGAGTCTTGCCTTTATGATCATCACTTCGTGTGAATTTCTTAAAATTATAATGCCCACCACGAAAATAGGTATTTCTTCCTCTACCGCGGTCCCGACCTCGACCACGATTATTGAAATTCACAGCATTCACTTCAGGGAATGGTGTTGTTCCAGTTGGTCGAGATTCATGATTTTTCATTAATAACTCATTATTTTATTCAACCACGAGAAAACATGAAATCAGTTCTGAATATTTTTTAAAGTCTTTCTCTCGATATTGCTGCTGCTGGAGCATATTCGAGACATGAAAAGTTGAAAATGTCTTCTCTAACATAATAACATCAGTAATCATTTCTCCGCATAATTTTAATTTTGAACTAATTCTGAAGAGTGGGAAATTATATTCACTTACTGATTTGAAGTCCTGCAACCTCAGGTGCATCCAATCATAACGAGTTTTTGGAAGAATAACTGTTTTTTTATGATCGTACCTTTCTTTCAAACCTTGTCATAGAATGTAGGGATCTTTTATTGTAACATACTCTATTTTCAATCCCTCGTGAAGATGATGGCGAAGAAAGATCATGGCTTTTGTTTTTTCTTGATTTGATGTGTCATTTTCTTTTTTAATTGTTTCTCCAAGATTCATGAAATCTAAATGGATCTCAGCGTCAACGACCCATGACAAGTAGTTATTTCTATTAATATCTAAGGCCGCAAATTCTAATTTTGCAAGATTTTCCATAGTAATACTATATAAAAAGAAATTGCATTTATATTAGGAAATCAATTAAACATGCAAAATAACATTTTATTAAAAAAAAATGACTTACCCGGAGGACCTACGTTCAGTGGAAAAATCAGCAGAGCTTCGTGTTGATAACATGTTGTAAAAATAGAATGAAAACTGGGTATAATTTTATCAATATTTAAATATTAATATAATAATAATAATAATAATAATTCAAGTGTTTTGAAAATGGAATATATATATAATATAAACAAAAGATAGTGGGAATTTATGGAAAATTAAATAATAACTAAAATTGAGAAAGTGGGAAAAAATGGAAAGGATTGGAGAGAGCTTTCACCAATTGTGCATTTTATTCTTCCACCAAAAGCTACTATTTATAGGCTATTTGGCAAGTGATTAGTTGGTACATTTGGACACTAAACATTTGGTAAGAAATGGACACATATAGGACACTATGGCTATGGAGGAGTTGTCATGTGGCATGGGTATTAAAAGGCATGTGGAATGGGCATTTATCTTTGTTTGTTTACAATAAAATTCAATATATAATTCAATAATTGTTAGGAATTAATTATAAGTGGTATATTTCATAAATTTTAAATTTAATAAAAGATGATATAGTCTAAATTTTTTTCATAGATGGTAGTTTTTTAATATATTATAAATTATAAATTATAAATTTAATAGGGTAAAATACACTTTTGATCCCTGAGATTTGAAGTTGATGTTTATTTGGTCCCTAAAGTTTTAAAATGAACATTTTAGTCCCTGAGGTTTAGAAAATAGTTCTAATGGTCCCTGGAGTTAGTTGACCGTTAGTTGACTAACGGAAAAATGATGTGTCAAAATTTATATTTAAGATTATGTAGATTTTTTTATATATTTAAGATTATTTCTTTTCTTTTCTTTTAAGACTTCTCATGTGCATTTTTTCCGGTATTTCATTTCTTACCTATAAATTTTATTTTTTTTCTTTTTATCAAACCACAACTCTACATAATAAACAACCACAAAAAAAAAAAATCATCGCAAAAATCGAATCAATTAAAGAAAAACTAACACATGGGTACTTCAAAGTTGTGGACAGATACACATTTTTAAAGATTAAGAATGGTGGACTGAGTAAGGCGCTACATCAAAGCGACGGAAAAGTCTTTCTTGTCATCGTCATTTTCGATATTGGTGTTGGAGCCAAGGAAATAAAAATAAAATAAAAAATAGACAAGCAAGAAGAAATAGAGATAGAGGAAGAAGAGAAAAGAAAAGAAGATAGAAGATGAAAAAATGTAAAAATAAAATTTAAAAATATAACCACATAATGTTGAAATAATATTAATTTTAACAGTTCATCTAAAAATTGTCAATTCAACTTGCCATATCATTTTTTCGTTAGTCAACTAACGGTCAACTTAACTTCATGGATTATTTAGAACTATTTTCCAAACCTTAGGGACTAAAGTGTTTATTTTGAATCTTCAGAGACCAATTAGACATCAACTTCAAACTTCAGCGACCAAAAGTGTATTTTGCCCAATTTAATATGAAGCAACGTATAACTAATTGGAAGGATGTTTTTATTCTTCCTCATGCATTTTCTATACTCAATTCTTATTATATAATTCTTCACTTTTTTTTTATTTTTTTATAGGTCTCTTCTTATATACATTTTTTTTTTTTTTTTACTTTTTTAAGGTATTACACACAATTCTTCATGTTTTCTTTTAAGTTTAAAGGACAATTTTTCCTTTATTTTTTATAGGTCTTATATATGTTTATATGCATTTCAAATTGAAAGGAAAATAGAATTCTTCATGGTTTTTAAGTCTAATAGGCCATTCTTCCGTTATTTTTTAGTTCTTATATACAACCTTTTATGTTTATACACCATTCAAATTCAAAGGACAATAGAATATATAAATGAGTTATGTGTGGGTATAGTTTTGCCTGACTTATTTAGTTCTTAGTATTTATTTTATTTAATTTATATGAACCAGATCTTATATTCAATTCCTCAATTTTTTTTATTTTAATTTTAAGTACGAATAACTATGCTAATGGTTTTGTTCTTGGTTTTTTTCCTTCTCTTACATTTTATTTTTTTTTGTTTGGAATTTTCTATAGACATCATCTTGCTAATTTTTTTAATCTTTTATAATTTTTTTCTAGAACTCTCTCATTTTCAAATTAAGTTTAAAATGAAATTTAGATAAAAAAAATCAAATGAAATTAAATCAAAATTCTTAATTTTATAATAATTTAAATGGAGATGTTTTGATTCATAATTTAAATCTAACTTCTCACTTGCTTAGATTTTTAACTCAAAAAGTAAAATAAAAATAAAATAAATAAAATGTAACAAAATAAAAAAGGTAATAGAAAATTATATTATATTGGAATTGTAACGACCCTAGTTTTAACCCAACTTAAGCTAGAGACGTCACTGTGCAACGCTCTCTGCACCGAAATTTCGAAAGCATAACGATGCTACCTGGATAAAACAAAAAATTTCTTAACCTGATTTAAGCACAACAAAAACTTCAAGAGAGTCCAACCTCGCCCAACCTCCACCAAACTACAACAATAACCAGGGCTAAGTGTTTCGGATCACAACATAAAATTACGCAAAAACAACCTAAAGCAGACGCAACCACACATTCTAAAGTAGCCTTACATACACGCTGAATCCAAGAAAAAGAACGAGTAAACACGCATCCACAAACCTAAGAGTTTCAGAATCCCAAAAACATCTCAAACACGAACAACCAACCGAAACATAATCTTAGAACATGTTAAACTTTAAGGAAAAATAATTTGTCAATCCAAAAGTAGGTCCTATAGCCTCGCCACTTCGCATCGTCGTCCTCCAAGCTCACTGCTTAATCTTACCTGCAACCAAAACAAGAAAAGTAGACGAGTGAGTATAAGAATACTCAGTAAGCAACCCTGTGCGTCCAAAATAAAACAGTACAAAGGTCAGACATTAAATCTAGCTAAACACGACACACAACTCGTCCCTCAGACTTCCACCTTTGACCCGACCCTAATCTTGCTCAGATTTTATCTCTGCCCTACCCTCAGGCTCTAGACTAGGTTGGCGGCAAAGACGGTGCTCCCGCGCACCAGCACACGATCACAAGGCTCATTTTTGGGTCTCAACTAGGGTGAAGGACCGTATCCAACCCCTCTACAACTCTGGGAATCACTCCCGAGCCTCACAACTGGATGGAGGACGAACTCCACATCCCATATCAATATAAATGGCGGTGCTCCCGCAAATAATCTCACGACCACGGGGCTCGTTCTCAGGTTTCAACTAGGGTGAAGAACCGTATCCAACCCCTCTGCAACTCTGGGAATCACTCCCTTAGCCTCGAACTAGGACGAGGAACGTATCCAGCGCCCCCTGTATCTCGGGAATCACTCTCTGAACCTTGAACTAGGACAAGGAACGTATCCACTGCCCTTGTACTCTGGGAATCACTCCCTAAACCACTCAACTAGATGAAGGACGGACCCCACATCCCATGCCAAACTCGCCAACCTAGAGCCTCAACCTACACGGGTTACACAGGGACCTTGGCCTACGCCAGAACCGATTGTGTTAACTACTACCCTAAGGCGACACGACGCCTCCCCGGGCTAAGAATAGAACTACACAAACCTCTACTTGAGGGAACATACAACAACCTTCGTCATACTCAGTACCTCACCACAAGTTTCACATCATACATAACATGCAATCTCAAGCTCAGGCATGTGGGAGTGAACAAGCAACAACACATGCTTTTCAGAGTCCAAAACAAACAACATCTACGATCCACACAATCAATCACCAAGATCAAAGTTGGTCAATTACTACAAAATCATTAGCTTGTGTGTAGTATCATCCCCAACCTCTACACTTACGGGTGGGATAGTCCAAACGACTACCCACCTCAGGTTGGGAACCCAACAAATGGCTCCTCCTTCTAAACCAGTGTTGATCTTGTCAAAAAGAAAATGTGCCAAGAGAATTAAACCTCACCAAACCGCTCAAGCATAAAGATATTTTGAGATCAAGCAACCACCCGAACATCTCGAGACCTTACTAAACCATCCGTCCTAATAACTCAAGCATTCTGGATTCTGCAGCTAACCATAAATTTCAGACACCCAAACATCCAAGTCCACTTGGAACAAAACAACTACTTAAATGGTATAAAGCAACTTTGATCGGAGTCATTCATAAACTTCGACACATTGGCAACTAAGGTGGTAATCAAGATTTAGGAACATCAACACAAACTTCAAGCAAAACTCTTTCGAATCATTGCTCTCTGACCACATGATCTCACCCACTGTTTATTATCCGACCCCCTTAGCCCGAACGTTTCCAAGGTAAAGTAACTTTAAGCCCATCACATGAACTTCCAGATTAGCTCAACCAACCAAGTCATGCCTCACACCCTCACATCTAGGCACCCGTAAATGATCACAAGCCGCCACATCCTAACGCCAAACTTACTCAACCCATAGTTAGGTGAACCCATAAGGCACAACACAACATCGAAGCTTTAAGCCCCTAACTCCAACATAGTCACAATCTTGGGCAATTTTAGCTTAAACAAGTTCCGCACAACCACACAAACATAATTTCAGGTATGCATCAAAGAACACAAATGTTCATAAACAAACCAATTATGTTAACAACTTAAGGGCTTAATTCCAAACGACTACTTACTTGGATACTCGAAGATTCGAGGGCACGATCCTGCGTTCCACACAACTTTCTTAACACGATCGAGGCCCTAAATGACAAAACCAAGGAACTTAAATCACGTTCCAAACCACATTAATTGAATTAACTCGACTTAGAGTAATTGAACCAACACAGAGGACTAAAACGACATCGAAAAACGAGACTGACTCAATGTACCTAACCGGCGGCAGCGGTTTCCGGCAAGCGGCGGCGGCTTCTGGTGAGTGAATCACAGATCCGAGATGCCCGATAACCGATCTATCCAAAATCGGACTCCAAGTGACAAAAACCAACCAAAAACAAGGTGAACCGTTCACCCTCAAGCTCGAGGCAATTTTTTTGGGTTTCACCAGGCGGTTCACAATAAGCTCCGGCGTCGGCGCGAGCAGGCGACGCAGCTGGAGCTAACGGCGCGACTAGCGTTCACCGGTGAGGCGCTCGAGCTGGCGGCGGAGGCTTGTGCGCTCGAGTTGGCAGACGATTGACGGGTCACGCGCGATGGCGGCGCGGCTCGTGCTTGGCGATTAACCACAGCGGCGAGGACCAACTCCGACGAAGACCTAGACGTGAGGAAGAGAGAAGATAGGGTTTGGAGAGGGAGAAGAAGAAGAAGACTCCCCTTTTGAATGATTAAAAAAAAATCACTAAAGGACAAAAAGATGAAAAATTACCAACTTGCCTTTCAATTTCCTCCAAATTTCCAATTGCCAACCATTCAATCTCTTCAAATTAAATCCACTTTCAAATTAACAATCTAACTTAATAATTTCCAATAAATTTCAACCAACACTCAAAATTAACGAAGTCCTAAAATAAAAAATTATGGGTGTTACAGGAATTATGCTATATTATATAAAAAATTATATTATAATAAATAAACAGTTTTATTATATTAAAATTTGTGAAATTAAGAAAATCTAAATCATAATAAAACTAAAGTTAATTAATTATTAAACAATTATAATAGAAAATAGAAGAGTAATATTCGACCACTAATAAATATGCCACAAATAATTAATTTTAAAATAATTTGAAAAACTAAACTTATATCACTATCATATAAAAATATTCTTAGTTAATTGTAAAATAATTTTAATCTATAGCATGTAATTCAAATTATTTTAATCTTTAAAAATGAAAAAATAAATAATATAATACATACGTGCTAATAACTAAGTTTTAAAGAAAGATGTCAAAGAAGAGGTCAATCATCAGCCTTAAATTATATATATTATATATACACACACAGTGTTATAATAACCTCTGAAATACTCTGCACTCCAAACACAGACTATTATAACTCTAAACTATACCACTCTGCATTTTAAATAATATTATATGTTTCACAGACTATTATAACCTCTGGTTATTATAACCCACTCAGCGCTCCAAACAACCCCTATAGATTATAAAATTAGTTCTAGTTGCAAAACTAATTATTAAATTGAATATAAATCATTATTAATTAATTTATAGACATGATTTTTATAAATTTTATAGTATTATCATTTTATAATATAATATTATATAATTTATAATATATTATATTATATATGGGTGGAGCCACGTAGGACCCAAAGGGGCTCGAGCCTCCTGAACTTTCAAAGAATTATATATTTTGTAATACATGGTATAAAAATTAGTAAAACGTGCGGCTAAAGCCCCCTCTAACATTCTCTCGTCCAGTATTTTTTCTTTTTTTTTTTGAACTACACTTAGTTTTTTCTTCGCAAATGTATTTTTGTCTTTATAAAATTTTGTTATTTCTTTAGGCAAAATCTGGGTATTTTTTATTTTTTGAATTGAATTTAATTACTTTTTTCTCTTTTGCAGAGTAGTTTTGCTCCAAAACAAATTTATTATTTTAAAAAATATAAAAACACTTTCTTTTTGTTGTTTTGATCTAAATAGTTTGTACGTCGGAAAAGTTAGTAGGTCATATTATTTTGTAAAGAAATTAAAATTATTTCGAAAGTATCTATAACTATAAGTAAAACAACAACAAATATATAATATTATATTTTGTGTCTTATTATTTCTATAGTATTTGTACTTTTATTTCTTATTAAACAAAAACTTAATTGATTAGATTATAAATTTAAACTACGAACTTTGAGGGTTGTATCTAATAAGCTCTTGCTTGGTTTTTTTTAAATATCTAAGGGGCGTTTGGATCGCATAGTTGGGTTGAGTTGAGTTGAGTTGGGTTGAGTTGTGCAGAGTTGTTTTGTCAGTGAGTTCTGGAAATCAGTGTTTGGTTTGCAGAGTTGAGTTGAGTTGAGTGAAGAAGTCGAGTGTTTGGTTTGCGAGTTGAGTTATTATGTCGAGGTATCTCGATGCGATTTTTGTAAAGTGAATAACTCTGATTTTTTGTGACTTTTTTCTTTACTTTTTTGTTTCCACCAAATCAATTCCAAACATATTTGTCTACAATTTCAAAACTCCATTATGAGATCAATTACAAATTTACAATATATATTACCATTTGCAAGATATATGAGATATTTAGAACAATACTGAATATTGAGATTGATATCAATTTTTCTTCTCCCCTAAAAATCATTTTTATCTTATGTAAAGTGAAAGGCTTGATTTTTTTTTGTGACTTTTTTTCCTTACTTTGTTTTCACAACAAATCAAATACAAACACATTTGTCTACAATTTCAAAACTCAATTATGTGATCAATTATAAAATTACACATATTACCATTTATCAAATGTATGTTAGGGGTATTTGCAAAAGTAATGGATGTTGAGTTTGATATCAATATTTCTTTTCCAATAAAATTCATTATTTAGAACGTTTACTCTTCAATATGAATTTTATTCCTTTTTTTATACACATGTTCACCACTACTTTTTTATTTTAATTTAGGTAGGTCTTAATTTAGTATTAATACTTTGCATATGAAGAGTGTTTATTTAAATTTGTCTAAACACATGCATTGTCTATGGACATCTTTAGAATGAAATAAATAGTTTACCTTGTGAAGATGTTAAAAATATGTCAACATACTTAAATATTTTATGTCATATTGAAGTTGCATATCTACAAAATATTAGATATGTCATCAAGGTCCTAGTAGCGTCGTTATACTACCGAAATTTTCGGTGTAGTCAATGTTGCTTAGTAACGTCCCTAGGAAATTTTGAGTTTGAAAAATTAGGGTTGTTACCGTTGGTATCAGAGCATGAGTCTTAGATTCTCGCATACTACTTTTACATCGTGAGGCAACGATCATCCTATAGTCTCTCGCAGAAATCTAGTTAAAGTCATTTGAGATGCTTGTGTGTTGACACTTGTTATGGTATGCTTTTGACTTCTTTGTTCTTGTGCAAATGTAGTTTAGAGTTTAAGTTTAGATTATGACTCGAAGATGTGACCGTTGTAAAGTTCTAGCAACTTTCGAGGACGAAAGTTTTTCTTAGATGAGTATATTGTGGCGTCCCGTAAAATTAGATGCTTTAATTGTATTTGTTTTAAATTTGAATCTTTGGATAATCAGAACGGGATTTAGAAAATGTTGTTTCAAAGTTTAAAAAAGGATTAGGATTTCTGTTTGTGTAGGATTTCTTTTTCTAAAAGGATTGAAATTCCTTATTCTAAAATGATTAAGACTTTTTGGTGTCTATTTAAACTAGAGTATTAGCAACTTAAAGATACACTTCAAAACTCTCCTCATCTTCTTCTTTTCTCCACATTCTTCATCTCGCCGGACAGTCGTCAGGGAAGTGGTCGGAGAGTCGCCAGACCATCGTCGGAGACTCGTCGGACCGTCATCGAAGACTCGCCGGACCGTCATCGGAGATTCGTCGGACCGTCGTTGGAAAGTTGTCGGATCACCGCCGGAAAGTACCGTACGGTTGAGTTAATAACTCAACTCCATGGGGTTGGGTTATTAAGTCACCGGTTATAATTGTTGGTGAAACAAACAAGGAGTTGGGTTATTAACCCAACTCAACTCAACCCAACTCCATAAACCAAACACCCCCTAATTGGTCATTGAACTTTCAATTTTGTACCTAATAGATTTACTATCTTTCAATTTGTCTAATAGATCTGGGCCCGTTTGATATGTTTTTAGTTTTTGGTTTTTGAAATTTAAGTTTATTTTCACCTAACTTAATAGAGATCACCCCCTTAAGGAAGCATTTAAATTCTTAGCCAAATTCTAAAAACAAAATCAAGTTTTTGAAAACTTTAGCTTTGTTTTTAAAGCATAGATACAAAATAGATAAGAAAACATATAAACCCATTAGTAGAAGTAGTATTTTTAGGCTTAAATTTCAAAAACTAAAATCCAAAATCCAAATGGTGATCAAACGAGACTTTATACCTATTAGTTTTTTGTTTTTTTTAAGTTAAAGTATTTATTTGTTAAGGACCTATGAAATACAGAATTGAAAATTTAGAGACTTATCAAACTTTTTAAAGTTAATGACATATTAGACAAGATATTGAAAATTTAAGGATGAAACTTGTTATTTAACCAATTTATAATTAAAATTATAAACTAATATCAACATTGTTCACACGAGACTTCAATCAGCGAATGGAAAGAAGACACGTGTAAATGAATTTCGTATTTGTATTGATTTCAGGTAATTGTGAGTACAATCTCTAGCGTTTGATCCTCCGATTCTCTCTCCTACTTGTATGTTGTGATTGAGGGTCAAAACGACTTGTTCTCAATGTTGGAAACTTCAATGGATTCGTGGCGTGTTCTTGACGATCTCCGTGAAGTGTTCTTCGTTCAGGCAGTGTTTGATCTTCAAGAGCTTCTGGAGACTTCACAGCTTTGTTTCTGAATTCTCTCTAAGCTTATTCCGTTCTGAACCTTGAAAATGAAAGAGGAGGTCTCTATTTATAGAGTTCCTCCGGCCTCAGATGGGCTTGGGCCCGTTGGATGAGGCTCATTTTTGTTGGGCCAATTCCTTTGGGTTGGGCGGGTTGGCTTTGGGCCAACCATTTTGGGTTGGGTCAACCTTTTTGGGCTTGGCTGATTTGGGCCTTCTATCCTGGACCGAGCCTGATTGATTTTGGGCGATCATTTGGCTTTGAGCCAGTTAATTTGGCCATCCGCGTCTGGATCGGACTTGGACTTTGGGTTACACTTAGACTAATTTGGGTCTTCAATTTGGGTAGAACCCAAATGTGTACCTGAATTTTGCCATAATTTAATTTAGGGATTCTTGAAATTTAAATAATTGTGATTTCGCCATCAATCTTGGGGGATGGCGTGGTAATTTCGGATTTGTCAAAATTTTTATTCCAACAAATGCCCCTTTTCGAGATTTATACACAAGTATATGTGTGTGAATTTCGAAAAAGTTATTTTGGAATCAATACTTAAGAGACTTGCTCTAAATTTGAACGAGTTTTGCTCCAAGTTTGATTCCATTTATGTGCCAATTTAATCAAATTAAAATTTGGTTCATAACTTGATTTTTTTTTTTTTACACCTTTTTTTGGCCAATTTATCAAAATATGAATTTGTGTAAATATTTTGATTTTTTTTTTTTTGGCATAAAATTTTGATTTGAATTTAGTAGAGTTTATGTTCTACTTTAATTCAAAACAATTTTTTGTAAGATTGAAAATTTTATCCCAATTTTTTTTTTTTTTTTTTAAGCTTTGAAATTTTGCACAAACATTTTGTTTGAATTTGGTAATATTTGTTCCAACTTTGGTTTGAGACAAAATTAATCATGACAAAATTGAGAATTTCATCAAAGTTTAGTTTGTGATTTTAATTCAAACCCAAAGTTTTAACTGAGAAGAGCTAAATTTGGAATATAGCCAAAATTTAGCTTGAGCCAAAATTAAGTTAAACCCAAAATTTAAGGGGCTTAATTTAAAATTTGAACAAAACTTTGATTTATGTCCAAACTTTGATACATGAGAAACTTAATTTGGGATTATAATTTGATCAAATTTTGATTTTGGACAAAATTTAGAATTATGCCCCCCATTTTTTTTATTTGACAAATTTAGATTTGGAATGAAGTTGTATCAAAATTTAGCTTAGAAATGGAATTTTAATGTAGTATACAACCCCACTTTGAGATAGAATTTGATGTAAATTTCAAATATAGCAATTTTGAATTTTACTCAAATCCTAGTTTGGAGTAAAATTTTAAGCAAAGATTTGTAAATCCACTGCCAAAATTTAGAATGAAATAATTCTACATGGAATTTGATGCAACTTGACTAACTCAAGATGATTTTTGCATGGATTTTGATGCAACTTGACCTTTATTTAGATTTTGAGCAAAATTTGGAGGTTTTTTTTTTTTTTTTTTTTTTTTAATTAGCATTCTAACGTAAACACCTGAATGGATTCAAACAGTTGAGATAACTAAGGAGATTTTTTTTTCACATTTGAATGCAATTTGTTAGGGTTTCGTATTTCACCTATATAAATAGGGATGGATAGCTCAAGAAATGCATAACCTTCTCTACTCTCTTCTAGTAAAGGAAAACAATACTGCCTTTTCCTTTTTTTTTTTTTTTTTTTTTTTACTCACGATTGTTGAACAATTCATGCTTTGAAGAAGACAAATCCAACCTTGTGAGTTCGTCAAACCCCAATTTCATTGAAGGGGTCACGAAACTCGTCGATCACATCGCAAATCTCATCACAATTCAAGTTTGTGTGAGAGGAATCGCTGCAGATTTTTATCGGAGTGTGGGTCTTTGTTGAATCGTCTCAAGTGGTCACGGGTCGGATTGAAGTTCGTCTCGAGCTGATCTAAACTGTTGAGGCACCACTCCTCATCACTGTGTGTTGTTGGAGTGGAAGACTTGAGGTGAGGAAGAAACACAGAGTGAAATGGAGAGATAAATGAAAGAGAAGAGAGGGAAAGTGAGAGGAAGTGAAAGAGAACGGAGGGAGAGGGAGTGGAATAGTTATGGGGAGAGAAAGAGTGATGGAAAGAAGTGATGGGGAGAGAGAAGAAGTAATGGGGAGAGAAGGAAATGATGGAAAGAAATGATGGGGAGAGAGAAAATAAAAAAAAAAAAAAAAAATTATGGGGTGCCGTGAAGCACCCCTCTTTTTTCCATTTTTTTTAATATATATATATATATAGATTATTTTCATTATTATTTTTTTTTTTTACACAACTCTTTTTTTTTTTTATTTTATTTAAAAGATTTTTTTTTTTTAAACTCTTTCTTTTAATTATTATTATATTTTTTTAAGTTTTTTTTTTACAACTCTTTTAATATATACATATATATATTAATTTTATTAGATAGTTAAAAATAATAATACAAAATAATAAGTAAATAAAATATATTAATTTTATTTATTTATTTATTATTATTATTATTATTTTAACTATCTAAAACTTTTCTTTTTTTTTTTTAGTGCTCACACCCTTTGCAACTCGGCTTATTCGTATCTTGGAGATGAATGGATTGCTTACATTCGTTCCTTGCAACCTGTTCGTGCTTTAGAGTTGAGTGGATCGCTCACGCTTCCCACTCGGTGCATGCCTTGAGGTGAGCCACGCCTCGTTCGTGCCTTGGAGGTGAGTAGATTGCTCACGCCTCCCGCAGCCTCCATTCGTGCCTTGGAGGTGAGTAGATTGCTCACGCCCCCCGCAACTCCATCCCCGCAACTCCGTTCGTGCCTTGGAGGTGAGTGGTGCTTGCTCACGCTCCCGCAGCTCCGCTTCGTGCCTTGGAGGTGAGTGAATTGCTCACGCTCCCCGCAGCTCCGTTCGTGCCTTGGAGGTGAGTGAATTGCTCACGCTCCCCGCAGCTCCGTTCGTGCCTTGGAGGTGAGTGAATTGTTCGTGCCTTGGAGGTGAGTGAATTGCTCACGCTCCCCGCAGCTCCGTTCGTGCCTTGGAGGTGAGTGAATTGCTCACGCTCCCCGCAACTCCATTCATGCCTTGGAGGTGAGTGAATTGCTCACGCTCCCCGCAGCTTCGCTTCTTTTTAACCTCCCTTTTTTTGTAGGGGTCATGGTGTTCTTCACGGAAGTTTTGGATGAAGGAACGAGACGACTCGTTATTTTAGATGACGAGAGTCGACCTACAAATAGCGGGACCATCCTCCCAGTAGGAGAATCGGTCAAGGAGTCGATGCTTGAGTCAGGTGATACATGTTTTTTGTCCACCTTATCTGTCGACAAAACCTTAGACGAGAACTCTACCGACCGAGTATGGATTTTACGATCTTCTCTTCACAAAAAGAAGTCAAATGACGATCCAGTGTCGACTTTGGGGCGTCGCATTATTGAAACTCAGGCTCGTTGTTGGAGCTACTACTTGAAATTAAACGGAGAGTTTGGCTATATTCCTCTTTATTGGGAATGGCTTGAACTTGTCGCGGCTCGAAACCAGAAAGTCCTGCGAGGTTCCAATATGTTAGGGGTTGTGATGGCCTCTTTATACACTTACGATCGTAACCAAGACGTCATCCGAGCTTTTTATGGCTTGGTGTCCTGCCACCAACACGCTTCATCTGCACAGCTGAGGAGATATCCCTATCTTTATGGGATATGTGGAAGTTTGGAGGCTTGCCCATCAAGGAAGGTTTTATGATGAGGTTATCCTTCTCGTGGAGAACCGGTGGGGATGTGCAACTGCACCGATTCTCTACCAAGAGTTGTAGTTACCTCTTCCATGCCTATCACCATCTTGCGTCTCAAACAAATGGAAAGGCAACAAATTTCGTGCATCGGTGGATTTCCTTTTGGTTTAAGGGTAAATCAAAGTATTCCAAGCCACCACCACGCAGATTAGGAAAGGGTCGCCTCGCTCCACTTATAATCCCGATGGCTCTAACACTCATATGCGTGAGTGGGTTGGTGAAGAAACGAGGAGGTGTTTCGACTCCTTGGCGTGGACAAAGAATGGGAGGACCAAACTTTCCTAGCCGCTTTTCTCTCTTGTTGGCAATGTGTGTTTGTTTTCCCTTTACAAAGCATAGGTTTGCTTCACCTGTGTTTTTAAAAATCGCATCACTTATGGCGGATGGAAGATTGTTCAACCTTCATCTGCTCCAAAGATTGTCCAATATTTACCATGGTCTTGGTCAAATTTATAACACTCCTCACCGAACAGGCGTTCGAGATTTGTTTTCCCATTCATTACGTGTATGGATGGCTTGCTCATTACTTTGGCACGCATTATAAGCACACCGCGTTGTTGAAGGGCCCTGGATGGTGGACTACTCGGGAGAGGGGTGGTGCAAAATGCTTTGACCCACATGAAGCTCGTAGACTGATCCATGAGGGTGCATCCATAATGTGGGATGTAAATGTTGTCTCTAGGAAGAAGCCCGAAACCTTGCGAGATGTCAAAGGTTTGTCATTTGGTTCCTCCTCTTTTTTCATAAGTCTTCGGTCATGTTATTTATCTTCTCGCCATAGCCAATTGATGACCATCGAAGCTTATAGCCCGTACCGCTTTGGCCGTCAGTTTGGCTTTTACCAAGACGTGCCAAACGACTTACATGGAGACCTTCCGCATGTGAGCTTAGAAAATGTTATTCATCACTGGTGTCTCTGCACTAAGACATTGACTTCATCTTACGTGCATCTACCCCCGCTTGAGTTGAACCTCGCTCTCAAGTAACTCAAGCCTACAAGAGTTGGTGGTCGCGTAAGCATGGCAACTATCTCGTGGAAGGCCGACAACTTTTGGTGAATAGCATGCCCCCTCCTCCGAGTGTAAATGTAAATCTCTCGGGGATCCAGGAGATAATGGCGTGCTCGTGAGATGCTCTCATGACGTTACAATTGAAGACCGTGTGCTAGTAATAAAGGTAAAGGCGTTCACGAGGCTCCAACAGAGACACCAACCACCAAGAGGGCCCTCCGGTGGTGATGATGTTAGCCAAAGTAGCAATGATGATCGCCATTGGAAGAGGCCCAAAAAAATGGGGAGGCTATCGACTCTCAATAATAGCTTACTTGAAGGTGCTTCAAACGTTCTTCCTCTGCTTGAGCCTCCCACTTCTTCAGTGTGAGAACCACTTTCTTTTGACATTTTCTTTAAGTTGTTCAAGGATTTATCTTCATATATATACTAACACTTTTTCCACCTTGTATAGGAATCTTTGGGAGATCAGTCACCAACAAGTCGCCATATTCTCGATGTTCTTCCGGCGCAGATTGGGTCATTCGAAGCACCGACCAACCAAGTGACGACTTTGATCACCTCTACTATTGTCGATTACACAACCTCGGCCCGGAGAGTGCAAATTGTTGGTCCGGAGGCTTCCATCTTCAATGCAGACGAGATGATTTTGCATTTTTCTAGCATACAACGCTAGGTCGCATGCACCATGTGGGAGGCTGCAAGGAATAAACTTGCTCGCGCATCTTTTGAGAAAGTTTCTTCTCTTGAACCGAAATGGTTAAAATATTTCAAACCATCGCGGGCGTTGATGCGACCAACTTGGCCGACTCTTCAGGAATTTATAGGCGATTACTTTCGCCATGTGGGAAAGTACAACGAGTTGAATTAGCTGCATTCTTCAAAATTAACTTCGACTCAAAAGATCAAAGCTTAGTGAGCTTGGAGTAGGGTTGATGACATCATGACTAGGGATAACCTTTCTCTTAAAAAGAAAATTATGTACCAACAAGAGTCTGAGCAGACACTTCTTGAGCTTGAAAGACTCAAAGCCCAACTTAAGTCTTTAGAAGCTCATCATGAAAAGACCATGCTCCAAATTTCGGAAGAAGAAAATTTATCGGCTCAACGACAATTAGAAATCTCCAAGATACAGGAGGAGATGAGCGCAGTTGAGAACACTCCTGTTGCGAGTGAACAAGACGCTGAGAGTCTCAAAGTGCTTCGCGAATATTTAGAGGGTACTCGTCAAGAATTGCAAGATTACAAGTGGATGATTTAGCTATGCTTAAGATTTTTTTTTTTGTAAATTTGAAACCCCATTTGCTTATGCATAATATATCGTTGAATTCAACTTATGACTTAAATTCTCTATATTTTTTTTTTAACTCATGACTTAATTCAACTCGTGAATAATATATGTATATTCATTACAATTGGGTCGTTCACCTTTTAAGCTCGTGCGGGCCAGGAGCATCATGTAGTTTATACTCTTACGATTAGGAGTGTTTACAACATTTTAAGCATAAAATTTCTTAAGAAACTTTCCGTTGATGGGGCCAATCCTCAAGCCACTTTTGTCGACAATCTTGTATGCCCCATTGGTGTAGACTTCTTTAACAACATAGGGTCCGTCCCATTTGGATGTGAATTTGTTTCCCCGTATGTCGCGTCGTGATGATAGGTCTTGAACAAAGCAAAGCACAAGGTCGCCGACTTGGAATGATCGATGTTTGATATTCTTGTTGAAGGCTTTAGTCATTCGAGCTTGTAATACCAATGCTGCTGAGCATCAAGTCTTCTTTCATCAAGTGCTTGAACTCTTGAAGGCGCAACCCTCGCATTATCTTACATTGTCAACCTCTCTTGTATGGCCATTCTTAACGACGGAATTTCTCTTTCCAAGGGGAGCACGGCTTCACCCCATAAACAAGCGAATAAGGCGTGACTCCTGTGGAAGTGCGATGTGTAGTTCTATAAGCCCAGAGTGCTTCACCAATCCTTTCTTGCCAATCTCTTTTTGTCTTGGAAACCACCTTCTTCAGTAGGTTGCATAAAGTCTTGTTGAAAGCCTCTGCTAAACCATTTGCCGCAGCGTTATATATGGACGACTTGTATTGCTTGAATTTGAATTTCTCGCATAGTTTGTCCATTAGACTATTGGCAAATTGTCTTCCGTTATCTGTCACAATGCGATGTGGGATGCCGTAACGATAAATTATGTGTGTTCGAATAAAGTCTACCACATTTTCTTTCTTGGCTTCCCTTAACGCAACTGCTTCTGCCCACCTTGAAAAATAATCTGTCGCCGCCAGAATATAAGAGTGGCCTGTCGAAGCTTTGGGTGTTATTGGACCGACGAGGTCAAGCCCCCATGCTTCAAATGGCCAAGAAGCAACAGTCGGATGTAAAGGCTCTGGCGGTTGATGGATGAAGTTGACATGGAACTGGCAAGCCTCACATTTCTTTGCATACTCCATAGAGTCATAGATCATCGTGAGGCGGTAGTAACCTATTCTTTTCAATCGAAATCAAGCTTTGTCCGATGATGGGCACCGCAAATGCCTGAATGCGCCTCCTCTAGTGCCTTTAAAGATTCTTCTTTTCCTAGGCATCGCAGGAAAAGACCTTCATAAGACCGTCGATAGAGAATACCTTTATAGTAGATGAACCGTGCAGCTTTCCTTCGTATCTCAGCTTTATGTCGAAGGTCAGTGGGGAGTTTTCCATGCTGCAAGTAATTTATAATGGGTTGCCGCCAATCTTCTTCCTCAATTACGTAGACGGATATGAGGTCGACTTCTTCACATTGATCTTCCGTTGATGGAACAATCCATTTTTGGCTAAGATTAATGTTCATGGTGACATTGTCCGTCACTGTCAAAGTAGTGGCCAAGTTTGCCAGAGCATCCGCCTTCATGTTTTCCATTCTAGGACATGCTCCAATACTATGTTGTCAAATTTCTCCAACAGCTTGCATGGCGTAGATGAAATACGGCTTTAAATCTTCATGTTTCACCTCGTATTGGAGTAAGAGTTGATTTATTATCAACTTTGAATCACCAAAGACTTCCATGTGCACAATCCCAAACTCCAAAGCCATTTGAAGGCCGATGATAAGAGCTTGATATTCTGCTACATTGTTTGAACACAATTTACTCAAGGTGAAACTATACGGCAACATGTATTTTTCAAGAGATGAAGATTATGCCGACACCTGCCCCACTTCTTCGTGATGCACCATCAAAGTACATAATCCAAGGCTCTGCGATTTCAACGTAGAATACTTCTTCGTCTGGGAGATCTTCGCATAATTTCCAATCAGAGGGGGTTGGATGATCGGCTAAGAAATCAGCCACTGCTTGTCCTTTTACCGCTTTTGAGGTATGTACACGATATCGTACTGCTGTAGTATAATTGCCCACTTAGCCAAACGCCCAAAATGATAGAGTCCGGACAAAATATACTTTATGGGATCAGCTTTTGCCACCAAATGTACGGTGAAGGCTTGCATGTAGTGCCTCAACTTATCAATGGAGAAAAATAAAGCGAGACACATTTTCTCGATTGGAGAGTAATTCAGTTCAGCTCCCGTCAGAGTTCTACTTAGGTAGTAGAGGGCTTGTTCTTTGTACTTTTCTCTCTCTTGTGCTAATAACGCTCCAACAGATCTCTCTTGTGCAGCGATATAAAGTATTATCGGCTTCCCAAGTACTGGAGCACCTAAAACCGGGGATTGAGCGATATCTGGTTGATGTTATCAAAAGCATTCTGACATACTTCATCCCACTCGAACTCTGCATTTTTCTTCATAAGTCTTTGAAATGGTTGACATCTGCCAGCTAAATTCGCAATAAACCTCCTGATATAGGCCAAACGACCTTGAAGACTTCTCAACTCATGCAAGTTTCTGGGGTTTGGCATTTTCTGAATGGCATCAATCTTGGATTGATCTATCTCAATTCCTCGATACCTCACAATGAAGCCGAGGAACTTCCCCGAAGTCACGCCGAATGCACATTTGTGAGGGTTCATTTTCAACTGGTATTTCCTGAGGCGATTAAAGACAACTTTGAGGTCTCTGAGGTGATCTTGGCGTTCTCTCGACTTGACCACGAGGTCATCTACATAACACTCAACATGCTTATGTAACATGTCGTCAAATATTTTCTGCATTGCACGTTGATAAGTGGCACCTGCATTCTTTAATCCGAATGGCATCACCTTGTAGCAATATATCCCCTTTGGAGTTCTAAAGGCCGTCTTCTCTTCATCTTCAAGAGCCATTCGGATTTGATTATATCCTGATGATCCATCCATGAAGGATAGAGCTTCATGGCCCATGGTGGCATCCACCATGATCTCCGTAATAGGAAGTGGGAAATCATCCTTCGGGCACGCGTCGTTCAAATCACGAAAGTCGACACAAATACGAAGTTGTCCATTCTTCTTTCTAACAGGGACAATGTTTGCTATCCACGTTGGATACTTCACCTCGCGAATGAAGCTTTGCCTCAATCGGTTTATTAACTTCTACTTGATCCGGGAATGAGTTCAGCCGAAATCGTCTTTGAGCTTGTTTGATTGGCCTATGCCCTGCTTTGGTTGCAAGGCGATGTACCGCCACTTTCGGATCCAATCTCGCATCTCCTTGTATGACCGGGCAAAAATATCTTTATACTCGGTGAGAGAGATTCATATAATCACCTTCCTCTTCATGAGTAAGTGACGAACTTATAAAGGTGGGGGTGGTGGTTCTTCCTTCGTCCCAAGATTTACCTCTTTGAGCTCATCTACTGTTGGTGCTCACCGCCTTCTTGAGTGATTGCGGGGCTTCGTCCACATTTACTTGAGACATTTCGGCCTCCGCTTCCTCTTCAAACGTGATGTGGTGGCAAGACGCCTCACTTTCATCTTGCTCTAAGTCTTTTTAGTGGGGTTAGTAATGACCACATCACGTCGCTTTACCTCGAGGAACCTTCCTGCGTTGATCGTGACAAAAGTCTTCCTTTTCATTCGAGAAGGAACAACGCTGCGGATGTCTTCATCAATTCCTTCTTGCTATATGACATATCTTTTGCAATCTTCACCGATCTTTCGAGTTTAATTCGATCAAAAAGCGATGTGGCGGACCCTTCATTTCTTGGCGTGGTCACACTCAACCTTTGAAAAGGCGATGGTCGTATCACAAACGAAGTTGAAAGTAATTTCTTCTGGTTCCTTCTTGGGCTCGCTTAACCTTTGAAAGGTGATGACCTTACCAAGGTTGGGCTGATTCGATACCATTCTCTTTGCTTGCGAGGCATATTTAACCTCCGAATACGAAGGTCGAATAACATCAGGAGTTTGATTCGCTAAGACGTTTCCTTCTCCTGTAGTAGACCTATTCAACCTCTGAAACGTTAAACGTCGGGTGGGGTTAGCATTAGACAGTGGCTCTTCCTCACTTGTCGTAGTTTCACCTAATCTATGTGAGACCAAAACACGTGCGATTGATGATCTAAGGCGCGTCAGAGCCGGAATCCTTTGACTTGTGTATTTCTCATTTTTTGTATCATCAATTTCATTCACCGTTATGTGATTCACATCGACCACCTTTGTTTTTCCCTTTCTGGTTATGCGAACTGGCTCAGGCGACTTATATCCGAGTCCCTTTCTTGATGTAGGTAGGCGTAACCATCCTGTAATGTGCCTTCTTTTTGCGTCGGCGATAATTCGGGCCTTTCGTCAACAATCTTCAACTTTTCGAACTTGGTGTGCCTTGAAAAGTCATACCACCTTTTTTGCTAGAAGCTTGTATGCCTTTGGGTCAAATCCGTCTTCCGCTCGTCTCTCGTAACACTTGTTTTTGCTCGCCATCATCGAGTTTCCTAGCTTCTTGTTTTGTTATCTTTGTGAGAGGCATAACGAAGTTTTGTTTCGAGATCTCTACATCGCCAACTTTTAGATTTTTGAACATTCCGCGAAAGGTGACTCATCCTTTTTGCGTTGAGATAAGTGGAATGTAACGCAAAATAGGAAGACTTGTGGCACCCCTATCTTTTGAAACTTTTCCCCTGCTAGATTTGTTGAAGTCCGATTTTTCCTGTATTAGTCACATTTGCCTCTTTGGCTACTTTCTTATTCTCCAAATAGCAAGGTTCTCGATTCGCTCCTTGTGTTGGCTTCAATCATGGGGACTCCCACCCAGGTACAACTTCCCCATGTTGTCACCCTTCAAATAGAACTTTGCATCAGCAAAATGAGATTCAGCCTCCGAAAATGGATTTGTATCAGCCTCCACTTTCTTGACGCCATCTTGATAGAATTTAAAGCATTGATGCAACGTGGAAGTTATCACTCCGTTTCCATGGATCCAGGGGCGACCTAGCAATAACTTGTAGGTGGTTTTGGAGTCGATGACATGAAATAATGTTTCGGCTTTTAGGTCACCAATGATGAGCTCTAAACGAACCATGCCAATTGCCCGTTGGCCTCCTTGGTTGAAGCCCTGGATTACCAATTTGCTATTCATCAACTCCTCCATCGAGATGCCTAACTCTTTCATAGTTGACTTGGGCATTATGTTGACGGCTGATCCATCATCGATGAGAATGCGACCAATCTTCTGTTCTCGGATATATCCCGAGATTTAACAATGGCACATTATGAGGTTTTGACCCTAGCAATAAATCTTCGCTCGGTAAAACCTATTGACAAGCAACACGTAACACATGAGCGTGTTACGAGGTCGAGGCGCTTGCGTCATTAGAATTGATCAAGGCTTCGATGAGAACACCTTTGGCCGCAGGAAGTGACAACAAGTCTTCTACATCAAGGTAGATGAGGTTTCGGCTCACCGCTCTCTCTTGTGACTTTTTGGGTCTTCATTAATGTTGACGACATGGCATGCAACAAACTCGACCGCTTCTCGTTGGATGATTTCTTGGAAGTTTCTTGGGAAGAATTCTGCCAAAGTGACGATCCGCCGAGGTCGGATGAACTCTTCATTCTCTTGCACAATCATCTTCGCCTTTCTAATAATCTTCCCGCTTTTTCTTTTGGAGTTTACTTCTTCTTTTTCTCCCGAAAATGTGTGCTTCCTTCCGAGCATAGTTTTGTCGCCGCTTTCTTGCGCGTCGAGTTACGATAGTCCATTCGCCATCGTCATTTTCAATTTGTTCATTCTTCTCTTGAATGCTTTGTTTTTGCGACTTATCTCCTGACGTCCTTCCTTGATCTGATCCTGCTGGGCTGAATCACAATTGGTTCGAGAGACCGAATGGATCAAACATTCTCGCATTGTCGTAGAAAGGAATCGCGCGCAGTGGGCGCTTGGGTTCGCTCACTATTGCTGCATGGTTTGTTTGAGCTACCTCATCGAGGTCTAACTCAATTTTCTTCTCGCGAGCCAATCTTAAAATTAGCTCCTTCAGACAAAGCATTTCTCCATCGGATGGCTAATAACTCGGTGGTACTTACAATAATTAGGATTATTTACCTTCCAGAGCTCTCACGGTCGCTTACATTCGGAAGCTCAATAAGACGTTTTTCGATGAATTTGCTCCAACATATCCGGGACATCGAGTCCGGAAATGGATATGTTTTCTCTTGTCTTTCTTTCGAGTTGGGCGGCGTTTTTCGCCGCTTCTTGTTGCCTCATCGCTTAACTTCCTTTCCTTTTGAGGAAAACTTGGGAGGATTGTGTTGGTGACCATTGATTCTTTGGTGGCGCTCTTCGTAGTCTTCTCTGCGCCTTTAAATTCTTTCTTCTCCTTTTTTGCTTCTGGGAGTAAGAGGTCTTTATTCCCTCTAGCAGCGATGCTCAGCTCCATGTCATGAGCGCGAGTCGCCAACTCCTCGAAAGAGCGAGGTTTGATTCCTCGCAAATGTAAAGTAGCCCCCAATGCATACCTTGGGTGCACATCTCAACTACTGATATTTCGTGAGCGGTCCTTGCAGCGATCGAGGCTCAGAGCCTCCAAATGGTTGATGTAATCAACAACAAGCTCCCTTTGCGTTGTTTGGTATTGGTGAGTTCCATCATACTAACCGCTTAGCCTCGTCTTTGTAGAAGCGATTCAAGAATTCTTTTTCAAACCGCTCCCAACTATCAATTGTTTCGGCTCTAAGTCGGTTACCACGATCAAAGCATTTCCTTTCAAAGTGCGCATGACGAATTGCTTCACCGAGAAGGTCACCACGCGTCCTGCATTTTTTCGCGAGTTTCAACGAAATGTGCAATGTGTTGCTTTGGGTTGCCTTCTTTCCGCTGAATCGTTGAAATTTTGGAGGTTGGTACCACAGTGGGCATCCTCGGGTTATCAATCCTCTTGGTGTATGGTTTGGAGTACATGAGAGGATTTTGACCGGGTCCACCGTCTTCGAGTTCGATAGAGTTCATAATCATGTCCTGCGCACTGTTGAACGGATAAAGAAGCAACCGACGCAGTTGTGATGGTTGTTCCTCATGGAAAACGATTTTTCCTTTGTCATTATTTCTTTCTACGAGGTGTGTGTAATGGATTCAAATTTTATATCCCTACTTTGAATTTGACTTTTGAGGTAGGCGATTTCAAGATCTTTGTCTTCCATCGCCTTCATCGTCGAGATTGATTTTTCTCCCACTTCCGCCATACTTTCATCGTGGTCTACACATCACCATCATGACCGACATTATATCGTGATTTAGCGTCTCCTTCATGGATTTGGGCGGGAGCCGATTGGTCAAACAAGGGGTTGTCTTTGATGACAATCTTAGCTTTGGAAGCTTCATTCAATAATTTGGTGAGGTGGCTTGCCATTTGCATCGTGAGTTCGATCATCGCTTGTCTCGACCCCTTTGGAGCGACTACGAGTTCTGGGCCCCATAGAGATGTTGCTTGCAGAAGAACAGATTGATGTAACTTTCTTTGATTGCATTGATCCGCTTTGATTGGGAGGAAAAAGAGATGAGAGGTAGAGCTGTCCCCACTGGCGTGCCAATCTGTTCACACGAGACTTCAATCAATGAATGGAAAGAAGACACGTGTAAATGAATTTCGTATTTGTATTGATTTGGGTAATTGTGAGTACAATCTCTAGCGTTTGATCCTCCGATTCTCTCTCCTACTTGTATGTTGTGATTGAGGGTTTGAAACGACATTGTTCTCAATGTTGGAAACTTCAATGGATTCGTGGCGTGTTCTTGACGATCTCCGTGAAGTGTTCTTCGTTCAGCGATGTTTGATCTTCAAGAGCTTCCGGAGACTTCACGACTTTGTTTTTTCGAATTCTCTCTAAGCTTCTTCCGCTCAACCTTGAAAAATGAAAGAGGAGGTCTCTATTTATAGAGTTCCTCCGGGCCTCCAGAGATGGGCTTGGGCGTTGGGTGGAGCTGCACTGCTTTTTTTGGGCCAATTCCTTTGGGTTGGGCGGGTTGGCTTGGCTGGGCCAACCATTTTGGGTTAGTCAACCTTTTTGGGCTTGGGTGATTTGGGCCTATCCCGGGCCGAGCTCGATTGATTTTGGGCGATCATTTGGCTTTGAGCGAGTTAATTTGGCCATCCGCGTCTGGACTGGGACTTGGACTTTGGGTTACACTTAGACTAATTTGGGTCTTCAATTTGGGTAGAACCCAAATGTGTACTGAATTTGCCATAATTTAATTTAGGGATTCTTGAAATTTAAATAATCCCTTATTAAATGTGATTTCGCCATCAATCTTGGGGGATGGCGTGGCAATTTCGGATTTGTCAAAATTTTTATTCCAACAAACATGTTAAAAATTATTTTTATATAGCTTCTTATATAAAGTTTTAGATCTGTCACGGAAGCCTATTGAGCAGTTAAGTATTATGACACAAGCTAGAAAGTTTATAAATACACCAATCATTGTATCAAAAAAAAAAAAATTGAATAAAGCAAGGTATTCTTTCCTAAGTCTTGATTAGTTTTGTTTGGTCTTGATTAGTTTCTTCAAAGCCCCTCAACGAAAATCCTGGATATATTATACATATTTTAATTTAACGAAATAAATTGAGTTTATAACATAAAATATTAATAAGATTTTTATTTTTATTTAATATAATTCTATATTTTAAAATTTTAAATTCAGAATTTAGATACAATCAAAACATAAAAATATTTTTTTTTAGAATTTCTAATCTTTGGATCACATCATTCAAAAACAGTTTTCGAAAACACATGTGTCAAACACATATTCACTGAATTCAGTGAATCTGAAAACATAGAACAAAATTAGGATGACATACCAAACAACCCTGTTTTGTGGATGAGAATGGGTAAGGATTTTAAATCTCCTTGTTTGGAACAAGGTTTCTAAGCATGAGCATGAGTATCACTTATTTCCATGCATCATTTTTTCTCATGGTGGATGGGTTTCCTATGCCCTTCAAGAATGATAGGTTTTTTTATACTCATCCACATGTCTCTTTCTCTCTTTTTTTTTTATTAATATCTCTCTCTTTTTTATTAATATTTAAATATTTTATTTATTTATTTATTTTTAATAATCATAATTAATTATTTAATTAAAAATATTTATAATTAATTAAATTATTTTTATTAGTTGACATTAATTTTGATTAGTTATTAAAATAATGTTTTTAAGATTAATTTCATCAAACAAACATAAACATTCATTATAAAAATATTAAATCACTAATTAATATTATATTAATCAATTAATTATAAATATTATTAATTTATGGTAAGGATAATCATTATAATTAATTATTCACGAGTTATTTGTGATCAATTAATAAAAAAAAATTTATTAAAAAAATATTAATTAATTATTATTTTTAAATGCATTTTTATTATTTTATTAATAATAGATAATAATATATAAAATTTATAAGATAAATATCATAAAATAAATTTGCACATATTAGATCGTAAGTATATATCATATAAGATTTATATATTAATTTCGTCAAATAAATATAAAATATCAGTTTTTTTACATAAAAATCTGATAGCATTCCCATGTAGAACCAAACACAGTTATCTTAATCTCATAAATTTATTATTCTCAGACATCTTATTCCCAGGCATCTATTATTCATTCTCATCCAATAAAACCTTAAACCAAACGGCTCCTTAGGGTTGTTTGAGCCGCTGAGTGGGTTATAATAGTTTGTGGGTTATTATAGTCTGTGAAACATATAATATTATTTAAAATGCAGAAAAGTATAGTCTGGGGTTATAAATACCCAAATTAGTAATGCAACCTTAAAAAAATATTTGTGTATACATATATTGTGTATATATATAAATCATATCGTATCTTATCTAGTTATCACAAATTCAAATTAAGAAAAAAAAAATCAATCAAAACTTTTTTTGGTTAAAAAAATAAACTAAAAGTTTTTTGAAATTTAAAAGTAAATAGATTTATCTGTAAATTTAACAGATTCTGATTCAAACTTCTCTCCTTTAACCTCTCCTGAAAAATGGCGAAGCTGCGGAATCGTGATAGAAACGGAGAGCAAGGAATTCGAATTGTTCGAAGCATGGCCAGACTCTTCTCCTTCAGAGCCCTCGCCACGATCGCATTCTTCATCTTCGTCTTTCTCTCCTTCCGCACTGACACCTCCGATCTCCCCCTTCAGGTAACTTCTCATTGTCCCGATGAATTATTTGTTCTTAATCTCGGAGAAACGTAATGCCTGTGTTATGTTTTTGTGTCACTAGACTGGTTTGTGTTTGAGTGTTTGGATCCGGCTCGGATTGAGGTTTTAGTCTGAATCGGATTAATTGTACTTGAAATTGATTAGTTTTTATGAATGCATCTTCTGAAATTCACTACCTAAGGTTTGATTTGATTTTAAGATATTTAATATTTAATTGTGGTGCTTGTTTATTATTTGTTTTTATTGAAGTTCGTTGGAGTATGATTTAAGTTATGGAGTATATTTGTTCATTTTGTTGTGTGAAATTAGGGTTCTGGTTCTGGCTCTGGCTCCCGTCTAATCAATGGCGGGAGAAGATTCCCATTGGGTGTGAAATCGGATCCTCTTAAACAGCGGTTGGACCAGATCCGGAAGCAAGCCGATGATCATCGCAATTTGCTTCACGCCTATGGCTCGTATGCTCGAAGGCTTAAGCTCGAGTACTCGAAGCTCGTTAGGGTTTTCGCGGATCTTTCTAGGAACTATACGGATCTCAATAATAAACCCACTTACCGTAGTCTTTTTGAGCGTGAAACGTCTTCTTTAGATGAGGCTCTGCTTCGTCAATTTGAGAAGGAGGTGAAAGAGCGTATTAAAGTCACCAGACAAGTGATTTCTGAAGCGAAAGAGTCATTCGATAATCAACTTAAGATCCAGAAGCTGAAGGATACTATTTTTGCAGCGAATGAACTGTTGACGAAGGCGAAGAAACAAGGAGCTTTCTCGAGTTTGATTGCTGCAAAGTCTCTTCCAAAAAGTTTGCATTGCATTGCAATGAGGTTGATGGAAGAGAGAATTGCAAATCCTGGGAAATATTCAGATGTAGGAAAGCCAGTACCACCCGAAATAGAGGATCCAAATCTGTACCATTATGCCATATTCTCGGATAATGTAGTTGCTGCATCGGTGGTGGTTAATTCTGCGGTGAAGAATGCCAAAGAGCCATGGAAGCATGTGTTTCATGTTGTTACTGACAAGATGAATCTCGGGGCAATGCAAGTTATGTTCAAATTGAAGAACTACAATGGCGCTCACATTGAAGTCAAGGCAGTGGAGGATTACAAGTTCTTGAATTCTTCTTACGTTCCAGTGCTTCGGCAATTAGAGTCTGCAAATTTACAGAGGTTTTACTTTGAGAGCAGTGTTGAAAATGCAACGAAGGACACAACGAATATGAAGTTCAGAAATCCCAAGTATCTATCGATTTTGAACCATCTGCGATTTTACTTGCCTGAGATGTACCCAAAGCTACACAGAATTTTATTTTTGGATGATGACATAGTGGTGCAGAAGGACTTGACTGGGCTGTGGAAGATTGATATGAATGGAAAAGTAAATGGAGCAGTGGAGACATGTTTTGGCTCGTTCCATAGATATGCACAATACATGAATTTCTCACATCCATTAATCAAAGAGAAGTTCGATCCGAAGGCATGCGCGTGGGCTTATGGAATGAACTTCTTCGATTTGGACGCATGGAGAAGGGAAAACTGCACAGAAGATTATCACTATTGGCAGAATATGGTAATAAGAGAATCTATAGCTCATCTCCTTCCTAACATTTTTTTTTTGTTTGAGAAATGGGGGCAACCCCATTTCAAATTTCTGACTTAAACTCACAATTATGGTTTTATTATACAATTCATCTTCGCTGACTATTGATTGATTGTGTTATGTGCAGAATGAGAATCGTACGTTGTGGAAACTGGGGACATTGCCTCCTGGTTTAATCACATTTTACTCAACGACGAAGCCACTGGACAAAACATGGCACGTCCTCGGACTCGGTTACAATCCCAGCATTAGCAAGGATGAGATTCAAAATGCTGCAGTCGTGCATTTCAATGGGAACATGAAGCCATGGCTAGACATTGCCATCTCCCAGTTTAAGCCATATTGGACAAGGTATGTGGATTATGACTTAGAGTTTGTCCAATCCTGCAACCTTGGGCTTTAGAATATGGCTGATGCCTCTAATCATCCATATAGTTAGTAGTTATATAATAGGAGGAGGAGATATTGGCTGCTTGTCCAAAGGAAAGTAGCATTAATTTGATCCAAGACATAGCTTTGCTTTTCTCTAGCATCTTTCAAGCATTTTTTGATTTTTTTCTACTTGTTTACTAGGAACATTTGAGTTTAAAGTAATTATTATATATAATTTTTTTTGGTCTTCATTAGTGGCATTGCAGTCAGTTTCACCAATTTATTGTTGGGGTCTACCTGCTCGAAAATATAGTTGGATTTATTTTTGTTTTGTTTTGAATGCAGATTATTATTCTATAAAAGGTAAAAAAATGAATGATGTAGAAGAAATTTAATGTGTACGAGATAAGGTATAGAATAAGAATGATATATATAGATTGAACATTCAAATAATTCTTTAAGAAATTCAGCAATGTAAAAATGTTTTTAATCGGAAAAGTACATTATATCTCTAGGATGAACAATCAAAATTTTATCGATATACATACAAATATTGGAGTTAGCGCGAGCTACTGTTCTGTCTGTTATATGGAATTCAATAGATCTTTAGGAATCAAAGATGCAACATTATATGTATTAATTTTTTAATTTTTTTTTTGGCAATACTAGATTTTGAATTCCATAATCTAAAAAAATGACTTTTATTTATTTAGATGAAAATGAAAACCTAATAATACCCGATCACTCTCCAATATTTAATCAATCTATTATTGAAGGAAAAATATGAAATTTCCACTTAAATTTGGCACAATGTGTATCAATTACTATCTTAAAACTTTTAATTTCATCAAATTGAACTTTGGCAATTGTTGCAATTTTTATATTGCAATTGACTTTTGTTTGAAAATTTTTTTATGAAAATATTCTCATGTTCATTTAATGAAGTTCCAAAGCAAAATGTTACATTAAAGCTAAAGTTTTATAGAAATTGGTGTGTCTTGGTTTTATTTAATTGTCAATCTCGTACATTAAATGGATTTAATTTTATGCCAATCTTATTTGGGTTGAAGTTAACGAATTTGAAAGATGGTTTTTAGTTTACTTTTTGTTAAAATTAGTGGATTAAATTAGTGAAGATTGAACTATCAAGTAAAAATGTTTAGGATTCAATTTGATTTAAAAGGAAAAAATAGGGCAGAGCTTGGCAAGTAAAACTTGACATTTTGGCATAATTAAACCCATTTTTGTCTCCAAAACTCGACAGAAAGTATCCATCCACATCGATCCCTGACCTAAACTAAACAAAGTGTTGGCATCTTTGAGAAAAAAAAAATTATGAGAAACAACCGGTTTCACCCAAAAGGCCTCACATAGTATCCCTCAATTATAAATTCATGATCTTCTCTTTATCTAGCCGAGGGACTTTGGTCGTACTTCCAACCTAATCTTCTAAACTTTGAAGGGCAATTTTAAGTAATAAAGAATGTTGAATTTCATCAAGACACACCCATAACCTTCAACCTCAATAATAATTCCCTTCCCTTTACTTACATTTTTTACCATTAAAAGAAGTAAATCAAACAACCCAAAAAAAAAATATTATTATTGTAGGTAGGAATGAACTTCATGTGGGGAAATTGGGTTGAAGATGAAGAAACCCAGTGCAGGCCCCTGTGAGGAATTTTAACAAACAGTTTAGGAGCATGAACTGGATATCCATGTTTCCCATAACTCTGCATCTTGGTTTTAACAAAAATTAGACATGAACATCAATCTCAATTGGAAAAATGTCGATTTAACATAGTAATTGAAACTTCAATCCATTCCAAATCTCTATAATACAACAAAAACACTAAATAACACAGCAGAATAAGGCACACAAACCCAACATCTTTGCACAAACCAAAGGGTATCTATGGCAACACAGATGGAAAAAAGAAAAAAATAATAAAAAAAGAGTTAGGAAAACCACCATGCAACCATCCCAGCAGGGCGGCGGCCTAGCTGAGAACGATCAATTCATCCACCAGACTTCGGTTCTTGTCTCCTTACAATTCAAGAACACAGTTGTACAATCTATAGAACAGATCATGTTCAAGTAAGATCGTGCCCAATCATTTAAATATTGTCATTCTAATTTGTAAGTTTCCGAGGTGGGATATGTGATAGTGACTTGAATGTCTATCAATTCGGCTAATTTAAGTTAGATATACAAATGGTACTGATAAAACTAATATAATCTTTATTTTTTTTATGATATATAGACAAATCTTTTTAATTGTTCACTGTATTTTGTTTTATTTTTTTTCCAATAATTTGTGTGTTACGTGAGGTCAAACAAATTAATCTAATGGGGTGTGAAATGTTATTATTTAGTCCATGGTATTAATAATAGATTCTCGTAAAATCACAATTTAAAGTAATTTTTTTGGGGGTTAAATTTGTGGTTGTTTAACTCCAATTTTATATTGACAATATTTCGTTAATATTTTTTATATTTTGAGTTAAACAATTTTAAACTTTATGTAATAAGTGGTTTATCTATTTATCTCACTAAATCTACGAACAAAGAGGAAAATTGAGATGGTTCTTGAGCCTAGAATTGCACCTCAGGCTTAATTAAATGAAGGTTGGACAAGCCTGATTTGAGTTGGAGTAAATTTAATTATATCAACATGTCTAACACAGGAAAAAGGAATTGGAAGGCTTGAGAAGAAATGATTCGTCAAATCTGATTTCTTTCTTCAGTAGCTAAAACTTAGCGGAGGGAACAAATGGATCTTCAAGACAAAATATAATCAAGATGAGACGGTTCAAAGACTCAAAGCAAGGTTGGTAGTAAAGAAGTTTCATCAACATCCAAGTTTGGATTTCAATGAAACTTTCAATCTAGTAATAAAGACTCCTACCATTCGAATTATATTAAGTATTGTAGTGGCAAAAAAAAATGGGATATAAGACAACTTGACGTAAACAAGACCTTCCTAAATGAAAATCTTGAGAAGGATGTGTACATGTTTCAACTTGAGGGAGTTTATTTTATCAGAAAAAATCAAATCATGCATAAGTTGAACAAATCTCCTTACCGCCTAACCCTTGTTTGGAACTACTAGATTTGGAATGATTTCAAATCAGTGTTCGAAAACCATAAAAAAGTGAAGGATTTGAATTCAAATCTTGTTTGCTTTCTCAAGTTCTACAACAGATATTGCCGGGAGAAAAACCACTATTATCTTTATTTATCTCACAAAGGGAATTTTACACACTCTAAATCTGTATCTTCTCAAGAAAGGAGAAGACGTATAAATAAAGATAATAGTGATGAAAAACTCCTAACAGATTAAACAAATAGTTGAACTCACCTCTAACAGATTAAAACCAATACATAACAGATTGCCCTCATATATGGGCTTAGGCCCATGAGCTAGTGGGCCTCTTTCCTAATACCCCCCGCAAGCCCAGGGAAGTGGAGTCACGAACCATGAGCTTGTGACGCCAGTGGAGAAAGGAGGTTGCTGAGAGTGGTTTCGTGAGCACATCAGCCTTTTGAGAGGTTGCCGGAAGGTGAAGTACAGTAAGTCGTTTTTGTTGAACAAGGTCCCAAACATAATATGTATCGAGCTCAACATGTTTGGTCTTCACATGAAGGATAGGATTAACACTAAGGTGAACTGCGCTCAAGCTGTCACACCAAAGGATGGGAGGCCGTAGTAGTGTGATATGAAGCTCGGAGAGTAATGAAGTCAACCACATGAGTTCGGTAGCTGCAGTGGCTAGGCATCTGTATTCAACTTCAGTGCTTGATCGCGAGATAATGGACTGCTTCTTTGATCCCCAGGAAATCAGATTACCACCAAAGAAAATACAGTGGCCTGAGGTGGATTTGCGATCATCGGGATCCGAAGCCCAATCAGAGTTTGCATAGCCTTGGAGAAACAAGTTAGTAGTTTTAGTAAACAATAAGCCATGAGTGATGGTACCTTTAAGATACCGAAGAATTCTTTTCACCAATTTCCAATGAGTAAGCTTAGGATTCTGCATAAATTGGCAAGCTTTGTTGACTGCAAAAGACAGCTCAGGTCTTATCAAAGTAATGTACTGTAAAGCACCTACAATGCTGCGATATTTCTTGGTATCATCAAAAGATTCACTCCCATATGCAGAAGGTAAGGCACCACTCATCATAGGTGTGGAAATGGACTTAGCGTCAGCCATGTGAACCTTATTTAAGAGATCCAAGATATACTTGGATTGGGAAAGGAATAGGCCGCCAGTAGAAAGGTAAGACACTTCAAGGCCAAGAAAGTAATGTAATTTTCCCAAGTCCTTTAATGCAAATGTGGTATTAAGCTGTGTAATGATATGAGATATGGCACTATTGAAATTTCCCATTATCAGTATGTCATCAACATAAATCAGTATATAAATGCAACAACCATCAACATGTTTAATCATTAATGAGTTATCAGCCTTAGAGTGTACAAAGCCTAGAAGCTTAAGAAAAGTAGATAAACGATCGAACCAGGCCCTAGGCGCCTGTTTTAGCCCATATAGAGCTTTTCTTAAGCGGCAGACAGAGGAAGTATTTCCTTGGGATATGAACCCCGCAGGTTGTTCCATATACACAGTTTCAACAAGTAATCCATGCAAAAAGGCATTGCTAATGTCAATTTGTCGAATGGGCCACTGATTTGTGACAACGAGAGTTAGTAGAACTCGAATAGTCATTGGTTTGATGATCGGACTAAAGGTTTCAAAGTAGTCAATATCAGGAGATTGGTGAAAACCCTTGGCGACTAGGCACGCCTTGTATCTAGAAATGGAGCCATCAGAGTTTCTTTTGATCTTAAAGACCCATTTGCACCCAACAACCTTTTGATTTTGTGGTCTAGGAACCAACTGCCAAGTTTCATTTTTCATTAAAGCATTGTATTCCTCTTTCATGGCCTGAAGCCATTGAGGATGTTTCATGGCTTCCTTAACATTAGGAGGCTCTTGGTTAGAGTAATCACAAGTAATAGTGGACAAGACTCTTGGTTTAAAAATTCCCATTTTAGCACGAGTCACCATGAGATGTATATTGGTAGTTTGCAATCTTGGAGGAACTTGTTCATTTGAAGACTCAACATTAGCAGATGTACTGGATAGAGAACCTGCAGGCTCAGTTGGTAATGGAGCAGAGGAGAGGTTTAAGGAATGTGAAAGGCAGATGAGGAGGACAGTAGTAGGAGAAGGTTGGTGTGTATTAGGAAAAACAGAAGAGTTGGGGTTCACAGTTAAGATAGGTATGGTAGAAGTAGGGGTCGAGGACTGTGGAGTGGAAGGAGTCAATATTTTGAAAGGAAATGACAGTTCATCAAATAGAACATGTCTAGATATGAAGATTCTACCATCAGGATCAAGACATTTGTATCCTTTATGTGAATTGCTATAGCCAATGAAGGTGCATGATTTAGACCGAAAATTAAGTTTGTTGGCAATGTAAGGTCGAAGATAGGGAAAGCATTTACAACCAAACACTTTAAGTTGTGAGTACTCAGGCACCTTTCCAAATAACTTCTCCAAGGGACTAACTCCATGTAAGACAGGGGTTGGTAATCGGTTAATGGGGTAGACGGAAGTAGAGAAAGCATCATCCCAAAAAGATAAATGTATCGAGGCATGGGATAGTAAGGTTAGGCCGATTTCAACAATATGGCGGTGTTTTCTTTCAACTATGTCATTTTGTTGTGAGGTGTAAGGACACGTGAGTCTATGTTCAATGTCATGAGTTTTAAAGAAGGGAGGGAGAGGTTTAAACTCAGTGCCCCCATCAGTTTGAATTCACAGAATAGTATAGCCTAATAGTTTTTCAACATGTGTTTTAAAATGAGTAAATATTTGAGGGACTTCAGTTTTAGATTGCAAGAAAAAAATCCATGTATAACGAGAGTAGGCATCGACAAGACTCATATAATATCTGAATCCATTTTGTGAAGTAATGTGGGAAGGTCCCCATACGTCAATGACAATAAGTTGAAGAGGACTAGTATAACGAGTATGAGAGGAAGAAAAGGGCAGAGCATGGATTTTGTTAGATGCACACGCTGAGCAGAAAGTATGTGTATATCGTTTTCTTATAGAATGAGGGGTATTGTTATTTACAATTTTATGAACAGTAGACATAGACGGATGACCTAGCCTTTGATGCCATATATCTAGACTATTTGACAAAGTATTCGACATATAACAGAAAGAAGGAGAGGAAGGCATATACGTATGATGGGCAACTGCTCTTTGGGGCATGGAATCCAAGTGGAACCGATAAAGACCTTCATGGAGAGTCCCTTGGAGTAGTATTCGTCCAGTTGCTTGGTCCTTCACAAAACAAAAAGTAGGATGAAACTCAAAAAAGACAGAGTTATCTTTGGCAAATTGGCTAACACTAATTAGATTCTTTGTAATTGAGGGTACATGAAGAAGATTGTGAAGATGAAAGATATGGTCTGAGGAACGAATAAAACCATAGCCAAGGTGAGAGATAGACAGACATGTCCCATTACCAACGTGAACCTGATTATTGCCAGTGTAATCCGAGCCTGTAGCCATATTCCCCAAGTTATTTGTAACATGATTGGTTGCGTCAGAGTCAGAGTACCAGTTACAGTCTTGGTTATAGGTCGGAGTTGTGAGTATTGCAGACATGGATTGGAAGAAGAATTATAAGTTGGAAATGGAGGAGGACTGAAGCCACATTGCCCAGTCATTGGGACTGAAGCCATATTGGCTACTGGTGGTCACCATTGGGGTTGCGGGGGTTCATACCGAAAATAGCACCGGATGGTCGTGTGCCCAAACTTGTTACACAGTTGACACTGCGGTTTGCCACAATTATTCCACTGATTATTTCTGCCTCCTCAACTATTGTTGTTACGTCCTCGATCTCTATTTGGATTATAGTTAGAATTTCCTCCTCTATTTACCTCGTCATCCCTCTGATTATTTTGAGAAACTATATTTACAGAAGGAATGGTAGTATCGATGTTGATAACTTTGGCCTCTAAGCGTGTTTCATGTGCAAGAAGAAGTGCCATAGTATCTTGGACACTCTCTGTACATATTTTGGCCGATATAATAGACACTATTGACTCATACTCAGGACCTAAACCAGAAAGAATGTAAAGAATATGATCTTCTGTAGAAACGGGTTTATTGTCAGCAAAAAGAGCATCAACACATTTTTTTTATCTTTGTAAAGCAGTCATTGAGAGACATACCTCCTTTCTTTAGATTTTGAAGTGTCGATTTGGTCTTCATCACCTGAGCTAGGTTTCGAGAGTTGAAAATTTGGAGGAGACAATTCTAGATTTCCCTTGCACATGTACAGTGAAGCATCTGCTCGAGTATGTTCTCATTCATCGACCCGAGCAACCACGAACAAATTAGTTTGTCCTGCTTTTGCCATTGATCATGCAATGGATTTAGTTTCGTAACTAGAACATTATTTTCACTGACCTGGAGAAATTTCGGAGGTGGTTCAGCATCAGCGCGTATATGCATGGCGAAGGGCCATAGCCGTTTAGGGAAAATTCAACCTGAAATTTCCACAACATAAAATTTTCGTTGGTTAATTTGACAATAGATATCTTGCTTCCTGGGTTTATCGCCATGGACGCGTTTTGCGGATTGCTCAAAATTTCAGATGTACTCTCTGGGCTATCCATCGGGAAGGAGAAAACGGAAGAGTGAAGGGAAGGAAAAAAAAAAGGAGTCGCTTAGACTTTATGGCTCGGATACCATCTCAAGTTCAACAACAGATATTGCCAGAAGAAAAACCACTATTATCTTTATTTATCTCACAAAGGGAATTTTACACACTCTAAATCTGTATCTTCTCAAGGAGAAAACGTATAAATAAAGATAATAGTGATGAAAAAACCCTTAACAGATTAAACAAATAGTTGAACTCACCTTTAACAAATTAAAACCAATACATAACAGACTGCCCTCATATATGGGCTTAGGCCCATGAGCTAGTGGGCCTCTTTCCTAATAGTTTTTTTAAAAAAAAAAAAAATCATTCCAAATAGGTCGGATTTGGTAGGATTTTAAGTTTTAAAAAAATGTTTCCAATTTTACTTCAACTTCTACATCGTAGTTTTTCTCTATTCAATTTCAATCGATATTTCTTCTATATTCAAACTCAATGTCAAATGCAAACTCAAGTTAGGTTTTTATTTTACTTCACTGTATTTTTCTATTTTTTAGAAATTGATAATAATAACTTACATCTTTTCTATGCAACTTTTACATTTTAAACAAGTTTTTTTTTTTTAAGACAAGAAAACTAGAAGTGTTTTTTTCGTTGTTGTTCATCTTCTTAAACTTTTTTTTTTATTTATTAATTTGATAAGAATAATTTTTTTTGTTCCATTTTATATATATTGATTCAATCGATTTTTTTAGTTTGTGTTTTCATACATTGGGTTCAAGAAGAAATTAAAAAAAATTAATTATTTTTCCTCCATGGCTAGACAAAATAAATCAAATCTCTTCTGATGAATTTTGTTTAGATTCGATTGAATTCAATTTTTTTTTTCATTTAAATTAAGACATTTGTAATTTTTTTATTTTCATTTTTAACAATAATGATCATTTGTAAATTTTAATTTAATAAGTTGGTTTGTTTTGATTAGTGGTATGTTTTCATGATGATATGTGTTTGATAATGTTATTTGATATTAAAATATTTTTTATTACTTAAAATATTCTCCTACTAAAATCCATAAGGGCATAATAATAAAAAGTTATACTTTTTTTTCATTTCTCGTGAATATCCAAATAAGAAATTTTAATTTTAGTGATTTCAAATCAATTAGGTTCCAAACACAAATAAGAATTTGAAATCATTTCTATCTTTTAAAATCTTGGAATTTAAAATCATTTCTTACCAAATCCATCTTCCAAACAGAGCATAAAAAAGCAAGTACCTCGTACTTGGTATGAGATCCTTAAAAAACTCCAAGGTTGATTGTTCTTTGTTTCATATGAGAGCCTTAAGCAAGTACCTCATAGTCGGAGATGTTTCATTTCTTTCTGAACTCTTTGAATCTATTGCAACCCAAATTAAGTTTAATGTCATAAACAAGATTTAACGTCTCTCACTTGTCAGAAATTGGGATAAGAAGCTGCTTATAGACTTTGTTGAGGATAGAGACGTAGTTTGGATGCTTTCATGGGTATATGGTGTATGTACTAAGACTGTGTTTGTTGACGGCCTACGTGAAACCCACGCTTTGGTTCGTCGGTTCAAGGCCTTTTCCGGCTGGTTTTCGAGGATCGGAGGCTGGTTCTTGGTAGATAGGGCCACGGGGAGTCCAGATCCAGTGTCCACGCGCCTTGCCGGTCACGCGCCGCCACTGGCAGTTCACGTCGCCGACCGCCAGTGACACGCACCGCCGTCTGCAGCAACGTCAGTTGCCAGCGTTCGCATGATCGCCTCGGTCCATTCCTTAGCTCGTTTCAGATCTCCGTTGGGTGAGTTTGACTCCTTGTAAGCTTTTAGGGCCTCGTTTTGTGTTGCGAGTTTCTAATTTGTGCATGTTCTTCGTTAGAGACTATTTAGAAATAGAAGCACGTTTGGAGCACGGTGTATTTCTCAAGTTGCACGTTGTTGCTGGATTTTAGGTAAATAGTCATTTGGATTAAGCCCCTAAAGTTATCAAATACTTGTTTGATTATGGTAATTCGTGAAAGTTAATTTAATGTGTTGAAATGGTGTTTTGATGCATACTAGTAATATCGAGTTTGTGCTAGTGTTGTTTAGATTATGAATCGACTAAGGAAGTAATTGTTATGCAGATAGGGGTTTAAGGCTTTAAGTTAAGGGTGAGATTTAAAGCCTTTGATCGTAATGAGTTGAGAACGAGATGGATGCAGTGGAAAAGTAGTACTATGCTCGAGTTCCACCTCGAGGTTTGTATATTGGAGTTTGCGAGTCACGAGTAAACCTTAGTTGGGCAAGTGCCCAAGGTTTTGGAAGGACATTGACGCTTGGGGTTTAGAAAGGTTTGGTGAACCATCGAGTTCAAATAATCACCGATGTGTCGGGTGAGGTTTAGTTCCCCTGGCACGTGTTCGTGGCGAGGGTTGCCACTGGTTAGAAATGGAGGGTGAGATGGAGGGTGAGTTGGTGGACCCCGACCCGAGGTAAGTAATAGGGTCTAGGATCTGATAAAGGTGCTGAGAAAGTACACAAGGAACTAGCATATTTCACAAGCCAATCTGGTTTTACACTAGGCAATCCATGCATGTACGGTCGTTTTGTACATAATAAAATTTCTGGGGCTGAAGGAGAAACAGACGACCATCGGTGGAGGAACACAGTTTCTTTTACCAAGCAAGCTTGATACTTTCCAACACACTCTTTTCTGTCACCTTCAGCTGACTTTGAAATCTCTCTAATACGTTTGGCAACCCTATCTGGCCAACCCGCACAGATTGGCCTATTATCTCTTCCTCGTTCAATGAAAGAGGATGCTTATTGGATGGGATCCTCCACACATCTTCTACATCCTCCAAAGTCCCACTAGTCCATGAAAAGCCTGACGCAGCAGTAGAAGAGCCACTATGATTGAAAACAAGTTGTAATGGCTGCTTTCTCAACTTGGACATTTCTTGCATAGTTTTCAAATGTAATGCGTAGCTGTTGCAGAATTCCTCAGGAATTCCAGAAAGTTCAAAACATTGCAAAGCATAAGCTATTGTCAAAGCATCACTACTAGGATTAATGTAATTATTGTAACTTTTACCGTTCACGGATCTAAACTTTTTACCCAAAGTAGAAAAAATTAAGACCTTGTTTGATAACCATTTGATTTTTGTTTTTGGTTTTTGAAAGTTAAGCCTATAAATACTTCTTCCACCTATAGGTTTCCTTGATCAGTTATCTAAATTTTTACATATGTTGTAAAAACCCAAACCAAAAAAAGTAATTTTCACAAAGTAGTTTTTATTGTTAGAATTTAGCTAAGAATTGAAATGTTTTTTTTTTAGAAAGATGAAACTCATCCTAAAGAAATGATGAAAAACAAAATACAAATAGTTATGAAGCGGGGGTATGTAGCAACATTCTTTTTAAAATCTACATTGCTATGGAATGGAACCTTAGAATAAGCTGGGGCAGCCCAGTTCCTTGGTGAGATTTGCTTTGGGGCTGAGAACCTCATATACTGAATCCTTGTGCTGAAAACCAAGGCCAGTTTAATTCATATCAGCAACAGAACCTGTAGAAACAAAAACCAAACATCAATGACAGTGAGACATAGCCACCATTTATTAGGGAAGTTTCAGCTCCCAACCATGGCTACGATGGCACCATAATGGAGGATTTGATTGTTTCTTTTTTGTCTGCCCAATGGTAATTGTTCAGCCTATGGCTTTTAGTAAACACAAGACATCCATAACCTTCCTTATCCTTCATTTACCATTAAAAGAATAATACACATAATTACAAGAAACAAATGAACAACGTTCTTGCAATCAACGGCATAATCCCATAAACATATATATGAATAATGTGGAATTGGGTTGGAAGTTGCAGAAACTAACAAACAGCAGGTCTCTCTGAGGCATTTCAACAAACAGTTTAGGAGCATAAACTTAACATCCACGTTTCCCACGACTCTCCTCCATCTTCGTTATCACAAAAAAAGGTGAATCTAAATGTAAATCGGAAAAATGAGATCACAAATCCATCCCAACTCTGTCCTCAGAGAGTATAAATAATATAGAACAAAAGCAAAAGAAGATGCCCAAATCATACTCGTCATTCAATCCAACTTCCAAACCACTGTCATCTCAGCCATAATGGTTTTGCAGTACGAAATTAGAAACACATGGGAAGGAGGAGAACGGAGATTCAAAGAAAACAGCCCAAAAAATAGAAAAGAAAACCAAAAAAAAAAAGAGTGAGAGCAAAAAATGTTTTGGGAGTCTGTCAGACCGCCATGCGACCATCCCAGCAGGGCGAGCCTAGGCTGAGAACGATCCTCTACCGCCACAGGACCAGAAGTCCATAGAGAAGTTAATCACGCTCTAGTGGCATGGCAGCAATTCATCCACCAAACTTAGGTTCGTGTCTCCTTAGAACTCAAGGACACAGTTGTACAACCTATAGAACAGATCCTGTTCAAGTAAGGTCGTGCCCTTCTCCCTTTGTTCTTTCATTTAAGTATTGTAATTCTAAAAAACAACTTATCGATGTGGGACATTTGGCAACTTCCGCTTAGTCGGTTCCAACTTTAAATAGACACCAATCTCATCGTCATAACAGACTTTTAGACTCGCTAAAGAGTTGTTTGGGGCACTGAGTTGGTTATAATAATAGCGGGTTATAATAGTTTGTGGGTTATTATAGTATGTGAAACATATAATATTATTTAAAATACAGAGAGTAGTATAATGCAGGGTTATAATAATACATGTTTGGAGTCATAGAGTATTTCACAAGTTATTATAACACGGGTTATAATAACCAGTGGACCAAACATGCCCTAAAGCATTATTCCATCCACGTCAGCAAATATAGAGTTGTCATCTAATCCATATCATCACTTAACGCATTCCGTTAGGTTTTAGTTAAGTTAGGGATCATTTAGAATGATTGTTCAAACCTGAGGGATCAAAGTGTATCTTTTCAAACCTCAAGAACCAAATAGACATCAACCCCAAACTTGAGGGACCAAAAGTGCATTTTTCCCTTTACAAAATTATAGTCTAACATGAAATTGATGAGACTTCATAAAAAAAAATGTCAAAATACGACATTATGACTAGTTCTTTGTTGAAAATTTTGAATTTCTAATTAATGGTTGATCTACTATTAATTATTAGACTCCATTTGATAATTTATTTGAATCTTGTTTGATAACTATTTGATTTCTGATTTTTTGTTTCTAAAAATTAGGCTTGTTTTTTTTTTCACATTTTCAATACGTATTCTTTACAATGATTTACATCTTACCATTTAAGTTTTTACCCAAATTTTAAAAACGAAACAAGATTTTGAAAGGTACTTTTTAGTTTTCAAAACTTAACTTGGATTTTTAAAACATAGGTACAGAGTAAACACGAAAACATAAAAATTCATTGGTAATAGTATTTTTAGGTTTAATTTTAAAAAACAAAAGGTCAAATAGTTATCAATCGAGGTGTTGGTTTTTTATTTTTAGTTTTTAAAAGTTAAACCTATAAATACTACTCTCACCTTAATTTTACATGTTTTCATATCTTCTTTTTAGATGTATTTTCAAAAACCAAATAAAGTTTTTAAAACTAAAAACAATAGTTTCTAAAAATTTGTTTTTGTTTTGGAATTTAGTTAAAAACTCAAGTGTTTTCTTAAAAGCCAAATTTCTCCATATTTTGTTTAAAATTTCTAAAACACCAGTTCATCAAAACCGAGTAAGTTGCAAGTGTTCTGAAGATTTTACTTCTTTTTTTGTGTGTGTGTGTGAATATTTTCTAAAATTAGCATAGAGAGAGAAAATCCCAAAAATAATCCAAATTTTGGTATATTCATTTTATTTTAAACTGTAGACATGGGAAGAAAGAAACTCCTTCCTCAAGTAGACTTTTTATGAGCAAAAAAATCAAAGAAATAATATACCACAGGAGATGACAAATACAGCCTTCCTGTGAAAAATGTACAGTACAGCCAAGAAAACAGCACCAACCCAACTGGTTAACATAACTTATTGATCACTAAGAACATAAGTGCATCTCAGAGCGCATCCGATGACAAGAACAGCTTTTCTAACTTGTTATTTGAAAGAATCTTGTTCGGGTCCAATGCCCGTCGTGCCTTGTTATACTCGTCGACAGGAAACCGTTTCCTAAGTCTTGCTTGAAGGGCTGCAAGCTCATCCTTGTCCTTTGGAACCTGAAATTTGCATCCATAATAACAAAGATGTAAACTTTTCATGCCATTTTGCAGGGTTTAATCGTTATAGTTTATAAGTTGGTGAAGCAAACCACTTGAAAATTAAGATTTTCAAACTGGGTACCTCAATCTTAGCCCAATGTTCAAAGGCAGAATATTGATCCCACAACAATGTTTGGGTGAGGTGTCTATAGTGAAAGAACTCCTCTGTTATTTCCTTTCTCTGGCGTGCGTCCGAAGTAGGCAGGTACATAATTATTCCGACCTAATGGCATCAAAAGACCATATTAAATGCACAAGATCACCAAAAAACAAACCACAGTCGAGTTGACTGAGTTCAACTGAAAGGGAATGATTTTGAGTTCTCAGCAACTAATCTCTATATAAGATCACAACACTTCCATTATACACATCGTCATTCCCTCTAATCTACAATAAGACTTTGAATATTCCACGACCTAACTCTAAAAGACGACAAGAGTTTTAAGTTATCAAGTTCCAAGATCTTGGAGGATATCTCTAAACATCCCGTTTTATCAACAAGGCAACCCTTGGTACTGTACAAGTATAGATTTAAAACTTGAGGGAGAGGAAATACAAAGATTGATGTTTAGAATTTACCCAAGAGAATATATCATCTTCAGCTGAGCTTGAAGCTGGACTCATGGGGCTCTTGGTACAAGCTGTCCAGCGCTGCTCAATAGGAGCAGGTGCAGGTATGTTTTCTTTTTCAATAAGTTGCTTCAATTCCTCTATGTATTCAATGTCTTTCATGTTAGGTTTTGCGAGAGTACCGGCGGGAAAACAAGTCTCGGAGACCCATTGTTGGCCACCACAATCGAAACCTAAAATTTCATCACTCCATCCGACTCTGTACCCTTCTGACTTCCTCCAGAACTCAGCCTCTGCTTGATTGACTTTCACAACATGCTCTTTGTTTAGAGGATCAAGGGCAAGTAGCTTATCACGCAACTCGGTAAATGAAAACTCATTTATGTCTCTTTCATCACTACCACTGAAATAAACAAGCAAGCAATCAGATGAAATAAAAAGTACTTTGAAAACAAGAAATTTTTATATTTAAAAGTATATAAAGCAAAAATAATTTGGAAAAATGCGAGGATAAATGACTCTTTGATGAAAAAATTAATATCAACCAAAAGATAAGGAGTAATAAATCAAAAGGAAGGGAAAGAGATTTTAGAAGATAAATATTAACTCTCTCCATTTTAACCCGTTCCCAACATCCTAAAATTATTGATAAGGAAATACTCAGACAGAAGATGGTACTAACCTGTATTTTTTAAGAGACTCCACGTAGAGATCACGAACATGCTGTATGGCTTCATCACTAGTATATTTTGGTTTGAACTTGGGAGAACCTCTCCATTTTGAGATAGGATTGCAAGTCACAACAACAATAGCATCGGTGTAAGGAATATACAGATATTTCACATGCTTATTGTCAGCCAACAATTTCCTGCAAAGAGAGAATTTCAGACCTTAGATGTGTAATTCTTCAACATTAGTCAGGTGACTTTAGAGGATGAAGAATAAAAAAAAAAAAAAGTTTCAACCTATTTGTGAGTGTTGTGGATGGTCGAGATAATGGATTAACTTTATTCTCAATCTGAAAGGAGGCTTGTTTGAAACTAAATATTTTGAAATATATAGTTCCAACCTAAATTATGCAGCAACTCGCATTAATCAATCGTTTGGATTTAAATCTATATCCAACTACTCTTGTATACTATAACCCTGTAAAATATAGCCAAGTAAAAAGAAAAAAGGGCCAAGTATAATAGGCTAGCTCTACACTAAGGCACATACATTACAGATCAAATAGTAACAATAACAATAATGATAAATTGAAGGATAGAAAATATCTGATTCAGAACCCCATTTTCCTTTGGTTGGAATTCCCAACATGATACGTTCTTGAAGAGCCCAAAATTCAAGCTTGGAATTTTCATTTTATACATAAGAAAATTACATTGGCATCCATTTAAATATGTTCAAAATATTTTTCTGGTTAAGGAATGGAAGACTAAAATTTTAAAAAATTAGTAATTCCCTCGCTAAGATAAATGGGATGCTTAATTGATTAAAGCATCATTAACAAAGGTGGGAGCATATACATAGCTTCAAAGCCCTACAGCTGATTACAGCCACTTTACCGACAAAATAACTCAAATTTAGTCTTCAAATTTTTTTATTATCAGAATACTAGGACCTAAAATGTTTCAATCTAACCGTTAAACATCCTCAAAAAAAATATTAAGGTGAGACAGAAACTATCATTTCAAACTGTAGTTGATAACGTACTATAGAACTGCAGAAAATGAACTATCAAAAGTACAGAATTACTTGTGGTTCTTCTTGATGTCTTTCATGTTCGAAATATATGTGTGCTCCACAAGTTCCTGTCTCTCAACACACTGGAGGGTTACTTCGGCAACCACTCCAAGGCCCCCAAGACCACAACGAGCTAGATAAAACAGCTCTGGATCTTTCTCTTTGGAAATCTCTATAGTTCCCTTGGCTGGCGTGACCAATTTCATAGCAATAACCTGCTCATCTATGGGAGGCAATTTTGCACCCGTACCATGTGCACCGACCTAGATGCATAATTGTGAAAAGTGTGAATAAGCAAGAAAGAAAGGTTTGGCTCAGCTCGAGAGATTACATGACTAAACCAAAATCTGATATTACATGCAATATCAGAATCCCCCCTCCTTTGTGGAGAGGAGGTTTGGAAACATCTCATTAAATAAACCAAAAGAAAATATGAGGTATTCTTTTAGTTACAAAATCAAAAGAGATTAAAAAAGACTCTCCACTAAAAATTAAAAAACACCAAATTCTCATCTCATCCCACATAATAACAATGCCATCTAAATAATCCATCTTTTTATGAATAATCTAACTTTCGTTGAGAATAAATGAAAGAATACAAGAGGCATAAAAAAACAAGCCCCAACCAAAAAGAGTCAAACTAAAATAAGGACTTCAATCAAGCAAAATAAGACCTAAAAGAAAATAATCAAGCTAGTCAATAAATGTTCCCTTAATATGCTGAGTGTAGTAACAATTTGATAATTTCTCTTTCAAACGAGAAAAAAAAAATTGTCCCAAAATTCACCTCTTGAATAGTACTAGCACTACTACTAAGCTCGGCTAGCCTTTAAAAATCATATCCTTGGCAATTCTGTCACAAAGGAGAATTACAAAATACAAACTCATCAAAATAGATAAGAAGTTTACAGATCAGATTTAATCAGTTTCAGTCCATTTTAGACAGGAAATCAATGTTATCCCATTCTTCACTCAAAACAAACTAATTTACACCCCCGGATAGACAATTATTCATATTTGTCCAACATAGAGCCATGGCATTGAAGTTCAAGTTTTCAAATAGATCAAAATGCAGCAATCCAACAATGCATTCTTAGTCATTGAACTACATAAAAACCACACAAATCCTCATAAAACCACCTGAATGATGCCACCAATCTGCTGCTCCCTGATAGAAGCAAAATTCTGCAAAGTAAGCCCATACTCCTTGATTCCATCCACAAGCTGCTGAACCCTTATTCCCGCCTGAACCCTAACCCTCTTCTTCTCCTTATCCACTTCCAAAACCTTATCCATCAACGCCAAATTCACCATCCCCATCCTCGACAGTCCAATCCCATTAGGCGAAAGCCCCGACCCAACAGGCCGAATTCTAGCCTTCTTCTCATTAGCCTCCTTCACCACTTCCTCAAGCTGCTCCAAATTCTCCGGCTGGTGAAACACTCTCGTGTGAACCTCGTGAGTCCCACTCCAATTGGACACAGTGTGAAGATCCTCGGGGAGAGGAGCGTATCGGAAGATCTGGGCCTTCTTGTGCTTGGCGTTTTCGGGGAAAGGGAAGGAGTAGTAAGTGGCGGCGCCGCAGAAAATGACGAGAGCGCCATAGCCGAGGTACTTACGGAGCTCGGAATCGAAAGAGGACGACGGCGGTGGAGGAGAAACAGTGGAAAATGGACGAGGGGTATTGAAAGGGGGTTTGGAAACGGCGGTGGCGGGTGGAATTTGGAGACGGCGATGGTGGAAATGGAGGGATCGCCGGAGAGAGAGAAGTTTGAGCATTTGAGGAGGTCTGATGGAGTGGTTTAAGATCGGTTCTTCCGGGGTTTAGAGTTGAATCGATATTTTTATCATATGGTTCCATTCCATAAGGTTCACAACATCGCGGTTTAAATCTTTTTTTTTTTTCTATCAACTTTAACGTTATTTTTTCATTTTATTTTAGTTACGGTAAATTATAAATTTTAAAATGGATCTCTAGCGTTGATTTAAAATTAATTTTTATAGAAATTAGTTAAATAATAATAATAATAATTTTTATGTAAAGGAAGATCTCATGTAAATATATTTCCAAAATTTAAAAATGGAAGACTATGAGAGATTATTAAGAAAAGTTAACAACTTTGTTGAAACTACGAGACTAAATTATAAAAATACCCCTCAATTTTGTTCCATGTTTAAAAACTACCCTTATAGTTTCAAAAGTTACAATATTACCATTTAACCTTTCATAAATATTTCAAAATTACCATTTGAGTAGAAGAACTGTTAGAATGTTGAGACGAAAAATCGATGCATCTGAATGTAATTGACTTAATCTAAGTAAGTGTCTTAGTCACCGACATGAAAATGTATTTTGATATTTTATTTTAGTCTTTAAATTTCAAAATGTCTATTTTAATTTTAAAATCTAGTACAATATCATGTACAATTTTTATTTTTATTTTACTTTTAACAAATTGACAATGTGGCTACGAATATTTGTATTAACACATTGTTCACACGAGATTTGAAAAGAAGTTTAGTTCGTAGACAAAATATAATTTCATTAATTCATATACAATCTCTAATATTTATATCTGATTTTTTCTCTCTCAAATATACAAATGTGTCGAGGGTTGGACAACTTGTTTTCGAGTACATTTGTTGATCTTTTCTAATTGACCTTCCAAATTGTTAATCGGCTTGGATTGACTTTTAGCTTGTTGTTGACCTTGTTAGATTGACCTATAACTTGTTGACCTTGTAGATCAACTCTTGACTTATTAATCTTCTTTGATCGAGCTCTTTTTTTTATCTTTTTGAAGAATCCTTTGAAGTCTTACGGAATGTTTTGAGTTGTAGATTTTCTAACTAGATGTCTTTGAATTCAAAATTTTGTAAACCTTGTAATGGAGGATAGTTTTTCTATTTATAGAGTTTTTCATAGGTAGTGTGAGCTTGAGCTTAGTTGATTTGGACCAGATCCATTTGGGTTTGGATTTTATTGGTCTGGTACTGATTGGAGGATAGTTTTCTATTTATAGAGTTTTTCATAGGTAGTGTGAGTTTGAGCTTAGTTGATTTGGACCATACCCATTTGGGTTTGGTTTTATTGGTCTTGGGTCGAACCTGTTGGGTTTAGACTTTGTCGACTTTGGGTTAAATTCCCTTTAATGAGTTTTTTAGATGGGGAATTGTGAGTAATGTCTAAGCAAAATTAATCATAATGAAAAATAGCTAAATAGTTTTAATATTGCAAATATAGCTACCATATTTTTAGGAGCAGTTGATAATAATATTAATTTCCTAAAATGCCCTCGGTATATTTTCGTAATTACAATCATGTCATTATCGTATTTAGAGCTTCCAACAACTATTAGATTCTGTTTTGAAAAAGTTTCAACCATTTCTAACTGAAATTGATTTAAAATTCCCTATTTTTTTAGCAAAATCTTCATTTGACTGAATTTAGAGGAATAATGGAGATCGTCTTCCCTGGAGCTATCAGGGTCTCTTGCAACTGGTCTCATTGTTGGGATGTATGTCCTAATCTCGTATATGTTTGTAACATTACTTATTGAAACAAATAAGAGTTATTTTTTCATCACTTTGTGTCTCGCATATTTACCAACTTTATCCAATAAACTAAGCTTCAGGGTCATTGAATTATGAGAGAACTAGAACTTGAACGGTGTGTACTGGACACACAGGGAGGATCACGTTCGAGTTTATGACCTGAACGGTCTAGAGTATACTGATAGGGTTGGAGACCTAATCCTAGATACGTTGTGGATGCGGCCCGCTTTGTATTAGATACAAACGAGGTGATCCAACTCGTTCATGTGGTTGACATGCGAGTGGGGGCATCCTTGTTGGGATTTGTGCCCTAAACTTGTGTAATTTTGATCAAATAAATAAAGAGTTATTTGTTTTGATAAAATTGTATTCTTGCTTTATAAATCCAATAAACTAACCTCCAAGGTTATAATGTATCTTGAACATCAGTGTAGTCGACACTATTTGGATTGTGTTAAAAAATATAACCTAAATGGTCTATGGTATAAGAATAAGGTTGGAAACCTTATTCTGGTAACACCATGGATGCGACCCACTTTGTAATTAGTACAAATGAGGTAATCCAACTCATTCATGTGGTTGACATGCGAGTGGGGGCATCCTGTATGAAGAGTTCATACAAGACCAGACTGCAAATTATTAATCTAACCAGTATAACACCGTTAACAGGATAAGACTGATAATTTATAGATGGTCATTAGTGACTCGACTTGAATCTCGAGTAAGTTAAGAACTCCTGCTTATAGGGTTTTGTCCTTAGACTAGTATAGAGTGGTCTGTAGCCGACTCAATAAGTCTACCTTCTCGTGACGACGAACCTCGTGGTAGTCGGGAACTTAACTTTGCAAGATGGAATTCACTCATTCCTACACTAAGAAATTAGATAGGTTGTTCACTTAAGAACTGACTCCAGGTCTTGAACAACGGGGCTCCGCCCTCTAACTGACTTAAGAGGGTATGAGTCTATGGTAGGACCTTAGACTTGTTGTTCATTAAAGAATCAGTGGTGTTTAAGGAACAAAGAGGTAATCACAGGGGTAAAATGGTAATTTGACTCAATTTGTGATTACTGAACAACTTTGTGAAGGGTCGACTCATGGGCAATGATTATATCAATGGACACAATATAATCTCACGATGAGGAGAGTGCAAATACTGAAGTCTATAGTGGAGTGACTTGTAGTTAATGAATATTGATTAACTAGATCAAAGAGTTTGGTCACTAATCTCACATCATTGGAGCTCATGAACTGTAGGTCCATTCGTTGGCTCAACATGGTTATATTGAGGGTATAAAGTTAGGAATGAAATTGAAGTGTTCAATTTCATACATGAGGTGTTATATCAATTATATATGATACAATTGATATAATAAATAGTTTTAATGTAAATTAGATTCACATATAAACCATATAATAGTGGGAGAATAAACGAGGGATAGGATGATAATTTCCATCATATTTTCCTATATATATATATATATATATATATATATATATATATATATATATATAGTTGCATGAGATGCAACTTGGTGGACTAATCTCTTGAAGAAACCCTAGTGCATTCTCTCATAGTGTTGGAAATAGTTTCAACTACATCTTGATAAGATCATCTCACCTCACCTAAAAGGAACTCACTTTCCTCCCTCACCTAGAGAACAACGGAGAAGATCCGGTGGTAGTGTCCGTGATCGTTCGGGTTTGTGTTGTTGAGATCGTGATTGTAAGAGAAAGAGCACTTGAAGAAAGAGTTCTTCAAAGGTATAATTCTTGTTGTCAAATGTGTTATTATATGCTTAATCTTAGTTAGATTTGTTCTTGATTGATATCCATGTAACAAAATTAAGAACACGTGATTCACAATCGCTTCCGCTGCGGGAATCGTATCCCATCAATCATGTGCAATGAGATTGTACAAGATCGGACCGTGAATTATTAGACCTATTGATGTACCACTGTTAACAGTATAGGACTAATAACTTCGTAGATGACCAATAATGACTCGACCTTAATCATTAGCGTGTTACGGACTCCTGTCTGCGGGGGTCTGTCCTTTGACTAGTACGGGTGAGGGTGGTCACAGTTACTCGTCCAATATGCCTATCTTCTCAGGGACAGGACCACGTGGGGAGCTGGGAACTTGGCTACGCGAGATGGAATTAACTCGTTTCTGATTTAGGGAATTTAGAGGGGTTGTTCCCTTAAGTGTTGTCTCTAGGGCTTGGACAACGGGTGCCCACCCTCTCACTGGCCCGAGAGGGATGTTGTTTATGGTTGGATCATACAATGTTGTTGTTTATTAGAGAAGTAGTGAGACTTAAGGAGCAAGAGGTAGACGCAGGAGTAAAATAATAATTTGACCCAACAGTGTCTACGAATAACCTGTGAAGGGTCGACTCACGGGCATTGGTTATATCAATGGACACAGCTTGTCCTACAGTGATGGGAGTACAGCTACGGGTTTTAGTGGAGTGTTACCGTAGCTAATGAATGTTGAATAACTGGGTCAAAGAGTTTGACAGATTAGTCTCGGATCATTGGAGCTCGTCATCTGTAGGTAAATTAGGTCCCTCGGTTGGCCCAAACTGGATATATTGAGGGTTTACAGTTTGGTGTATATTTGGTTCAAATTCATTAAAAGAGTATTTATGTCATTTATATGAGATATGATTGACATAATATATAGTTTAATGTGAATGAAATTCATAATAAACTATAGGTTAGCCTAATTTATTAATTAGTGCTAATTTAGAGAAATTGGATTGAGAGAAATTAAATTGAATGTGATTCAATTTAAAATCCACAATTATACAAATTTGATTTGTATAATAAGATATGAGATATCTTATTATATGTGTTATGTAAATATGATTTGCATAACCTAATGTTCTGGTCAAATGGTAAATAGGTGGAGATTTCAACTCCACCTATCACCATTATAAAACCACCTTTGCAAGAAGGATTGCTAAAAAGGATTTGCCATTTTTTGGAATCTCACCAAAATCCTCTCTCTCAAATTCTCTCAATCTCTCTAAAGTTCTCTCTACCACAAACCAAAGAGAGTCCCACCACTCTCCTTCTACCGACCGAGAACAACCGAGAAGATCAATTAGAGGTGCCCAATTCGTTCTTAGTTTGAGAGATCGTTATTGAAGAGATCGAAGGCACGAAGAGTTCGTGATCGGAGAAAGAGATCTTGAAGAAACGTTCTTTAACAAGTAAATACTTTTATTTTACTGTTTTTCCTTCATTTTATGCATGTTTAGCCTAGAATCTATGAGATACGTTTATTTTAAGAAACATTTTTCACAACGATCACCACGACGGTTCAAAGTCGTTTCCGCTGCGGGAGTTTCATTCCATTCACTCATAATACACGTTCTAGATGAAATCTCTTCCCGGTCTCAGTACACACTCTTCGTTGCTACGGTTTACAAGTTTATAGAGTTGTATCAGTTCGAAATGAGTTCTCAGCATTTCTATCCTCTTTGATGTTGTGTGGAATAAAGACGATGGTTACAAGATTTACAAGTCAAGCTCATAATATTCGAGGGTCGCAGAAAAAGTCTTAGACTCTTCTTCTGGATTTGCAACAAACTTAATTGTGAAAATCAAGGTATATACTTTTACATACATCCTTACAATTATACGTATTGAGATCTATAAAATTGGGTTGTTTATTACTAATTGGCTTCCGAAGACTCAATATTATTTCATTTTTCTTTATTTTGTCGCCTCAATACCTTCTCCATTAGGGTCATTACGATAATATACCGTCACACAGGGGCGGATTTACCATGGGCCCGGGGGCTTGAGCCCCCCCCCCCCCCCTCAAATTTTTTACCTTTAATAATATGTATAGAAAAAGTCAAATTTAATAACAAAAAAGTCTTCTCGCATAATGGTAAATATGTCAACAATCCCCACTTGTCCTAGCTTTAAGCTCTAGTTTGTACAATGTTAAATGTTTTTTTCAATGTTATATTCAAACCCCTTCTCGATACAAATTCTGGATCTGCCACTGCCGTCACATGGATTTTTGTGTTTTTATATAAGATATAAACCATAAGTATACCATTAGGTTCTCATTTGTTAGGGGACTTTTCTAATCGTGCACGGGTGGAGTTTTATGTAGATTATTAATTGTGTATATATTTTATCTTAAATTAATTTTAAATTTTTTTTTTCAAATTCTCAATCCTTTGATTTTATTCAAAGTTGTTAAAATTGTTTTTGTAATCTCTTTCTCAATCTTTGGATATATTTTTTTTTTCAATCATAGAATTTGTTATTTGAAAAAATACTTTCTTCACTCCTTTTTCTTGACCACTTTTTTAGGTAGAATAAATTATAAATATTCAACAGGGGTATTTTCGTCCTAATGCAATTAGTATATTTTAGTTAAAAATGGTTTTAGCCATATTTACAAATTAAAACTTGTTTAGATATTTTTCAAATTTAATTAATTAAATTTAGACATTTTTCTTATTGACTTATAGATTTATTTGAACTTGGACCCAATTGTTATGGCCCCAGTTGACCCGGGTAGACTTACTTAATCAAATGGTAATGAAGATAATTATTTGGAATTTGCCATTTTTTTTTGTCTTTAAATTAAATTTAACTTTGGACAAATTACAAATTTGACCTTTGTGATGGAAAAAAGTTAGAATTTAATTTCTATGATTTAAAAGTTAGAATTCGTTCCTATAATGTGATAAAACTCTCCTTAATCAATTGCAATAAGCATTTATCTATTAGTTAGAAAGAGTTTTGTTTTGTGTGTGTGTGTGTTTTTTAATGTTATAAATAATATATTTTTGGTTAAATTGTATTCCCTAAACTTCCGGATATCCAACTCTAGCCAAAATTCCACCTCAGCAATCCTTGGATGTCACTGTGTTGTTCAACCCTAAAACCACAACATACCGATCAGTGAGAGGGAGAGAATGAAGGAGAAATCAATGGGAGAAAGGTCATCGGCTTTCCTCGTCGCACCGAGACGAGAAGGGACGAGGGACTGCTCGAAGAAGTGACTGGCAACGACAGTCGTTTCGCGCAGTGGGAGCGTCAGTTAGGGGAACTGGGGATTGGGCGTCTATGGCTTGGCTGCCGGTGGTCGAAGGAGGAGATCGGGAGAACGACGACGTGAATGGATCGACGAGGCAGTTTCGAAAAGGGAAGGGAAAAAGAAGTGAGTCCAGGTATGGGTCTAAAACTTAAGAAAACTTAGAAAGCAATATCATTTACAAGTGGTTTATGTTGATTATATACCAATTGGCCTTTGTAATAAAAAAAATTACCTCAATCATTGTCGAGTAGTCGCTCATTATTGCTATCGGTTTTCCATAACAAATTTAATCTATCTGTTACGAACTCAAATCCTCTTTGTCTGATCCTTGGTTGATCCACGAGTAGAGATATCCATGGGGCTGGGGCGGGGGCGGGGTCGGGGAGAATGACTTTCCGTCCCCGTCTCCACGAAATTACTCATTTAATTTTACGAGAACGAGGCGGGAATCAGTTCCCCACGGGAATAATTCTCCGTTTACCATGTATATTTTTCTAAATTTTATTACATAATTTCTTTTTTTTTTTTGAAAAATTTTATTTAAATGGTTAATTACTAATTAGAATTTTCTATTTAAGAGACATTTTTTTTCAATTTTCTTAAAAAAGTAAAATGATATTTAATAAAAATTTAGATTTATGGTTTATTATATATATAAATATATATATTTAAATAATAACAATAAATCGGGGCAGGGACGGGGAATGCTCATCCCTGTTTAGCCAATGGGCAAAAAATCCTCCACGCTCCCTCCCTCATTCCCTACCTAAACGGGGATTCTCCGCCCCTGGAAAATGGACATTCCTATCCACGAGGATCGCTCATGGGAGATTTGGTTAACCCACATAGGTTAGTCTTTAAAGGCTTTGGCCAACCCATGTGGCTCGGTCATTAAAGATGCAGTCAACCCACGTAGGTCGGTAAAATGAGCCTTGGTCGACCCACATAGGTCGGGCTCCAAGACCTTGGCCATATGGGTCGGCCATTTCAACTCTTTTTGTCTCTTGGTTGGTCTTCTCGACTCTCCAGTCATCCATTCTCGCCCTTAAGCTTACCATGGGCTTGCTTAAATGGACTTTGGATTTCTTAAACAATTGGGCCTTCGAGTTTAGCCAAGTCTTGGACGTAGTTAAATTCACCCATAACAGTTGCCCCAACTCTCGAATTATGATCTGACCTCTTCGCGAGCGTATCTCACGCCTGACTCTTGAGCGCTTGATAATTCTCATTTATAAGAATTATTTGACCTCTAAACATAGTTATTTTGTGATTTTTATTCATATTATTAGATGAATAGGAAAATGGTTGAATTTAATGATATTACGGTTGGAAGACCCTTAAATTAAGCAAGTTGAGAAAAGAGAACAAAAGAAGAGGAAAATCCAAACTTACTTAATATTTTTATGCAAGTTTTGGCAGAATGCAAAAGCAATGCAATTCTGGCAGATCTGGAGAAGAAAGAAAAACGCATATCAAGGATATTGAGAAGGAAATTACGACGAATTCAACTAGATTTCAAGTGGTAATAGTCCATCGACCAAGAAGGAAACCCTAGCATTTAGTCCCTATATATGGGTTCGAGATTTGAGATTGCACGCGAACTTGTAGGGTTATTAATGAGTATTCACGCCCTGCAACCTTCATGACAACAAAAGGATACATTCCATTATTTTCAAAATGTCAATCAATCACCATTTTTAGAGTTGGAGACATCCGTACAAAAATCTTCAATTTTTTTTTGTTCCCTCCCTAACCTCATTCTCTCTATTTCATCTATTATTTTGGTTTTTTTATATTCGATAAATGGGTAATAGGGCAAAACGAAAAACAATTTTTTTAGGCTAAATCCCAAAGAAATTAATTCATTTAGGTTTATGTATTTTTAACTTCTGTGGATTTTAGCACCTATATTTTTTTAAAAGTGGTAATTTTGGTTCATGCTTGCAAAATTTAACAAAAAATCTATAAACAAAACTTTTTTAATACAAAGTTATGACTACAAAATAATTTTTTTTTAATACAAAGTTATGACTACAAGTTAATAAATTTATTGAATGTAGTGTTGTGCTAAAATTTTGATTAAAAAGAAAAGAGAAGAAAAAAAAACAAATGAGCCAAAATAGTCACTTATCCAAAGGAAATGAAACAAACTAGACATTTCAAGGGTAGAAGACCTAAAATGGACAAAAGTTTAGTGAACAAAGAATGAGATAAACGTTTTAAAAGTATAAGAACACAAATAGCATTTAAACAAAAATATATAATTCGCTATCGATAGAACAAAGTCATTTATTAAAATGTCTAAAAGCATTGATAAACGAGTATATTTTAGATTAAATTACAAATTTAGCCTCAAAATTTTCATATTTGTGACTAATAAATCTCTACTTGTTTAAGAAATATCTACTAAATTCTAGATTCTTGAAATTTCTGGTCTAGTTTATGAAATTTTCATCCCAAAAGGGGGGAAATAAATCAAGTTATAAGCTGACACAATTAACTAACTAATTAGGCATATATCTCATTCAGACATGAACAAAATTGTTGTTGTATTTGATCACTTACTGCACCTGTTACAAACGTGGAGCGTAAAGCAAGGGCAATAATAAAAGCGCTGCAAAGCTAGAATAAGGACTGAGAAAATAAAACTGAACCCAACACCACTACCAACCCACCCTTATTATACATTTTAAATAAACATAAATCCCAAAACCCCAACCTAGATTTGCAATCAGCATCTTCTTGAAAATATTCCAGCCCAGCCATTCTCATTTGCATTCCAGTTAACTATTCCAAATGAGTTCTTTATCACAAAGATTCTGGACTTGTGGAGGGTCGGATTCGCGAGGGCATTTGAACGGGATCTCTCCTGTATAGAATAGAATTCCTGGGTGTGATGGACATTTTGTTTAATGCATAATCAAATTCATCAAGATCAAAATCTCTATCGTCGTAGCTTCTTGCCATTGCTTCATCGTCCATAAGACTTTCCTCGATTCTATCTGGAAAAACCTCGGCAATATCTTCATCGCTGCTACCTCCATCTTCTTCTTCTTCTTCTTCATCATAGGTAGGTCTGATCATCGACCAATACACAAAATGTGGTCGAAGATATCTTCATAAACAAAGGGGAATAGCAAAGTATCAGTTAATAGTTCTTACACCTTTTAAGTTCTCAAATGGCTCCCAATCAATCACTTTGAACATAAAGCAATCACTCCACAATAAGCAGAATGGTTTTAACTTATAATTCTATGTGGCCTCTTTCAATTCTTTCGTGTGTATATTAATAATGCCTTTATCTATTCTTTTGTTGTCCTAATAAAAAGCTAATAAAAGAAGTATCAAAGACGAGAGAGTATAGAAACCTGTCACATTTTTTCAATAAGCAAGGATCAAATGGGAAAAACATGTCAAGCCTTTCTATCCCACCAAAAGTCTTTGAATATTCAGACTCCAGCAAACCATTGAATATAAAAGTCTCTGATGGTGTGAATAAATTGGCAACTTTTGCCTGCCGAAGAAATTCCTCGACAATAGAAGGTAGGCAAACCTGTCAAATAAAAATGCGTCAAAATAAAATTCATAAAAGAAAATTGCACAAAACAGAGTTTCAGGCAGTAGTTTAGATCTTTGTGGAGGTTAATGGCACATCACTACGATTGCAGAATGTACGGATTTACAGATTTGATATTATGAGAGGCACTGGATAGGAGTCGCAGTTACAATTAAAGATGTGAACTTGTAAACATTTGTAACTTAATGCATAGGAAAGATGTCTATGAGGGTGATTGTTGTTTTATCACATCAATTGAAACGTAATGAAATTTTAAATTTGATGCTTGGGGCACCACAGACACCATAACTTTACTTGGGTTGCAGAACATATATACCTCTTCTAACATTGATTTCAAGGACAATGAACAACAAACAGACAAAACTATAACCAAAAAAACACCAAATCTCAAATGGTCAACCAATTACCCACCTTCAGTGGGCCTAATCTATGCGTCAAGATTGGACCTATAGGCATAAGCAGAAGTTGTGATTTTAGCCGCGGAATCTCCAAAATTGATCTCATCCGGAAGCAAAGTACATACATTATGGCCTGTGGAAAAGAAATTATTAAATAAAAGGACCCTAAATTAATGTAAACAAAAAAAAATGCTAGTATGCCAGGTTTCCTACTTGACCAAAACATCCATGAAATTCATCCTTCAAAAAAGTAAATTCAAAGTAGTATTGAATCAATATTTAAAAAGGCAATTTTTTTTTTCTTGGGGGGTGTTAAAACAGGGAGAATTTTTAAAAAAATGCAGTATAGGTGGATTTGTATATTCTTTCATTTGCTCTATGAAAGTATTGTTTCTAATTTTAAAAATATGCAAGTATAGAACGTGCATTCATAAATCTAGCTTCATTTTTAGAAATGTGCAGCATAAAAGGTGGATCATGTCATCTGAATTAATAAAAATATGCCTGTGAAATTAGCAAACACATAGCTAGGATAAGCAAACTCCTTCACTAAATATACGTAGGGCAAACACTCCGACTAAATGGTTTAGTGAGAGCAGCCAATTGGAGGTGGCGGGAAAAAAAACAAAAAATAGCTTTATGCCTTTATCAAGGTTTGTATTCTCTCCCCCAAGTGGGGCACAGTTGAAAAAGAAGTAAAAGAATACCTAGTCTAATGCATTTAGAGCCTTCATTTTTAAAACATTTGATTAGAAAGAAAGGAGTTCTAAGGAGTCCATGGTGTGAAAGAATGTCAGGAATTCCAATCCCTTTTACACTTCCTTATGGAGTTTGTCCCTCCATTCCTCCCAAATTGTTTTATTACGATTCTCACTATTCAAAAACTTCCAATTGGATTGTCTTCAAATAATTCCATAATTTGGGACACATATTATTATAACTTGTAGAGCACTATAACTTGTAGAGTGCTCTGCACCCCAAACACAAACTATTATAACACTAGACTAAACAACTCTGCATTTTAAACAATATTATATAATTCCACAGACTGTAATAACCCACATATTATTATAATCCATATTATTATAACTCACTCCAAACAACTCCTAATGATTCTGTGAGTTCTATTAATGTCAGTAACATTTTGTTTCTTAGCTTTGAAAAAACAAAAATCTAAGTCATCATAATCATAACTGAAGTACAAATAACAACACTTCTAGAGATATAATCATTATCTTCCCGTTTTTCAATAAATCCCACGTGCCTTAGTCTAGCGAAAGGGGTCCAAACATTGCATACCTGGCAACCAGAATAAAATACTTTATGAGCCTTTGGGTTTAGGTCAACATCCTGCATTTTGACATACTCTAAACACCAATCCACCAGTCTGAAAAAATGAGAAGCAAAATGTTAGGGTACTAATAGGGTTTTAGGGATAATAGTAGTATGGTATTAGAAAGGGCATGAGGGTAATTAGTTAGGGAGTTAGTTAGTGTTTTGGTTATAAATAGAGGGAGTGGGTTTGAGGGAAGGCAAGCAATTGTTGAGTGATTTTAGGGCTTGGGTTAGCATACTCAAGAGGGAGGTTCCAAGTGCCTTATACTTGGTTTAGCTTGTAGTTTTTATCCTTTATATTTCAATATATTTTCATTATCGTGTTCTTAGTATTTGGGTTCCTAACAATTGGTATCAGAGCACCGATTCTGGCCATGGAATTATTGGACCCCTATCACTTGGAGCGTCTACTAGAATTGGCATTAGAAGCTCAGCAAAAGATCAAGGAAACCCATCAAATTGCGAGGGAAATACGAGAAAGATGTGAAGAAATCGATCGCTAGAAGATAGAGAGAGAACATAAGAGGAAAAAAGATAGAGAGAGAACATAAGAGGAAAAAGGGAGTTGAGGAAGCATTCAAAGAAAAAGAGAACTGGCAAATTCTATTCAGATCAAAAATCAGCAACAAAAGTATTTAGAAATTACCATGTAAGCAAGACCGAAAAATAGCAAGGAGGTGTCGGTCTTACATCAAGAAACCTCCGAAAATGCGAGGAAAAATCAACAGACAAGGCGAGAAAGAAAAGAGAAAGGAGAAATCAACAATGAGGATCGTAATGGAAAAGCAACGATGTGAGATGAAGGAGAACATATCGTCAAACCCATGGTTGAAGAATCATCGGAGAGGAATTTTGCAGCAGGTGAAGACGACCCGTGTGGGTAAAATTTCGGAAAATGACCAAGGGACAAAGAAGCAATGGAAGAACTTATGTGCGGTCAAATGGCGGGAAAAGCGAGGTGGTAGCCGAAAGAAGAAACGTCGACGGCAGGCGTGGCTGGAGATGATGGCGGCTAGCCCTAATCACGTGGAGAAACGAATTACGGAAGGATCTGGAAAAAAGTGGGTTGGCGAGTTGTTTAATGGGCTGGATCCAAATAAAGAGAGGGAGGCCCATCTGCTTACAAGGGTAAAATATAGTGGGGTTTTGAAAGGGTTGGATACAAATCGTAATGTGGAGGCCCATTTGATTCCTAAACCAAAAAAAGGAACTATTATACCAGACGGCAATTTGGGCCAGGTTGCACCCTATTTTAAGGCCCAACCCAGTTTCTCATCTTACTCACAAGAGCTAATCAACCCTAGTTCCCACTGTGTTCTACTATTTACTGCCACTGCAACCATCTTCATTGGGCAAGCTCACATCGATGGATGTTAACACCCGTTGTCACCACCACCCATTGCTACCGGCCATGGATGTACATTGAGCTCACCGACCAGTTCGAGGAAGTGGCTGCTAAATACAATGCAGAATATATCGTCGGTTTCTGTTCTTTTTATGTTTATGTTGAGTCTTGTAAGCACACCTTGAGGACAAGGTGTTTTGAAGGGCCCGATAATGTTAGGGTACTAATAGAGTTTTAGGGATAATAGTAGTATGGTATTAGTAAGGGCATAAGGGTAATTAGTTAGGGAGTTAGTTAGTGTTTTGGTTATAAATAGAGGGAGTGAGTTTGAGGGAAGGCAAGCAATTGTTGAGTGATTTTAGGGCTTGGGTTAGCATAATCAAGAGGGAGGTTCCAAGTGCCTTATACTTGGTTTAGCTTGTAGTTTTTATCCTTTATATTTCAATATATTTTCATTATCGTGTTCTTAGTATTTGGGTTCCTAACACAAAATTAAACTTCGAGCCACAACTATTTACCCTCCTACTTCAATTTCATCAATTACAATCAGAAACATAGTTAAAACTGACAAGTGAACCTTTTCAATATAGTAGTAACCAAAGAGGTAGACAGAAACTTCCCGCGAGACAAATAACTTGCGAGATATGAAACAGCACTCATCCTGCACAATACCACAAAAATATATTAATAAAAATGAAAATATGTCTGAGGCAGGTTCAAAACTTCAAACCAGGAACCACTAGTGTGATGTCATAAAATTATTCTTCATGTCCAAGGCTACTAAGCTATTGCCACTAACCAGATAAAATTCCTAAGTAACTACTCGCTTTTCACATCTCAACCATGAACGAGACCTCAAAGAGAGTATAAGTTCGGTAAGCTCAAGTGATAGCTGAGTTTTTTATTTTCTTTTTTTTTTAGAGAGAGAGAGAGAAAGAAGACTCAACCGCCAACTTGTTAGTTGTAGAGTTCTTAGATGAGTAAGGCCTTGCAAACGAGATTCAATTTAAAAAAAGCTACTAAATGGACTAGAAATGGGAAAAGCTGTGTCGTAAAAAGTAGAGGCAAAATTAACTACGTTACCCCCAATCAGATCTTTTCTGAAGCTTTCAAACGCTAATGAACATAGCTTTCTCATGAATTGTTAATACCTGGTAAGTGGAGGATCATTGCATGACACAAACATATCTGCTAGCGTAACGGCAAATCTTGCACCACAAACTTCAGGATCTAAAGCACAAGCATAGAATATGACAAACTGCCAAGAAAAAGCATCACATGTGATTCAATTTCCACTTTAAAAAAAGACATAAAATGAGTGCCTACTGAACCACAGAGTATATAAGTAAAGACAGAAGTTTGAATGCTAGTGAGACAGAATTCACTACTAAATAAGTAAAGACAGAAGTATGGAAAGGGCATGCCAATTACCTGGGCGAATTTAGACTTGTAAGCAGTCAGAACAGTTCTTTGGAATGATAGGAGTAAAATTTCAAAAACCTAACCTCCACATTAAAGAAACATGGAAACATTACCCATTTGCAATATAAAAATCAAAGAAATTGAGAACAAATAAAAAGGAAATGATATAAACTACACAAAAGGTACCTCATTCAATCGTCCATCACGTTCACATGATTCAAGATGTTCAAATGTTAGCACGATCAAGCTATCCAACGTTTCAGCAATCACATTTCCACCTAAGCTCTTACGACTTAGTTCTCTTGGAAGCTGGCAAAATATGCTCAAATTCAGCCAAACAAATAACAACATGAATTATAAAAGAAGTATCAAAACATATAGCAAAAAAATCAAAATGCAAGTAATTTTTCAATAAAAATTGAATAATGTTAGAAAAAACCCGACTCATATAGGATATTTAAATTTTGCAGACCCAAAAGACCATTAGCTTTTGCTTCAGACCAAACAATATACTTCAGATCCATTACCTCAAATACTAGAAGACTAGAATTTATACATAGAGTATAATGAATCAAATGCCAACCACAATTCTCAAAACATAAATAAAAATTAAAAAAAAAAAGACAAAACAAAACCAAAAAGAAACAGCGAAGGAAAGCAAAGAAAGGGATTAAGTACCATTACAACTTAGTTGAAGAAATATCTTTCTTTATCCAGCCTAGACATTTTATATTACCTCACTAGAATCCTCATTAATATCATCTGTAATTTCATCATCTTCAAGTTCCATCTCAAAAATACCTTTACTGAAATCATCTTGTAAGATATCATCCCACCCAATCTCCACCTGCCAGACGGTTAGAATTCGTTATAATTATAAAGTAATCACATAAACAAATGTTGTTTCAAAGAACTTATTCACTGTAAAATATTTGTTTGGACTTACATCCAAATCTAAAAGCTTATCCACCAGTGCTGTTAAGATCTTTCTCCCAACAAATTCGCTCATTGCCCCTTTTTCCAACCTCAACATGTTCTCCACATATATCGTGGTTAACTACAGATAGGTTAAACAGATGTAAGTGGAAGACACAACCACAAAACAAATTCACAACAAAGAGTGCATCATATGATTCGAAGGTGAAATAAACAATGTGTTTTTAGAAAATATTCCAGAAAGAAATCAAAGCAATCTCTATCTTAAGCAAGCATGAAGCATCTGTAAAAGTTGTCACCGAGGCCAGGGCCTTTGAAAATGTGACCATCTTCATGATATCTGAGACTTTTGATGGTCTATCCCATCTGGTTCATATGAACAAATTTACTCATAAAATTAGGAAAAGGATTTTGTAGGTTCAAAGATTGTATAAATGTAGCATCTAGTGAATATACACCACATTTCAACTATGAATCATAATCAGGTATTATTCTAGTTCGAACTATATATTTGGTAGGGTTCTTTAAAGATATAAATCTGGGCATCTAATACTTCAGTATGCCAAAGCACGCAAACAAATAATGGGCATTCAGCTTCACACCAAATTTCCAAAAGTCATTCAATATGGTCATGAACAAGTAAAAGATGGGTAGAAAAATAAAAATTATAATTAGCAATAATTTTTTTACAAAACATAACAAAGATAAAAATAATAACAATAGTCAGTCAGAAATAAACACAATTTTCACTTAGATTTCTCTTGGGCAGCTTTTAGCTAAGAAACTCACAGATTCTTTGAAAAAGACTCTCTGCATTTTATGGACAACTATTTGCTCTAGTCTCAAGGGTGCAAGAGGCACCAAGTCCGAGATATCTTTTAGAGCTGTGTGCACTCGAGAAAGAACTTCATCCTTTCTGGTAAGACCATGTGGTTTCTTCAGTAAATCCATGTAGGAATAGGGCGGCATGAAATTATTTACAAGCATATCCAAGCATGAATCCACATATTTTCCACTTGAAACGGCCTGAAACATTAAATTAAATAGGCAAAAAGTCAAGAGATCATGGAACTATTAAGGGATCCTTGAGAAAGTGTGAGAGCTCAATTATCATAAATGCTCGTACCAGGGATATTATAAGTTCAATCAGGGCATCCATCACATTAGGTCCATAATCCCACAAGCTCATTTTAAAAATCTGAGGAAAAAAACTTCCATTACAACAACAAAATTGCAGGATACAGACTCAAAGTTTAGTGATAAACTTACTGCTACAAGAAGAGATTCATGGAGAGTGTTGTCTATACAAGAAACTGCTCCAGATAGTGCCTTCAAACATGTCTGTTAAGCACATCAGTTGAATAAAAAAGCCATTAGTATGGAATAAAATCTCGTCTCGTTGGTCAAAAACAGATGTGATTGTAAAGGACATACCACGAGCAAGGCAACCTCATCAGGGGATAGTCGTTCCCTATGGTGTATAACACCAACAAGCTGGTTATACCCATCAGTATTTCCCTACACCAATAGAAGAGCTATTGTAAGGTTATCGGAATTATTTCACAAAAAAAAACTTGATGAACGGTGAGAACTGGAAGCATATCCAACTCGAATAATAAACTAACAGAGTTCTGTGCAACTCAAAAATTCAAATGCCATGTGTTTTTTCTGTGAAATAAAGAGCAATAATGATGTTAATGGAAAAATACCAGTGAAACTGAACTAAGAAACCCCCTAATGAAATCAACTAGCTGGGCATCTGTGAAATTAACACCCTCCATGTCCTCAAACTGAGCTTGGCTGTTTTCCAACTCCAACCCCATGATTAATGTCCAAACCCTACTGAGATCCTACTGCCTCAGTGGGGCTTGGGAAAGGGTCGAGGTTCAAACCTGAAAACATAAGAACAAGTGTGTTATAAAACCGAACTTGAATGTGCCCAAATCAGAACATAATTTTCAACAAACAATCAAGTCGCAGCAAGCAAGAGAGTAATTGATACCAAGAAATATAGTGGTTTAACCTTTCGGTCTATATCCACTTTTGAAAACTAGCTTGTGAGGATTTTATTTAGAAGCAATAAGACACAATTACAATTTACAGAGAGAATAAACCAATCCAATTTTTGTATGGATTGAAATTGAGCCGATAAATCGACCAATACCTCAAATCCTTAACTGACTTGAGCTCCTGAACTTCAATCGAATACCACTGTCAAAACAGCGTTCGATATTGACGGAGAGATGATACCCACGCCGGCAGAAACGAGATCCACGGCTATTTTGTTCAGAAACTGAGCCCCACGAAAATACCCACACCGAGAAACAAAATTCACACCGGCATTCAACCGAGACCCATGCAAACGACAGTCGGCGGACTACTCTGCTACCGAAAACCCACGCAGACGACGGCGACAAAGAGTCACAGGCTGCGTTTCTTTCTTCTTCTTCGTGTTCGCTGTGCGGCTGCAGTTTATCTCTCTCCCTTCTCGTGTTATTGTGTTTCACGATAACACACAGCCCTAAAGGCCAAACATTATTAAATTTACAAAATTCCTATTTCTATTTCGAATTACTTTTTTTTTACCATTATGCTCATTTCTAAATTTCTAAATTATTATGCATGCCATTAGGAGTTAGTAATTAAAAAACAACCAATTATTTTCTCACACATAAATTAATTAGAGCTTTTTTATTAGGATGGTAATTTTTTAAACTTATTATAAAAATATTGTATTTTTCAAACTATTTATAATAATATTGAGTTGGCATGATAGACCAAATTGTATCTGTAGCAAAATTTAAAAAAATTTGTAGATGGTCGACAACTATCTCAAGATTTTTATGCCTAACTAGATTTCTAGAAGTTGCGTACATGGTTTCGAGTCCGAGCCAACGTAGGTTTTTAACATTTTTTTATTATTATTTTTCTCTTTCTTTTTACCTTCATTTTTTTCCTTGTTCAATTTTTCTATATTCCTATTTCTCTATCTATCATTCTTTTATTTATTTTATTTGAAAAGAAGATATATTCATTTTTTTAATATAGATTATATTGTAATTTATTATTTCGTTATCATTTTTTAATATTTTAAGTAAACTCAATATTATATTATATCATAATTAAAAATAACGTTATAATTTTATTTAAAATCAACTCAGAATGAGGTAAATAAAAATGTTTTTTTCTCAAAGTTTTATTGAAGCAATAAGAAAATTTATCTATTTTTTTTTTAAAGATGACAATTATAATATTCAATTTACTTAAAATGTTAAAATATATTAAATAAATAATAAATAATAAATTACATATACTATTCAATTTACTTAAAATGTAAAAAAAAATATTTAAAATCAACTCAAAATGACGTAAATGAAGATGTTCTTCTCTCAATGTATTATTAGAGCAATGAGACAAATTAATGAAAATCCAAAAGAAAAATATAAGAGAGAAAAAGAAAAAAAAAAGAGAGAGAGAAAAAGAAAAAAAGAATAATAAAAAAATGAAAACCCATGCACACAAAATCTAGTGAACCATGCACGCAAAATACAATAAAGAATGGAAAAGAAAGAATAATGGAAAAATGGAAGGAAGAAAGAGAAAAAATACGTTGGCTCGGACTCGAAACCATGCGCACAAAATCTAGTGAAGTATTATGTCAGAAGACATTTTTGTTAAAAACTTGAGATTGTCATCTCTTGCGACCATCTACAAATTTTTAAAATTTTGCGACAGATGACAATTTGACCGTCCACGACCATTGCCAACTCATTAAAACAACAATATTATTATAAATAGTTCGAAAAATACAATATTTTTATAATAAGTTAAAAAAATTACAATATTAATAAAAAAACTCCAAATTAATTAACCGTTTAATTCAACTTTTCGTAAAAAAAAAAACAAGAAAAAACTTATTAATTCAAACTAACATAACACATTAGAAAAAAGTTTAAAGTTAAACTTTATTTTGTAATAAAAATATGGTCATAAATCATACCTTTATTTTTTTCTATTTAAATTTAACATTCTTAAATAAACAAATTAGATTTAAGATTTATATATATTTAAATCGATAAAATTTGGTCTTAATTAAAATCATTCAGATTTATCATAAACAAGTATACATCCTTTAATAATATTTCAATTAAGAATATGAAAAGAAAATATTTTACATTTATTTACATGCATTAATTGTAGGAAGGGATGTTCATTTTCCCTATTACTAATGGGACAGAGAATTATAGGAAATGGGGGAGGGAGTGGGGAACGTTCGCTAAATGGGGACGAGGATGGAGATGGTGAATACATTTCCCCTCCCCGACTGCGCTCTCCATCCTACCCGATATTTTTAAATATATATTTGTATATATATAATAAACCATAATTCTAATTTTTTTTATTAAATATCATTTTATTTTTCTAATAAATTAAAAAAAGTATCTTAAATATTAAATTCTTAAGGAAGAATTAACCATTTAAATAAAAAATCAAACAAAAAAATTATTTAGTCACAATTTAGAAAAATAAAAAATGATAAACGGGAGAATTATTACTTGCGGAAACTTGATCCCTGTGAATTTCCCACGTAGAATCTCTGCTCCGTTACCCGCAAAATTAAATGAGAAATTTTTGTGTGGACGGAGAATGAAATAGGGGTTGGGAAAGGGGACAGTGAAGTCATTCCCTAGTCCTGCCTCGCCGGAAATCTCGAATCATAGGCTTATAATTATTTTTAACTAGTGTTTTACCACGTGCAATGCAGTATTTTTTTAATTTTAAAATTTTTGATTATTTAAGTAAAATATTAATCTTATTTAGTTGATATTTTTTTTATTTATTTTACATGTTATATGTAAATATAATATTGAATGTAACCATCCTAATTGTTGTTTTGAAATTTTAATCTCAAATGTAGAAAGAAATCTAAATCTAAAATTTTGTAAAAGTTATAGGAGATCACAAAATAACTTTATTAAAACTCAATTTATTATTTTTTTTTCTTGAAACTTTATCAAAACTTAACTTAAATTCAAATATAATATTATTATTTTTTAATTGATTAAAATATAATATTAAATTAAATACATTAAGATATGTAAAATTTATGTTATATTTCGTAAAAATAAAAAATTGTAACTTTAAACAAAAATGTATTAAATTTAAATTTTTTATATTTAATAATTTTATATTTATAAAAATGTCAAATAACATATTACTCAGTTTTCAAATAATAAACCAATCTTTTATAATGAATTCTATAAATAATTTAGTCAAATAAATTTGAAATCATAAAAATTAATGCTTTTAGTAGGATTTTTTAATAATTATGTTAGTCTATGTAATTACAAATAAATTATTTGATAATTATTATAAAAACTTAATTTGTAGTTGTTTACTAATTGATTAAATTAATTAAAATTTGATTTTCTCCACAAAGATAATTAATTTGTTGATTACAAACTAATAGTTATTTTTTATTTATTCTAATTAATTAAATAAATAGAATACAGTTTAATAATGTCAATTATATTTTATATTCATCTCAAATGCTTACAAACTCATTAAAGAATATTAAAATTTAAAATATAAGCAATAAAATTAAATTGAATACTTGTAATTTTAAATTATATAGAAGAATGAAATTATACTATTTATAATTATTTTAGATGTTTAAAAACTTGAAAATGAATGTGAGAATTTCAAATATAAAGAATAAAATTAAATAGAATTTTTAGAATTTTAAATTTATGGAGAGAAATTTCTATAATATTTTTGTAGTCATATGATTTTATTACAGAAATTTAATACCACACTAATCTCAATTTGACAAAAGAAGGAAAAAAAATAAACATGGTTAATCTTGTTCAAAAAAGTTTATTTTGAAAACATTTTATATTTATTTATATTTAAATATCACATTTTTATGAAATTCAAATAATGAATAATAAATTCTTTTGATCTAATTCTTCTTTTTTAGTCTAGATTGTGAATCATTATATGTTTTTTTTTCGTATTTCAAACAATATTTTTTGAAAAAATAAAACAACTTTTTTATTATGTTTGTAAGAACATATTTATTTAGGTATATTTGTTTCAACAAGAATATTTATTTAGTTATAGTTAATATAATTTAATATACAATATAAATTCTAAATTAATATAATATATTTTTTTTGTTTGTTGTTATTAATATTACAAAATATAAGAGATTTTTTTTAAAAAAAAAAACTAAATTTGAATGAATTAGCATATGAAAAATCGAATTAATAAATGATGGGAAAAAATTAACATTAAATGCTATAAAAAAGTATTGTTATCAAATATATATATACAAAATAAATGCAATAGTAATGAAAAGGAAAAAAAATAATACGATCAATTTTAGATTACGGGTGTATGATGAATGAAACTTATTACTTTCAATATATTATTTCTTTAAATTATTATAAGAATAATAGGAAATGGTTTAATAAATATATTAAATTATAATATAACTTCAAACTAAATCGAATATAATCTTGAAAATAGCCAACAAAATTGAATAAAATAATCAAAATAATAAAAATATTAATACCTATAAGAAAAAAATGATACCTAAAATACTACTTTGCATTAACATAAAAAACCTTAGAAACTTAGAGAATGATTTGAGAAGGTAGAGAAACAAACTAAGAAAAGACTCAATTTTTTTTAGAAAATTAGTAGGAGCTAACTCTTTATATAGTTGTAGTTAGGAGGGGTAAAAAATCTTAAAACTCTTGAACTTCCATTATTAAATTAAATTAAATACAATTAATGTAAAAAACCATTAACTATAGAATTAATTTTCATAAGTTAAATCAACAAAACATTTTTATATTATAGCCTTTCATATTCAAACTTATCTATATTTTATACTTTCATTTTAATAATTATTTTATTAATTTAAAAGTTAATTATGCATCAAAATATTGGTTTTTTATTTTAAAAAAATTTGATTATATATAATTTCTGTTTTAAAATTTTATTTTTAAATTTTAATTTGTTTTTAAATACTATGTTTATAAACAATTTCAGTAAATATAATTGATAGTAAATTGTGCTCAAATTTTCATTAAATAAAATAAAATAAAAATATTATTATTTAATTAAATTAAACATAATTATCATAAAAAATTAAATGAGTGGTATAAAATCTTAAAACTCTTGAACTTTCATTATTAAATTAAATTAAATACAATTAATGTAAAAACCCCATTAACTATAGAATTAATTTTCATAACTTAAATCAAGAAAACCTTTTTATATTATAGCCTTTCATATTCTAACTTATCTATATTTTATACTTTCATTTTAATAATTATTTTCTTAATTTAAAAGTTAATTATGCATCAAAATATTGGGTTTTTATTTTAAAAAGTTTGATTATATATAATTTCTACTTTAAAAATTTATTCTTAATTTTTAATTTGTTTTTGAATACTATGTTTATAAAAAATTTCATTAAATATAGTTGATAGTAAATTGTGTTCAAATTTTCATTAAATATAATTAAATTAAACATATTATTATTTAAATTAAATTAAACATATTTATCATAAAAATTAAATTAAATATAATCAAATAAAGAGACACCCTTTTATTTTATCCATTTGTTTTGTTTTTGATGAGACACCCTTTTATATTCCAACTATTTAAAAGTCATTATTTATAATTACTAGTAATAAGTTAGGATGTCATGCTTTGTAATTATTAATTCTATTTTTTTAAAAATTAATTTCTGGGAGAAGGAAGTCACAATACTTTTCAAATTCTTCATATTTTACACGAATTATTATTGATAATTAATTAATCTATTGTGTATAATTAACTAAAAGCTTTTTGAGGCTCTAGGCTACATAATTATTTTCTCAACAAAAAAAAACATAAAAGTTGTAATTAATCAATAAGTCTTTATTCTTTCAACAAATATTTTGAACAAAAAAGAATACAAATTATAGGAGAAAGATAGAAAAAGTAACAAAAATTAAAAATTTAAGATCTTAGCTACAAACTCATTTCATCAAATATATTTGCTCAAATGAACAATTGATAGATAAATATGTAATTTACTTCATCAATGTTGAGTTGTAATGTTACAAGTTTAGGATCGATCGGGGTAAAGATACGACACACACATCCCTTTGCAACTTGAACATCTTGAGATCAATGCTTTGAAGATTGAAGAGCTTTTGAGAGAAATGCATTGAGAAAACAAAAATGGGTGTAGGATATAGATATGACCTATATGCATTCTTTGCAACTTTTTTTTTTTGAACTCCTTTGCAACTTCAATGTAACAACCCGACATCTTGAGATCGATGCTTTAGAAAGTGAAAAGCCTTTGAGAGCAATACATTGAGAGAACAAAAAAAAAAAAAAGAAAGAAGGATGTTTTAGGTGGTGGTGAAGAAATGAAGAAAACTATTCATTTTTATAGTAGTAGAATGTGAGGGTTACAAAAACTCTTTGAATTCTTACACTTTTAAAAAATTATTTTAATTTAAATTAGATTAATATTTTAAGTTGTAGTAAAAACCTTTTACATTCCAACCTTTAAGATATTAGACATTTATAGATAATTAACTATTAAATAAATAATTTACTATTGATAATTAATAGTCAATGACATATTGTGTAAATATACAAATTAAAGAAGGGATATAATTGTCTAAAAAAGTTTTTCAAGGATGGTAGCTTTTTAATATATTATAGATTACATTTAATTATAGAATATTAAAAGTCTTAAAATCTCAAAAGTCTTGTAACTTCTTTATTCCTTATAGTTATAAAATGACAGTCTTTCATTTACTCATTACAACAAATTGAGTTCTATCTTTTCTTTTAAATATTATTCTTTTTATACCTTCTTTCCCTCAAATATGTATCTTAAAGCTTTTTATGTATAGCGTAGCAATTTTAGTTTTTCAAAACTATTGTGCAATGTTGTTTAGCAATTTAGATCATTGTACATTGAGAAGCTATCATCAACATTTGATCTTGAACACAGGCAATAGGTAAACCCAAAAGTCATATATCTATATATATTGATTTCTTCCTTTATTATTATTATTCTAAAATTATTTTATAATTGATATTTTTAAAGTTTTTTCAAGGTTTATAGAAGCTTGAAATTTGTTAATTCATTTGTTTTTGTATGTCATTATGTTTATTTAAATATACATAAAATTATTAATTTATTTCCTCTTAATTTTCCTATCAAGAAAATACTATCATTTTCTTTTGGAGATTAACTATTAAATAAAACACAATTCAACAAAAAACAATGTAAACTTTCATAAAAAATATTTATCTTCTAAATTGTGAATGTATTAATTAAAAGTAAATTTCATTGTGATACATTTGAATATATAATGGAAATAGAGCATTGACATTTTATTTAAAATGAAGCAAAATATAAAATGATTAAAATCTTTAATTAATATAAACATTACCATATCATTTATATTCATGTAAATAAAAACTCAATTTGGTATGTAATCTCGAATAAGTTTTTGGAGACATTCCCTGTCTTTTTCACATTTAACTAATTTTGTATTAAAACATATTTTAAATTTCGTAAAATTAAAATCACACTAATGATAATGATCATTGTTTTGTGTATTAAAAATAATTTTGATTTGTCATCTAAAAAACATATTTTTCATTTATTATGTAGCATACAATTAATAAATTAATTACTTTATATTTAAGTTAATTATAAAATCTCAAAATAATGATTAAGTTATTTGTAGAAAATGTATACAAAGTTATAAATAAATATGTGCATTTGCATGTGGTAATACTAAATTTTCAATCTTTAAAAACAATTTAATACTAAATTTACAAAATAAATATTATTCATAATCAATTTACAAATTATTATTTAATCATATAACTAACTAACTCAAAAAAATAACATTTAACATTTAAATTATATTACTAATTTACTGATTTAGTAATGTCTCCCCAATCCATTTCCATTTTATTAAAAAAAATCATTAACCCACTTTGTTTCCAATTTATTGAAAAGAACTACATTGATCTACATAATCAATTCATACGTTAAATTCATAAAAAAATGAAAATAGATCTATTATTTTTTTAGATTAAAATAAAAGCATTATTGAATTTTTAATTGTAAATGCATAAATTCTAAGTTTTCTACCTAATCAATTGAGTTTGAAGTTGAACATGTTTCACGATGAGGATTGCAAAAGAGGAAATCGACAAGGTGTCGCGATATAAACATAGTAACGAGCAACAAGGATTTATCTCAGATGGCGACAATGATGGAGATCTGATCCCCGTGAGCAGCGAAAACGTGTTTTATGGATCAATTGATTGTTTATTTTGGTTTATTCCAAATACCAATACATTGGAAAAATAACAAAGAGCAATTATAATCTAATTAGGCATGAAACTAAGCATACAAACATACCCATGTTATGATTAATCTAATAGGGAATTCGAAATTACCTTTGTAGTTTCTCAACAACAATTCCTTGCACCAATTGTACAACAACAACAAACAAGAACTTCCTCTGTTCTTCCAAGAAGGACACTACCAAAATGGAAAACCTCATATATCTCTGAGTATCTATTTAGATCAACCTTGGTGGGAAGGTGTTCCAACAATTGGAAAGAAGGAGAAGTGAATTTTGTTTTTGAGAGAGAATTTTTAGAGAGCAATTCCACAATTGCACAAAAAAAAAAAAAAAGATCAATCGATCAGTACCTCACTGATCTCCTCTCCATGTTTATCTATCGATAGGGAGAGGGAGACAGGTAGTGGGAACGTGTCAATGACACGTTCCCTTAATTAATTTAATAAATTAATAAATTAATAAATTAATAAATTAATTTTAATTAATAATTAAATCATATTTAATTATAAATTAATTTTAATTAATAATTAAATCATATTTAATTATAAATTAATATAAGTTTTAATTAAATCACATATAACCCAAAATTAAATTAAATATCATATATTTAATTATGTTTAAATCATATTTAATCAATATTCCATCTAACCTATAGTTTTAATGCACATCTTATGCACATTAAATTTTAACCTATAGTTTAAATATGAATCTCATTCACATTTAAATTAATATTTGAACTCTTTCAAATATTTAATTAATATGAATCATATTCACATTAAAGTTATAATATAAAATTCCAAAACTTTATATTATAACGTATCTATATACATTATATTTATTCCCTAATTGAATTCGAACATTTCAAATCCAAACGATTTAAGAACCCTTTACGAGCTAGAATGTTGACCTAATGGACCTACAGATCAGAAGCTCCAACGATACGAGATTACTCGGTCAATCTCATTAACCTCCTAATCAACATCCGTTAGTTGCGGGAACACTCCACTAAAGTCCCACAACTACACTCTTCTCATTGCAGATATATTTATGTGTCCACGGATATTGACCAATAACAACAAGTCAATCCTTCATTTAATGTTCAGAACACAGGTGGGTCAAATTACCATTTTACCCCTGGGTTACATCTTGTAACTTAAGTACCAGTGCTCCTCTAATGAACAATTTGTTTGTGATCCTACCAACAAACAGAAGTCCCTCTCGAGCCAATGAGAGGGTCGGACCCTTTGTTCAAGTCCCGGAAACATCACTTAAGGGAACATTCCTCTACTTATCCTAATAGGTGGGAAAAAGTAAATTCCATCTTGTTAAGTTAAGTCCTCAGTCGCTCACTCGGTTTTGTCCCCAAGAAGGTAGGCATATTGAGTCGGCGAATCTGGTCACTCTCACCCATACTAGTCAAAGGACAATCATCGCAAACAGGAGTTTGTAACCTGCTCAGGATTGAGATAAAGTTGCCTAGATCATCCCAGTGAATTAGAAACCTAACTAGTCAACAGAGTTATATCTAGCGGTTACTATTTCGCGATCCGGTCTTATGTAATCTCATTACATAGGATATCCCCACTCACATGTCATCTACACGAACACGTTAGAATTACAGTGTTTGTATCATATACAAAGTGAGCCACATCCATAGTGTTACCTAAGGGTGAGCAAAAAAATACCGAAAACCGACTCGACCGACCGAAACCGACCAAACCGAAGGTGGTCGGTCGGCTTTAATGCTTGATCGATCGAAATTTCGGTTGGCGATCTGATTGGGGGACCGAACAAGAATTTGATTATTTTTTTTAAAAATATATATATAATAATAATAATAATAATAATAATAATTAAAAAATAAAAAACTAAAAAGATTTTCTAAAAATATATTAAATAATAATAAAATAATAATTATAAATTATTAAATAATAATTATAAATATTAAATAATTGTAATACTATTGTTGTAATTTTATGTTGTTGTAACAACTACTAGGATTGATATGAACCCAACCATGCGAATCAAGAATAAAGAAGAGCTTCAAGATGGAGATACATTAAATGCACCATGGCTTCATTTATGATGAACTCAAGTTACATTGAAGGAATTAAAGTTGAATTAAATGAACTCAAGTACATCTCAAGTTAATTTAATGCAAGTCAACCATTAATTAATGGAACTACACTTCAAGCTACTTCAACATGAGCTTCATTTACTCATGGATGGTTACAAATACCTAGAAGGATGAATGCAATATTCAGTCTCGAATTTATGGCCTTCTATTTTGTAATTTTCAGTTTTTAAGCATATTTCATAAATTTTAGGTTACATTTGAGTAATGGATAGTTATGGTATTAAAGTTGTAGAGGTTTCAATATTAAACATGCCATTTTAGCTTATTTTAGGTTACAATTCAAATGCTATATAAAGCCATCAAAGACGTATTGTAAGAAGAGACTTGGAATCATGTTTTGAATGAAAAGTTACATATTTTGCTTCTTTGCATATCTTGTGTTTAGATTTGCATGTTAGGATCATTCAAGTAACGTTAATCAAACTACTTGTGGAGTGATTCGAATCTTGAGTTTAGAAACGAGTTTTCTCTACTCTTGATCTTGATCATCAAGGTAAATCCGTTTCTATCTTCTTCCTTGGGATGAAATCATCTAGATTTGGAGTTTTTGAGTTTTAAATCTCAAGGTCTTGTTCGTCAACAAGGTTGTTAGATTTAAATTCTCAAGAGTTACTTATCATTTGGTATCAGAGCTTTAGGTTCTAGATCGAATAGATGTTTCCATTGTTTTTGTTCTTTTCTTCATTTTTATTCTGAATTTTATTCGTTTTGTTCATCTCGTCAGATTTTGTCCATTCATATAAAACTCAAAAAAGTGTCATTTGCGTTATTTTTTTGGTATTTTTGTCTTCTGCAAAGTTATAGATCTCTGTCTAAACGTTAATTTTTATCTTTTACAAGTCCTTCAAATTCAACTTTCTTAAGGGTGAAAATGCTTCATTTTGATAATTTGTTCTGAAAAATCGAGAAAACTGAGAGCATAAGTTTTCTTTGATTCTTGATGTTCTATGGTGTTCTTTGTTTTTATTTTTCATATCTTGAGCCTAGATATGATATTTCCATGTTAGATTTGAATGTTGGTGTTTGATTTTTCCATATATGTTACAAATTTTCAATTTCAATAAATGCACATCAGTTACAAATTGAAATTTCCAGCCACATGATTTTAAAATCATTGACTAATTGTGTTTGTAACTCCAATTCATTTTGATGTTATAAAATCAGATTGTAACTCCTTTCAATTACTCATTGCATATTGATCATTCAATTTGGAAGAGTTATTTGCTGGAATATTGCACTAGTTGTTGGCATTTACTATTGTAACTCCTATACACTTTGTTCCATTCCATATCTATTTTATCCATTTCATTTTTTGTTTCAATTCTGTCATTTCCTTTCTTTGTTAACTTGTTTCTTATTTGATATTCGTTTTTGCTCCATATTTAAGCTATTTGTATTTTCTTAGTGTGTTGTCTATCACATGATTGCAAACTTTGCTTATTGGCTCATGTGAGTGAAATTGTGAGTTTGTTGAAAGTGTGTTTCCGTTTTGAGTGTAAACACGAGTGACTATACCTTAACGAGTGAAAACACGTGAGGGAGTGCTTGTGAGGTCCATTTTTTTTGTTACTTTTTTTAGTTTTGCATAATCAAAAAAAAAGAAAAGAAAAGAAAGCATGGAGCCTAGGACAATTCAATTCTCAAAATTGAATGCAAGGATCAAATCTATGGAGAAACAATCAACCTATTTATACCTATGGAGAGATCTAATCCAATGCACCACAAAGAGTTTTGGGAGGTAAATGGAAGAGCACATGATGGAGGTTTCAAAGCTGTCAAAGGGAGAAATATAAGAGAAATTCAAAATGTTGATTGTGATTTGGGAAGCATGAAGCCAAAACTTCCTAAATTCTATGGAAGTAAAAATCCGAAGAAGTACATTCAATGGGAAAGGCAAGTTGATCATGTCTTTAATTGTTGCACTTTAAGTGAGGATAAAAAGGTAAAACTCATTGTTTCTCATCTTAGAGATTATGCCATTAATTGGTGGGATAGATTGTTTTTAAGTAGGAAGAACCTTAACCGTCCAATTGAATCATGGAATGTTCTTAAGCAAATAATGCGAGAGCACTTTGTTCCTAAGTTTTTCCATAACTTGTGAACTTTGAGACAAGTGAGCAAAAGTTTGGAGGCTTACTATATGGAGATGCAAACGTTGCTTGAGGAACTCAAAATTTATGACGATGAAACTATTACAATGGCTCGATTCTTTAGAGGACTTAATAAGGAGATTGTAATTCAACTTGATCTTCAACCTTATGAGGATTTGAAGAGGATGGTGCACATAGCCATAAAGATTCAAAAATGTCTCCAAAGGAAGTCTACAAGGTACACTAAACCTACACCAATTTTAAATGTTAGTTCAACTTTGGAAAATGTTAGTTTACCTACTGAAAATAAGCCTATTGTTGAGGTAGAAAGTGGTAAGATTCAAAATAAAATGCTTTATAATTTAGTGTCAATACATGCTAGTGAGTTTACTAGGAGATTAGATTGCAAAGACTTATTTGTTTGTAACACTTCTACTATTGTAACGCCTACTCATGATGATGTACATGTTGATGTGTGTGAGTTAGGAAAAAAGGAAAAAAAGGTCGAGACAAAAACATATGAAATGTTTGAAAAAGAATCTTATGAGAAAATGAGTGAAAGAGAAAAACATGAGATAAGTTTATGACCTATAGAGAGAAATGAGAGAAAGGCCAATAATGTGAGCTTGTGTAAAAGAGGTTGTGAGGTTAAATCTATTTTGTTTTCAAAACAAAATATTTTTGATCTTTTGTATAAAGGAACTTGTTTTCTAACGGGTGAGCTAAAACCATGTGTTTCTAGTTTTTCTTTTGAGTTCTTACAGGATGCCAAAATACTCATTGTGATGCTTGATTCAAAGTTTCATTCAAAAGTTAATGCAAATACATTTATTGAGAGGCAAGACTTCAAAATTGCTTCTAAATTCATCCATGGCAGCAAGCATAAGGTGTTCAAACCAGGTGATTGGATTTGGAGACACTTTTGGAAGGATCGTTGTTCATTTCACAAGAAACCTAAGTGGAATTCAAGAGAAAGTTTACCTATGACATCCCATGACTACAAGATTGCTCTACAAGGAGAAGATGTCAATTACATTTATAATGCTGCTGATTTCCGTCCATTTGATGTTGGAGACCCTTTTGATTCAAGGACGAATTCTCTTGAAGAAGGAGAGGATGATATGAACCCAACAATGCGAATCAAGAATAAAGAAGTGCTTCAAGATGGAGATACATTAAATGCACCATGGCTTCATTTATGATGAACTCAAGTTGCATTGAAGGAATTAAAGTTGAATTAAATGAACTCAAGTACATCTCAAGTTCATTTAATGCAAGTAAACATCAATTAATGGAACTACACTTCAAGCTACTTCAACATGAGCTTCATTTACTAATGGATGGTTACAAATACCTAGAAGGATGAATGCAATATTCAATCTCGGATTCGTGGCCCTCTATTTTGTAATTTTCAGTTTTTAAGCATATTTCATAAATTTTAGGTTACATTTGAGTAGTGGATAGTTATGGTATTAAAGTTGTAACAACCCTACTTTTAAAAACTCTATTTCTAAAGGTCATTACTATCATGCATGCATTTGAGGCACTAAATAACTTTAAATAAGTAAAACTTGGTAATTACAAATCAATTTAATTTGGGATCCCATAAATACAAAATATTTAAAACATAACTAACTTTGGCCTCAATTTACAAATCGTTAGGCTACATAAGTGGAAACTAAAATTCTAAAGAATACACTTTCTAAATCATGTGTGCGAAAAATCATGACTTGGTTCCCATGGCATTCGTAGCGTGTCCCCGTCACTCGCCTGGTACGCCCTCACCTTTACCTGAAAAACATTTTGAAAACGGAGAAAACAAAACAGGCAAAGGGATGAGTATTATAATAATACCCAGTAAGTGGAGTCGGGAAATACAACACATGCAACATGACTTTTAAAACATACAACTTTCTGTAGTGGGACCTAAAACTTCCTTTCATAAAATCATAACTTTTCTTTGTGGCTATACGTGGTCAATTGAGTCTACTGAGTCTTTTCATGTTGAGTCCCTCACAGACCCTTTTAGGTTTTGAGTCCCTCACAGACTCCTATAAGATTTGAGTCCCTCACAGACCCCTATAAGAATTGAGTCCTTCACAGACTCCTATAAGGTTGACCCATAGGGTCTCTGATGCATGTTTTACCATGCATAAATTCTCAGGAGACCAATTGCCACAGCCTACATAACATATTCATATACATACAATATGCATGAGGTCCCATACGTCAGTCACATATACATATGCGGTCATAATGATGCAATAATCACATAATCAGGGCATAACTTTCATAACTTCAAATTTGAGTCAATCAATCATAATTAATAAGTACGTTTATAATTTATGGTATATAATTAACACAATGGCATAACTAAAAATCTCAATATGCAGAACTACACATAACTGTGTCAAAACTCATTTTTAAATACTTTGAAATCCTTTCTGTTCGGGACCTCTCAAACCTTTAAATCGTATAAATTTCTCTTAGAAATGGAATCATGCATTGAAGGTCCTTTTGAACCCTTTTGAATAACAAATCTTGGGAAAATCATCCTTGAAATAAATCGTTGAGATTCCTCTTTTTGGGATAAATCCTTGAAATTCATCATTTTAAACTAAAATCCTTTAAAACATATATACTTCCCCTTTTCTAAATAAGTTGTAGAAAAATCTCTTACCTTAGCCTTAGCTTGAAACTCCTAACGTTTCGCCTCTAACTCAAGGCTTCTATGAATTGTGTTTGATAATTGAGCTCCCTAAATTCAATCCATTTTCCTAATTAAACACATGTAAATAAACTTATTTTCGAATCCAATGATAGTTAGGCTAAATTACCACAAACGGAGGCTTAAAACGGACTCGGGAAAAGAAACGGATGAAATCGGGCGAGTTCCGACAAGCGGTGACACGTGGCGGCGGCGGCGACGGCGACGGCGACGGCGACGCGTGAGGTGGCGCGTGTGGCGCGTGAAGGTCAGATCCATGAAGCTCGTGAGCCGATCTATCCAAAACCGGTGGAGGTTTTGCAAAAATCGATCGAATAACTCTCCAAAACTCGAACCAAAAGTGGCGGCGACTCGTGAGGGAAATCCGACGATCTTCGATCCGAAATTCCGGCAGCTGGGTTGACGACTTCAGGCGGCTCGCGGCTTAACAGACATTGACGAAGCTTCGACGCTCAACCACTTCCGACCGTCGCTAAGCCTCTTGATCTCCGACTCGTGCAACAATGCATTTTTCGTCCAGCGGCTGGAGCTCTTGCAGTCTCGATTCCGGCCACGACAAATGGCTATAAATGGCGGCGACGAATCAGGTTCTCCGACATTGTGTTGTTGGCGCTCGACGTCGACGGCTACAAGGAATGCAAGGACGATCGACGTGAGAAGGGGAAGCGGTCGACGGTCACTGGACGAAAGGGAAGGAGGCGGTCGGCTAGGAGGGAGAAGAGAAGTGATGCTTCAAAAATTGTGCCCTAAAAGACAAAGTATTGCAACCCTAATTTCCTCTTCCCTTTCACATGAAAATTTACTAAATTGCCCCTCCCTCTACTCATAACTACAAGAGAATGCCCTTAGGCTCATTTACATGTTTTTTTTAAACACCTTTAATCATCCAAGTATCTCAATGTCCAAATAATTCGGTTTCCTTAAAAATAATCCCAAAAATACCATTAAAGATACTTGAAGTTTAGGGGCGTTACAAAAGTTGTAGAGGTTTCAATATTAAACATGTCATTTTAGCTTATTTTAGGTTACAATTCAAATGCTATATAAAACCATCAAAGATGTATTGTAAGAAGAGACTTGAAATTATGTTTCGAATGAAAAGTTGCATATTTTGCTTCTTTGCATATCCTGTGTTTAGATTTGCATGTTAGGATCATTCAAGTAGCGTTGATCAAACTACTTGTGGAGTGATTCGAATCTTGAGTTTAGAAACAAGTTTTCTCTACTCTTGATCTTGATAATCAAGGTAAATCCGTTTCTATCTTCTTCTTTGGGATGAAATCATCTAGATTTGGAGTTTTTGAGTTTTAGATCTAAAGGTCTTGTTCGTCAACAAGGTTGTTAGATTTAAATTCTCAAGAGTTACTTATTAAGGATATTAAAAAAAAAAAAAAGAAGAGAAAAACGGGGTACTCCTCCTTCCAAAGGTTGACTAAGTAGCCATGGGTGGTCACCCATGATTTCCTTTGCATGAAAGGTTAACATAAGGAAGTGAGTATGTGAAAATAACCTTGATGTGATAAATGCTCGTAGCTAGATACTTTCACCAAAAAGTGTTAGTAAGCTAGAGCGAAGGCACGAATGACAAAAAGGTCCTCGCTTGAAGAAAAAAAATCATCCTAGCAGTGAAAAACAAGTTTGGGGGTTATTGTAAGGTGTAAATAGCTTGTTTAGCAACTAAGTGAAACTTGACTAAAGGTAATAGGTAGTATGAATTCAAGGTGAGGTTATGAGAAGTAAGTATTTTGTTTAGGCAAGGAAAGCATGAAAGTTGCATGTAGTGGAAGCATTCAGGTAAAGTTAAACTGTTATGAGCATGAGACCTCTCCTGAAAGGCGTATTTTTCAAAAGAACTATTCTTAGAATCGAATTTGGCTTGTGTTTTATATTGCTTGAGGAAAAACAATAATTCAAGTTTGGGGGTGTGAAAAATCTCATTTATAGAATTATTTAGCCTTTAAACTTAGTTATACTTGTATGTTTTCTTCAATTCTTTAGGTAAAAGTGGATAAAGTAGAGTCAATTGCATATAATTAAGGAAGAGATAAAGTTTCTCGAAGAATGAGAGAAAATAAGCAAACATGAAAGAAAAATCTCATATTTTTTAGTTTTGAACGCAGGAACGCAAACTAACGCAATTGCATAGCACGCAATTGCTAGGCAAATCGATGCAATTGCGTAGCACGCAGATCTGGAAAATGCAGAAAATTACAGAAAGTTCGGGAATTTCGTGATTTTAGGGGATTTTATTCCGATTTTCTCCACAAATTCAGCAAGATAAGTTGTCTTAGGAGGAGATTCCACTTTTCTGTTTTGGGTTTTTCTTCAAGTTCTTTAATTTCTTTTTAGTTGTTGTTGCGTTCTTCAGCTTACCGCCATCATTCTGCCGATTTTCCTTACTTTGTATCAAGTCGTATATCTGATTTACTAAGTCGCAGCTTCCAGTTTTCAAACCTCTACCATTCTGTTTTAATTTTAATAGATCTATATTTCGATTTCTATAGTTTTACTTCAGTTGTATCGCACGCTACCAATTAACATCTTCAATTCTGTTTCGGTTTTGTTTAATTCAGATTCAACGTTTTGTATTTATCCCATTTTGTAGCTTTATATTTCACAACGTTGCTTACTAGTTTCAATCAAAGTTAGTCGTTCTATTGAAGTTCTTGTTCTGCAATTTTATTTTACTTAACGATCTGAGTGACTCTCTCGGTTCATGCTTAACAGTGGTAGACCGAGAGAGGAAGCTTAAGATGTCGATGTCGCAAGTTCAGTTTGATTCTACGTTTACTGGTTTATTTATGAGGAGCTACCTTCCCTTATGGATTCAGAATGTGAATGCCCTAAAGGAAGACAACAAAGCTCCAAAGCAAGAACAACTCGATTAAAACCTCTAAGGAAGTTTACTTTTGGTGATTTTATTGCGGGAAGCCTTAGTTGACCATCTAAGGTTGCCTATCAAGCTTGAGTTCGACACCAAAAGGGTTGAACTAAAGTGGAGTTCCCAAAAGTAATGGAGTAAAAGGGCTTAGACATAAGACCCGAACTTTGACCCTAGGCATAGGGCAAGACTCTAAAACCATAGAGCCATGGGCATAAACACCTGAGATAGATTGACCATAGACTATAGGTTCGATCTCACAGCTTCCTAACGATACTTCAAAGAAGGTCAAATGGGAGCAGGGCTCGATTTAATTCGTTTTAAAGGTTTAACCGAATCACATCGCTTAGCAGCCGATCGCTGACATAGTGCTACGCAATTGCTTTGCGGCAGTAGAAAAACATAACTACGCAGCAAGGCAGCGCGGCGCAATTGCGCTGTTTTGCCTTCTCACACAAGTGTAGGCAGCGTGACACAATTACACAATTTTGCCTTCGCGAGCTAATACAATCTATTATTGCGCCATTACTGCACCGCGCTGCAAGGCGTAACTGCAAAGCGAGGCAATTGCCCCAGAGTTGCGTTGTCTTTCATTAGTGGACTTAGCATTTTGAATCCCTTCTTTCTCATTGTTGTTATTTGCTTTTAGACACAATCCCAAAAACCATCTTTTTATACCATCGATTACCTTTCACTTGCAATTTGTCAACAATTTGTGTCAACTCAATAAGTTTTATTAAAACTGTCCCCTTTGGTACGATACTCTGGAATACTTCCAGTTTTATATTACTTCGATCGCGTGCGCTTGCGCGTTTTCGCCTTATCACTTCACATAAAGTCTTAGGAAGTCTGACACAGGACATAACATAAGTTGGAATAGACTGAACTACTGCTTTAATAAGCACATCCTTATCTCTGGAAGAAAATAAATTGCCTTTCCAACCCATCATAGCCTTTAAAACCTTTTCCTTCACATAATTAAGATCTCTTCTCTTATTTTTTGAAAAGTGAGAAGGAAGTCTAGGATACTTCCTTAGGTTTGAGACTACTCACTTTCATATTCATTCTCTATCATATGGTTTGTTTGAATTCATCACTCACATTAGGACTAAAGATTATTGCAGATTTAGAAACATTAACACTTTGACTAGATGCCTTTTCATAAGAGGAAAGTATCCTTTGAATAGCTTCAAACTCACCATTCTTACCTTGACAGAAAAGTAAGCTATCATTTGCAAAAAAAAAATGTGATAAATGGATGGAGATTTCTTTGCCACTTGACACCCCGACACTGTTTTTAGTTCCTGAGCTTCGGTTATCAAACAAGACACACTTTCAGCACATAGGAGAAAGAGATAGGGGGATAAAGGATCTCCTTGTTTGAGACCCGTTTGAGGTTTAATAAAACCTGTTGCCTTCTCATTAATCATAACAGAAAAACTGGTTGGAGAGATACAATTCATAATTAAGGAAATCCAAGTCTCCTCAAACCCTAATCTGACCATCATTTGCCTTAGGAAAGACCATTCTACCCTGTCATATGCTTTACACATGTCCAGCTTGATGGCTGCAAGTCCTTCTGATCCTCCCTTTCGGTTTAGAATATGGTGTATGCATTCATAGTTTATCAGATAATTGTCTGAAATTAGCCTACAAGGAACAAAAGCACTCTGAGTCTCTGAGATAAGTTCTGGGAGAATTAACTTTAGCCTATTAGCTAAAGCTTTGGAGATGATCTTCTAAGAAACATTGAACAAACTAATAGGTTTAAAATTAGTCACAAACTCAGTAACATTCTTTTTTGGAATAAGGACTATATTAGTGTGATCGAGCTCCTTTAGAGAAGCTGTATGATTCAGGACATTTAAACAAACTTCCACTGTTTTGGCCTTTATGATCGCCCAATATTTTTGATAAAATAAAGCAGGGAAACCATCAGGTCCCGGTGCCTTTGTGGGAAACATATGAGAGAGAAGCCATCCAGATTTCTTCTTTAGTGAAAGGTTTCAATAAAATCTCATTCATCTTCTCAGTAACTTTCCTCTTTACCCCAATAAAATATTCATTTAACTGATCACTACTGGGATGGCTTGAACTGAATATTTTATTAAAATATGCAATTAATATTCTTTCAATGTCTTCACCCTTAGATATCCATTCACTGTTCTCATCTTTTAATTTATGAATGAAGTTCCTTCCTTTTCTCATCGAAGCTTTCTTGTGACACCATCGTGTATTTCTATCACCCCATTTCAACCACTCCTCCCTTGATCGCTGCTTCCAATACATCTCCTCTTTCAACAATGTTTTATCCAACTTCCATTCAATATGATGAATAAGATCAAAATTTGGATTCCCTTCAATATTATAAGCATCCTGAAGTTTTTGGCGCAAAGTATCAATATCTCTGAACAAATCCTTTCTCTTCTTGAGACCCTATGGTCTAAGAATGTTTCGACTATGAGACATTGCTGTCATGAAATCTGTCATAGTATGAAGCTGATTTGCATAGTTTTCTCCCTTTTGCGCCTCTGAATTCCAACACTCCCGGATTAATTCCTCGCACTCCACCTCTTTGGTCCACATCTCTTCGAATCTAAACATGCTACTCCTCTTTCGCATAGGATTGGGCAAACTTGATGTATCTAGTTGAATACAGATAGGGCGATGATCAGAACCTTGCCAATCCAAATGAGACACTCTGGAAAATTCAAACATTTCACAGAAAGAAGAGTTGACCAAAAATCTGTCCAACCTTTTAAGAATTACTGATCCATCTTGTCTTCTATTCGACCAAGTATGAATATTACCCACAAATCCCATAACTTTTAAATGTAGTTCATTCATCAAGTCTTAGAACATCAACATCTATTTAGAATCTTTAGAATATCCTATTTTTTTCATTCATCCAAAAACATTCATTCAAGTCTCCACCTACAAGCCACAGTGAGTAATTATCATAAGATAATCTACGAATGAGTTCACATGTTAGTTTTTTGTTTACTCCTTCAGGAGCTCCATAGATTCTAGAAAACCTCCATGATTTATCCATCTAATTGATTCGACAATCGATAAAGTTATGTCTAAAAGAACATAGAGATACCTCACATTCCTTTTCCATAATAAACATAAACCCCCGCTTGCACCTCTGCTTTCTACAACTATGCATCCCTCAAATCTCAGCAATCTTCGCAAAGCTTCCATTCTTCCTTTATCACTTTTGGTTCTAATAGAAACAAAATTTGGGGATTTTGATTTCGAGCCACCTCTTTTAAGTGACGGAATGCCCTAGGATTTCTCCTCTTAGACGTTCCAACTTAGGATTTTCATGACGATTGGCAGGGTTGTTCAACAACCATCGCCAAATCTTCTTCAAAATTAATTGATTTCAGTTTCTTCGAGCCTTCCAGTAATTCACTTACCTCTATATTCTTGCGTTTCCCTGCTGTTTTATTTTCACAATCATCAGCCAGATTTTCAGAACCAACCATTGCATTAATATTCAACCGATGCTTATGCTTTGGGCCAAATTTCCTCTTAGTTTTCAGTCTTTCTGAGTTCTTCATTGTTTCTTCCTCCATCATCTTCCCCTCATTAACTACCCCATGGTATCCTCTAACATAAAATCAACGAGGCTCGTCTCCTTCCCATCTTTATTTAGATTACTTTCCACTGCTTGTATCACCTTTTTCTGATTTGTTTCAGCTCGATAGAATTCTGTTTCAATTACCTTCTTTTCACTATCTCCCACCCCATGAGTTCTAATATTCTCGTCAACTAGACTTAAATCAGAATCAACACACAATTGAATTTGATCCTCTTTTGTTGAATCTTCTTCCCCCTTGTGTTCGTTTATGACTTTTCTCCACTAACCAATCTCACTCCTCCCCTTGACACCACCCCAACCATCTATACCTCCTTTACCTCTTTTATTTCCCAATTTAGAATCTGCTTTAACCTGATAATCGACCTCATTCCCCTTATTACTTTTCCTGATTATCTTAGCCCTAATCCAGTCGTCGTATTCTAAGTGCTCATGTTTGTTACCATCATCCTTTGTGTTAGGGCATTCTCTTAAGGAATGCCCAATTATCCCACAATTAAAACAAAAGTCAGGTAGCTTTTCATATTTAATGGAACACCATATCTCCTTGCCGGATGTTGTTTTGATTTTAATCCCTCCCATAAGAGGTACCGTGATGTCCAATTGGATTCGTACACATAGAAAAGGGCCTAGCCATCTGTCCCTTCCATCCCAGTCAACTTCCTCAACTTAGCCTAGTTCTTTTTCCAACAATTTAGCCATCTCCAGGGTCATATAACTCATAGGAACATTATGTATCTGAATCCAGAATTCCTGATGTGAAAATAAGAGATTGAATAATTGATCATCCTCTCTCAAGTTCCTCATAACTAGCAAAGATTTATCAAATAACCAGAGGCTCGCATTTATAACTCTAATCTTTTTAGTTATAGTTCTAAATTGAATAAGAAAAAAAATCTCACCAGCTGGTTCAATACGAGTATTCTGATGAACCTTCCATTTACTCCTCATAACAGATTTGAAAGCTTCAAAATTGACAGATTTAGTTGAGATTAACTGTGCAACAACACATAAATTTAAACTCTCATTTGGGAAGAAAAGTTTAGGTTCATCAATATCTACCACTTTTTCTTCTCTTTCGGTAAGAGAAAGCTTTTTCCATCTATCGGTGATTTCCTCCATCAAAACTGAATGCAGTCCTTATTTAATTCAACAAGCTTCAATCGATGGATGCCCTAATCTGTAGTTCAATCCTAACTCTCAATTAGAGAGAAAACCCTCATGTAGAGACAAAAAAGTAAATTGTTGAAGAGAAGACCTTTAGCCACCACACATTTGAAATAGTTTAGGGGGGGAAGAGATGCTAGAGGGGATTGTGATTGTGAGGGAAAAAGATGGAGGAGAAAAACACACACGAGAAGGGCCACTATGTCCATTCCTAAATTTCTAAATTACTTTACATGCCACTAAGAGTTAATTATCAAAAACCAACAAATTATACTCTCACCCACATAAACTAATTAACCATTCATTACTAATTCAAACTTTTGTAAAAAAAAAATAAAAACAAAAAAGAACTTATGAATTCCAACTAACGTAACACATACTTAAAAAAAATGTAACATATTAAAAAAAAACAAGTTTAAAGTTAAACTTTATTTTGTAATAAAAACAGGCCATAAATCATACCTGTATTTTTTCTCTTTAAATTTAACATTTTTAAATAAACAAATTAGATTTAAGATTTATATATATTTAAATCAATAAAATTTTGTCTTGATCAAATTCATTCAAATTTATAAAATATACATTTTTTAAGAATATTTCAGCAAAGAAGGAAAATAAAAAAAGAAATATAATTAATTTTTTTATTTTTTTTGTTTTCTTTAAACAATTTTTATTTTTTTTACTCCAATACAATTATTTTTTTAATTTTCTCTACTTAATAAAAATTTTCTCACACCTATAATATATTAAAAAGCTACCATTTTTTTAAAAAACTTTTTAAAACTATTTTATCCCTTTGTCAATTTTAGATTTACAAAGTATGTCATCCATAATTAATTACTAATAGTTATTAATTTTTTGGTACTCAATAATTATTAAATCATATAGTAATTTAACTCACAAAGTGACATTTAAAAGTTAGAATAGAATAGGAAAATTTCTATATTTATTTATGTAATTACCAACTTTTAAATTTTTTAATCTAATTAAAAAATATTACCAAGAATCTTGAAATCTCAAAAGTTTTCCAATTTGAATAAATTTTAGGTTGAAAAATGATAAAACCTATAATTTATATTTATATCTATAATATATATTATAAAGAATGTTTTTAATTTTCAAATTACTAGACATGTTACTGGAGTAGCAAAAAAAAAAAAAAAAATCAATTTCTCTCTCAAATTAATTAATAATTAATTACTAATTCAAATTATGTTTATTAACAATTCAAATTAGGTTTATTAACAATACATCAACAGAAGAGATAAAAAAAACTTGTTTGAACTATTTTACCCTTTTGTCAAATTTAGATTTACAAGGTATGCCACCCATAATTAATTACTAATAGTTATTAATTTTTTGGTACTCAATAATTATTAAATTATATAGTAATTTAACTCAAAAAGTGACATCTAAAAATTAGAATAGGAAAATTTCTATCTTTATTTATGTAATTATTGATTTTTAATAATTGAAATCTCAAAAGTTTTACGATTTGAATAAATTATAAGTTGAATTTAAATAATAAAACCTATAATTTATATTTATATATATAACATATATTACAAAGGTTATTTTTTAATTTTCAAATTACTAGTGATAAACAAAAAAGGATAAATTTATTATTATTTTTTTTTAACAAAAACAAGATTCTACATTAAATTTAGTTTTTTGTTTCTAGTTAATATCCTTTAATTGGATTTAAGATTTTTATGTAGAGATGTTACAAGAAATAAAAATTGGTCTTAAATTCATTAAGATTTATCACGAACAAATTATATATTTTATTTAAATGAAGAATATGAAAAGATCAAGATAAAATGTTAGAATATGAAAAAGGTTTCAATTCATTAACATAAATGAAAGAGTCTAGATTAAGAAAGCGGAAGCAATTTTGGATCTTGAACACTCTAAATTGATCAATTTTGTAAAATAAAATGCATGCTCAAAGCTGAAAAAACTAGGAGTTAAGAAACTCACCTTTGAAGATCAAATTCTCTTCACCCGGTGGATGATTTTCAACACGAACACTTCATGGACCACCGTTAGTGTCTTCCCTACTATTCTCAGACCTTGGAACGGATTGTGGGATCCTAGATTGAGAGAATTTGGAGGAAATGTCCTCAAAGGTCACAAGCCGAGAACTTTTTAAGTTTTTACAAAATCCTATCAAATTACCTCAAATCACCATTATATAAAGCTTCAACAAGCTTCATTAGAGTGACATCTCAACAGTGATGAGGATGGATTAAGGTGGAGGTGGCCAATTTTGGCCAATTTTGAAGATGAGAGGGATTAGGCAAGTTGCCAACTTGATTTTGAAAATCCTTCATTTTTCCATTTAATTTTAATTAAAAAATTAATATTAAATTGATTTCAAATTAAAATTAATTTAATTAATTAAATAGTTCAAAAATTAATTTAATTAATTAATTTTTAATTTAATTTAATATCAAATATTAAATTAAATAAATTGTCCGATCCCGATCGATTTTCCGAACATGAATCCTTATTCATGCTATAAACTGATCCAATATTTAAATCATATTTAAATATATCCACCTCCTTTTAATCATAGTTTAATTCATAATTAAGCTATGATTCGTTAAATATATCACATATAATTAACGCTTTCTTCCAAACTCGAATTTGAACAATTCAAATTCTTTTCTCTCAAAATGTTACAAGGCTTAGTCCGAGCTAGTAAGGGGGACCTAATGAACCTACATTTCCTGAGCTCCAATTGAAGGGAATCGAATCCTGCAGCGGAAGCGATTGTAAATCGCGCGTTCTTAATTTAGTTACATGAATTACATTAAAAAACAATTCTATCTAGATTAAGCAAATAATATAAGATGGACAACGAAAATAATACATTTGAAGAACTTTTCTTCGAGTGATCCTTCTCCCACGATCACAATCTTTGCAACATGAACCCGAACAATCAACGACACTACCACCGGATCTTCTCCGTTGTTCTCTAGGTGAGGGAGGAAGGTGGGTTCCATTTAGGTGAAGTGAGATGTTTGTGAGATTCTAGTTGGAACTCTTTCCAACACAATATGAGAGAATTCTCTAGGGTTTCTCAAAGAGATTGAATTACTTAACCTAGTTGCATCTCATGCAACTATATATATAGGAAAATAGGATGAAAACTACCATCCTATCCCTCTTATATTCTCCCACTATTATATGGTTTATATGCGAATTTAATTCACATTAAAACCATATATTATATCAATTATATCATATATAATTGATATAACACCTCATGTATGAAATTGAACACTTCAATTTCATTCCTAACTTTATACCCTCAATATTACTATGTTGAGCCAACGGAGGGACATAATGAACCTACAGTTCATGAGCTCTAATGATGTGAGATTAACTGATAAAACTCTTTGATCCAGTTAATCAATATTCATTAACCACAAGTCACTCCACTATAGACTTGTAGCTGCACTCTCCTCACTGTAGATTATATTGTGTCCACTGATATAATCATTACCCATGAGTCGACCCTTCATAGGTTGTTCGTAATCACGGCTGAGTCAAATTACCGTTTTACCCCTGTGATTACCTCTTTGTTCCTTAAGCACCACTGATCCTCTAATGAACAATAAGTCTAAGGTCCTACCATAGACTCATACCCTCATGGAGGGCGGGGCCCTGTTGTTTAAGACACGAGTCGGGCCTCCTGGCGGGAATAACCTATCTAATTCCTTAGTGTAGGAATGAGTGAATTCCATCTTGCACGCTTAAGTCCCCACTACCTCGAGGTTCTCGTCCCCTGAGAAGGTAGGCTTATTGAGTCGACTACAGGCCACTCTCACCCATACTAGTCTAAGGACAAACCCCTATAAGCAGTAGTTCTTAACTTGCTGAGGATTCAGGTCGAATCACTAATGACTATTTATAAATTATCAGTCTTATCCTGTTAACTGTGTTACACTGGTTAGACTAATAGTTTGCAGTCCGGTCTTGTATGAACTCTTCATACAAGATGCCCCACTCGCATGTCAACCACATGAATGAGTTGGATTACCTCATTTGTACTAATTACAAAATGGGCCGCATCCATGGTGTTACCAGAATGAGGTTTCTAACCTTATTCTTATACTATAGACCATTTAGGTTATATTCTTGAACACAATCCAAAATAGTGTCTACTACACTAATGTTCAAGATACATTATAACCTTGAAGCTTAGTTTATTGGATTTATAAAACAAGAATATAATTTTATCAAAATAAATAACTCTTTATTTATTTGATCAAAATTACACAAGTTTAGGCCATAAATCCCAACAATCTCCCACTTGACCTAAAGCTCTGTGGAGTATTAAAACATTACAGTAATGTAAATACAATAAACTAGGGCATTTATACCCTTTGTACAAAATACTCTCACTTGCCCTAGTTGGGGAAGACTTGTAAACCTAGACCTTCTAGGTGACTCTCAAATACTTTAGCCGTGAGAGCCTTTGTAAAAGGATCAGCAACGTTGTGGTCTGAGGCTATTTTCGTGACAATCACGTCTCCTCTATGCACGATCTCCCGGATGAGATGATATTTCCGCTCAATGTGCTTTTCCCTCTTGTGACTTCGAGGTTCCCTCGAATTTGCCACTGCACCATTGTTATCGCAATACAACGTGATGGGCAAAGTCATATTTGGAACAACTTCCAAATTTAGCATGAATTTCCTTAACCAAACGACCTCTTTAGCAGCTTCACAAGTTGCTACATATTCGACCTCCATGGTAGAATCAACGATGCATCCTTGCTTGACGCTTCGCCATACTACAACTCCTCCGTTAAGAGTAAATACTAACCCTGATGTAGATTTCCGATAATCTTTATCAGTCTGAAAGTCAGAATCCGTGTATCCTGTAAGGATCAAATCCTTAGCCCCATACACAATCATGTAGTTCCTTGTTCTCCGTAGATACTTAAGGGTTGTTTTAACCGATGTCCAGTGTTCAAGTCCTGGATTGGATTGATACCTACTGACCATTCCAACTGCAAAATAGATGTCAGGCCTAGTACACAACATGGCGTACATCAGGCTCCCAACAGCTGATGCATAAGGAATCCGTCTCATATCTTCAACTCCTTGAGGTGTCTTAGGACATTGTTCATTAGACAAATGAACTCCATGTCTAAAGGGCAATAAGCCCTTTTTGGAGTCTTGCATCTTAAACCTCAACAACATTTTGTCGATGTAAGATGTCTGAGACATGGCTAGTGTTTTATTCTTGCGATTCCGGGCAATCTGGATCCCAAGAACAAAATGTGCATCACCCAAATCTTTCATTTGGAATTTCATAGCTAGCCAATTCTTAATGTCAGTAAGATATCCTACATCATTCCCAATGAGTAGGATATCATCCACATATAGAACTAGGAATGCGACAGAACTATTGATGATTTTCTTGTAGACACAAAGTTTATCATCATTGGTCAAAACCATAAGATTTGATTGTCTCATCAAATCTTATATTTCAGAACCTAGAGGCTTGTTTCAGTCCATAAATTGACATTTTAAGCCCAACCTTTTGCTCTTTTCCTGGTTCAATGAACCCTTTGGGTTGGTCCATGTAGATGTTTTCTTCAAGATTGCCATTCAAAAAGGCTGTCTTGACATCCATTTGCCATACCTCATAGTCATAATGTGCGACAATGACAAGTAAGATACGGATAGACTTTACCATAGCAAAAGGTGAAAAGGTTTCCTCATAGTCAATCCCTTCAACTTGGGTATAACCCTTTGCTACTAGTCTAGCTTTAAAGGTTTGCACCTTCCCATCTACACCACGCTTTCTCTTGTAGATCCACTTACAACCTATAGGTTTTACCCCATCAGGTTTCTCTACAAGATCGAATTGAAGTGCATAGACTCCATTTCTTGGTCCATGAGTATGACCCATTTGTCTTTGTCAACCATCGCTTGATTATAAGTCGATGGATCCTCGCAGTTGTCATCTGGTATAACAACTTGGGTTTCAGATAAACCCATGTAACGGTCAGGTTGCGTTATAACCCTCCCACTACGTCGAGGCATACTCAACTCTTAAGATGGACTCTCTTGACTAGACAAGCTAGTATCAACAACTTTTGTTGACGTACTAGTTTTATTAGCAACCTTTGCTATTGTTCCGTCTAACTCACTTAACACAATTTTACTTCTTGGTTTGTGGTCCCTTATGTGGCCCTCCTCTAAGAAGGTGACATTTATCGACACAAAAACCTTATCTTCCTTAGGATCATAGAATAAACCACCTCTTGTTTCTTTTGGGTAGCCTACGAATAAGCACAATTTTGAAGGTGAATCCAACTTCTTTGGATTTGTCACAAGCACATGTACTGGACAACTCCAAATTCTGAAATGACATAAACTACCTTTACGTCCTTTCCAGAGTTCAAAGGGTGTTTCAGAAATACTTTTTGAGGGCACATTGTTCAAAAACGGGTAGGAGTGAATTCCATCTTACAGAACTATGTTCCTAGCTATCTACCCAGACTTATCCCTGAAATGGGAGGCTTATTGAGTCGGCAATCTGGATCCCAAGAACAGACTTATCCCTGCAATGAGTTTGATAATCCAAATAAACAGAAGTTCATAGAACACTCAGGATTAAGATCGAGTTACCTAGGTCATCGTATGAATATAGTCGGTTATGACAATAAACAGAGTTATAAAGTCTAAGTGACTATTTCGCGGTCCAGTCTCATGCAAACTCATTGCATAGGACGCCCCCACTCGCATGTCTCCACATGAACGATTTAGGATCACATCGTTTGTACTCTACAAAGTGGGCCACATCCATAGTGTCCCCAGGATAAGGTACCCAACTCTATCCTTATACTATAGACAGTCCTGGCTATAACTTAAACTTGATCCACTTTTATGTCACACATAAAGTTCAAGTATTCATCCTATAGCCAAGGATTCTTTATTGGGTTAGGATTACACAATACACAATTCACTTTATTCAATAACACCTTTACTGAATAAATCTCAATAACAACTTTATTGCAAAATAGAATATACATTCAGTTTACAAAACCACGAGTTTTAGGACATAAAACCCAACAATAAATCAATTATAGGATTAAATATGTTTATTTTTAATTACATTTAATTATAGAATATCAAAAGTTCTAGAATCTCAAAAGTCATGTAACTCTTCATTTCCTATGGCTATAAAATGATAATATTTTCTTTTCACTTTCAAGAACAAATTGAACTCAATATTTCCATCTTTCCCTCTTTTTTCTTCTTCGTTTTTATTTTATTTCTACATTTTGCCTCCAATTCTTTATCATAAAACTTTGTACATAGTGCGGTATCACTTTTAATTTAATAAAAAAGCAATGTACTAGCAAAAACAGTGGTTGATGAGAAATGACAAGGTATCTTGAAGAAGTTCAAGGAGCAATTTGTTTTTGGGTTGATAGACACTTGGAAGACGTGGCTAACAAGGGACCCGATATTCCTTCTTATTTTTGTAACTTTATTTGTTATATTCAAATAAAAGAAGGAAAAAAATAATTGTAGAGTAATGTTATTTTTAGCAACTTTAGATAATTGTATTTTGATAAGCTATCATTAGGTTGATCTCAAACATGAACTATAGGTAAAACTATTCCAACTCTGAGTGTTATCTCCCCTTCATGCAACTGCTGTCAGGAACTAACTCCATGAAAAAAAGAACAAATATGATTAGTGGTGCCTGAATCCAGTATCTAGGCAGAGTCATCACTCTCCACTAAACAGGTTTCAATACATAGTAAATCATATTTACCTTCTTTCTTCTTGTCGGTCAAGTGCTTGGAGCAGTTCCTCTTCCAGTACCCATCAGTGTCGTAGTAGAAACACTTTCCTTAGTCCGCAACTTCCTTGACCATGTTGCTCATCTGGGCAGCAACATGGTCAACTTGTTCCCCCTTTCCAACCTTTTTCATATTCTTTTTCTTTCCTTCTGAGCCTGAAGAAGACAAAGCTATAGGTTTGGTCCCCGAGGTCGAACCTCTATGAAAAGACCGATAGGCAATATTTGGCTCACCTTCCTGTCCCTTGACTTTCATAAAGGACTGGTAGGTTTGTAGCTGCTGAGAAGGCAGTGAGGGTGTAGCTTAGCTTGTTCATAACAACTTTGCAATGAAACTGGAGGAAACTCTTCGAAAGAGTCTCTAAAATAAAGTTGACCTGACTCGACTCGTCGAAAGTCGCACCATTCATCTCCGCCATGTTGAAGTGAACCATCACGTTGAGAACGTGTTCCCTGACAAATGACCCCTCTTTCATTGTGGCGTTGAAGACGTGCTTGAGAGCATCGTGCCAGACCTGAAAAGATTGTGGTCCAAACATGTCCTACAACGATCCCATGATCTCCTTAGCGGTGACCATGCTCTCGTGCTTCTTAGCCAAGATATCAGATATATTGGCTAAGATGTAGACCTTGGCCTTGTCATTGACATTGATCAATCTATCGTACGTGTCATGAAGATTTTGCGGCGCGGTCGAGCTCGACACTTGAGGACATTCCTCACTGAGTACAAACTTCAGGTCGTCCACTACCAAAATCGTGTTTAAATTATTTTTTCATGTTGCATAGTTATCCCCGATTAATTTCTTGACAGTGTATAAGGAAATTATCGAGCTTGACATTTTGCTGAAAAAATAAATTTCATGTATTAGTTACTCGCAAAAACTTTTGTGTTTAATCCAATCAAATTTAGCGAAATTAAATAATGATCCCTAGGTCAATTGATTTGCAATGATACTCCAAAGGTTTAGAATAACCTGTCATCGAAGGATAGTCAAATCATTCCTCCTCTGGGACAAGACTATCTCGACCAAACCCTGTTACCAAAATAACTCTTATTCCTATAGGTTTTAGTTACCATTTTTTGGTTTGGATGCATTAACTGTTAATGTATCCCGTAAGTGTGACCTCTTATTTTAAATTTTAGATTCCTCATCCTACAAAATCCGTTGAAGGGAGGATTAAGTTAGAAAACAAACTAAGGCAACCTTATCCCTTTTGGGAGTTTACGTTGTTCCGACCCCTATGATCAGGTCCTTCGAAGGGTTCGCCGACTCCAGAGCAAACATGCAGGCGGATCATAGACCGTGGGTCTTGTTGACATAACATCCACTCTCACTTACTATAAGTACTCTCTCCATTCATCTTGATTTTGACCCATACAAATACCATCTGAAGGGGGACGCTCCCGTTTGCGCCACAAGACCGAGTATGGATATCACGGTGTGAACTTAACAGAGATTTGTGAGTGAAAAATATGATGTATCATATACACTTATTTCCTCCCACTCAGTACTTTATAATTATGGACTGACCTAGATAAATTCGACTATAATTTACCTAAGTCTACCAATATAACTTTTATATTGGAATTACCTAAGTCTATTAACCTTTTAATAAACTAGGTCTATGAGTTTAATTCATTAACCCCTTAATAAACGTCACTTACGAATCATAATTTATAAACCTCTGGATTAAATTCACTCTCAGGTCTGTTCCCAGGTAAGGGTGTTCCGTTTCCAGTAGCTTAAATACCCCAGCCTTGCCAGAACCTTTCTTAGACAGAATCCCTCTTTAATCATAGTTTATAAATTATTGGCTGCCTAATTCTAATCTTATTATAACTAGATAACCTAAGGTCTAATTAATTCCAATTCTAAATTCATTTTAAAACTAGTTAATTAACCTTAGGTTACATGCATTTCTATGTTATAGGTGTTTGATCATTTATCACATGACTAAATATACATTCCTAACATATTCAACACATGAATAAATGCATGACAATGCTTTCATAAATTAATATAACATTTATATTAATTAAACATGCATAGTATATAATATAACACCTTATATTATAAAATGATGCATAAATATGTTTAACCTAAAGTGAGATTTTAAATTATATGACATGAATAAATTAAATAGCAAAATAGAAAATATTTTGACAACCTAAGAATTATTAATAATTAATATAATCAAATTATATTAATTACGAATTAATTAAACAAATTATTTTAATACAAAAAACTGATCAATGCCTCCACGCGCACACGTTCTGCACTCTCACAAAATTGCGCTTCATGGCCTCAACCTCGAGACGTTGAGGTTAGCATCTCGATACTGTCTATACTGCAACACTCCTTCCACAAGGGCAGCGTCTAGACGCTGTCTGTTCGACCAGAACAGAACAACTTCTTTTTTCCCCTGTTTTTGCTTCGTTTTCACCGTTCTTCACAACAACTCCTCTTCCATGAACGACATGGACTTACAGACTCGATTTACATTAAATTTGGCCAAAACAACAACCCTTACATCGATCTCGTTAATAAAAAATGTAAATCTAAAAGTGCCAAAAATGTGAAAACATCTATTTTGCAAACCACATTCATCTCATGAATTGAAAGCTATCCACCTATAATTTTGTGAAATTCTCAATGACTTTTGAAAGCAAGATTGGATTTGATACCAATTGAATGGATCAAATCTCGATGTGGAAGCGTGTGATCGCTTTTGCTCTAAAAAAATGTAGAAATTTCACAAAATAGTAAATTAAAGTTAAGCATATTTGGGAGAAAAAGAATTCTAACCTTTGAAGAGCTTCTTCTTCTAGTAATCCTTTCTCCAAGCCTTCTCGATCTTGATCTCATTCTCAACGATCAACCTCGAACAACACCATAAGAACTTCTTCGTTGTTCTCTAGGAGAGGAAGAACGGTGGGAGTTTCTTTTGGATGAGAGAGAATTCTCTTGAGGGAGAATAGTGTGAATAGGGAGAATTTGAGAGAGAACTTGAGTTATGGAAATTGCCAAAACCAAAAAAATGGTTGATTAACCTCCCAACTGCATCTTGATGCATTAATTTATAGAGAGTGATGGTGGAAGTAACTTCCTCCACCCACTCACCCACTATTACTATAAATGGTGCATTATGCAAATCATATTTGCATAATGCATTTTATAAAGTATCATATACTTCATATTATAAAATATCATATACTTTATAAATTGAATCATATTCAATTTTTCATATTATTCTCAAATTTCCTATTCCATTTAATATGAAATTATTTCATACTAAATTAGACATTTGGATTATAAACCAAATATAGTATATAGTTCAATATGAATCATATCTACATTAAATTATATGTTATATCGATTATATCACATACAATCAATATAATTCCCATTTAAGAATTCAAACATTTTGATCGCTACGCAACACGCAAGTGCACGTGATCAAAGTAATATAAAATTGGAAGTATTCCAAAGTATCGAACCCGCAAAGAACGGATTTTAGAAAATCTTATTTGTAAGACAAAATATGCTAACAAAAATGCAAGTGTGGTAACCAATTTTGTAAAAGTGATCTGAAGGCTAAAAGTGATCTGAAGGCTATCTATACTACTGGAAAATAAGGAAAAATCAATGATTAAAAAGAAGGGAATTCAAGTGGCTCTTGCCCTTTAAGAGAAAAGGTTGCCGAAAATGCAGTAGCAATTGTGCCAGCAGTCATAAACCTAAGTGAACCGGATTCGATACCTATTCTATTTTGCTCTCAAAACCTTTAAGAGACTAGGAAATTAAACCTATATGTCTATAACTAATTCAACTTAGATAATTCGGTGCACAACCCTTGGGTCTTGGAGTCTCGCCCTATGTTTAGGGTCGAAGTTTCAGATCTTATGTCTAAGTCCTTTCCTTCGTTATTTTTATGAGATCTAATATCCCTTAACCCTTTCAGTATTAAGTTCTAGCTTGGTGATTAAATCCTAGTGATCGGCTAGGGTTACCCAAATTACATTCAATAAAAAAAAAACATAGAATTAGTTGCTGACATAATTACTTTGCTACTTTAAGCTTGACATCTCTCTTCTAGGGCATTCACAACTTGAACCGCTGAAGAGGATTTAGCTCATGATGGAAAGGAAGAAAAATAGAAACTTTATTAATGAAAAATGCATGGTATACGAAAACTACAAAAACAACCCAAAGATGTAAACTACCGAACTTTCTACTTATTATTCTAAAACATTACTTAATAAAAGCTTAAATCTTAAGTAAATAAAGATGAAACAATAAGCAAAAGAAAAGTACAGTTTGTGAAGAAAAAGTATGAGGCTCTTGGCCTTTTATTGAAAATGGGAAAAAAGATGAAAATACATAAACTTCACTTGATGAACTAACAAGAAGACACAAACAACAAAATAAATGTGAAACTTTTAGCAAAGATACAGTATTGCGCTTGAACTTAAATGTAAAACAACAACTAATAAGATAAAACCTTAAAAACTGTCTTGTTGATCAATTCCAAAAACCCACATGAGAGTTATGGATCTTCACCTCCAATACTTTCATGAAAGAGAGACCAAACCGTGAAGATTACCTGACTAAAAGATGAAGAAGAGATGCTGGAAAAATAAAGAAAACTATTGTTGTCCAAAAACTTATTCGTTGAAAACCCATGAAAACACTTTCTTTTTATAGGTGGTACAAGCTAGGGTTTCCTTCTAAATCCATCTTTAGTCCATGAGAAATCATTTGTACATGATTCTAGGCTTTAAACTTTCTAAAAATGAGCAAGAATTGGTCAAATCCCATGATTCCCGAATTTTGTGGTCTTTTCTCGAAAATCCCGCAGTTAGCATTTTGTCCAACATTCTGGCTTGTTATTCTTCTGCTTTGCAAGTAAAAATGTCAACTGCATTTTCGCTTGCATTTTCCTGTTTGCTCCAAATCTACACAAAAATAATGAAATTAGCTCAAATTCTATCTTTTCTCAATTATTTTTCACTTCCCACCATTCTTAGCGAGCTTTTAAGAATTTTGCTCATTAATGTTATTTTTGGTTTGCTCGGTAATCAATAAACATATAAAAATGACAAAAATATCCTAGTTTAGGGTTAAATAATCCTCATAAATGAGAATGATCACATTTCAAATTTGCTCCATTATACCCTCGATACATCCATGTTGAGCCAACAGAGGGAGCTAATGGACCTACAGTTCATGAGCTCCAATGATACGAGGTTAACCGATTAAACTTTTTGACCTAGTTGACCAACATTCATTAACTATGAGTCACTCCACTATAGAGTCGTAGCTGCACTCTCCTCACTGTAGGATAAATTGTGTCCATCAATTTAACCAATGCCCATGAGTCGACCTTTCACAAGTTGCTCGTAATCACAGTTGGGTCAAATTACCGGTTTATCCCTGTGATTACCTCTTGCTCCTAAATTACCACTGATTCTTTAATGAACAACTTGTTTATGGTCCAAGCATAAACAAGATCCCTCTCGGGCTAGTGAGAAGATAGGGCCCCGTTGTTCAAGACCTGGATTAAGCCCTTTTGAGAACAACCTATCTAAATTCTCTAGCTTGGGAACAAGTGAATTCCATCTCGTGGAGTTAAGTTTCCAACTCCCCATGAGGTTTTGTCCACAAGAAGGTAGGCATTATTGAGTCGACAACTCTGACCACTCTCACCCATACTAGTTAAAGGACAAACTCCTGCATAAAAGAGTTCATAACCTACTCAGGATTCAGGTCGAGTCACTAATGGTCATCTATAAACTATTAGACCTAATCTGTTAATGGTGTTACATCAGTACGCTAATAATTCGTGGTTCAGTCTTGTACGATCTCATTGCACATGATGCCCCCACTCGCATGTTAACTACATGAACGAGTTGCATCGCCTCGTTTGTATCAAATACAAAGTGGGTTGCATCCATAGTATTACCGTGATGAAGTTACCAACCCTATTTATGTACTATAGACCATTTTGGTTATAAACTTGAAATGATCCTACCTGTGTGTCCACTACACATTGTTCAAGATCTCATAAGCATAACCCTGAAGCTTAGTTTATTGGATGTAAGTTTTAAATGTGAGTACACAAGAAATGATAAATAAATAACTCTTTATTAAATTCATTTAGCATTTACAAACAACAGTTTAGGGCATAAAACCCCAACACTCGACATAAGAGACCACCATCTAAAGATACAGAAAACTCGTGTATCCCTCTTTGGCGGATTATCTCCATTAGTTTATGATCTCCCTGTTGGGAATCTATAATATGATGACTCAAGGTTGGCTTAACTGTGAACAGTAGTTTCTCCCACTAGCACTGCAATCTCGCCATGCTCCAAATCCGCTCTTATATCGATTTGATTAGTAATTAGAGATGAAGCATGCACTGTTTCAACTAAGAGCGTCTGCGACTACATTTGCCTTACTTGGGTGGTACAAAATCTCAATATCGTAGTCCTTCACAAACTCCAACCATCTACGTTGCCTCATGTTTAGTTCCTTATGAGTAAATAAGTACTTTAAAATCGTGTGATTAGTGAAGTGAAGGGAATGGATTTCCCGCAGCGGAATTGCGACGTGAATCGCCGCTGTTTCATTGTTGTTCTAATTTTCTTAAAATGGAAAGAAACTATTTCTAACAAGATTAAGCATGCAAAAACGAGAAGAAAACAGAAAGGTTTCATTACTAACCTCTTGAAGAACCGTTCTTCACGTTTCCTCCTCCCATCATGATCTCAACAATCCAACAATCTCTCGAACAAAACCATGAATGAATAAAGCTGGACACTTCCACTTGATCTTCTCGGTTGTTCTCTGGAGGATGAGGGAGAGTTGTGGGACTCCTTTTGGATTTTGGGTTGGAGAAAGTGTAGAGAATTGAGAGAGAGTTGAGAGAGAATTGAGAGTTCTTTTGGCTTGAATTCTAAAAAATGAGAACTTGTGTTGTGGAATGTCTCACATTCCACCTATTTATAATGGTGTGTGGTGGAGTTAAAATCTCCACCATTTACCATTTTACCAAAACTATATAATATGCAAATCATATTTGCATATCATATAATATAAGGTCATACCTTATTATACAAATCACATTTGCATAATTGTTGAATTTTAAATTGAATCATATTCAATTTAATTTTTCTTAATCCAATTTCTCCAAATTAGCCCTAATTAAATAATTAGGCTACACTATAGTTTATTATGAATCTCATTCACATTAAACTATATATTATGCCCATTATATCACATATAAATGACATAAATACCCAAATTTGAACACTTTAAATCCACTCCAAACTGTAAACCCGAATTTAGTCCAATTTGAGCCAACCGAGGGACCTAATGGACCTACAGATGACGAGCTCTAATGATACGAGATTAACTGATCAAACTTTTTGACCTGGTTAATCAACATTCATTAACTACGGTAACACTCCACTAAAACCCGTAGCTGCACTCTCCTCACTGTAGGACAAGTTGTGTCCATCGATACAACCAATGTCTGTGAGTCGACCCTTCACAGGGTGTTCGTAGTCACAATTGGGTAAAATTACCGTTTTACCCATGTATCTACCTCTTGTTCCTTAAGTCCCACTGCTCCTCTAATGAACAACTTTGTTGTATGATCCAACCATAAACAACATCCCTCTCGGGCCAGTGAGAGGGTGGGCGCCCGTTGTCCAAGCCCTCGACACAACACTTAAGGAAACAACCCTTCTAGTTTCCCTAGCACGGGAATGAGGTAATTCCTTCTTGCGTAGTTAAGTTTCCAACTCCCCACGTGGTCCTGTCCCTAAGAAGATAGGTATATTGGGCGAGCGACTCAGGCCACCCTCACCCATACTAGTCAAAGGATAGACTCCTGCAGACAAGAGTCCATAACACGCTCAGGATTAAGGACGAGTCACTAATGGTCATCTATGAAGTTATTAGTCCTATATTGTTAACTGTAACAGTCGGTGCCTTTTGTTTTTTTTTTTAAAAAAATTCAGAACGAAAGAAAAAAAAATTGGAGAGGGCTTCGCCCTCCCCTCCCCTCTTCGTGCGCCGTTTCGGCCGGTGGCCAACGTCCTTCCCTCCCCCTCTCTTTTCCCTCCCTCTCTCGCTTCTCCCCCTCACTCAGTCCCCCTTTCTCTCTCTCTCTTTCTCTCCCTCTCTCTCTCCCACTCGAAGCTCTCTCTCTCCCCCTTGTCGTCCCTCTCACCGAGCTCTCCCTCTCTCTCTCGTTTCTCAGGTTGTGCCACTGCGCCCCCTGCCGTTCAGCTCTGCAGCTCGAGGTGTACTGTCGTGGTGAGGTGCAAAGCCTCAGATCCGTGAAACCCATCGCTCGACTCAGCTTGTTCATGCCGTTTTTGGCAGGTTTTCGATGAACGGAGTCTGGTTCCGCATAGATCAGGTCGCGAGGATTCCAGATCTGCTGTCCACGCGCTGTCGCCGTCATCTTCACGCGCCGCCGCCCGCCGTCGGTCTTTACCTTTCATGCGGTCGCCTCGGTTCGTTCCTTATCTTGTTTCGGATCTCCATTGGGTGAGTTTTGCTCCTCGTAAGTTTTTAGGGTCGTGTCGTGTTCGATTTATTAACTCTTGTTGTGCTTGTTCTTCAGTAGGGTTTATTTGGAAGTCGAAGTACCTTGGAGCACGCCGCATAACCCAAGTCCTCGTTGTGTTTGGATTTCCCGTAAGTAGTTATTTGGACTACCACCCCTAAGTGTAGGGCTTAGGGGCGCATTGCATGCAATATTTGTTTGGAAATAATCATAGTGTTCTGGTAGTGGCATGTTAGGTTGTGATGTTCGCAATTGTGCATGAATCAAGTTCATTGTTGATGTCGATGTTTATCTGTGCTGAAAGTCGAACTCGATAGTTCATTCTGGTTGTTTGTTAGTTCCATGTGACTATAACTAGTAGGGCGATGTAAGCTAGTGCTGAGAACTATGAACATGTTAGTATGCTATGATTATCTGTCTCGAGCCTGTTGTTCTCGTGCTCAGTTTGAAGTAACTCGGGAAGTGTTGTTGAGCCTTAGGATTGTAGTTAGTACAACTAGCCCTAGTATAGGCCCTAGTCTCTGTGTAACCCTTAGCAGGCTGAGACTCGAGGTTGGCGAGATGATGATGATGTTATGGGATGTGATGGTCCGTCCTCCATCCAGTTGTGCGACTCGGGATGATCCTTAGAGTCAGAGGGGTTGGATAGAGTCCTTTGCCCTAGTATAGGCCCGGGAATGAGCCCGTGGTCGATTGTGCGCGGAAGTACCGCCTTGATGCTTATGGGATGTGGTGGTCCGTCCTCCATCCAGTTGTGCGACTTGGGGTGTGATCCTTAAAGTCAGGGGGGTTGGATAGAGTCCTTCGCCCTAGTGCAGGCCCGAGAATGAATCTCGTGGCCAGATGTTGCCAACCTAGTCCAGAAGCTAAGGGGATAGAACTGAGAAATCTGAGCGAGTAATAGGGTCAGGATGCTTGATGAGGTTGTGAGACGGGCTAGGTGTCATGCTTAGCTAGGTCTAAGGTTGTTCATTCATGGTCTTTATTATTGGACGAAGTGGGCTGCTTACTGAGTATTTTTATACTCATTTCTTCTTTATTTTTTCTTTTGTTGCAGGTAGGGCAAACCAGTAAGATGACCACCAACGACGAGACTCCTACGAGGCTATGGAAGACTTGTAGGACTTAGTTAGGAGTTTTCGTTTAGGAGTTGTGGCTTTCATTTCTTTTCTTCTGTTGCGTTCTGCTGTTTCCGTTCATGTTTTAAACTTTAGTCTGTTTGTTGTTCATTTCTCGAATCGAAGTATGTTCAGTTATGTTTTTTTTCGTGTTCAAAGCATGTTCTGTTGTTTGGTGGATTTCTGTTAACTCCGAGGGACTGGAGCCCAGCCTGTCGTTTCTTTGTAGTTTGGTAGAGGCTGAGTGCCCTCGTGAGTCATTTTGAAGTGTTCTTGTTTAGGTTCAGGTTTTTATAAATTTCCGGTTTGTCTAGGTTGTGCCGTTATGCTGCTAGATTTTCGGCGCGAGCGGTACAAATTGGAAGTAATGCCCCGAGTAGGAAGTGTGCAATTTACGGGTCGTTACAGTTGGTATCAGAGCGTAAGTTTTAGGTCTTGTATACTGCCTACATCGTAGGTGTTTAGTCCTTCATAGCCTCGCGCAAGGAGCTCATCGGGTCATCAACAAGTTTGCTTTTACTTAGTAAGTGGTAGAAGGTTTGATGTTGAGGTTGATGTGTTTTCCTCTGTGTTGTGCTTTTGAATTGTTGTTGATGTGTTGTTTTCTGTTGGTTTTAGATTATGACACGTGGTAGAGGTCGTGCAAGAGCAACTATTGGTGGTCGAGGTCGGGGTGGTCGTAGGGGTCGAGGTCGAAGAACCCGGGACCAGGAACCGACCATCGATGCACCAGAGGTTGAGCACTCCGAGCATCGAGAGGAGCTCAACCAGGATGTCCCAGTGGTCGAGAATCACCGGGCGAGAATGTAGGAGCCCAGGAGAGGGCGAATGTTCAAGTACCGAACGTTCAGGCGTCATCGCCAGTTGTTGAACTCGTGGCAGGCATTCAGCAACTGATTCAGGCGAGCATAGCGAGTCAGGCCAACCAGACAACTATGTTCACTCAGGCCATGGAGGCCTTGACAACTCAGAATCAGGAACCAGCGCCTGCGCAGGATTAAATGGTTGCACCGACTCAGACAGTTGGGACATCGACTGAAGAGACAAGGTATTTAAAAGATTTCAAGAAGTATGACCCACCTTTCTTCGATGGACCGGTAGACCATGAAGCTGTCGAAGCATGGTTTGCGGCAGTGGACGATATTCTGAGTCGAATGGGTTGCCCCGAGCACCAGAAAGTTTAGTGCGCAGTTTATGTGCTAAGGGGAAGTGCCCTTCTATGGTGGCGAGTTGCTGTGCGGTCCATCGATGTCGATGCGGGGCCGATAACTGAGTGCAGATTCCAAGAGGCATTCTACGAGAAGTACTATCCATTTGTGCTTAGGATCGACAAGAAAGCCCGAGTTAAATGCTGGCTAAAGCAAGGCCAAACCAGACGATCGAGGAGTACGAGAGCATGAGTTTCTTGCTCTGTCTCGGTTAAGCCCGATATGGTGGATACGGTAAAGAAGAAGGTGGAGTGCTTCCTCACAGGTTTGCGGGGAGGTGTACGTGGGTCGACAGTTGCCCACGATCCCAAGACTTATGCCGCAAGATTCGAGTGGCATCCCTTATTGAATCTGAGACACGAGGTGCATGGGTTCGTTGTCGACCAACGTTCGAGGCGGTCGAGTTATGGGACCAGCCAGAAGAGAAAGTTTGAGCAGGCCTTTGCTAGGCCAAACAGATCTGGAACTCAGGGACATCAGCCTCGACAGGCTCCAAACAGGGGTTCATGTTACAAATGTGGAGTTCAACATAGCGGGGCCTGTCATGCAGCTAGTAAGATTTGCAATAATTGTGAAAAGTTGGGCCACTTGTCATCTGTGTGCAAGTAGGGGCCGAGATCATCGGCGGTCCATTTATAATCTGTGGAAAGCACGGGTACTGCCAAAGCTTGCATGTGACAAAGAAGGATGAGTCCGAAACCGCGGAGGGTGGAGTTTATGCGAGTCACGAACGAGAGCGCAGAGGTTCCTGTCTTTGTGGTGGCCAGTACACTACCCGTTCTTGGCCACTTGGCTCTTGTTCTGTTTGATTCTAGTTCCTCGCATTCTTTTATTTATGCTATTTTTGTGAGACAAGCCCGGTTAGAGGTAGAGCCTTTAGATGTTGACCTGGCAGTAGCTACCCCGGTGGGTAGAGAGTTAGTAGCTCGGGAAAAAGTTAAGTGCAGTCGGAGGTGTGTAGTAGCAGTCGCGTGCTAGATGTGACGTTGGTTGTGCTGGAAATGAGCGACTTCGATGTAATCCTAGGCATGGATTGGTTGTCTGCAAACCATGCCAACATCGACTGTCATTGCCGAGAGGTGGTGTTTTGGCCTCCAGCAGAGTCTAGTTTCAAGTTCAGGGGAATTGAGACTGGAGAGATTCCGAAGATGATTTCAGCTCTCAAGGCAAAGAAGTTGCTAAGTGAAGGGGCTTGGGCCCTCTTGGCTAGTGTCGACACAAGAGAACAAGAGACCGAGTTGAGTTCGGTTCTGTTGTTCGGGAGTTTGCGAGATGTGTTCCACGAAGAGTTGCACAGTCTACCCAGTCCGTGAGGTAGACTTCAGTATTGAGCTTGAGCCCGGGACAACTCCGTTGTCTAAAGCTCTCTATCGAATGGCTTCAGCAGAGTTGAAGGAGCTTAAGACTCAGTTGCAGGAACTTCTGGATAAGGGGTTCATCCGTCCTAGTGTTTCACCTTGGGGTGCGCTCGTGTTGACTATCGAGAGCTGAACAAGGTGACAGTGAAGAACAAATACCCTTTACCTAGGATCGATGATTTGTTTGACCAACTGCAAGGAGCGGCAGTGTTTTCTAAAATCGACCTACGGTCAGGGTACCATTAGTTGAGAATCAAGGATGAGGACATTCCGAAGACTGCTTTTAGGTCCAGGTATGGACACTATGAGTTCACGATAATGTCTTTTGGTTTGACGAATGCTCCAACCGCTTTTATGGACTTAATGAACAGGGTGTTCAAGGAGTCCCTTGACACATTTGTGATCGTCTTCATGAGGATATTTTGGTGTATTCTAAGATGGAAGAGGAGCATGAGATCCATTTGACGAAGGTGTTGTCAGCTTTGAGGACCAACCAGTTGTATGCGAAATTCTCTAAGTGTGAGTTACGTTGCGGCAAGTAGCCTTCCTAGGACACGTGGTGTCCAAAGACGGTGTATAGCTGATGGATCGCGCCAGAGATAGGCGATCCGCAGATTGGCCTCGCCTAAAAGACGATCCACGAGTGGTGTGAAGTTTCTTGGAGTGCAGCGAGTTATTATAGACGTTTTGTTAAGGACTTCTAAAAAATAGCCGCATCTTTTACTCAGTTGACCCGAAAGGGCAATGCCTTATTGTGGAGTGATGCTTGCGAGGCGAGCTTTCAGGACCTCAAACACTGGCTGGTCTCAGCACCTGTGCTTGCAGTTCCGGATGGTTCAGGAGACTTTGTGGTTTACAGTGACGCTTCCAAGAAAGGTCTAAGGTGTGTGTTAATGTAGAATTGAAAAGTGATCGCCTATGCCTCGTGTCAGTTGAAAGATTATGAGCGGAATTACCCAACCCATGATTTGGAGTTGGCCGCCGTGGTCTTTGCTCTAAAGATATGGCGACACTACTTGTATGAGGAAAAGATTCAGATGTACACAAACCACAAAAGCCTCAAGTATCTTTTTACCCAAAAGGAGTTGAATATGAGACAACGCAGATGGCTGGAGTTAGTAAAAGACTACGAGGTGGAGATATTGTACCATCCAGGCAAAGCAAATGTTATTCACGATGCCCTTAGCGAGAAGGTGGCTCACACCTCGTGGCGGTCACGAGGCAAGTTCCTTTGCGTTGAGTGGAGCGTGCGAGATAACGATTGTGGTGAGTCAGTCACAAAGCCAATCAACCCAGAACCAGTTGTCGGTACGGCCGACCTTGAGGCAACGAGTTATTGAGGCGCAGAAGAGAGACTCTAGTCTTAAGGACTGTTGGCGCCAGACAAAAAGTGGTGAGGAAAGCGAGTTCTCTGTGACAGCAGACGGTGGGCTACTGTTTAGGGGACGTTTGTGTGTTCCTGCTGAGGGTGGTCTCAAGGAGGAGATTTTGTCTGATGCTCACAATTCTCCTTTTCAGTGCATCCAGGAAGCACTAAGATGTACCAGGACTTGAAATCATTCTACTGGTGGCGTGGAATGAAAAGAGAGGTAGCAGAGTTTGTCAGCAGGTGTTTAGTGTGCCAGCAAGTTAAAGCATCGAGGCAAAAGCCAACAGGGTTGTTGCAATCGTTGGAAGTACCCCAGTGGAAATGGGAGGAGATCTCCATGGACTTTATTTCGGGATTGCCCCAAACAGCGAAAGGATTCACAGTGATCTGGGTGATTGTGGATAAACTAACTAAATCCGCTCACTTCCTGCTGGGTAAGCCAACCTATACAGTTGAGAAGTGGGCACACCTGTTCATGGAAGAGATAGTGAGGCTACACGGAGTCCCAGTGAAGATCGTGTCTGACAGAGACCCACGGTTCACCTCGAACTTTTGGGTGAGTTTTCAAAGAGCCCTAGGGGCTCAAAGTAACTTTAGTACAACGTTTCACCCGCAGAACGATGGCCATACGGAATGGGTGAACCAGATTCTTGAGGATATGCTTCGGGCATGTACGTTAGACTTCACAGGTAGTTGGGACTCACACCTTCACCTAATGGAGTTCGCTTATAACAATAGCTATCAAACAACTATTGATATGGCCCTTTTCGAAGCCCTTTATGGGAGAAGGTGCAGGACCCAGTGTGTTGGGGAGAGGTTGGTGAACGGAAATTGTTGGGACCCGAGCTGGTCCAGTGGACAAATGAGGCCATACAGAAGATCAGGACAAGGATGTTAACGACACAGAGTAGGCAGAAGAGTTATGCTGATGTCAGGCGTCGAGAGTTGGAGTTTGCCGTTGGAGACCTTGTGTTCCTGAAAGTTGCACCTATAAGGTGTGTCACGAGTTTTGGTAAGAAAGGAAGTTGAGCCCTAGGTTCGTTGGACCTTTCAAATCTGGAGCGCATAGGGCGGTGGCTTACTGGATTGGCCCCTCTTGCCATCCCTTGCGGCCGTCCATAATGTGTCCCATGTGTCTATGTTGCGGGGTATGTGCGGATGCCTTGCGTTATCGACTTTGGCCGTTGGAGTTAGACGAGGACACGAGTTATGAGGAAAAGCCGTCTGCAAATCCTTGCTCGAGATAGTAAAGTCCCGAGAGCACAGGAAATCGATTTTGAAGGTCCTTTGGCAAAACCACCATCTCAAGGAAGCCACACAGGAACCCGGGAGGAGATCTGAGCAAGCTATCCAGAGTTCGAGCTAGCTAGCTTTTTTGAGGGCGAAAGTTCCTAAGGTGGGTAGGCTATAATGATCGGTGCCTTTTTTTTTTAAAAAAAAAAAAATCGTCGGGGCGCTTAGCCTCCCCTCCCCTCTTCTTCTTGCTTGTGACGCGCGCGGCCGACGACCGTCTCGGCCGGCGGCCCACGTCCTTCCCTCCCCCTCTCTTCTCTCTCTTTTCCCTCCCTCTCTCGCTTCTCCCCCTCGCTCAGTCCCCCTTTCTCTCTCTCTCTTTCTCTTCCTCTCTCTCTCCCGCTCTCTCTCTCTCTCTCCCTCGTCGTCCCTCTCATCGAGCTCTCCCTCTCTCTCTCGTCTCTCAGGTTGCGTTGCTGCTGCCCCCTGTCGTTCAACTTCGTAGCTCGAGGTGTACCATCGTGGTGAGGCGCGAAGCCTCAGATCCATGAAACCCATCGCTCGACTCAGCTGGTTCAGGCCGTTTTCGACAAACGGAGTCTGGTTCCGTGTAGATCGGGTCGCGAGGATTCCAAATCTGCTGTCCACGCACCGTCGCCGTCATCTTCACGCGCTGCCGCCCGCCGGTGACACGCGCCGCCGCCGGTCTTCCCTTTCGTGCGGTCGCCTCGGTTCCTTCCTTAGCTCGTTTCGGATCTCCGTTGGGTGAGTTTTGCTCCTCGTAAGTTTTTAGGGTCGTGTCGTGTTCGATTTATTAACTCTTGTTGTGCTTGTTCTTCGGTAGGGTTTATTTGTAAGTCGAAGTACCTTGGAGCACGCCACATAACCCAAGTCCTCGTTGTGTTTGGATTTCCTATAAGTAGTTATTTGGACTACCGCCCCAAAGTGTAGGGCTTAGAGGCGCATTGCATGCAATATTTGTTTGGAAATAATCATAGTGTTCTGGTAGTGGCATGTTAGGTTGTGATGTTCGCAATTGTGCATGAATCAAGTTCATTGTTGATGTCGATGTTTATCTCATGTTTGAAAACTCGAACTTCGATAGTTCATTACGGTTGTTTGTTAGTTCCATGTGACTATAACTAGTAGGGCGATGTAAGCTAGTGCTGAGAACTCTGAACGTGTTAGTATGCTATGATTATCTGTCTCGAGCCTGTTGTTCTCGTGCTTAGTTTGAAGTAACTCGGGAAGTGTTGTTGAGCCTTAGGATTGTAGTTAGCACAACTAGCCCTAGTGTAGGCCCTAGTCTCTGTGTAACCCTTAACAGGCTGAGACTCGAGGTTGGCAAGATGATGATGATGTTATGGGATGTGATGGTCCGTCCTCCATTCAATTGTGCGACTCGGGATGATCCTTAGAGTCAGAGGGGTTGGATAGAATCCTTCGCCCTAGTACAGGCCCGGGAATGAGCCCGTTGTCGATTATGCGCGGTAGTACCGCCTTGATGCTTATGGGATGTGGTGGTCCGTCCTCCATCCAGTTGTGCAACTTGAGGTGTGACCCTTAAAGTCAGGGGGGTTGGATAGAGTCCCTCGCCCTAGTGCAGGCCCGAGAATGAATCTCATGGCCAGATGTTGCCAACCTAGTCCATAAGCTAAGGGTAGGACAGAACCGAGAAATCTGAGCGAGTAATAGGGCCATGATGCTTGATGAGGTTGTGAGACGGGCTAGGTGTCGTGCTTAGCTAGGTCTAAGGTCGTTTCATTCATGGTCTTTATTATTGGGCGAAGTAGGTCAACTTCGCTGTATTTTTATACTCATTTCTTCTTTATTTTTCTTTTGTTGCGCGGTAGGGCAAACCAGTGAGATGACCACCGACGACGAGACTCCTACGAGGCTATGGAAGACTTGTAGGACTTAGTTAGGAGTTTTCGTTTAGGAGTTGTGGCTTTCATTTCTTTTCTTCTGTTGCGTTCTGCTGTTTCCGTTCATGTTTTAAACTTTAGTATGTTTGTTGTTCATTTCTCGAATCGAAGTATGTTTAGTTATGTTTTCTTTCGTGTTCAAAGCATGTTCTGTTGTTTGGTGGATTTATGTTAACTCCGAGGGACTGGAGCCCAGCCTGTCGTTTCTTTGCAGTTTGGTAGAGATTGGGTGCCCTCGTGAATCCTTTTGAAGTGTTCTTATTTAGGTTAAGGTTTTTATAAATTTCTGGTTTGTCCAGGTTGCGCCGTTATGCTGCCAGATTTTCGGCGCGAGTGGTACAACTTGGAAGTAATGCCCCGAGTAGGAAGTGTGCAATTTACGGGGCGTTACATTAACGGTGTTACATTAGTAGGTCTAATAATTCACAGTCTGGTCTCGTACAATCTCATTGCACAGGATGCCCCCACTCGCATGTCAACAACATGAACGAGCTGGATCATCTCGTTTTGGTAATTAACTCGAACGCGATCCTCCCCTTGTGTCCATTACACACCGTTCAAGTTCTAGTTCTCTTAAATAATATGACCTTGGATTTTAGTTTATTGGATTAAGTTTATAAAATGCGAGATACAAAGTTTGATAAATAAACAACCTTTATTTATTAAAACAGTTGTATTGCAAACTACACGAGATTAGGGCATACACCCCAACATGAAGATTTGGATTCTTTGCATACAAATAATGCCTCCAAATCTTCAACGCAACTACCACCTCTACCAACTCCAAATCACGGGCCGGATAATTCTTCTCATGGTTTTTAACTGGCAAGACGTGTAGGCAATATTCTTTCCTTTATACATCAAAACGCCACCTAAACCCTTCCTTGAAGCATCGTTATTGACTACGAAACCTCATGTCCCCTCAGGCACTATAAGAACTTATTGAAATTAATTGATGTTTGAGGTTTCTAGAAGCTTGCCTCACAAGCCCTATCCCACCCAAATGAGTTACCCTTTCGAGTAACTGCATTAGGGGTGTGACTATCTTAGAGAATACTTGAAAAAAACATATGTAATAGCTTACCAGTCCCAAAAAACTTCGTACTTCGGGATAGTGGTCGGACGAGGCCACTGTGTCACTGCCCCCACCTTTGTAGGGTCGAGGGAGACTCCAACCCTTGACACCATGAAGATTAATTGAATACGGAAAGCTTAGGACCGATCAAAACCTCACCAACAAAGCTTGTTTTACCGTGCTAGGCAACGTTCCAAATTGCTCAACCTTGTGCATATGGTGTCGTAACGGAAGGGGCATTCGAATATAAAGTCGATGGGTCGTGGGTGTTAAAGATCGAGTTCCTAAACAACGAAACAATTGTTGTTTCCTTCATGGAAATCATAGGCGATAGTGCGAGAACGAAGCAGTGATGACAATCGAAAGGGATGAGGCGACAAGTAGACAGGAACGACATTAGTTACTAATAGTTTTAGTATTTTGAAGTGTCCATATCATAGATCTCGGAATAACGATTCCAACACCTCTTGAATCACTCAAATCGGAGCTAAAACGAAGAAGTTATGGCCAAAACAAATTTGAACAGAAAATTCCTGACGCGATGACATGCAACCAAGTCAACATCATGGACCATGTGGAGAAGGACGTGTGGAGTTGTGGAAGAGTGACATTTGGTGGGCTTTTGTTTGTTTTAAAATAAAATGAAAAGAAAATAAAAATTATATTTTATTTATATTTATATATATTACCGTTTGAAGTTAAAAAAAAATCAGAAGCATTAATTGATCTGACCGTTTGAAGTTTTAATCTGACCGTTTGAAGTTTTAAAAAAAATCAAAAATAAAAAATGGTGCTATGTTACTCACATATGTAAATATATATTTTATTATTATTATTATTATTCTTTTATTAATTATTTACTTTTTACTTTTGAATCTCCACCATTCATTTCTCTTTCACCACAATCCAATGGTCCAAATTAAATTTTGATTTTTACCTATTTCTCTCTCTTTTTATGCCATCTTCTTCTCTAAAATTCTACAACAAGTTTTTGCATTTTACAATCCTCCAAAAATCTCAAAAAGCCTCCATTGTTGCTCTTTCCATCCTCTCAATTTTTTTTTTTCTTTTCATCTTATTCTTGAGAGAGTTAGAATTGTGTAGTGAGGATTGATTTGTGAGAGAAAAATTTGTAAATCCACTCTATCAAGAGATTTTATTTGTGTGTTCTTCAATTTACCAAAATTTGTAACGGTTCGATCCTAACCTGTGGAAAGGATCGGGTTTGCTCTTGAACCCGTAAAAGGAGTGGTGTACCAGTTGGGCTCTAATCCGTGAAAAGAGTCGGTGTCATTTTTATTCAAATTTTCAAGAGGCGCTTAGGGAGTAGAGTAGGTCGGGTTGTGCCGAACCATTATAAAATTTTTGGTGTCAATTTCTCTATCCCTATCTATTTTACTTTTGCAATTAATTATAGTATTTTATGCATGTTTTGATTTGTTTTTAATTGCTAAGTATTGGTTATAATTAATTTTTGGGGCACTTGAATAGAAAAAAAAAATATATAAATATTGCACCCATGTCACTCCTTAATTCAATTTGCAAAAATAGCAACAAAAAAAGGCCAAACCCAAACGGATGGCTTGCAAAGTAAAAAATACCCTTATATTTTTCACGCCCGTTTTTAATTTGAAGTATATTAATAGCCTATCAATAGTCTATCAAAAACATACTGATGATGTACTTATGATATACTATTGATATACTAATGATATACCTAAAATAAAATATACTATTATGGGTGTTCAAAAAACTCGATAACCCGAACAACCCGACCAACCCAACCCAACTCGACGGGTTGGGTTGGGTTATAAATTTATTTGGGTTGGGTTGGGTTCAAATAAATTAAAATGTATGGGTTGGGTTGGTTCGTGGGTTCACCTAAAATTAATTTGGGTTGACCCGACCAACCCGAACTTATTATTAATTTTAAAAATTATTTTTTTACCTACCATACAACTATATATACATGTATGTAATTTATTTTTATTTAATTTCGTAATTATTTATTATTTAATAAATCTTAAAATATATTTTTTAAGTCGTTAGGGTGTAATTTTTCATAATATAAATTAAAACTAAGTGGCTAATTTTAATTCAATCTTTGAAAAACAAAAAAAAATTGTTTTAAATAAGGAAGATTTATTTAGAAGTTTCTTGAGATAATTGTAAATTTGTAATAGAATATTTAAGTTTTATGATTTTTATTTAGTATAAAGACATTTGGAGTTTTTTAATTCTTGAATTTTTTATATTTATATTAATTTTGGTTTTTCTTTAAATTTTAAATTAAAAAAAAAAGAAAAAAAAACTAACCCGATGACCCAACCCAACCTAACCCGAAAATGTTGGTGGTTACCCTCATGAATAGGGTTATTTGGGTTGGAATAATGACCAACCCGAAAATTCGGGTTTGTCCAAAAAACTAGCATAACCCGGCCCAACCCGGCTTATGTACACCCCTATATACTATTGATATACTATTGATATACTTGATATACTACTATATCTAAAAAACTATTACTAGATTTACAAATACCTTCTCCGTGTTGTTCAATATCGAAAAAATCAGTAATCTATCAACAATAAATCTAATATAGCAATGGAATATCTAACCAAAAAATCACTGCATAAGTGATATACTACTGATTCTGTTTATTTCACTAATATTAAGTATATATCAATGTGATATACTACTGATATACTTTATTTAGTATATCAACATTATATTACAAATAGGGATTTATGCTTGATAGTGATTTATGCTGATATACTTTATTCAGTAATATTAGGTATATCAATGGAATCTCAAAATCTATTGCTAGATTTACAAATGCCCTCCTTGTGTTTTTCAATATCGAGAAAATAAGTAGGTTATCTATAATAGATCTGATATATCAATGATATATCCAACCAAAAAGTAACTACATGAATGATATGATATCTGTTGATTTCACTAATATTAAGTATATATCAGTGTGGTATACTAACGATATACTTTATTTAATATATCAACAGTATACCACAAATGGTGATTTATGCTTGACAGTGATTTATGTTGATATATTTTATTTAGTAATATTAAGTATATCAACAGGATCTCAAAAACTATTGCTAGATTTGGAAATGCCCTCCTCTGTTTTTCAATATCGAAAAAATCAGTAGTTTATTAACAATAGATCAGATATACTAATGATATATCTAACCAAAAAATAACTAATAGTCGTTGATTTCACTAATATTAAGTATATATCGGTGTGATATACTACCAAAATACTTTATTCAGTATATCAACGATATATCACAAATAGTGGTTCATGCTTGATAGTGATTTATGATGATATACTTTATTCAGTAATATTAAGTATATCGACGGGATCTCAAAAGCTATTTGTAATGTCCGACATTTTAGGTAGAGTAAATTTCAGGTTATGCTTTTAAATTTAAGGTAGAATTCATAATTTAAAACCAAATTGGATTATTATATCTTATTGTGTGAGATGTGTTATGGTATAGAGTATATCACTAATATACTACTAATATATGTATATGAAGTTAATTAAGAGTATATTAGTAACTCAAATATGATATATGTTCATTTCACTGATATACTAAAGATATACTAAATGTTAGGTATATTAGTGAAATAAACTTATCTAAAATGAAGTATATTAGTGAAATAAACATATCTAAAATGAAGTACATTAGTGATATACTAATATGCAAAATATCTCTAATTTGCTATAGATATATAGGAAGTATATCATTCTAAATGATATACCTAAAAGAAGGGTATTCGTAGTATATCAGTAATATATATACTATTAACATACTTCATTTTAGGTATATATTGGTATATAAAAATAAAGTATATCAGATATATTTCTGATATACCAATATAAAGTATATCAGATATACTTCTGATATACCAAATGTAAAGTATATCAGATATACTACTGATATACCTGTTGCTACACTAATGAGGTAAATCTGGAATAATAAAAAAATAGAAATCAGACTTAAAAAAATTTTGCTAGATTTGCAAATCTAAAAAATCATAGCTAAGTTTGCAAATATGATAATATTTTGAGCTATCCATTACAATTCCCCTTCATTTTTCATACTTTACTTCTATTTGCTTGTTTATAAAAAGTTTATTAATTAGTATTTTTGGGCATATTTAGAAAAAAGTTTAATTGAATCCTTTCACCCCCTCTAGGGTTTCCATACCGATCAAACAATAGCTAGGGAAAATCAATTTCGGAATAAAATCCTAACACATTACCATCCAGGTTTGAGATCTCATGAGAATTTTTCATATGCCAATAACAAAAATGTGTTGAATCTTCCTTCAGGTTATGCTTCTACATCCTATCAAGTTGAGAGGAAGCCATCCCTAGAGGAAGTGGTAAGCTCCTTTATTACTGAATCCAAAAATAGGGCAAACCAGTTGGAGAATGCAATCACCAGCCTGAGTGGTGTAGTGAGCAGTCAGGGAGCTACCATAAAGAACATTGAGACCCAGATCAGTCAGATGGGCACAGTGATCCACAACCTTCAGAAAGGTAAGTTCTCTAGTGATACAGAGGTAAATCCAAGGGAAACCTGTAAGGCCGTTACACTGAGAAGTGGAAAGGAGCGTATTAGGGAAGAGACTGAACAGGGAAATCGGTTTGGTTTATCTTTTAAATTGGGTGTTGTATTAAGGTGTGGGTACACCTTGGGATTTTGAGTGAGTGGTTTAATCCTGAACCCGAAAAAGGATTTGTAGTGGTTTGATCTTGAACCCGTTTAAAAAGATCGATATAGGTTAGATTTTGAACCTGCAAAAGAATCGGTTGGGGGTTTACTCTTGAACCTTTAAAAAGAGTGGGAAATCGGTTTGGTTCTCACCCATAAGAGAACTGTCACAGTAAAATACCCAAGAAGGCGTCTTGGGGAGTGAAGTAGGGATTTCTGAACCACTATAAAAATCTTCGATTTCATTTCTTCCTCTCTGCTTTTACTTTGCTTTGTTTAATTATTTATTTGAGTAAATTGCATGCTTAGAAAATTTGTTCTTTATTTCTAGAATTTTTAGGGTGCTTATTTTGATCTATTTAAGATATTAATCTAGTTTAATTCCTAAAAAAAAAGTTTATAATTTTTTAAGCAACCCTATTCACCCCCACTAGTGTTGTCATACGATCCTACAATTGGTATCAGAGCGAGTAGCTCAATTTTTTGTTAAAAAAAAAGGTTTTTGAAATCTTATTTTCAATATTTGAAAAACTATTTTAGTTTTTTAAAATCTGATTTTTTTTTTCATTTTTGGAAGAAAAGCTTGAAAATTTGAGTTTTAAAATACATTTTCCCTATTAAATTTTTTTTCTTGAAAATTGCTTATTAAAAACTTTTTTTCTTAACTTTTTAATTCTAATTATTTTGTGTAGAAGAAACTTTTCAAAAATTACTTTTTCCTTAAAATTTAAATTTTGAAAAAGTATTTTGGTTGGAAAGAATTTTTTTTCAAAAATTATTTTCCTTAAATTATTTTTCAAAACTACCTTTCTTGAAAACTTAATTGTTTGAGCTTATGGCAAATATTAGAGTTAATTATGATTTGATTGAATTTCCATCTTATAGTTCTAATGATTTTCTTGATGTGAAGGAAATTTCTAAAATTAGAAATCAAGAAAATTGTCACAAATCAAAGAAAGGAGATTTGCAGGAATCACATTGGTGTTTGATGGCTCAGACTGACAACGAAAGTGACGACCAAGAGGTAAGTAATGAAACTCCCTCTTATGATGAGCTTATGGATGCCTATAATGAAATTAAGCATGAATTTGAAAAAGTAGGGACTAAATATTTTTCTCTTAAAAAGAAGAACTCTAAATTAGCTTATGAAAATAATGAGTTATTACATGAGCTTAGTAGTGTGAAGGAAGAACATGAGAAAATTAATTCCTCAATTCTTAGAAATGAAAAATGACTTGAATGCTTTAATGATTGAAAATAAGTCATTAGTTGAGGAAAATGCATGCTTGAAATTAAATGTCAATAATGTTGTAAAACATGATGATGTTGAGAGAATTCATGTGATGAAGAAAAATGTGCTATGTTAGATAAGATTAAATTTCTTGAGCCTGATATCTTTGAATTACATGAACTTGTTAAAACTCTAAGATAAAAAGAGTCAAATCTTATGAATGAGCTTAGTTGTGCCAAAGAGTCTATTAAGAAATTGACAATAGGTGCACAAAAATTAGATAAAATTATTGAAATGGGCAAACCTTTAAATGACAAAAGAGATATTGGTTATATTGATGAGAGTGTTACTCCATCTAGTTTTAAAACTACTTTTGTCAAATCATCTTCTATGTCTAATAATATTTTACCTAATGTTTTACCAAAATGTGATGTGCATAAGCATGATGTACCAAAATTTATGTATAACTATGGTGTATCAAAATTTGTAAAAAAACATTCTCATACTAAGTTGAATTTTGTGCATAATGCTAAATTTGTAAATAATGTTAAATTTGTACCTACATGTCATTATTGTAGAATTAAAGGTCATATTAGACCAAATTGCAACAAATTGAAAAATGTTATTAATGGTTATGAAAAGAAAAATGTTCCTTATAAAGAAAATTTCCAAAATAGTTATGAAAGGAATACTTATGGAAAAAGGAACATGCATAGATATTATGTGAATGAACATTTTATGCAAAATGTCTATTGTTTCTCTTGTGGCAAATTCGGTCATAAATCAAATTCATGTTATAATTTGCTTAAAAATCGAATGATATAAATGTTATGAATATTGGAGCTAAAAAAATATGGGTTCCAAAGATTGAGACTAACCTTCATGGATCCAAACAAGTATGGGTACCAAAGATTGCTTGCTAATTTTATTTTGTAGGTGTGCTCCAAAAGTCAAAATTTGAAGATTAACTCAATTTCAAAAGGAAACAATTCAAAATTCAAATGGAATTCCATAAATTTCTTGGTGCTTCAAAAGGAAATATCCATATTTGGTAACTTTATCTTTTAAATGATTATTGAATTAATTTGAGATATTTTATAATATTATCTTTGAATTAATTTGAATTTACTCTTGAATTGTTTTATTAGAAAGTTGTATATTTGGAATTTGAAATTGATTTTTTTAAGTGTTTGAATGGAAGGTTATTATTTGTTTTATTGTGATATTTTTGTGGAATTGAAATTGGATATGATTTTCTTATTAATTTTTTTGGATAGTTGAATGTTTTTTTTCATAATGAGCTTCAATTTCACATTCTTGATTTATTGGTAAAATAGATTTTTATTATTGTTGATTGATTGACATGGTAATTATTTTTTTAAAGATATTTACTATTATTGAATTTTTGTTTATTTACCATATTGGTATTAAATCTATTTGATTGATTATTATATATTAAATGTCTATGAGATATTTATGAAATATATTGTTTGACATTTGTCTTTATTGTTTCTCTAGTTATAGACTACAAGATTATGTGCTCTTGAGAAAATTAAATTTGATTTATCCTTGTTCCCTATTGCTTTGTTATTTGTTTTATAGAATTACATATTACTGTTTTGAATTTAAAATTTGTCTCAAATGATTGATTTATTTTGAGTGTTTGAAATATTTGATTTCTTTATAGTTTGCATGTTGATTTTCATAATTCAATTGTTGATGTTTACATCTTTTTTGGAAACTTGTGTGATTTATACATATTGCATGATTATTGAAATTGATTTGAATTTGTTTATTGTTATTAAATTGTAAAAAAAAAAGTTTTTTTTAACTATCTTAACTTATACTTTTTTGTTTGAGTTTCACTCTTACAATTAGGATTAAGTTTTTGAGTTTGAAAATATTTTGAATTATTTAAATGCTTTATGAGCTTGAAAGTTTACTACTCATTTAAAGCATTATGTTTTGATGATTTCTTTAATAGTATTATGAGATATGAAAAAGAGTTGTTAAATTCCTTTTAGTAGGGGGAGTGCTTGAAATTGTTTATTTTTCATGAATACCCATTGGTCGTGAATTCCAATTTATTTTGCCCATAAATGAAATTTGTTTTGATTGTATTAGTTATTGACATATTTCATTTATTGAACAAAATTACTTTAATTATGATTGTTAATTAATATCTCATTTTATCTCTCATATTGATATCTTGTTAATTTTTTTATTTAATATATTTATTTATATGAAATATGTTTTGAATGATAATTATTTTATGTATATTGGTTGTTGTTTTAAGAAGGTTGTGCGCTCATCTTATGCTTGAGAAGATTTTTTTAATTCTATTTCATAAGGGAGAGTATGTTTATAGAAATAATTTATTCTATTAAATTTCCTTTAGCATTTTGCTCAAATTTGGTATAATAATTCATTTTGAAATGTTACCATACTTATATTTGTTTGATAATATTCTCCTTATATATTGTCTAATATACGTTGATGTTATTTTGCTATTATTTGATATCAATATTTGAATTGATGTTTATTTTCTAACATTTAATATTTTGGTATCTCATGTTGTTGCCAAATTTCGGACAGGATAATGCACCTGACCTCCACGTGACAACGACGGTAAATTTGTAATTCTTAGGGGAAGAACGCAGCCTGCAAGACAAGGAAAACACGGACACCGTGTGGTGTAGGCCACACGAGCTCCGGATGCCTAAGTCGGTGAGGATCTTAGAGAGAATTATCGTGAAGTCTTTGTAATATGATGACCGTAATTTTACCCCCTCTCTCTCCTCTCCGGGGAGAGATTAAATAGTTTCCCCTCGCGTTCTTGGTGGCCTCTTGGGTAAAGGAGAGATCGTGGGGAAGTTGAATATGGGCTTTGGGCCTTTTCCCGATCATTGCGAGGCACGGAGATTAAACTTGTAGCTGGTCGGCCTCGGCCTTGGCCGAGGCTGACCATTGGTTTGGGCCAAAATCCAAACCCAAGACCAAGCATTGTGTCATAGGGCTTGGATAAAGCTCAAACAGAAGAGCTTTACCACTGTCGGCCTCGGCCCATGCTGAGGCCGACCACGCGGCTGGGGCCAAAGCCCAGCGCGTCTTCTCGCTTCCGTCTCTTCTCGGTTCTGGGTCCTTTGTGGGGTTTCTTGGCCTATTGAGAAAAGGAAAGGTCGGGAGAAGGCTGGAAACAAGCCTATGGGTCGTGTGGAATTGAAGCAAGGCCCAGGATATGACCTTGGATCTGGTTGGCCTCGGCCTCGTCCGAGGCTGACCACGGGCTTGGGCTTAAGCCTAAGCCTTGACTTCTTTCTTGGAGTGTTGGGCGAGGGTAGAGCCTAAATGGGAAGGTCTACTGCAGTGCGGCCTCGGCCTATGCTGAGGCCGACCACGCGCTTGGGTCGAAGCCCAAGCACGCCCGCTCGTCTTGTTTTGCCTTGGTTCGGTTCCTCTCCGATTTCAGCCTGTTTTGACCTCGTATTGGGCTTCTTATTCTGTCTGACTCTATGCCTTGGTCATTTGACTGCCCATTCTTGTTAGTCCAATTTTAACCCATAACATTAGCCCCCACTCCCTAGTTAGGATTTGAGATTTGGGTGGCGAATTAATAACATGAAGCTCGACTTGGGAGTAGCCTCACCAACTTCATATTCAATCTCATAGAATGTCAATTTCCACTGTTATTCAATTTGGAATTTTAGGTTCTCGCCACGCTTATTCTGCGTTTGATTTGCCTAGTTCGTTAGTCAAATTTCCTCGAGTCATTTCAAACATTTCGAGGTTGCCTCGAATTCTCTCTAGTTATTCTTTGTCCATCCTTATGAGGATATTCACTCTCCTAGAGTGCCAATTTCTCTGGTATTCAATTCGAATTTTAGGTTCTCGTCACGCTTTATTCTCGTTTGATTTGCCTAGTTCCTTAGTCAAATTTCCTCGAGTCATTTTAAACATTTCGAGGTTGCCTCGAATTCTCTCTAGTTATTCTTTGTCCATCCTTATAAGGATATTCGGTCTCCTAAAGTGCCAATTTCTCCGGTATTTAATACAAATGTCGGGATCTCGCCACGCTTAATTTGCGTTTCGATTCTCCTAGTAAGGTTTATTCAGAGTCATTTTAGACATTTCGAGGTTTGCCTCGAATTTTTCCCGATTCTGCTGTCCCATCCTTATGAGGATATTCGATCTACTAGGGGTCAATTTCTCCGTTATCCAATGGGATTCTAGGTCGATCGTCATGCTTATTATGCATTTCGGATGTTCTCTTTTCCCTTATATCATCCCAAGATTGCTTCTCTTGGGGGTTTATGCTCTCATCCGGATTCACGACTTGTGTCGTACTCCGGTGATTTTGCATACTTGAGGTTGTTCTTAAGTTTAAGCGGGATTGTCGCTAACCTCTACGAGGATTATTTTGGGCTTCTTGTCCCCTCGTAGGAGGAAAATTTTGTCATCCAACAATTGTGTTGCTTCACATCGTGCTTGCCTCAGACCATGAGAGAAGAAAAATAGAAATCGAAGATTTGAAGTTGGAGGTTGGGGTCTACTCGGCCTCGGCCAGGTTGGCCTCGACTTCGGTCGGGTTGGCCTCGGCTTCAGTCGGGTCGGCTCGGGTTCAATCAAGTTCTCTTCGGCTTCGGTCAGGTCGGCTCGAGCTCGACCAGGTTAACCTCGACCTCGGTCAGGTCGGCTCGGCCTCGGCTTATTCTGGTCGTCCTCAGCTTCGACTCCGACCAAGTTGCCTTCGACCTCGGTTAGGTTGGCTCGGCCTCGGCTTATTCTAGTCGTCCTCGACTTCGGTTAGGTCAGCTCGAGCTCGGCCAGGTTGATCTCGACCTCGGTCAGGTCGGCTCGGCCTCGGCTTACTCTGGTCGTCATCGGCTCCGGCCAGGTTGACCACGGCTTCGGTCAGGTCGGCTCGAGCTCGGCCAGGTTGACCTAGACCTCGGTCAGGTCGGCTCGGCCTCGGCTTATTCTGGTCGTCCTCGGCCGGCGGCCTGTCGGCTCGAGCTTCCTTCGGCCTCGGTCAGGTCGGCTCGACCTCGGCTTATTCTGGTCGTCCTCGACTTCGGCCAGGTCAGCTCGAGCTCGACCAGGCTGACCCCGACCTCGGTCAGGTCGGCTCGATTTTGCGAAGCCTCTGCTTGTTCAATATGGAAGCATATCCCTTTAGTAGCCCCCTTACTTAAGTAAGAGTTTCAGTTTTGAAAATTGTGCTTGAGTGATACAATTATAGCTTGAGTGATACAATTACTTAAGTAAGATGATTCATTCATAATAGAACATCATGTATGATTGAAATTCTAAATGCTGGCAAGAACCGTCCTAACCGAACGAGGGAATAAAACAAAGAGAAAAAATCTATTGGTAATAGATTCTAAGGTGTTCTCAGATTCCAAGGGTGGGAAATAACTTTTCCTTGTGATCAATTAGAGTGTATGTGCCAGGCCTGACGATTTTAGCGATTTGGTATGGTCCTTCCCACGTTGGGCCTAGCGCACCAGATGATGGATCCTTGGTGTTTTGCATGACTTTTCTTAGCACGAGATCTCCTTCTTTAAAACTTCGTTTCTTGACTGTTCTATTGTAGTACCTTGTAATTCTGTTCTTGTACTCTGCTGCTCGAAGGTGAGCTTTTTCTCTGTGCTCTTCTAGTAGGTCTAAGCTTAGTCTCATTGACTCCTCATTCTGTTGAGGGTCAAATTCTTCTACTCTTGGCGAGGGTAAACCAATCTCAACAGGGATGACTGCCTCAAGACCATAAGTGAGTGAGAAAGGGGTCTTCGCCTGTGGTAGATCTTGCAGTGGTCCTGTATGCCCATAACACATTATGCAACTCTTACGCCCACGCTCCTTTAGATTTTCCACTTTGTCTTAAGATTTAGTTTGATAATCTTGTTTCTCGCTTCCACTTGTCCATTGGCTTGAGGGTGTCTTTGGAGATGAACATCGATGATCAATATTGAGATCTTCACAAAATTTTACAAATTTTGCATTGTCGAATTGTTTTCCATTATGCAAATAATGACATTAGGAATTCCAAAACGGCATACTATATTTCTCTCCAAACAAAGTTAGTTATCTTCTTTTACTCGTGATTGTTGCCAATGCTTCGCTTTCAACCCATTTTGTGAAGTAGTCTACCGCCACAATCGCGAATTTAGTTTGTCCTTTACCTAGGGAAGGGGTCCAATAAGGTCTATTCCCCATTGTGCAAAAGGCCAAGGCTCTCACTACACTCGTCAATGGTTCTGGCGGTTGCCTTGGAATTGGGGCGAATCGTTGACATTGGTCACAGGATCTTGCAAAATTTCTTGCATCCTGAAGCATTGTCGGCCAATAATATCCTTGCCTTGTGATCTTGTGACATAAGGATCTTCCGCCTGAGTGGTTGCCACATATTCCTTCATGGATCTCTCTCATCACATATTCCGCTTCATTTGGTGTAAGACATCTCAAGAGTGGCATTGAATAGCCCCTCTTGTAGAGTTTACCTTCTCTGAGTAGGTAATGAGCTGATCGCCTCTGTACTCGTTTGGCTTTTGCTTTTTCTAAGGGCAATTTTCCCTCTTTCAAGTATTCCAATATTGGATCCATCCAGGAAGAGGTCTTCTCGGCCTCGGCTAAAATCTCCTCGGCCTCGGCTGAAATCTCCTCGGCCTCGGCTGGAATCTCCTCGGCCTCGGCCAAATTCTCCTCGGCCTCGGCCAAAATCCCCCTCGACTTCGCTCGAGTCTTTCTCGGTTTTGGCCGAGTTGTCTTCGATCTTTGCCTCATCTGGCTTGCTTCCTGATTCCATTATCTCCTCTTTGCGTATGGATGGTTCGTATAAGATTCCAACTGGAACTATTCGACTCGATTCGATTTCATAAGTCTGCGCTGCTAATCGGGCTAAGGAATCAGCATTGGCATTTTGTGATCTTGGGATTTGCTTGAACTCGTGTTTGGAGAACGAGGCAAGTAGTTCCTTGACCTTTGACAAATATTTTGCCATCCTTCTTTCTTTAGCTTGATATTTATTGGTTACTTGTTTTACTACTAGCTGAGAATCACTCAGAACTAATAGATTAGAGATTCCTATCTCCTTAGCGATTCTCAATCCTGCTAGGAGCGCCTCATATTCCGCCTCATTATTTGATGTCTTAAACTTGAATCTGAGAGCATATTCATACCTTTCTCCTTCAGAGGATTCAAGTAGGATTCCTGCTCCACATCCTTTGACGTTGGAGGACCCATCAACGAAGCAGTTTCGGGGACCAGTTAGGGGTTTCTGAATGAGATGTCTCCATCTCCATTGCATATTGGAGATGATCGATCCTTTTCCTCTTATGGTCGGCCTCGGCTTTCACGTGGTCGGCCTCAGCCTCGACTTTCGTGTGGTCGGCCTCGGCCTTGGCCTCGACTTTCACGTGGTCGGCCTCGGCCTCGGCTTCCGTGGGGTCGGCCTCGGCCTCGGCCTCTATGTGCTCGGCCTCGGCCTCGCCCTTTATGGGGTTGACCTCGACCTTGGCCTCCATACGATCGGTCTTGGCCTTAGCCCCCACGTGGTCGGTCTCGTCCTTCGTTCCCATGTGGTCGGCCTCGGCCTTCGCATGGTCGATTCACCAGTGATGGGGTGAGCTCGCTCTGAAAATCGCCAAGATTTGTCCTTTGATTGATGTCCTCGGTTTGTAGTGAATATCGTATTCACTGAGTTCTACTGCCCACTTCATTAGACGTCCCGAAGCTTCTGGCTTCTGCAACACTTGTTTGAGAGGGAAATTCGTGAGAACAGTTATCTTATGCGCCTGGAAGTAAGGGCGCAATCTTCTGGCTGAGGTAACTAGAGCTAGTGCAAGTTTTTCTACTTGAGGATATCTAGTTTCAGCCCCTACCATTGCTCTGCTGGTATAGTAGATTGGTCTTTGATGACCTTTCTCTTCTTTGATTAATGCACGAACTTATAGCGAAGTTAGAAAGCGGCTACATAAAGTAGCAACTCATCTCCTTTAACCGGGTTTGGCTAGGAGGAGAGCCAACTTAGATAAACTTTTAGTTCTTGAAAAGCTTGTTCACACTCTTTAGACCATTCAAATGGGAGACCCTTCTTCGAAATTTAAAGAAGGGTTGGCACTTGTCAAGATAGCTCTCTTGTGCGAACCTGCTCAATCTTTGCAATTCTTCCATTGAGACTTTGAAGTTGCTTGAGATTGGTTGGGAAGACATCTCTAAGATAGCTTTTATCTTGTCTGGATTTGCCTCGATTCCTCTTTGATGTACCATGAATCCCAGGAATTTTCCTGATGTTACTCCGAAAGCACACTTACTTGGGTTCAACTTCATCTTATATTTTCGAAGTATCTGGAAAGCTTCATGGAGGTCAGTTTCATGTTGATATGCTTTAATGCTTTTTACTAGCATATCATCTACATACACCTCCATATTCTTCCCTAGCAAGGGAGCAAACATTCGATTTACCATTCTTTGGTAGGTGGCTCCCGCATTCTTGAGACCAAATGGCATGACTTTGTAGCAGTAAAGCCCCCTGTCAGTGATAAAAGAGGTCTTCTCTTGATCGGGTCCATACATCTTGATTTGATTATATCCAGAGTAAGCATCCATGAAACTCAATAATTCATGGCCCGCTGTTGCATCTACTAACTGATCTATCATAGGCAAAGGGTAACTGTCCTTAGGACAAGCCTTATTTAGATTAGTGAAGTCGATACACATTCGCCATTTGCCATTAGGTTTCTTTACTAAAACCACATTAGATAGCCATTGGGGATAATGGACTTCCCTAATGAAATTGGCTCTTAGTAAATCATCTACCTGGTTGGCTATGATCTCGTTTCGCTCCTGATTGAATGCACGTCGCTTCTGTTTCACTGGCTTGAAATCTCTGTCTACATTCAACCGGTGCACCATGACATCAGGATCTATCCCTGGCATATCCTCATGAGACCATGCGAATAAATCTGCATTGTCTCTTAAGAAACTAATCAGATTTTCTTTCTGCTTAGCCCCTAGGTTTGCTCCAATATTTACTCGTCTGTCTTCCGATGTGAGCGGGATTGATTCTAATTCCTCGGCAGGTTGCCCTCTTTGGTCGGTTTCATCCTCCCTAGGAGCGAGAGGCTGGGTGGTCACCTTCTTTATTGTCTCATCTTGTAACCCTTCTGGTCTGCACTGCCACGTAGCTTGAACGAACAAGTCGGCGTTGGCTTTATCCTGGCGCTGGTCGGCCTCGGCCTTTTTGTGGTCGGCCATGACCAACGAGCGGAGGTTACCGTCTTCACACGATCCTTCTCGTTTGTGTCGCCATGTAGCTTGAACGGTATGACAGACCTTGTCTTTCTGGTGCTGGTCGGCCTTGGCCTTCCTCTGGTCAGCCTCGGCATTCCTCTGGTCGGCCTCGGCGTTCCTCTGGTCGGCCTCGGTCTTTTCCTGGTCGGCCTCGGCCTCGGTATGAGGCCGAGGAGATATGTTTCTTCGCGTTCGCTGCACACGACGATCCTGATCAGAGTCGCGTTGTTCTTCGTTCAAGAACGTGTTTCTTTTCATTCTTTTCATCACTCTCGACAGATTGACTTGGGCACTAGGTTCTCCAAGCAAGCGTTTGTTCGTTCCCCACAGACGGCGCCAACTGTTGTTGCCAAATTTCGGACAGGATAATGCACCTGACCTCCACGTGACAACGACGGTAAATTTGTAATTCTTAGGGGAAGAACGCAGCCTGCAAGACAAGGAAAACCTGGACACCGGTGTGGTGTAGGCCACACGAGCTCCGATGCCTAAGTCAGTGAGGATCTTAGAGAGAATTATCGTGAAGTCTTTGTAATATGATGACCGAATTTTACTTTACCCCTCTCTCTCTCCGGGAGAGATTAAATAGTTTCCCCTCGCGTTCTTCCGTGGCCTCTTGGGTAAAGGAGAGATCGTGGGAAGTTGAATATGGGCTTTCGGGCCTTTTCCCGATCATTGCGAGGCACGGAGATTAAACTTGTGTTGGGTCGGCCTCGGCCTTGGCCGAGGCCGACCATTGGTTTGGGGCCAAAATCCAAACCCAAGACCATGCTTTGTGTCATAGGGCTTGGATAAAGCTCAAACAGAAGAGCTTTACTCTGGTGGCCTCGGCCCATGCCGAGAGCCGACCACGCACGCTTGGGGCCAAAGCCTGCCGCGTCTTCTCGCCTCCGTCTCTTCTCGCCTCGGGTCCTTTGTGGGGTTTCTTGGCCTATTGAGAAAAGGAAAGGTCGGGAGAAGGCCGGAAACAAGCCTATGGGTCGTGTGGAATTGAAGCAAGGCCCGTGATATGACCTTGGATCCGGTTGGCCTCGGCCTCGCCCGAGGTCGACCACGGCTTGGGCTTAAGCCTAAGCCTTGACTTCTTTCTTGGAGTGTTGGGCGAGGTAGAGCCTAAATGGGAAGGTCCTACCTCAGTCGGCCTCGGCCTATCTTTGCCGAGGTCGACCACACCACGCTGGGTCGGCTTCCAAGCACGCCCGCTGCCTCTTGTTTTGCCTTGGTTCGGTTCCTCTCCGATTTCACTGCTTTTGACCTCGTATTGGGCTTCTTATTCTGTCTGACTCTATGCCTTGGTCATTTGACTGCCCATTCTTGTTAGTCCAATTTTAACCCATAACATCTCATATTTGAATTTTATTTGGATTTGATAAATTGATTGCTTTGAGATTTATTTGCTTAATATACCTTTTTATAGATATGGAAATTTAGTACATATTCATGAGTATTAAATTACTCTCTAGGAATCTTATTCATCTATCTTATATCATTTCTTCTTGAATTAATATTTTATAATTGAAAAATATTGATGATTTGTTTGAGATAAATTGAATTACCATGATCTTTCTAAAATTAAATCGTGCAAAGCTTGGATGAATTCACTTTGAATGATTTATCTATTTGGTATTTATTGATCATTGCTTATAAAAAGAAGAATGCATTTTTTTTAGGGGGAGTAATATCCATTATGTAAATTAATTTGATGATATTGATTCTCCAAATTGTTTTATTGAAATGTAACTCTCTTGTGTTTATTACTTTTTTTGGAGGAGAGTTATTGTTTTTGGAGTACTTATTTATTTGTTCACTTATTACATGACCCACATATTTAGGGGGAGTCATTTCCTTATATATATATAAAAAATTGCGTTGATTATTTTTATAAGGTGATATTGATGGATTTATTTACTTACTCTTTGATAATGAGTTTTATATGTTTTGATAAGTTGATTATATTTTTGGATCATTTTTACTCAAATTGGTTGACTTCATTTATTTGAGAAGTTTAAATTAACTTATTATTCATAATTTCTTGATTACACTTTTGAAGAAAAAAAAATCATCTATTAATTATTATTTTGAGTAGGAGTTTATGTATTTATTTTTTATCTTTTGATGATAACAAAAGGGGGAGAATTTGCTTAGAAAAATATATGGATGTTCAGTGATTGAATGTGATGTTTACAAATTAAATTCTTTCAATATTTTTCTTGAGTAGTTTGTCATCATAAAAAAGGGGGAGATTGTTAGCTTTATGAGCTTCAATCATACGACCATATATTTTGATGATAACAAATATTTAAATTATGAATGATTTCATTGTTTTAAAGTATACAGTGTAGATCTCGAAGAGACGATTCCAACGCATTTTGAATCACTCAAATCGGACTTCAAACGAGAAAGTTATGACCAAAAGAAGATTGAGAAAAACTGTTATTTTGCAATGACGCGAACGAATTACACGACGACACGTGGCCAGTTTTTAAAGACCGTTGGAACCATTTAAAATTATTCATTTAATCTTTCTTTTGTCATTTTTATCCCAAATTACCTCCACCATTGATCCATCTTAACCTAGATCCAATGACCCAAATTTTACTCTAAATTTAAACCTTATTTAAACATCATTTTCCCTCTCATTTCAAACAGAACTCTCATCTCCAAGTTGCTGAAATTTTCTCTCCAACATCCTTCATGCTTGATCATTCTTAAAAGTTACATCATTTTCTATTCTTCTTGTGAGAGAAATTTATATGAGAGATTAAATTGTGTCTTTAGAGCTTAAAATTGTGTATCTACTCTTGTGAGAGATCTTTCTTTGTGAGATTTGCATTTCATCTTTTAAATTGGGTGTTGTATTAAGGTGTGGGTACACCTTGGGATTTTGAGTGAGTGGTTTAATCCTGAACCCGAAAAAGGATTTGTAGTGGTTTGATCCTGAACCGGTTCAAAAGGATCATAGTGGTTTGATCTTAAACCCGTTTAAAAAGATCGATATAGGTTGGATTCTGAACCTGCAAAAGGATCGGTTGGGGGTTTACTCTTGAACCTTTAAAAAAAGTGGGAAATCGGTTTGGTTCTCACCCATAAGAGAACTGTCACAGTAAAATACCCAAGAAAGCGTCTTGGGGAGTGGAGTAGGGATTTCCCAACCACTATAAAAATCTTCGGTGTCGTTTTCTATTCTCTCCAACTTTAACTTTTTGCTATTTATTTTCTTTAAAGTAGGTTGCATGCTTAGAAAAATTGTTCTATATTTCTATAAATTTTAAGGTACTTATTTTGATTATTTAAGATTGAATTAATCTAGTTTAATTCAAAAAAAAAGTTTATAATTTTTTAAGCAACCTTATTCATCCCCCCTCTAGTGTTGTCATACGATCCTACAAAATAAACTAAGACTTCTATCCCTTCTAATCTTAATTCTAGTCTTTATCCACAACGTTTTTTAAAGAAAAATATTGATATGCAATTTCAGAAATTTTTAGATGTGTTCAAAAAGCTTAACATTAGTATTCATTTTTCTGATGCTCTGGAACAGGTACCCAACTATGTGAAAATCATGAAACATATCTTGTCCAAGAAGCAAAAGTTGAAGGAATATGAGACCATAAACTTATCTGAGGAGTGCAACGCTATTCTACAGTGCAAGTTGCCCTAGAAACTGAAGGATCCAGGGAGTTTTACTGTTCCCTGTTCTATAGGCAACTTTAATTTTAGAGCTTTATCTGATTTAGGTGCCAACATTAATTTGATGCCATATTATGTTTTCAGAAGACTAAGTTTGGGGGAGGTCAAACCCACAACAGTGTCTCTACAGCTGGCAGACAGGTCTATTACTTATCCACGAGGAATAGTGGAGGATGTCCTAGTTAAGGTGGACAAGTTCTTGTTCCATGTAGACTTCCTTGTCCTGGACCTGGAAGAAGATGTTGAGATTCCCATCATTTTGGGATGACCTTTTCTGGCCACCAACAAGGTAGATATAAGCATGCATGAAGGCACACTGACTCTACATGTGGGGCAAGAGGAAGTTAAATTTAAAATCTTTACTCCCCAAAAAGATGACACTGAGATAAGTTCTTGTTTAAAAATCGAATTAGTAACTCTCTGCCTATTGATGTTGAAATAACATTCTTTTATGTGACTCTCTAGACCAGATAACAGGGGGGACGAACAAGAGATCTGCAGGCACTGGAAGTTAAGTTAAGACCACCTTGAGAGCAAAATGAAGAGCCAGTCTAGCTAAAAACGTTAAAGAAAATGCTTCTTGGGACGCAACCCAAGCTTTTCATTTATTTCTGTTTTGTCTTTAGTGTGTTTTGCTTTGTTTAGTTTTTAGGTATTGATGCCCTTCTTTTGATCAGTGCTTTTGTTGTGTAGGAGTCTACCTCTCGTGACTTGGCCGAAAAGGAATTTGGAAAATGAGATCTTCATTACTCAAGACAGTATTGTTCACTCTTTCACCTTTCTTTCTTTATTTGAGCTTACTTTGCAAACATTGAGGACATTGTTTAGTTTAAGTTTGGTGGTGGGAGTGTATTGTTTTTACTTGTTTGAGAAGTCATGAGTATGTGTTGAATTGTTAATTGATCTTATGCATAAGTATGATTAGGATAGCCTAGGATGAGATTTAATTGAAATTTCTATGATCTTGTTGAAACTTGGGAGCATGACATGAATTTGAGTAAATTTAAAAATTTTCTTGAGTTTTCCTGCACTGTTTATGCACCTAGCCTTTGTTCCTATAGTTTTGAATGCTTAGAACAAAGTTATTGGGTTTATAAGTTTGATGTCACCCTGATAGGTGTAAGGACTGATTTGAGAGTTAACATGCATAATAAGATGAATGACAGTATGAAGTGCATGCTCTAGAATGTTTGTGTGCATTGAAAAATTTTATATACGTTGTCTGTTGCTATTGAATAGTGCTTAAAAGAATCGAGGACAAAAAGAGCTACCTTCACTATGATTAGTTAGGCCACTCATTGAGCGAGTGCTCTGGGTAAGGGTCCCTGTAGTGGATGTGTGAAAGCTAGTGTCCTTGCATAAAAAACCATTGTTTCAAGAAAAAAAATGAAGTACTGAATAAATTTGTTTGTGTCTTGAGTGTGGGGAGATTCAAGGATTAGGACTTACGGCCAGTGTAGGGGGAAGTTGAATGGAGAACATAATAAAGTTGTTTCGGGCTCGTAAAGATGAAGAGAACGAAGGCTAATTACACACACACGCAGGGATATTTAGGAAAAGTTTAAATTGCTTGTTGAAGTGTCATGTTTAATTGTTAAATTGTGATTGCTGAAGTTTTCCTTTAAGTCTTTGAGGCTTGAATTGATGTATGCATAAGAGAGATCATTTATGGTTATGTTCTATTTTTTCTCAGGACTAGCAAAAGTTTAAATCTTGAGGTGTTTGATAGCACACAAAATGTGTTATTCTTAGGCTTAGATTTTGCTAGTTTTTGTGTTAATTTCAGGGATTTCACGTGTTTAAATTATTGGATTTCAGGTTATGAGTAACAACAGAGCAAATGGAGAGATCTCGAAGAATTATGGCTTAAATGGGAGCCAATGAAGCATAAAAGTTGAGGCAAATAGAAGAAAAGGAGCAAATCAAGCTATTGGACCCGAACCCAGGGCGTTGAGACGCCGAACTTGATGGAAATTTAGTGTGAAACTTGTGGAGGCAGCGTTGAGACGCTGCTTTGCAACGTCGCAACGTGAAATGCATGTTTTGAGTGTCATGAGTGTCGCAGTGTTGAGACGTTGTGCACGACATCTCAACACTGCGATATTTTCCTTATTTAACTATGTGCCTAGGGCACGACGTTGCAACGTTGTGCCTTGTCGATTACTCTATAAATATCATATGTTGTGCAATTGAGAAGAGAAGCCGAATTGGAGTGATTCTTAGACCTATTTTCGACACATACACTCTAAAAGGAGCATAATAGGATTCCTCGGAGGCCAAGCACGAGAGTGGAGGCTCGAGATCGTGACAGGAGCTCGAAGACGAGGACCGACATCGACACCGAAGTGTTTTTCTTATCTTCTCTTAGTTTGTAGTTTTGTTTATGGACTCTTTTATGGATTTAGCATGTTTTGTAGTGATTATGAGTAGCTAATTTTCATAGTTAGGGAATTTATTTAGGATGTGTTTTAGTTATTAAATTGAACTTTTGGTTGTGTTGCTTTATTTTTTGTGATTCTTTCTTAATGCTTGTTTTTCTCTGGCCAAGAATAGCATGATTGATTGGTTTAAGTTTAATTCGAGAGAATAGACTTAGATTATATTAAAATTGTCAAAACCCCTAGTAAATCCTTACACAGGAGTGAAGGGTTCTTTGGGAAACATTTTAAAGAAGTCGTTTAATGCCTTACATGTTTTTAAAATCTAAATGGAGACTTTAGGTTTATCGTTATGCATGAGGTCACTAGAGCTCGAGAGAGTCTTTTGATTACCTTTACTTCTTGTTTATAATCTCACAACCATAGTCAATTTCATGCGCTGAAATAATGAAATAACTAGTGAAATCAAATCCCTAACGTTTCTCTTTTATTTGTGCCTCCACTTGTATATTTAGTTTTTATTTATGTTTCATCTTTGACAAATTTCTGTTTCTTTAGATAAAATTAGGAATTAGTATCTTGGTAATTAATCAATCTAGAAAACCATTCCTGAGGACAATACTTGGAACTTAAATCACTATATTAAAACTTGACCCGTACACTTGCGGTATTGCAAAATTTCACGCAACAGTTACCGATATCAAATTGGGAAATCCGATGACTGAATACTCTGACTCCATAATGTCATCGGTCAGACAACGATATTGGTGAATCCAAACGACACAATCAACCCAATCGAATTACCAAAATTTATGGCGGAAAATCGAGACTCTCGATATCGACTCCCCACGAAAGGGAATACCAACGAGTCTCCCGTTTCATTTTAATGGGGGCAGTTAATATTGATTACTCCTACGCTAAAGAACAACATTTATGACCCTGCACCAAGTCTTTCACCATGTATCCAACAAATCGAGACTCACGTATCTGGATTGACAACATAATCGAATTCAATCGATCTAATAATTTTTTTATTTTATTTTTATTCTTTGGTGAAGGTAACATAAATATAAATATATTATCATAAACTATATGATAGTTTTATAAGAAATATATAAATATATATATATATATAAGTTAGTTTTATATTTGTTGTTTCATTAAGTTTGGTTAAAATTAAATGCTCATTTAATATAATGAAATTTGGCATTAATGTGAGAGTTAGTCATAAGGAATACGAGATCGATGACCTAGAGTGATAGTTTAACATAGTATGCATCTTATATTGTCCGGTAACATCGACTAGATCGATAATCATCAATTACGATGGATGTTGGTTGAGGTAATTAATAGTCATTAATATAAAAAGCTCACGTTCACTTTATATTAATTAATTATAGATATTATGTCGTCGCCTCATCTATATACTCGATCCCCTCCAAAACAGCTGGTTCGAGAGTTAGAGATGAAAGAATCATCCCACCGCCGGAGATAGTCATATATATACTCGATCCCTTCCGATACAGCCGGTTCGAGAGTAGGAGATGAAAGAATCCCCCCACCGTCGAGATAGTCACTCGTTCAACCTGGTTAGATCGAACCCTATTAAGGTATGGTTAGGGTTGTTCTTTAAAAAACATGATTGAAGTTGTTCTTTAAATAACTAAAAGCACATAAAATTCAAATATCAAACTTCAAAGTTCATAACATCTTAACATTTGTTAGAAGTCTAGAAGAAAAACATAAAAAATTGACCAATAATTCATTTATAAGTATATATGTAACTAAAATAAAATTAAAAAATAAATTTTGGGTTGCGTTGGGTTGGGTTAGGTCAACCCGAGCCTAAAACGCCCAACCTGAGAACTGACCCTGAAGGAGTCTATATTAAGAAACCGGAAGCAATTTAGGATCTTGAACACTCTAATTTAATAAATTTTGTAAAATAAAATGCATGTTCAAAGCTGGAAAATAGAGAGTTAAGAAACTCACCTTTGAAGATCAAATTCTCTTCACCCGGTAGACGATATGCAACACGAATACTTCTTGGACCACCTCTAGTGTCTTCCCTACTATCCTCAGGCCTTGGAACGGATTGTTGGATCTTAGATTGACATAATTTGGAAAAAAAGTCCTCAAAGGTATAAAACCGAGAATTCTAAGAATTTTTCAAAAATTCTTGCAAATCACCTCAAACCACCTTTAATAATGTGACGACCACAACCACAGGTACTAATTATTTATTTTATTTAGCGTCCTATCAACCTGTGTGTGTCTAGTCGGATTAGTGAATTGCATCAGGCTCGGTAATAATGAGTCTTTGATTTTATTTAGTTTAAAGCGAAATGTTCTCCTTTAGATAATCATTTATAAAAATTAAAAGAAGAGGAAGTGGCAATGGCACTTTGGTTATTAATGTCTAAATGAGGGTGATAATTGGCACTTGGAATTTGACCTAATTTGTTAGTATTTAAGCTCCTTATCATTGCAAATTCAAAGGAAACCCTAACCCTAACTTCCATCACCATCTTCTCATTCCTTTGCCTCCTGCCCTAGCCGAACCACTCCCTCCCCTTGCCGTGCAGCCACTCACGCCGGCAAGCTATCGCCGTTGCCCTCGCCGCCGACCAGAAGACCACGGCAAGTCCACGATCGAGGAGTGCTTCATCCAGCTGCAGCCGAAGAAGACGCAAAACCGCCGTTGAAATCGTTGGACACACGTAGCCAGCAAGCCCCCGATCGCCTACATTGGAGTTGCGCCGGAGATTGAACGTGAAGTCCCGCCGTCGAAGTCTTGCAGCGCCGGATCTTCTCACGCGAACTCCAGCCGCTCACAAGCCGTCCTTTGCGCCGCCAGCCACGCACGTCTAGCCGAGAGCCACCGCCGATCCACGAACGCCTGTCGCCGTCGAGTCTTCACAGCCGAGAGCCCTCACGCGCGAGCCGCCGCTGATCGTGAGCCTCTCTCCAGTCGCGATTTCTTCTCGGTAGCCGTGGATCGCAGCAGCCTCCGTCCGACGTCCAATTTTTCGCCCGACCACAAATAGCGGCCAAAGATCGCTTTCCACGACCACGAGAATACAGCCCGGTGAGCGTTCGTGTTAAGTTTCGAATTTGATGAAGAATTATTCGTGACCTATTGATCATCTAAGCGTCTAATTGAGAGCTTAAGCTACTGTTTCGAACGTTAATTGTAGGGACCAAGTTTGGAGCGGAATTGAGGATCAAACGTCAAGACGAACTAAGGAGTATTAGGTTTTCGCATTGAACTTGAGGTAAGCGGAGCATGAAATCTTAAGAACGTAATATAAGTACCCTTACGATTATGGATTTGGTGAATGCTTGGAGAATAAACTCGGATTTGTGGTGTGAATCAGGTTCCACTAAAGAAGGGTACTCAAGGAGCTCGGGTTAGGTTTTGGAGTAGAATTCGAACTAAGGTAAGGGATCTCGTGCCGAATCTTTTTTTAATGGGTTTAAAGAAAACGAGTTTCATTATTTTATGTGAAATTAGTTTGTTATTTTACTTAAAAAGATTTAATGATTTTACACGAGAATATTTCAAGATTTCATGTGAGAATACTTTAATATTCTATGTGAAGATATCTCAATATTTTATGTGAGTATAATCTAGTATTTTATGTGAGAATATCTTTGTATTTTATGTAAGAATATTCCAAAGATTTCATGTGAGGATATTACAAAGATTTTCTATGAGAATATTGCATGATTATATACATGAGTGTTATATCCTATCTGATGTGAAAAGTCATGACTTGCATATCCATGATAATGTTTTGTGACATGTGCACTATAGTCATGTTGAATGATGGGACCTCATGCATGTTATGTATGCCATAAAATGATTTGATGAAAAATGTGGAAATTGGTCTCCTGAGTGCATTGTGTGCATGGTCAAACATGCATTAGAGACCCTATGGGTCAAATTACAGGGGTCTATGAGGGACTCAATCTATACAGGGGTCTGTGAGGGACTCAAACCATACAGGGGTCTGTGAGGGACTCAAATAATTACAGGGGTCTGTGAGGGACTCAAAAATGAAATGACTCAAGATGACCAATTGACCACTTAAAGAAAAAGGAAGTCATGGATTATAGTCATGATGATATGAGAAAGTTTTAGGTCCCGTATATGTACATTTCAATGTGTTTTAAAAGTCATGATTGTATGTGTTTGCATATCCCAAACCTCTGTGAGCGAGGTCACTTACTGGGTATTGTTTTGCAATACTCACCCTTTCTTTTAAAAATGTTTTTCGTAAGGCCAAGGGCGTGCGGGCGGCGCGAGTGACGGAGGCGCGCTGCCGTAACCATGGGAATAGTCATGTTTTCCGATATTTTCTTGATAACTAATGTTGTCGTTTTATGGTTTTGAAGTTAAGTTTAACTTTCAGGATTTTAAGTAGGCCATGTTTAAACTGCTCCTTTTACCTGTTTTGAATGTTTTTTTTTATGGGATCCCTAAAGACAATTTATTTTCAGTGGAGATTTAAAGATCGTTTTATGTCTTTTGGCCTATAAATGCATGCATGTGTAGTAATGTCCCTAAGAGTTTAGTTATAGAAAAGTAGGGCGTTGCGGTTGGTATCGAGCCCCCAGGTTTGGGGTTCTCAGACTTGCTTACAGAGTAAGCACAGAGTAGTTCCCATGGTTGAGCAACGCGTTCCGGTCACCGCCAGGTACGTTCTGGTAGTTTATAAACTAAGCAAATGATTATGATGTAATTCTGTACTGTGAATGTAAATGAATTGAAACCCTAAGGGTGATCCTATCTTACAGTTAGAAAGTAATGAAAACTAAGTTAGAAATTCTCTGCATTGTAGTATTGACAAAAATGCCACCTAGAGGTCGAGGGAGAGGTAGAGGACGTGGTAGGGGTCGGAGGACCGGAGGAAACGCTAACACCCAACCAGAATTACCACTGGATCAGGAAGAGATTACTCCACCCGTACCAGATCTCCCCAGACCAACCAGATCGCCAGGAGGAAGCACCTGCAGTCGCTCCAGTGGCGGATCAAGGAAACCCTAATGTCATGACTATGATGGTAGAGGCTATGCAGACTCTTGTGCGTGCTACAGTAGCCACTCAGCTGGCCCAAGCAAGTCAGGGGCGGAATGACGCAACTCTAGAGTCTCGATATCTGAAGGACTTCAGGAAGTATGATCCCAGATCTTTTGATGGGTCTTCTAGTGACCCCACTGTGGCTGAATTATGGTTGTCCTCCATTGAGACCATTTTCAGACTGATGAATTTTCCTGAGGACCAGAGGGTGTCCTGTGCTACCTTCATGCTGAGAGACGACGCTTATTTATGGTGGAGTCCGCCCGAGGAACCATAGTCGCCAATGAGAAACGATTACTGAATGCATTTAAGAAGCATTCAGCGAAAATTTTACCCTCACTGCACTCGTTATAGGAAGCAGGCGGAATTCTTACAGCAGAGCCAGAACAGGAGGGCAGTGGAAATATATGAGAGAGAATTCACCCGTTTGTCACGCTTTGCCCCCGAGCTAGTAGACACAGAGGCGAAGAAAACAGAGCGTTTCGTCATGGGACTGGATGAAAATGTTCGAGGCTTCATACAGGCACTAGCACCTCCTGACTATGCCTCCGCAGTGAGAGTGGCGGAATTGATTTGGGTACAGGCACAAACCGCACATCAGGTAATGGCTAACCCGGGGCAGCCCATGGCAAATCAGAAGAGGAAATGGGAACAACCAAATTCAAGCTCGCAGCGTCCCCAGCGTACGCCGCATAGACCAGGAAACTTTCGTGCAGGTTCAGGTCAGAAACCACAGTTCAACAGGACAGGAACTGGCAGTGGAGACAAGCCACAATGCAAAGACTGTGGTAGGCATCATTGGGGTAAGTGTTTGGCCCGGTCCGGAGTGTGCTTCAGATGTGGGAAAGAAGGGCACAGAGCTAATAGCCATCGAGCCAAGCCAAGTGCTAGCCAACCTCGGGGCATCAATAGTGAAATTTGCTTTGCCTGTAGTACACCAGGGAAGAGCTTATGCGAGTACAAGTAAGAGCGTCCATGGCACAGACTCCGTGGTTACAGGTACACTACCATTACTTGGGCACCTTGCCTTTGTACTATTTGATTCTGGTTCTACACACTCTTTTATTTCTGCATCCTTCGTAAGTCAAGCTGAGTTAGAATTAGAACAGTTACAGTATGCTTTGTTTGTCTCCACTCCTGCGGGGATAAATTTGTTAGCCACTATGAAAGTCAAGAATGGTAGTGTGACTATCACAGACCATGAGTTAACAGTAAACCTAGTGGTCTTAGACATGATTGACTTTGATGTGATATTGGGTATGGACTGGTTAGCGCAGAACCATGCTTGCATTGATTGTTTCAGGAAGGAGGTAGTGTTCACTCCCCCTGGGCAACCTGGTTACAGGTTCAGAGGCACCCTAGCGGGAAGTAGGCCTAAGGTGATTCTTTGCTCTTAAGGCCGTGAAGTTATTACATCGGGAGCTTGGGGCGTCTTAGCTTTGTATACTAGATGCGAGGTGTCACGGAGATCTCGGTGTCATCGCACTCAGGTGGTGAATGAATTTCCGACGTCTTTCCCGAGGACCTCCCGAGTACCTCCGGTCAGGGAGGTGGATTTTAACATAGGATTGGAGTCAGGGACAACTCCAATATCCAAGGTACCGTATAGAATGGCACCGGCAGAGTTGAAAGAACTGAAACTACAGTTCCAGGACTTACTAGACAAGGGATTTATACGCCTTAGCGTTTCGCCTTGGGGAGCCCCAGTGTTGTTTGTGAAAAAGAAAGACGGGTCCATGCGCCTGTGTATAGATTACAGAGAGTTGAATAAAGTTACGATCAAAAATAAATACCCTCTTCCTAGGATAGACGATTTGTTCGATCGATTGCGAGAGCAAACAAGTGTTTTCCAAGATTGATCCGAGATCGAAGCTACCATCGATTGAGAATTAGTGAAGAGGATATTCCTAAGACAAAGATTCGAGATCACGTTATGGGCATTACGAGTTCACGGTGATGCCGTTTGGTTTGACCAACGCTCCGCCGCTTTCATGGACTTGATGAACCGCTTTATTCAAAGAGTTTCTAGATACGTTCGTGATCGTGTTTATTGACGACATTCTAATATACTCCAAATGTGATGAAGATCATGAAAGGCACCTGAGAAAAGTTTTAATCACGCTGAGAGAGAATAAGTTGTATGCAAAATTCTCCAAGTGCGAATTCTGGCTCAAGCAGGTGTCCTTCTTAGGGCATGTGGTGTCCGGTTTGGAGTCTCCGTAGACCCAAAGAAAAGTGGAAGCGATCACACACGGTGGCCTCGTCCCACCACCGTCACAGCAGGTACGTAGTTTTCTACGGGTATTGCGGTTATTATAGACGTTTCGTGCAGGACTTCGCCAAGATAGCCATGCCCATGACCCACCGACGCATAAAGGTAACCCATTTGCGTGGGATGATAATTGTGAGGCGAGTTTCCAGGAACTCAAGCGTAGGTTGGTGTCAGCTCCGATTCTTACAGTCCCCGAGGGAACAGGGAGCTTTGTAGTTTACAGTGATGCTTCAAAGAAAGGTTTGGGCTGTGTCCTAATGCAGCACGGTAAGGTAATAGCCTATGCGTCCCGACAACCGAAGACGCACGAGAGAAATTATCCCACACATGACTTGGAACTAGCAGCAGTAGTTTTTGCACTAAAGATCTGGAGACATTACCTTTATGGCGAGAAAATTCAGATTTTTACAGATCATAAAAGTCAAGAAGTCTGTCACCTGTAAGGAATTGAACATGAGGCAACGCAGATGGTTGGAATTAGTGAAGGATTACGACATAGATATTCAATATCACCACTGGTAAGGCTAATGTCGTGGCCGATGCCCTCGATGAGAAAGCAGTTCATACTTCAAAGACGAGTTACTTGCAGAGCGAGCTACAGCAGAGTTTGCACGAGCCGAAATTGCGATACTAGTAGGGAGAGACCACGCACGCTTAGCTCGATTAATCGTATAACCGACCTTGAGGCATCGCGATCGTTGAGTCTCAACAGGGGACCTCGCTTAGTAGAGAAGCTTACGGCAGTAGCTACAAGTGAGTTGGCGAGTTTTCACTATCCCCGCATGGAGGGTTACTATTTCGGGGGCGATTGTGTGTGCGGACGACGACAAAATCGAAATCGAAATCTTGAACGAAGCCCACAACTCGCCATTCTCTATGCATCCTGGTAGCACCAAGATGTATCGAGATCTGAGACAGTCATTCTGGTGGTGTAACATGAAGCGCGACGTGGCGGGAGTTTGTCGCAAGTGTTTGACTTGTCACCAGTGAAGGCACCTGACAGAGAGACCCGCGGGATTACCGCAACCCTTACATGTGCCTCGGTGGAAATGGGAGGAGATCTCTATGGACTTCATAGTCGGATCGCCAGACCTTACGAGGTTACTCGATAATTTGGGTCATTGTAGACAGATTAACCAAGTCAAGACATTTCATACTGTGAAACCCACCTACTCTACTTGATAAGTGGGCGCGACTTTACTGGAAGAGATAGTCCGTCTACATGGGATTCCAACCAAGATTATTTCGCATGCAGAGATCCACGTTTCACCTCCAACTTTTGGAGAAGTTTACTGAGAGCGTTAGGTTCGCAGCTAAACTTCAAGACAACTTTTCATCCACGCATCGGATGGGCGAGCATGAACGCTTGAATCGGATCTTGGAGGACATGTTGCGAGCTTGCACCTTGGATTTTCCGGTAATTGGGACATTCATTTGCATTTGATGGAGTTTGCGTGACAATAACGATTATCGATCGACCATCGAATGGCTCCATTTGAAGCCCTTTATGGAAAGCGCTGCAGAACTCCCGTGTTCTGGGAGGAGGTTGGTGGACGCCAGCTCTTGGGTCCAGAATTAGTACAGATCACTAATAGTGCGATACAGAAGATTAGGGTGCGAATGCAGACTGCCCAAAGCAGACAAAAGAGTTATGCCGATTCGAGACGAAGGGACCTAGAATTCGAAGTTGGTGACCACGTATTCCTTAAGGTGGCCCCAATGAAAGGGATTCTAAGGTTTGGTCGAAAAGGGAAGTTGAGTCCGCGCTTTATAGGGCCATTTGAGATCTTAGAAAGGGTCGGTGTGGTGGCCTACAGACTAGCATTGTCGCCTTCCCTATCAGCAGTTCATAACGTATTCCACGCTCCATGTTGAGAAAATACGCCTGCACTCCGACTCACGTCGTGGACTTTGAACCGTTACAGTTAGCAGAAGATTTGAGTTATGGCGAGCGACCTGTACAGATTATTGCAAGAGATCAAAAGACCCTCCGTAACCGTGAGATCAACTTAGTTAAAGTGTTATGGCAAAACCACCGTACGGAAGAAGCTACCTTGGAGCGAGAAGAGGAAGTACTAGCTAAATACCCAGAACTATTCCAAGAATAGGAACTTTTGAGGACGAAAGTTCTTAAGAAGGGAAGATTGTGACGACCACAACCACAGGTACTAATTATTTATTTTATTTAGCGTCCTATCAACCTGTGTGTGTCTAGTCGGATTAGTGAATTGCATCAGGCTCGGTAATAATGAGTCTTTGATTTTATTTAGTTTAAAGCGAAATGTTCTCCTTTAGATAATCATTTATAAAAATTAAAAGAAGAGGAAGTGGCAATGGCACTTTGGTTATTAATGTCTAAATGAGGGTGATAATTGGCACTTGGAATTTGACCTAATTTGTTAGTATTTAAGCTCCTTATCATTGCAAATTCAAAGGAAACCCTAACCCTAACTTCCATCACCATCTTCTCATTCCTTTGCCTCCTGCCTCTCTAGCCGAACCACTCCTCCCTGCCGTGCGACCACTCACGCCGCAAGCTATCGCCGCTCGTCGCTGCCCCGCCACACCGTAAGACCACGGCAAGTCCACGATCGAGGAGTGCTTCATCCAGCTGCAGCCGAAGAAGACGCAAAATCGCCGTTGAAATCGTTGGACGCACGTAGCCAACAAGCCCCCGATCGCCTACATTGGAGTTGCGCCGGAGATTGAACGTGAAGTCCCGCCGTCGAAGTCTTGCAGCGCCGGATCTTCTCACGCGAACTCCAGCCGCTCACAAGCCGCCCTCGCGCGCGCCCACGCGCACGCCCGTACGGTAGAGCCACCGCCGATCCACGAACGCCTGTCGCCGTCGAGTCTTCACAGCCGAGAGCCCTCACGCGCGAGCCGCCGCTGATCGTGAGCCTCTCTCTCCAAGCTGCAGATTTCTTCTCACCGCCGTGGATCGCAGCAGCTGCCGACGCCCACCGCCTCCGACCACAAGCCGGCCAAAGATCGCTTTCACAGCCACGGAGAATACAGCCCGGTGAGCGTTCGTGTTAAGTTTCGAATTTGATGAAGAATTATTCGTGACCTATTGATCATCTAAGCGTCTAATTGAGAGCTTAAGCTACTGTTTCGAACGCTAAATGTAGGGACCAAGTTTGGAGCGGAATTGAGGGTCAAACGTCAAGACGAACTAAGGAGTATTAGGTTTTCGCATTGAACTTGAGGTAAGCGGAGCATGAAATCTTAAGAACGTAATATAAGTACCCTTACGATTATGGATTTGGTGAATGCTTGGAGAATAAACTCGGATTTGTGGTGTGAATCAGGTTCCACTAAAGAAGGGTACTCAAGGAGCTCGGGTTAGGTTTTGGAGTAGAATCCGAACTAAGGTAAGGGATCTCGTGCCGAATCTTTTTTTAATGGGTTTAAAGAAAACGAGTTTCATTATTTTATGTGAAATTAGTTTGTTATTTTACTTAAAAAGATTTAATGATTTTACACGAGAATATTTCAAGATTTCATGTGAGAATACTTTAATATTCTATGTGAAGATATCTCAATATTTTATGTGAGTATAATCTAGTATTTTATGTGAGAATATCTTTGTATTTTATGTAAGAATATTCCAGTATTTCATGTGAGGATATTACAGTATTTTCTATGAGAATATTGCATGATTATATACATGAGTGTTATATCTATCTGATGTGAAAAGTCATGACTTGCATATCCATGATAATGTTTTGTGACATGTGCACTATAGTCATGTTGAATGATGGGACCTCATGCATGTTATGTATGCCATAAAATGATTTGATGAAAAATGTGGAAATTGGTCTCCTGAGTGCATTGTGTGCATGGTCAAACATGCATTAGAGACCCTATGGGTCAAATTACAGGGTCCAGTGAGGACTCAATCTATACAGGGTGCATGAGGGACTCAAACCATACAGTGGTCCATGAGGACTCAAATAATTACAGGGTCCGTGAGGGACTCAAAAATGAAATGACTCGGGATGACCAATTGACCACTTAAAGAAAAAGGAAGTCATGGATTATAGTCATGATGATATGAGAAAAAGTTTTAGGTCCCGTATATGTACATTTCAAACAGTTTTAAAAGTCATGATTGTATGTGTTTGCATATCCCAAACCTCGTTAGCGAGGTCACTTACATGGGTATTGTTTTGCAATACTCACCATTTCTTTTAAAAATGTTTTTCAGGTAAGGCCAAGGACGTGCAGGGCGAGTGACGGAGGCGCGTTGCCAGAACCATGGGAATAATCATGTTTTCCGCATATTTTCTTGATAACTAATGTTGTCGTTTTATGGTTTTGAAGTTAAGTTTAACTTTCAGGATTTTAAGTAGGCCATGTTTAAACTGCTCCTTTTACCTGTTTTGAATTTTTTTTTTATGGGATCCCTAAAGACAATTTATTTTCAGTGGAGATTTAAAGATCGTTTTATGTCTTTTGGCCTATAAATGCATGCATGTGTAGTAATGTCCCTAAGAGTTTAGTTATAGAAAAGTAGGGGCGTTACAAATAAAGCTTCATTAAGTTTTGTTAAAGTGACAACTCAAGAGTGATGAGGACAATTGAAGAAGGAAGTGGCCAATTTTGGGTAATTTTGAAGATGGGTAGGCTTGGGCAACTTGCCAAGTTGATTTTCATGAAAAACATGAAAATCCTCTTTTTTTTTCTTTTAATTTTAATTCAAAAATAAATATAAAATTGATTTTAAATTTTAATTAATTTAATTAATTAGTTAATTTAATTAATTAATTTTTAATTTAATTTAATATCAAATATTAAACTAAATAAATTGCCCAAACTCGATCGATTTTTCGAACATGAATCCTTATTCATGCTATAAACCGATCCAATATTTAAATCATATTTAAATATATCTACCTCTTCTTATTAATCATAGTTTAATTCATAGTTAAGCTATGACACGTTAAATATATCACATATAATTAACGCTTTCTCCCAAAACCGAATTTGAACAATTCAAATTCTTTTCTCTCAAAATGTTACAAGGCTTAGTCTGAGCTAGTAAGGAGGACCTAATGGACCTACAAATCATGAGCTCCAATTGTTGGGATGTATGTCCTCGTCTCGTGTAGTTTGTAATATTCCAAGTTGTAAATGAATAAGAGTTATTTATTTCAACATTGAGTAATAAATAAGAGTTATTTATTTAAACTTTGTGTCTCACATTTTTCATAAACTTAATCCAATAAACTAAGCTCCAGGGTCATTGCATTATGAGAGAAGTAAGAACTTGAACGGTGTGTAGTGGACACACAGGGAGGATCGCGTTCGAGTTAATGACCCGAACGGTCTACAGTATATGGATAGGGTTGGAGACCTAATCCTGGATACACTGTGGATGCGGCCCGCTTTGTATTAGATACAAACGAGGTGATCTGACTCGTTCATGTGGTTGACATGCGAATGGGGGCATCCTGCAATGAGATTGTACAAGACCGAACTGTGAATTATTAGACTTCATCGATGTAACACCGCTAATGAGATAGAGCTAATAAATTCGTAGATGACCATTAGTGACTCGACCTTAATCCCGAGCGTGTTACGGACTCGCATCGCGGGTCCGTCCTTTGACTAGTACGGTGAGGGTGGCCACCGTTGCTCGCCCAATATGCCTATCTTCTCAAAGGCGGGACCACGTGGGAGAGCGGGAACTTGACTACGCAAGAAGGAATTTACTCGCTCCCGACTTAGGAAACTAGAGGGGTTGTTCCTTTAAGTGTTGTCTCCGTGGCTTGAACAACGGGGCCCCACTCTCTCATTGGCCTGAGAGGGTTGTTGTTTATGGTTGGACCATGCAACGTAGTTGTTCATTAGAGGAGCAGTGGGACTTAAGGAGCAAGAGGTAGACACAGGGGTAAAACGGTAATTTGACCTAGTTGTGACTACGAACAACCTGTGAAGGGTTGACTCATGGGTATTGGTTATATCGATAGACACAACTTGTCCTACCGTGATGAGAGTGCAAAACTACGGGCTTTGAGTGGAGTGTTACCGTAGCTAATGAATGTTGAATAACCGGGTCAAAGAGTTTGACAAAGTTAGTCTCGGATCATTGGAGCTCGTCACGTGTAGGTCCATTAGGTCCTCGGTTGACTCAAATTGGACAAATTGAGGGTTTATAGATTTGGTGTGAATTTGAAGTGTTCAAATTCATTATTTGGGTATTTATGTCATTTATATGAGATATAGATGACATAATATATAGTTTGATGTGAATGAGATTCATAATAAACTATAGTATAGCCTAATTGATTAATTAGTGCTATTTCGAGAAATTGAATTGAGAGAAATTAAATTGAATGTGATTCAATTTATAATTTCACATTTATGCAAATGAGATTTGTATAATAAGGTATGAGATACCTTATATTATATAATATTCAAATGTGATTTGTATATTATATGGTTGTGGTAAAATTGTGATTTGGTGGAGGTTTTAACTCCATCACACAATAGTATTGAAAGGCTTTGCAAGAAGCCTTTGGTATGCATTTTGCCATTTTTTGGATTTTGATCCAAAAAGAGCAAGTGACTTTCTCTCATTCTCTCTCAATTCTCTCTAAAACTTCTCCTCACCCAAAAACCAAAGGGAGTCCCACCTACTCTCCCTCAACCTCCCGAGAACAACCGAGAAGACCCTTTGGAGGTGTCTCCCTGTTTGGATCGTGGTTCGTGTTCGAGGAGAACGTTGGATCGAGAGAGATCATGACCGGAGAAGGAGAAAAACGTTGAAGAAGTGTTCTTCAAGAGGTTAGTATCCATTATACTTACTGTTTTCTCTATTATTTTGCATGTTTAACCTAGGATCTATGAAATAGATTCAATTTTAAGATAGGAATTACACAACGGATCAACGACGTTTCACAACGTCTTCCGCTGCGGGAATTCAAAATCCCTTCACCAATGATACGAGATCAACCAGTCATAGTCTTTAGCCTAGCTAATCAACATTCGTTAACCACCGAGACACTCCACTAAAGCCCAGTGGTTGCACTCTCCTCACTGTAGATATATTTTTGTCCACTCGATATAACCATGATTAGTAAGTTGATCCTTTACAGGTCGTTCGTAATTACAGCTGGGTCACAATTACCATTTTACCCCTGTAATTACTTCTTGTTCCTTAAGTCCCACTGATCCTTTAATGAACAATTGGTTTGTGGTCCAACCAACAAACCGAATTCCTCCCAGGCCAATGAGAGGGGTGGGCCCTTTTGTTCAAGACCCGAAGTTAGCACTTAAGGGAACAACCTCTCTACTAATCCCTAAAGCGGGTAGGAGTGAATTCTATCTTGCAGAATTATGTTCCCAACTATCTACCCGATCTTATCCCTGAAATGGGAAGCTTATTGAGTCGACAATCTCATGTCACTCTCACCCATGCAAATCTAAGGATAATCCAAATAAACAGGAGTTCATAGTATGCTTAAAATTAAGATCGAGTTACCTAGGTCATCGTATGAATATAGTCAGTTAAGACAATAAACGGAGTTATAAAATCTAAGTGAAGACAGTAAATGGAGTTATAAAGTCTAAGTGACTATTTCGCGGTCCAGTCTTATGCAAACTCATTGCATAGGACGCCCCCACTCGCATGTCTCTACATGAACGTTTCAGGATCACATCGTTTGTACTTTACAAAGTGGGTCGCGTCCAAAGTGTCCCCAGGATAAGGTACCTAGCCGTATCCTTATACTATAGACCGTTCTGGCTATAACTTGAACTTGATCCACTTTTATGTCACACATAAAGTTCAAGTAATCATCCTATAGCCAAGGGTTTTTTATTGGATTAAGGTTACACAATACACAATTCACTTTATTTAATAACACATTTACTGAATAAATCTCAATAACATCTTTATTGCAATATAGAATATACATTCAGTTTATAAAACCACGAGTTTTAGGACATAAAACCCAACAGACCCGAACTTTTCGGTTCTCCAAACTTCTAACCCAACCCAAACCGATGGGTTGGGTTGGGTAGTTCGAGTTGCTCGAGTTACCGGATTATTTGTACACCCCTAATTTCTGATGAGTAGGATATCATCCACATAAAGTATTAAGAAAGCTACCTTATCGTTGATGACCTTTTTGTAAACGCAAGGCTCATCAACGTTCTGGTCAAAACCAAAAGACTTAATCGCAGTATCAAATCTTATATTCCAAGATCTGGAAGCTTGCTTCAATCCATAAATGGATCGATTAAGCTTGCAATTTTTTTGCTACTGACCTTGGGCTATGAACCCTTCGGGCTGAGACATATAGATACTCTCCTCAAGATTACCATTCAAAAAGGTAGTCTTGACATCCATTTGTCATATTTCATAGTCATAAAACGTGGCTATGGACAAGAGAATCCTTAGGGGGTGTTTGGCTTCCTGGGTTGAATTGAGTTGGATTGGGTTTTAAACTCATCTCAATGTTTGGCTCATGGATAAATTAACTCAATTCAACTATGTCGACTTAGGATATTAACTACACCATCTTGTACAGTAACCATATTACATATTTTATCATCGCTTCTCCAACAACTGACGACCACCACCGGCAATCGGTAACCACCTATGGCGACCATCTCCGACGACCGAAAACCTCCTCCAACGACCATCTCCGGCGATCGAAAACCACCTCTGACAACCATCTCCGGCGATCAGTTACCATTTTCGACAATCAAAAATCACCTTCGACGACCATTTTCGGCGATCGGTGACCATCTCCAACGAGCAAAAATCTCCTCTATAACCGACAACCTTCTTTGGTAACCAACAACCATCTCTGATGAACTTCTCCAACGACCAAAAACTACCTCTGACGATCATCTCTGGAAATCAGTGACCATCTCCGACAAACAAAATCTACCTCTGACGACCATCTTTAGCATCAGTGACCATCTCCAGTGTTCGACAACAAACAACCACCTATGATGACCTTCTCCGGCGACCATTACCGGGGGACCTTCACTATGAACGCCCATATGCGGTAATTGACGAACATTGTCGACTACCTTGTCTGACGATTTACATCCATCGTTGATGATCTTATCTTGCAACCAACAGTATCTTCTCCGACGGGTATCACCAATAATAATTCACAGCGACCAACGAGATTCACACAGTTCAAAATAATATGAAATGCACATGAACTTAGTTGGTCTTACTCTCTTCTCCAACAATCATTCTTTGAACATACAAACTCAACCCATTGTTGGTCATTACTCATATTTTGTGAATCATGTAAACTATATGCCCTTGTTGGCAACCATTAATTATATTAATTTACATCTAAATCATATTTAAATGGATATCTCTCCTAACATATAGTCTTAATTAATTTACTTAAACTAAATTTAATTAAGTTAATTAAACTTACAAATTAATTAATTCTTTAATCAATTAATTTATAAATTAAATACCATATATTTAATTTAGGTTATTATGATTAAATCACATTTAATCATTCTCCCTTAACTTATAGTTTTAATGTACATCATATGTGCATCAAAATTTAATCTATAATTTTTAACATGAATCATATTCACATTAAAACAATACTTGAACTCTTTCAAATATTTAATTCTCTCAAACTTTAATTTTGAATCATATCCAAAATTAAATTTATATAATAAAGTTTTAATCATCATAAAAACTTTATATTATAATGTATCTTCCTACATTAAATTAATTCCCAAAGTGAATTTGAACTTTTCAAATTCTAATTAAGATCTAACAATCTTAGAACCTTTTACGAGCTAGGAAGTAGACTTAATGGACCTACAGATCAGAAGCTCCAACGATACAAGATTAATTGGCTAATCTCATTAACCGCTCAATCGAAATTCGTTAACTGCGGGTATACTCCACTAAAGGCCCGCAACTGCACTCTTCTCATTACAGATATTTTTCTGTGTCCATGGATAAAGATCAATAACAGCAAGTCTAGAGGCGGATTTAAGAAGTGCCCAGAGGGGGCTCGAGCCCCCCTCAACTTTTATGGAGATTATTTTGTATATATAAAATGTTACATTTATTTCATAATTTTATCTACGCCTAGTGGCAAGCTCTCTTTGTTTTTCCTCTTTTTTCTGCACGCCCAGGTTCAATTCCCAACTTGTACAGCTTTTAGAATATGTGTGTAATTTTACATTTTATTTTATATATTTCACTTAATACTTTAAATTCTATTTTTTAAAAATCTAATAAATCATATTTATTTAAATATATCTAATTAAAAAAATATATCATACTTTTTTTTTAAGTACAATAAAAGTTGGGAGGATTCGATATGTCAGTTGAGTTATGCACTCATTTTTTTTGTTGTAATCTATTCTTAAAATTATTTATTTTTTAAGAATATATTTTTCTTCTGGGTAGCAAATATAAATAAAAATGAATGCAAATATTTTTTAATTTTTAGAAAATTATTTTTAAAAGTTAATTACATAAAAAAAAAAATATGATTCTATGAATTCTTATGAAAAAATATCTTATTATTTGTAATTTTTTCTCACATACTTACGTAAATTTTTTAATCATATTTCTTATATCAAAATATATAAACTATATTAAGATTTCTTATTCATCCATGTACTTTGTGGTTTGTTTTATTTTAGTCTCTATAATTTCAAAGTTCAATTTTTTAATTTTAGTAAACCATAAAAATGGAATGAGATTATATTCAACCAATATTAATGCGTTCAAAATAATTTTTATACGAATTCAAGCCCCCCCTAACTTAAAGTTCTGGCCAAAGAGAGCATAACTCAACTGGCATAACGAATGTGTTAATGACCACGAGTTCTGTGGTTCGAATCCCTCAACTCTCATATCAATAAACAGAAACCTCTCTCGGGCCAATGAGAGGGTAGGGCCCTGTGTTCATGTCCCGGAGGCACCAGGAACACTCATCTACTAACCCTAAGTTGGGAAAGAGTGAATTTCATTCTGCTAGGTTAAGTCCCCAATTGCCCACGCGATTTTGTCCCCAAGAAGGTAGGCTTATTGAGTCGGCATCTCGGGCTACACTCACCCATACTAATCAAAGGACAATCCCTCGCAGACAGGAGTTTGTAACCTGTTCAGGATTAAGATCAAGTTGTCTAGGTCATCCTATTAAAATAGAAACATAATTAGTTAATGGAGTTACATTTATCAGTTACTATTTTACGATTTGGTCTTATGTAAACTCATCACATAAGATACCCCCACTCGCATGTCACCTACACGAACACATTGGATCATTATGTTTGTATAAAATACAAAGTGTGTCGTATCCATAGTGTCAATAGGATAAGGCACCCAACCCCATCACTATACTATAGACCCTTTAGACTGTTTCTTGAACCTTGATCCTCGTATGTCTCCACACACACTTCAAGACACATAATACAATCTAGAATGTTAGTTTATTGGATTTATGGTTAATTTAAGGCAAACTACATAAAATTCAACAACATTTGAATGAACAATGATAATAACATTTTATTGAATAAATTGGAAGAAATTACAAAATTACAAACTACGAGTTTTAGGGCATAAAACTCAACATTTGTAACAGTTACAAAGGATTTGATTCAAATTGTTCATGTGGACACATGTGAGTAGTGATATCTTATATAATGAGTTTGTATAAGACTGAACCACAAAATATTTAATCTCTATAAATCCGTTATTTGAAAGGACTAATATTTCATAAGGATGACCATATGAGACTCGATGCTAATCTCGAGTGAGTTATGAACTCCTGCCTCTGAGGGTTTTGTTGGGATTTATGCCCTAAAGTCTCGTAATTAATATTTTATTTAATAATTAATAGATAATTTAATTTTTTTTTACAATATAATATAATCCATTATATGAAAAATCCAAAGCTATTAGTGTAACCTTGAACGGTATGTGGTTGACATGCGAGAGGATCATGTTTAAGAAATAACCTAGAGAGTCATAATATATGGATAAGAATAGATGTCTTATCCTGGTAACACTATTGATATAACTCACTCTATAATAGTTACAAACAATTTGGTCCAAATTGTTCATGTGGAGAGATGTGAGTGTGAGGTATCTTATACAATGAGTTTGTATAAGATTGGACCGCGAAATAGTTAATCTCTCTTTATAAATTCGTTAATTGTGAAAATTAATATTTACTCTTGCCTGTGAGCTTGCCCTTTGATTTGTATGGGTGAAAGTGACTTTTATAGTTGATTCAATAAATCTACCACTTTAGAGACTTGGCTAAATAAAGAGTTGGGAACATAATCTCACAAGATGAAATTCACTTTTTTCCATATAAGATAAGATGAGTAGTTCCCTTATGTTGATTTCGAGTCTCACTCTCTCACTGGCCTGAGAATGACTTAGTTTATGATTGAATCATAACAAATTGTTCATTAGAGAATCAAATGTAATAATAGAAGAAAACGAACTTTTGATCATGTTGTAATTACGAATAACTTGTGAATAATCGACCTGCATGTAATAGTTATGTCTATGAACACAACTTATCCTACATTATATAAGAGTGCAACTCAGTCTATAGTAGATTAACTTAAAATTAATGAATGAAAATTGGTTAATTAAAGAGTTTAATTAATTAATTTTATTTCATTGGGACTTATAATCTATAAGTTTATAAGATCCCATTGTTGCTCATAGTTACACAAAATTTTTTGATGTATTTGATCACTTACTGCAACTGTTTCAAGCGTGGAGCGGAAAGAATAGCAAGGGCAATAAGGCAAAATATTAAAGGCGCTGCAAAGCTAGAAAAAGGACTGAGAAAACAAAACTGAACCCAACACCACTACCAACCCACCCTTATTATACATTTTAAATAAACATAAATCCCAAAACCCCAACCTAGATTTGCAATCAGCATCTTCTTGAAAATATTCCAGCCCAGCCATTCTCATTTGCATTCCAGTTAACTATTCCAAATGAGTTCTTTATCACAAAGATTCTGGACTTGTGGAGGGTCGGATTCGCGAGGGCATTTGAACGGGATCTCTCCTGTATAGAATAGAACTCCTGGGTGTGATGGACATCTTGTTTAATGCATAATCAAATTCATCAAGATCAAAATCTCTATCGTCGTAGCTTCTTGCCATTGCTTCATCGTCCATAAGACTTTCCTCGATTCTATCTGGAAAAACCTCGGCAATATCTTCATCGCTGCTACCTCCATCTTCTTCTTCTTCTTCTTCATCATAGGTAGGTCTGATCATCGACCAATACACAAAATGTGGTCGAAGATATCTTCATAAACAAAGGGCAAAGTATCAGTTAATAGTTCTTACACCTTTTTAAGTTCTCAAATAGCTCCAATCAATCACTTTGAACATAAAGCAATCACTCCACAATAAGCAGAATGGTCTTAACTTATAATTCTATGTGGCCTCTTTTAATTCTTTCGTGTGTATATTAATAATGCCTTTATCTATTCTTTTGTTGTCCTAATAAAAAGCTAATAAAAGAAGTATCAAAGACGAGAGAGTATAGAAACCTGTCACATTTTTTCAATAAGCAAGGATCAAATGGGAAAAACATGTCAAGCCTTTCTATCCCACCAAAAGTCTTTGAATATTCAGACTCCAGCAAACCATTGAATATAAAAGTCTCTGATGGTGTGAATAAATTGACAACTTTTGCCTGCCGAAGAAATTCCTCGACAATAGACGGTAGGCAAACCTGTTGAATAAAAATGCGTTAAAATAAATTCATAATAGAAAATTGCACAAAACAGAGTTTCAGGCAGTTGTTTAGATTTTTGTGGAGGTTAATGGCACATCACTGATATAGCAGAATGTACGGATGTACAGATTTGATATTATGAGAGGCACTGGATAGGAGTCACAATTACAATTAAAGATGTGAACTTGTAAACATTTGTAACTTAATGCATAGGAAAGATGTCTATGAGGGCGATTGTTGTTTTATCACATCAATTGAAACGTAATGAAATTTTAAATTTGATGCTTGGGGCACCACAGACACCATAACTTTACTTGGGTTGCAGAACATATATACCTCTTCTAACATTTATTTCAAGGACAATGAACAACAAACAAACAAAACTATAACCAAAAAAACACCAAAGCTCAAATGGTAAACCAATTACCCACCTTCAGTGGGCCTAATCTATGCGTCAAGATTGGACCTATAGGCATAAGCAGAAGTTGTGATTTCAGCCGCGGAATCTCCAAAATCGATCTCATGCGGAAGCAAAGTACATACATTATGGCCTGTGGAAAAGAAATTATTAAATAAAAGGACTCTAAATTAATGTAAACAAAAAAAAATGCTAGTATGCAAGGTTTCCTACTTGATCAAAACATCCATGAAATTCCTCCTCCAAAAAAGTAAATTCAAAGTAGTATTGAATCAATATTTAAAAAGGCATTTTTTTTTCTTGGGGGGCGTTAAAACAGGGAGAGAATTTTAAAAAATGAGGTATAGAAGGTGGATTTGTATATTCTTTCATTTGCTCTGTGAAAGTATCGTTTCTCATTTTAGAAACATGCAAGTATAAAACGTGCATTCATAAATCTAGGTTCATTTTTAAAAATGTGCAGTATAAAAGGTGGATTCATGTCATCTGAATTCATAAAAATATGCCTGTGAAACTAGCAAACACACACTAGGATAAGCAAACTCCTTCACTAAATATACTTAAGGCAAACACTCCGACTAACTGGTTTAGTGAGAGCAGCCAGTTGGAGGTGGTGGGGAAAAAACAAAAAATGGCTTCATCAAGGTTTATATTCTCTCCCTTAAGTGGGGCACAGTTGAAAAAGAAGTAAAAGAATATCTAGTCTAACGCATTTAGAGCCTTCATTTTTAAAACATTTGATTAGAAAGAAATAAAGGAGTTCTAAGGAGTCCATGGTGTGGAAGAATGTCAGGAATTCCAATCCCTTTTACACTTCCTTATGGAATTTGTCCTCCATCCCTCCCAAATTGTTTTATGATGATTCTCACTCTTCAAAAACTTCCAATTGGGTTGTCTTCAAAGAATTCCATAGGGCCTGTTTGGATACAGGTAATAATAACTTATGTACACAGACTATTATTACCTTAGACTAAACAACTCTACATTTTAAACAATATTATATAATTCCACAGACTATAAACAACTCTACATTTTAAACAATATTATATAATTCCACAGACTATTATTATCCATGTTATTATAACTCACTCAACATTCCAAATAACCCCATAAAGGTTTTGTGAATTTTATTAATGTCAGAAACATTTCGTTTCTTAGCTTTGAAAAAACAAAAATCTAAGTCATCCTAATCATAACTGAAGTACAAATAACAACACTTCTAGAGATATAATCATTATCTTCCCGTTTTTCAATAAATCCCACGTTCCTTAGTATAGCAAAAGGGGTCCAAACATTGCATACCTGGCAACCAGAATAAAATACTTTATGAGCCTTTGGGTTTAAGTCAACATCCTGCGTTTTGCCATACTCTAAACACCAATCCACCAGTCTGAAAAAATGAGAAGCAAAATTAAACTTCGAGCCACAACTATTTACCCTCCCTACTTCAATTTCATCAATTAGAATCAGAAACATAGTTAAAACTGACGAGTGAACCTTTTCAATATAGTAGTAACCAACGAGGTTGAGAGAAACTTTCCGCGAGACAAATAACTTGCAAGATATGAAATAGCACTCATCCTGCACAATACCACAAAATATATTGCTTAATTTCATTCTTATTTTTATTTTTTTTCATGAAATACCAAGTTTTCATTGAGAAAAAAATGAAAGAATACACCGACATACAAAAGAACCCCACAAAAAAAAATGAGGGGAGGGGGGAGCCGACTATAAAAAGGGGCTCCAATCAAGAAAAATAAGATTTTAGAGGATAATTAAAAAAAAACCTCGACACCGAGGCCAAAAGAGAAACATAAAATTTAATAAGGGACCAAACTTCTAAAGGAACACTCTTTTCCCCTAAAGATTCTATTGTTCCTCTCCCGCAACAGATACCACAAAATAGCACAAACCCCGGCCTGCCACAAAAACAATCCTTTCTCCCAAAAAGGTGAATTGAGAAGAAACTCCATAAAAATCTCTCTACACTCCAATTGCCCAACAAAACAAAAGTGGAAAAACAGCTCCAAGTAGTACTTAATTTCATTTTTATATAAAAAATAAAAATATGACTGAGGCAGGTTCAAACTAGGAACCACTAGTATGTATGACTAGTGTGATGTCGTAAAATTATTCTTCATGTCCAAAGCTATACTAAGCTATTGACATTAACCAGATAAAATTCCTAAGTAACTACTCGGTTTCTTCACGTCTCAATCATGACATTTAAACCTCAAAGAGAGTATAGGTTTAGTAACCTCATGCGGTAGCAGAGTTTTTTATTTTCTTTTTTTAGAGAGAGAGAGAGAAAATTCAACCAACTTGTTAGAGGTAGAGTTCTAAGATGAGAAAGGCCTTGCAAACGAGATTCAATTTAAAAAGCTACTAAATGGACTAGAAATGGGCATAGCAGTGTAGTAAAAAGTAGAGGCAAAAATTAACTACGTTAGCCCCAATCAGATCTTTTCTAAAGCTTTCAAACGCTAACGGACATAGCTTTCTCATGAATTGTTAATACCTGGTAAGCGGAGGATCATTGCATGACACAAACATATCTGCTAGCGTAACGGCAAATCTTGCACCGCAAACTTCAGGATCTAAAGCACAAGCATAGAATATGACAAACTGCCAAGAAAAAACATCACAAGTATGTGATTCAATTTCCACTTTAAAAAAAAAAGACATAAATTGAGTGCCGACGAAACCAGAGTAAATAAGCAAAGACAGAGAGTTATGGCAAGGGCATGCCAATTACCTGGGCGAATTTAGACTTGTAAGCAGTCAGAACGGTTCTTTGAAATGATAGGAGTAAAATTTCAAAAACCTAACCTCCACATTAATGAAACATGGAAAAATTACCCATTTGTAATATAAATCAAAGAAATTGAGAACAAATAAAAAGGAAAATCATATAAACTACACAAAAGGTACCTCATTCAATCGTCCATCACGTTCACATGATTCAAGATGTTCAAATGTTAGCACGATCAAGCTATCTAACGTTTCAGCAATCACATTTCCACCTAAGCTCTTACGACTTAGTTCTATTGGAAGCTGGCAAAATAAGCTCAAATTCGGTCAAACAAATAACAACATGAATTAAAAGAAGTATCAAGACATATAGCAGAAAAATCAAAATGCAAGTAATTTTTCAATAAAAATTGAATAATGTTTGAAAAACCCTGACTCACATAGAATATTTAAAATTTGCAGACCCAAAAGACAATTAGCTTGTGCTTCAGACCAAGCAATATACTTCAGATCCATTACTTCATACACTGGAAGACTAGAATTTATACATAAAAGAGTATAATGAATCACATGCCAACTACAATTCTCAAAAAATAAAAATTAAAATTAAAAAAGAGACAAAACAAAACAAAACAGCGAAGGAAAACTGAGAAAGGGATCAAGTACCATTACAACTTAGTTGTAGAAATAGCTTTTTTATCCAGCCTAGACATTTTATATTACCTCGCTAGAATCCTCATTAATATCATCAGTAATTTCATCATCTTCAAGTTCCATCTCAAAAATTCCTTTACTGAAATCATCTTGTAAGATATCATCCCACCCAATCTCCACCTGCCAGAAGGTTAGAATTCGTTATAATTATAAAGTAATCACATAAACAAATATTGTTTCAAAAAAATTATTTACTGTAAAATATTTGTTTTGACTTACATCCAAATCTAAAAGCTTATCCACCAGCGCTGTTAAGATCTTTCTACCAACAAATTCGCTCATTGCACCTTTTTCCAACTTCAACATGTTCTCCACATATATCGTAGTCAACTACAAATAGGTTAAACAGATGTAAGTGGAAGACACAACCACAAAACAAATTCACAAAAAAGAATGCATCATATGATTCGAAGGTGAAATAAACAATGTGTTTTTAGAAAATATTCCAAAAAGAAATCAATGCAATCTCTATCTAAAGCAAGCAAGAACATCTGTAAAAGTTGTCACTGAGGCCAGGGCCTTTGAAACTGTAACCATCTTCATGATATCTGACTCTTTTGATGGTTTATCCCATCTGGTTCATATGAACACATTTACTCATAAAATTAGGAAAAGGATTTTGTAGGTTCAAAGATTGCATAAATGTAGCATCTAGTGAATATACACTGCATTTCAACTATGAATCTACACTGCATTTCAACTATGAATCATAATTAGGTATTGTTCTAGTTCGAACAATATATTTGGTAGGGTTCTTTCAAGATATAAATCTGGGTATCTAATACTTCATTATGCCAAAGCACGCAAACAAATAATGGGCATTCAGCTTCACGCCAAATTTCCAAAAGTCCTTCAATATGGTCATGAACAAGTAAGAGATGGGTAGAAAAATAAAAATCATAATTAGCATTAATTTTTTTACAAAACATAACAAAGATAAAAATAATAACAATAGTCAGTCAGGAATAAACACAATTTTCACTTAGATTTCTCTTGGGCATCTTTTAGCTAAGAAAATTCAACTCACAGATTCTTTGAAGAAGACTCTCTGCATTTTATGGACAACTATTTGCTCTAATCTCAAGGGTGCAAGAGGCACCAAGTCCGAGATATCTTTTAGAGCTGTGTGCACTCGAGAAAGAATTTCATCCTTTCTGGTAAGACCATGTGGTTTCTTCAGTAAATCCATGTAGGAGTAGGGCGGCATGAAATTATTTACAAGCATATCCAAGCATGAATCCACAAATTTTCCACTTGAAACGGCCTACAACATTAAATTAAATAGACAAAAAGTCAGGAGATCATGGAACTATTAAGGGATCCTTGAGAAAGAGTGTGAGATCAATTATCATAAATGTTCGTACCAAGGATATTATAAGTTCAATCAGGGCATCCATCACATTAGGTCCATAATCCCACAAGCTCATTTTAAAAATCTGAGGAAAAAAACTTCCATTACAACAACAAAATTGCAGGATACAGACTCGAAGTTTAGTGATAAACTTACTGCTACGAGAAGAGATTCATGGAGAGCGTTGTCTATACAAGAAACTGCTCCAGATAGTGCCTTCAAACATGTCTGTTAAGCACATCAGTTGAATAAAAAAGCCGTTAGTATGGAATAAAATCTCGTCTCGTTGGTCAAAAACAGATGTGATTGTAAAGGACATACCACGAGCAAGGCAACCTCATCAGGGGATAGTCGTTCCCTATGGTGTATAACACCAACAAGCTGGTTATACCCATCAGTATTTCCCTACACCAATAGAAGAGCTATTGTAAGGTTACCAGAATTATTTCTCAAAAAATAACTTGATTAACGATGAGAACTGGAAGCATATCCAACTCGAATAATAAGGGCCTATTTGGTACATAATCCGGATTTTGTTTTATGTTTTCGAATTCAGTGAATACGTGTTTGGCAGACATGTTTTTTCGAAAACTGTTTTCGGATTCTGTAATCCAAATAGTAGAAATTCTGAAAACAACATTTTTATATTTTCATTGTAACCCGATTCTGAATGTGAAATTTTAAAATGCAGAATTATTTCAAACAAAGATAAAAATCTTAATAAAGATAGTATTTCATATTTATAAAGTTAATTTACTTTTATTAAATTAAAATATGTATAATATAATATATTATAAAATATAAAATATTATATTATAAAATAATAATTATATAAAATTTATATATAAAAAACGTGTTCATAAATTAATTAATAATGTCTTATATTCAACATAATATTTAGTTTTGCAACTACAGCTAATTTTATGATCTATAAATATATTATAGAACACATTTTAAATTACTATTTAAAATGGAATCAAATTTCTGAATCTACTACCAAAGAAATACATCTCTATTTTCATTGAATCCCTTGTTTTCAATTTTTTGTTTTCGTATTGCCTACCAAACATGTCCTAAACTAACAATAGTTCGGTGCAACTCAATTCAAATGCCAGGTGTTTTTTTTGTGAAGTAATAAGCAATAACGATGTTAATGGAACAATACCAGTGAAACTGAACTAAGAAACCCCCTAATGAAATCAACTAGCTGGGCATCTGTGAAATTAACACCCTCCATATCCTGGAACTGAGCTTGGCCGTTTTCCAATTCCACCCCCATGATTAATGTCCAAACCCTACTGAGATCCTACTGCCTCAGTGGGGCCTGGGAAAGGGTCGAGGTTCAAACCTGAAAACATAACAAGTGTGTTATAGAACCAAACTTGAATATAACCAAATAAGAACATAATTTTCAGCAAACAATTATGTCACAGCAAGCAAAAGAGTAATTGGCCCCAAAATATATATTGGTTTAACCTTTCGGTCTACATCCACTCAGAACCAGCTCGTGAGCATTTTATTTAGAAGCAATACCAATAAGTCACAATTACAATTTACAAGAGGATAAACCAATCCAATTTTGTATGGATTGAAATCGCATAACGACCAATACCTCAAATCCTTGACTGACTTAAACTCCAATCGAATACCACAGTCAAAACAGCCTTCAATATTGCCGGAGAGATAATACACACGCGGTTTTCAGCCTCCTATCCCGAGACCCACGACAAACACAAACAGAGCAACACACAAGTACTCAGATCTGAACCTACACTGGTCTGCAATCGATACCAGCGAACACTGAGACCCACGGCTATCTTGTTCAGAAACTGAGCCCCACGAAAATACCCACACCGAGGAACAAAGTTTACACCGGCGTTCAACCGAGACCCAAGCAAACGACAGTCGGCGGACTCCTCTGCTGCCGAAAACCGACGCAGACGATGGCAACAAAGACTCACAGGCTGCGTTTCTTCCTTCTTCTTCTTCGTGTTCACTAGGTGGCTGCGGTTTTTCTCTTGCCCTTCTTGTGTTTCACAATAAACACGGCCCTAAAGGCCAAGATTGTTAAATTTACAAAATTGCCATTTTATTTAGTATTACTTAAATGCCCTTCCATGTGTTTTTTGTAGGAGGATTGGGATTGAGGATTGAAACCGCACACCTCATACTCGGTAATGTATTCATCATGTTTATATGTAAATGTACTTAAATGACTCTATTGGTAAAAAAAGATAAGGTTTCTCATCATTTTTCACCAATCTCCCTCATGACAAGAATATCTTAAGCCACTAAATGATTCTCTAACTTTTCCTTATTATCTTGACTTTACGTTTAACTCATTTAACAAGTATTTAAACCTACTAGTCTGATACTACATGTGTTGCACGTGTTTCATAATGTTAAAAATATCATGTACATGTAAAAGTTGAACTGTCATGTACATGTAATAGTTGAACTTGGAATCTTAAACCTAGGGGTGTGCAATAAACCGAGAAAACCGAAGAACCGAATCAAATCGACTGGTTTGATTCGGTTATTTTGAAAAAATCAGTTTTTTCAGTTTACAATTTTACAAAACTAAATTATTCGATTCGATTTACAGTTTAAAATTTTTCAAAACCAATAAAATCGAACCGAGATGAATTTTATTAAAAACAAAATAAAAACTCCCTTTGGGGGTGTTTGGATCGCAGAGTTGGGTTGAGTTGTGAAGAGTTGTTTTGTCAGTGAGTTCTGTAAATGAGTGTTTGGGGTGCAGAGTTGAGTTGAGTCAAGAAGTCAATGTTTGGGGTGCAGAGTTGAGTTAATATGTCAGAGGTATCTGGTGCAGTTTTTCCACCCAATCAATTGCAAACATATTTGTCTACAATTTCAAAACTTCATCATGAGATCAACTACAAATTTACCATATATATTACCATTTGCAAGATTTATGGTATATTTAGAAAAATACTGAATATTGGGATTAATATCAATTTATTTTTTTGCAATAAAATTCATTTTTATCTTATGTTATTGAGAACATATTCTTCAATATGAATGAGTGTCTTCTTTTTAAGCACATGTGAGCAAGAACTTCATTTATTTTAATGTACTTATGTATTAATATTAATATTTTGCAAGAAAAACTTGTGTTCATTTGATTTATATGAAATTATGCTAGTAGTTTATTTTGGTCAAGATGTTGAGAAGATAACAACATATTTCAGTGTCATGTATTACTTGATTATCACCAAATTTATAAGATATCAATTCAATGGGTTATGTGTACAATGTTAACAAAAAGTTAGTTAGAAGCCCATAAAAAATACAAAGTAGTAGTAGATGCAAAGTAATGTCCACAAAATACAACAACAAAAGGAGCAATGTCTAATCATCCAGTCCTTCCCAGTAGACGCATGCAATATGTCCTCCTTGATTGAGGTAGAACCTGTAGAAAACAATCAGTCTTATGGATATCAGTCACAAGCAAGTCTATCAAGGAGACACGATCATGTTTAGTCACTCATTCTATTTGATACAAGAGATCGACTACTTCCTTCCTTCGTGCAGCCTTCAACTCATACTTTTCCTTCTGTCAGGATAGAAGTAGTATCAGAGTTGAGTTATTAACCCAACTCAAACCCCATAAACCAAACACCCCCTTTTAAGTCTCTTCAATAAAGTAACACAATATTCAAGAAACCTCACTTGATTTAACCAACACAATTTTCAAGAAAACTCAATTTTTTAATAAATTGTAACCACCTTTTTCTCTCTCCACCTTACAATATCACGTGCCTTTCTTTTCTTATTCTTCTCTTGTCTTTTCATCTTTTCTCTCATTTTGCATTTGGTAGCATCTTTGGTCATTCTGTCAACTTTTCCATTAATTTCTAACGGAAAGTTGATCTGACACCTCTTTTTGTTAAAAATAATATATTTTTATTTTTTAATTATTAAAAATAATATTTTATTAAAAACATTTTTAATTTATTTTTTTCTTTTTCTCTCTCTTCTTTCTCCCTTTTCCCTCTTTTCTCTTCTTCCTCTTCTTCTCTGTTCTCCCATGGTCGAAGTACAAGAAAGGAAATCCTTGTGCTTTTTCTCTCTTCCATTCCATCACTCCATTCCATCACTGTAAGCACTTTGCAAAGTGTTATTTTACGTTAAACAAGAATACTCATTCGCCACAACAACCCTTGAAACTAAGATCCAAGCCTGGAACAAACCCCTACACCGAGACCCAAAGCGGCTACTCCCTCTGAAACAGATCTTCAGGGCGTCGTCGACCTTTGAAACCTGAGCTCCAAGACCCTACTGTTCTTATCTGAAGCAGAGACCCACGACAATATCCATACTGCTGAACAAAAACATCAATCCAATCGATACCCACTTCGTCCTAACTAGATATTCTCACCAGCGTTTGCTTTATCTTTTTGGAGATCCACGTTGGAGTTTAAGAACCACCAAACCGGAGACCCAATCGATTGCGATTTTCATTCCTCTATTTCTATCGGCCATGGGAGAACAGAGAAGAAGAGGAGGAAGAATGAAGAGGAAAGAGGGAAAAGGGAGAAGGGAGAAGGAAGAGAGAAAAAAGAAAAAAATAATAAATTAAAAATGTTTTTAGTAAAATAGTATTTTTTTAATAATTAAAAAATAAAAATATTATTTTTAATAAAAAGATGTGTTAGATCAACTTTCCGTTAGAAATTAATGGAAAAGTTGACAGAATGACCAAAGATGCTACCAAATGCAAACCTCAGGGGTAGATTTGTTGAGTTTGAAAACTCAAGGACCAAAAGGGAACTAAATGCAAAAATGAAAGACCAAAAATGTATTTTGCCCTTTTTATTTTTAATAATTTCTCTAACCTTTTGTCTTCAATCAAACCTATTTTCTTCTTCTTCTCTCAAACTCACTTTCTTCTTCTCATATCCTCTCTTCTTTAATGAATTATTCTCTTTTTCTTTCTTCCAGTCTTTCACCTTCCCAGTTCTCCTTCCATTCACTCTCTCTGAGTTTTCTCACAGCCCACGACAACAAATCGATAGTAGCAGTGGTGGTGACACAAAAATTCTCATTCCTCTCTCTCACACTCTTTTTTCGTTTCTCATCGGCATAAATCTTAACTACAGTTCTCATTCTCGCCGACAATCATCTTCTTTTTAAACTTCTATCTACACTTTTTTTTTAAAAAAATGGTTAGGAAACGAAACCGAACCGAGTAAACTGAACCAAATTAGTTCGATTTTGAACCGAAATCGAAGAATATTTCATTTACTCGATTCACCCACTTCAATAACTGAGGAGTTCAGTTCGGTCTTTGGTTCCGGTCAAAATCGGACCGAACCGAACCGTGCACACCCCTACTTAAACCTATGGAAATTGAATAATTATACTTTAATATTATTTTTTTTCATTACTACTTAATTTTAAACTTCAATTTAAATAAAAATATTATTTAAAAAACGTTTGAATTATCTACTAATTGAAAAAATCTTTTTTTGCAATGATCTTTTCGAATTCAAGGTAGGAATCATTAATTAGATACATGGTTCTCAATTTTAGAATTCTTTGAATCTATGAAAGAAGATACGTGGCTCTCAAATTTTATCTCTTTGAATATATGAAAAATGTTTCGAGAAGATCTATTGGTAATTTATTTTTGTTTACAAAAAGTTCACTAAATCAAGAAGATCTAATAATAAATTAATTTAAAAGAAAATATTATTCTTTATTTGAAACTTTAAGGGACTGTTTGGCAATGATTTTGGTTTGGGGAACCCAAAACCATGTTTGGACACAAAGTGTTCAAAACTCTTAAAACATAACTTCATGTGTTACAACAGTGCAACCTCATGGGGTTTGTATCATGCTTTATTCTTCCATTTGTCGTTTTTCATTTTCGATGACCACTTCGACAACAACTTCGACGATCACACTGACGCTCCGACAAACTCCAACGACCACACCTGCAATCCGATCACTGCGACAATTACCTTTGGCGACCTCTACAATGAAAGCTATATCGATTAGTTTGATGACCACCCTTGCGACTTGACAACCCTAACAACTTGATACTTCGATGACCCAACCACTACGACCCGATTTGTCCAAACCACCGCCAACGACCATCTAACAACCACTTCAACTACCCCAACCACTCGACAACCATAGTTGATGAACCATCTCGATGACCCAACAACCATAGTTGACAAAACACAAAAATCTGACCACTAAGAAAACCATTATCAATGACCACCTAGTGACCACTCTAATGACCTGACCACCCCAACAACTTGATCACCTCGATGACTATTTCGAAGATCAACTCGACCTGACAACCTAACTACTCAAAACTACTGTTGATGACCACCTGATGACCACTCTAATGACCACCTAGCAACCCGACCACCCTTAATGACCACTTCGACAACGACTCCAACGACTCTACCACTCGACAACTACTGTCACAACCACAGAGTGACCACTTCGATGACATGACCACCTTGGTGACCACTCCAGTGACCTGCCCACCCAACAAGTACTACCGACAAATACCCACGACGACCTGACTATTGTGCAATCGCCACTAGAAACAACCTCGACAACCCAACCATCTCAACAATCTAATCACCTAGTCAATTATTAAAAGGTTAAAATAAAACAAAAAATTGTTACTAACAAATTTTCTAATCCATTATATATTTGAAATAAGTTTCAAAATACGGTGCAAAATATAGTTTCTAATATTTTAATTTCTAAAATAGAATTCAAATTTTATAACTCATTTATCTTTGAAATAGATTTTAAAATACAATGCACAATTTTATTTTAAATTCCATAATTTCTTAAATAAAGCTCCAATATTTTAACTGGTAAAATAGAGTTCCAAAAATAGGTTTATGAATACTTTGTGGAATAGAGTTTTAAATTCCCTAGCGCACAATTTCAGATATAGGTGGGTCAGATATTGGGAGATCATGGAACTCTAGGTTGATGTTGATGGGGATCTTATCCCCTTGAGCATCGGAAATATGATTTTATTGATCAATTGCTTGTTTATTTTGATTTATTCCAAATACCAATACATTGGTAAAATACAGAGAAAAAGTAATAATTCTAATCTAATTAGAGCATGGAACTAAGACATGCAAACATGTTGTGTAGAAATAATTAAACTAAAGGAAATTAAAAATTACCTTTGTAGTTTTTCAACAGCAACTCTTTGCTCCAAGAACACATCAACACAACAACAAAGAGAAACTCCTCTATTCTTTCTTCTCCACAGGGACAACACCACGAGGAAAACCTTCTATCCTTTGAGTTCTTTTGATCAACCTTGGTGGGAAGGTTTTCCAACTCTTGGAGAGGAAGGGAATATCTTTTGAGAGAGAGAATTTGATAGTACTTCCACAAATTGCCAAAATGGAAATGATCGATCAGTCCTCACTGATCCCCTCTCCCTGTTTATCTGTCGATATGGAGAGGAAGAGGGATAGTGGGAACGTGTCATCCTGACACGTTCCCTTAATTAATTTAATAATAATATAAATTAATATGAATTTTAATTAAATCATATTTAACCAAAATTAAATTAAATATCATATATTTAATTATGATTAAATCATATTTAATCAATTTTTCCCTCTAACCTATAGTTTTAATGCACATCTAATGCACATTAAATTTTAACCTATAGTTTTTCAAATATGAATCTCATTCACATTTAAAATAATATTTGAACTCTTTCAAATATTTAATTCTCTCACATAATTTAATATGAATCATATTCACATTAAATTTTATAATATAAAGTTCCAAAACTTTATATTATAATGTATCTATATATACATTAATTTTATTCCCTAAATGAATTTGAACATTTCAAATCCAAATGATCTAAGAACTCTTTACGAGCTGGAAGGTGGACCTGATGGACCTACAGATAAGAAGCTCCAACGATACGAGATTACTCGGTTGATCTCATTAACCTCCTAATCAACATTCGTTAATTGCGGGAACAATCCACTAAAGTCCCGCAGTTGCACTCTTCTCACTGCAAATATATTTCTGTGTCCACGGATATTGACCAATAACAACAAGTCAATCTTTCACGAATGTTCGTAACACCAGTTGGGTCAAATTACCGTTTTACCCCTGGGTTACATCTTGTACCTTAAACAAAAGTCCTCTCGGGTCAATGAGAGGGTCGGGCCCTTTGTTCAAGTCCTGGAGACACCACTTAAAGGAACATTCATCTACTTACCCTAGTAGTCGGGAATGAGTGAATTCCATCTTGCTAAGCTAAGTCTCCAACTGCTCACTCGGTCTTGTCCCCAAGAAGATAGGCATATTGAGTCGGTGAATCTGGCCACTCTCACCCATACTAGTCAAAGGACAATCCCTCGCAAACAGAAGTTTGTAACCTGCTCAGGATTGAGATCAAGTTGCCTTGGTCATCCTAGTGAAATAGAAACCTAGCTAGTGAACAGAGTTACATCTAGTGGTTACTATTTCGTGGTCCGGTCTTATGTAATCTCATTACATAGGATATCCCCACTCACATGTCATCTACACGAACACGTTAGGATCACAGTGTTTGTATCGTATACAAAGTGGGCCACATCTATAGTGTTACCAGGGTAAGGTACCCAAATCTTATCACTATAGACCCTTTAGGTTGTATCTCGAATCGAGATCCTTTATATGTACACTACATTCAGTTCAAGAGACATTTTACAGTCTTGGATGTTTAGTTTATTGGATTTAGAGTTAAAACAAATGGCAATATCGTAAATAACAAACAATAACTCTTTATTGAAATAATAACTCTTTATTACAATAATTAGAACAAAATTACAAACTACGAGTTTTAGGGCACAATCCCCAACAAACTCCCACTTGAACTAAAACTCTAGTGGGGTACATCACAATCTAAAACAGTGTTTACAAAGATACAAATACAATAAACTAGGGCATCCATATGCCCATTACATATCTCCCATTTGCTCTATATTAGCCTATGTACATATCTCGTAGACCTAGACATTCCAGATGACCCTCGAACACTTTAGCCGTGAGAGTCTTTGTAAACGGATCAACAATGTTGTGCTCCGAAGCGATCTTCGTGACTGTCACATCTTCTTGTTGCACTATTTCTCGTATCAGGTGATACTTCCTCTCGATGTGCTTGCCTCGCTTATGGTTGCGAGGTTTCTTTGAATTGGCTACCGCACCACTGTTGTCACAGTATAAGGTGATGGGAAATTCCATATTTGGAACAATTTCCAAATCAATAAGGAATTTCCTTAGCCAAACAACCTCTTTAGCTGCTTCACAAGCAGCGACATACTCAACCTCCATTGTGGAGTTAGTGATGCATCCCTACTTGATGCTTCACCATACTATAGCTCCCCCGTTAAGGGTGAAACTGATCCCGATGTGGATTTCTTAGAATCCTTATCGGTCTGAAAATCAGAATAGGTGTATCCAGTAAGGATCAAATCCTTAGTCTCATACACAAGCGTATAATCCCTCATTCTCCTAAGATACTTGAGGATATTTTTAACTGCGGTCCAGTGGTCTAACCCCGGATTGGATTGGTACCTACTAACTATTCCCACTACATAATAAATGCCTGGCCTCGTGCACAACATAACATACATTAAGCTACCTACTGCAGAGGCATAGGGAATACGTCTCATATCCTCAACTTCTTGAGGTGTCTTAGGACATTGTTCCTTAGACAAATGAACTCCATGCCTGAAGGGTAATAAGCCCCTCTTGGAATTCTGCATCCAATATCGGGCCAACATTTTGTCGATATAAGACGCTTGAGACAGAGCTAGCGTTCTTTTCTTGCTAGAGATGTTCATTTTCCCCACGGGAGCGGGGAATCCCTGTTTAGGCGGGGAACGGGGGAGGGAGCAGGGACAAAATTTTTCCCGTTGGCTAAACGGAGACGGGGGCGGGGAATACATACCCCGTCCCCGCTCCAATTAATTTATTTAATTTTAAATATATATATTTTTATACATTTAATAAACCATAAGTCTAAAATTTTATTAAATATAATTTTATTTTTCTAAGAAAATTGAAAAAAATGTCTCTTAACTAGAAATCTCTAAAAAATAATTAACCATTTAAATACAAATTTTCAAAAAAAAAAAAATAGTTAATACAATTTTAAAAAATAAAATTATAAACGGAGAATTATTCCCCGCGAAATTAAATGGGAAATTTCGCAGGGACGGGGAATGAAATGGGGGGCGGGGACGGGGATGAGGAGTCATTCCTTGACCCCGCCCCGCCTCGTGGACATCTCTAGTTCTTGCGATTCCTGAAAATCTGAATCCCAAGAACATACTGCGCCTCTCCCAAATCTTTCATTTGGAATTGGGTCGCCAACCATTTCTTTATGTCAGTTAGGTATCCTACATCATTCCTAATGAGTAGGATATCATCCACATAAAGTACTAAGAGAGCTACTTTGTCGTTGATGATCCTCTTGTAAACACAAGGCTCATCAACGTTTTGGTCAAAGCCATAAGACTTGATCACGATGATCAAATCTTATGTTCCAAGATCTGGATGCTTGTTTCAACCCATAAATGGATCGATTGAGCTTGCAAACTTTTTGCTCCTTACCTTGGGTTATGAACCCTTTGGGCTGAGACATATAGATGCTCTCGTCGAGATTACCATTCAAAAAGGCAGTCTTGACGTCCATTTGCCAAATTTCATAGTCATAAAAAATGACTATGGACAAGAGTATCCTTATAGACTTAAGCATAACAACAGGGGAAAAAGTTTCCTCATAGTCAACTCCTTCCCATTGGGTTAAATCCTTTGCTACAAGTCTAGCCTTAAAGGTCTGTACCTTTCTGGTTGCATCTCTTTTTCTCTTATAGATCCATTTGCACCATATGGGTCTTACCCCTTCAGGTTGGTCTACAAGTTGCCAAACTGAATTGAAGTACATTGACTCCATTTCAAGGTCCATGGCTTTGATCCATTGGTCCTTATCTACGTCATTCATTGTCTGTTTATAGGACAATGGTTCCTCTACACCGTTATCAGGTATGACAACTTGAGTTTCAGCTAAACCCAAGTAGCGGTCAGGTTGGGAAACAACCCTCCCACTGCGTCGAGGAATTCTCAACGATTGAGAAGGACGAGATTGACTCGATGTGTCTGCTTCTTTATCAACCCTTGATGAAGGTCCAGGTTGATTAACAACTCTTGTTGACTCATTTGTAGCTTCATTTAATACTAACTTACTACGTGGTTTATGGTTACTCATGTGATCTTCCTCCAAGAAAGTGGCATTTGTCGATACAATCATCTTGTTTTCTTGTGGGTCGTAGAAAAGACCACCTCTCGTTTCTTTGAGATAACCAACAAATTGGCATAATCTTGAACGAGGTTCCAATTTCTTTGGATTTGTCACCTACACGTGTGTCGGATAACCCCAAATCCTGAAGTGTTGTAAACTAGGTTTATGCCCCTTCCATAATTCAAAAGGTGTTTCTGAAACACTCTTTGATGGAACAGTGTTCAAGATTTGAACCGTAGTCTCTACTGTGTAACCCCAAAACGAGGCAGGCAATTGAGCATAGCTCATCATAGACCGAACCATGTCTAACAAGGTTCTATTTCACCTTTCTGACACACCATTCTGTTTTGGTGTATTAGGTGCTGAGAGTTGAGATTTGATTCCATGTTCTATCAAATAGTCCTGGAAGCTCAAATCCATATACTCTCCACCTCGATCGGATCAAAGTGTCTTAATGGTTTTCCCTAATACATTCTCTACTTCAACCTTATACTCTTTGAATTTTTCAAGAGCCTCAGACTTATGATGCATTAGGTATAGATAACCATACCTCGAATAATCATCTTGGAAAGAGATGAAATATTCGTACCCTCATCGTACTTTAACATTCACCGGACCACAAAGATCCGAATGTATAAGCTCTAAGGGCTCTATGGTTCTATAACCTTTTCCAGTAAAAGGTCGCTTAGTCATTTTGCCTTCCAACCATGATTCGCAAGGAGGTAAAGAATCATCTACTAACTTGTTTAGAAGTCCATTCTTAGATAGTCTCTCAATCCAATTGAGATTTATATGACCAAGTCTAAGATGGCAAAAATAGGTATTATTATCAGAAATTATTTGCCTTTTATTTTGAGTATTAGCAGTTTTAAACATCTCATGATTCAAAATTGCTTTAGTTCGGTTCGGTTTAAGTACATATAAACAGTTTTCTAATTAACAGAACAAACATTGACACTTTTCTTTGAAATGAACGCTTCATTACTTGAAAAGGAAATATAATAATGATGTTCAATTAGACAAGAGATAGATATCAAGTTCCTCTTGATCTTAGGAACTATGTACAGATTTTCTAAATATAAAAATCTATCTTTAAAAAACAGCTTGGCATCTCCCACTGCACGAGCTGAGACGACGTCTCCCGTTCCGACCTTGAGCGTCATCTCACCCTCTTCGAGCTCCTTGAAGGAACTAGTTTCCTGTAAAGAAGAACAAACGTGATTAGTGGCTCCTGAATCAAGTAACCAGGTAAAATCATCATTTTCCACTAAGCAAGTTTCAAGAACAAGCAAATCGAATTTACCTTTCTTCTCTTTGAGCTCAACAAAGTACTTTGGGCAGTTTCGCTTCTAGTGCCCATCCATGTTGCAGTGGAAACACTTTCCTTTGTCTGCAACCTTAGCCTTTCCCTTGCCCTTATCAGCAGCAGGTGCCTTCCCTTTCCCTCATATCTTCTTCTTTTGGGTCTTCTTAAGCCCAGAAGATGGGCCACAAGACTTAGTTCCAGAGGATGAACCCTTCTGGAATGGGCAAACATATTTGCCTCTCCATCAACCTGTCCCTTATTCTTCATAAGAGTCTGGAAAGTCTGCAATTCATTGAGGAAAGTAGTCAGGTTGTACTCTATCTTGTTCATCACCGCATTGCTGCGAAATTGCAGGAAACTCTTCGGAAGAGATTCCAGGATGAACGACACCTGACTTTGCTCGTCTATGATCGCGTCGTTCATTTCAGCCACGTTGAAGTAGGCCATCAGATCGAGAACATGTTCTCTCACCGACGACCCCTCCTTCATACGAGAGTTATAAACGTACTTGAGGGATTTGTGTCGAAGCTGTCCAGATGGTTGTCCAAACATATTCTGCAACAAACTCATGATCTTACGAGCTGAGACCATGCCCTCGTGCTTTTCGGCCAGAACTTCAAAAACATTAGCCAAAATGTAGACTTTGGCCTTATCATTGGTCTTGATCCAACGATCATACACATCCTTAACAGATTGAGGAGTGTTTCAAGCAGGGACCTGAGGACATTCCTCAGTTAGTACAAATCGAAGGTCGTCAACAACGAGAATCGTATTCAGGTTGGACTTCCACGTAGTATAATTTTCGCCAGTTAAACGTTCGCTTTTGAGTAAGGCTATTATAGAGGACGACATGCTGAAATTTCAAAAAGTTCTAATTAGTTATGCTTTTAACCCATTACAAACCAATCAAATTTAGAAAAATTATTAAATAATCTTAGTGGTTAAATTAAACCTTTAATTTTGCAATGATACTTCAAGGGTTTAGAACAAAAGTCACCGTCGGGTGGTCAATCACTCCTCCCCTGAATTGAAACTATCTCAACTAATTCTCAGTACCAGAACATCTCATGTCCCAATGATTCTTAGCTACCATTTGTTTGGTCAAGGACTTGTTAACTAGCTTAACTTAACCCATAAATGTGACCCTACCATTTTCAGATTCAATAGGTCCGAGCCAACAGACTACTATTAAGAAAGACAATTGTTGGCAAATTAACTAAGAGACCCTATCTATTTCTGGAGTTCGCGGTGTTCCGACCCCTATAGTCAGGCCCTCCATAGGGATTGGTTGTTCCAGGACAACCTAGCAGGCAGACTATAGAAATCTCATGGTGCGACCTAATGGAGGAGACTGTAGGATACGTTGACACGCGTCCTACTCCCATTTATTATGGATACTTCCCTCATTCACCTTGTTATTGAACCATGCAAACACTTACCGTAAGGGGACGCCCTATTGACGCCACATAGCCGAACATGGAACTCATGGTGTGAACTCTTGAGGCCGTGAGAGTAAACTCGATGCAAACATCTCGTTTTCTCCCACTGAAGTTCCTAAGATTAGGGTGTAGGTTTAACTTAGTCGGATTCTGGCTAATAGAATTTATCTAAGTTTATGCCTATTATAACTTTTATAACTAGGTCTTTTAACCTTATGTCTAGGTGAATAAACATTTTAATTACCTAGATATAAAACAAGACTATGGTTAATTTAACTCAAGTTCCAAGTCAGTTCCCAGGTAGGAGGTGTTCCGTTAACCGTCAGCTTAAGTACCCCCAACCTTAGACAAAACATCACCGGTAGAGTTCCCTTATAACCAATGTCCTATTGTCTTACTATATTTTAAACTATTTAAAATACTAGGTAAGACTTAATTTCTAATTAATTTCTAATCCTATTAGAAATTAAACTTAGGTCTAAATTAATTTTAAACAATTTAAAACTAATTTAATTTAACCCAAGTTCCTATGTTTTCATGCAATTCTTTGTTATAGGTTATGGTTTCTAAAACCCTTTATTTTTCACTATTATAAATTTTAATAATTAACTTATGACACTATATTATAAAACCAACCATTGATGTCAAATTGGAATTATAAAAAATTATTCAACTAATTGAATAACGAAAATTACTTAAATAAAATAACATTTATTTTAAACTAAGTAATTTTATGCTCCATGCAATTTATTTTCCATATGATCTAATTATAACAATTATAATTAATTACTCATGAAAAATAAATTAAATCATGCATTTCTACCATATTTATATAACATTTATACAAATAAAAATGCATGAACATGCTTATCCTAAGGTGGAAAAAATTCTAAATGACATTCATAAAGAAAAATAGTTGTAAAACCAGAAAAATTTGACCCCTAAAGTGTAAAAATAATAAAAAATAATAATAAAATTACTCTAATTTTATAACAAAAACGGTCTAAAACACTTGAAATCAGGCTCAGACCGCTCGAACCGAACCAATCACGAGCAAAACCGCTCGAACCACCCCTGAACCGGTCTGCTCCTTCAAGCTGATGCCACGACGTTGCAACGTTGAGGGGAGCGTTGCAACGCCGCCTCCTTATGCGTGCGCTCTTGGCATCGGGGTAGCGCGTACACTGCCGAGGGGCGCGCTTACAACGCCGCTGCGACCCTCGCACTTTCGTGATCGATAGGAGCTTCAGCGTTACCACTGCTTATTTCGCCGGTGTAGCGCTGCAACGCTGGTGCTTCTGCAACAGCTTCTTCCTTCGAACACAACAACTTCAATTGTCAATTTCTCACCCGAATCTCATCCGATTTGCATCAAACTTGTCACGAACGATTCATAACTGAATTACAGACTCGATTATGCACTTTATTTTCCAAAACGCAGGGGCCTTTACATTTAATTTGATCAAATCACAATTAAAACTAAGGCAAAAAATTTCCTAAACAGTTTTACAACAAACCATATGCAAATCCCACCTTTCCAATGCAAATTTGTTTCAACCAAAATAAAACAAACATTGCTCGATACCAATTGATGGGGATCTGATCCCCTTAAGCAGCGGAAACATGATTTTATGGATCAATTGCTTGTTTATTTTGGTTTATTCCAAATACCAATACATTGGTAAAATACATACAATAAGCAATAATTCTAATCTAATTAGAGCATGGAATTAAGACATGCAAACATGCTGTGTAGAAATAATTAAACTAAAGGAAATTGAAAATTACCTTTGTAGTTTTTCAACAACAACTCTTTGCTCCAAGAACACAACAACACAGCAACAAAGAGAAACTCCTCTGTTCTTTGTTCTCCACAGGGACAACACCACGAGAAAAACCTTCTATCCTATGTGTTCTTTTGATCAACCTTGGTGAGAAGGTTTTCCAACTTTTGGAGAGGAAGAGAATATCTTTTGAGTGAGAGAATTTGAGAGCAATTCCACAAATTGCCAAAATGGAAATGATCGATCAGTCCCTCACTGATCTCCTCTCCCTGTTTATCTGTCGACAAGGAGAGGAAGAGGGATAGTGGGAACGTGTCATCCTGACACATTTCCTTAATTAATTTAATAATAATATAAATTAATTAATTTAATTAATAATTAAATCATATTTAATTGTAAATTAATACTAATTTTAATTAAATCACATTTAACCAAAATTAAATTAAATATCATATATCTAATTATGATTAAATCATATTTAATCAAATTTTTCCTTTAACCTATAGTTTTAATGCACATCTAATGCACATTAAATTTTAACCTATAGTTTTTCAAATATGAATCTCATTCACATTTAAAATAATATTTGAACTCTTTCAAATATTTAATTCTCTCACATAATTTAATATGAATCATATTCACATTAAATTTATAATATAAAGTTCTAAAACTTTATATTATAATGTATCTATATATACATTAATTTTATTCCCTAAATGAATTTGAACATTTCAAATCCCTATGATCTAAGAACTCTTTACGAGCTGGAAGGTGGACCTGATGGACCTACAGATAAGAAGCTCCAACGATACGAGATTACTCGGTTGATCTCATTAACCTCCTAATCAACATTCGTTAATTGCGGGAACAATCCACTAAAGTCCCGCAGTTGCACTCTTCTCACTGCAAATATATTTCTGTGTCCACGGATATTGACCAATAACAACAAGTCAATCTTTCACGAATGTTCGTAACACCAGTTGGGTCAAATTACCGTTTTACCCCTAGGTTACATCTTGTACCTTAAGTACCAGTGCTCCTCTAATGAACAATTTGTTTGTGGTCCTACCAACAAACAGAAGTCCTTCTCGGGCCAATGAGAGGGTCGGACCCTTTGTGCAAGTCCTGGAGATACCACTTAAGAGAACATTCATCTACTTACCCTAGTAGTCGGGAAGGAGTGAATTCTATCTTGCTAAACTAAGTCCCCAGCTACTCACTCGGTCTTGTCCCCAAGAAGTTAGGCATATTGAGTCGGCGAATCTGGCCACTCTCACCCATACTAGTTAAAGGACAATCCCTCACAAACCGGAGTTCGTAACCTGCTCAGGATTGAGATCAAGTTACCTAGGTCATCCTAGTGAAATAGAAACCTAGCTAGTCAACGAAGTTACATCTAGTGGTTACTATTTCGTGGTCCGGTCTTATGTAATCTCATTACATAGGATATCCCCACTCACATGTCATCTACACAAACACGTTAGGATCACAGTGTTTGTATCATATACAAAGTGGGCCACATCCATAGTGTTACCAGCACTTACTATAGACCCTTTAGGCTGTATCTCGAATCGAGATCCTTTATATGTGAAGGGAATCGAAGTCCCCGCAGCAGAAGCGATTGCGAATCGCGCACTCTTGATTTAGTTACAACGGAAAATTCAAGAACGTAAAACATAGATTAAGCATAAAATAAGAGTTTGGACAACAAGAATTTACCTTTGAAGAACCTTTCTTCAAGTGTTCCTCTCTCCACGGTCACGATCTCAGCAACAAGAACTCCAACGTGCGAAGACACGACCACCGAATCTTCTCCGTTGTTCTCTAGGTGAGGGAGGAAGGTGGGTTCCCTTTAGGAGATGTGAGGTATTTTTTTGAGAGAGATGTGTGTGTTTTGGAACTCTTCCAACAACACCACAAAAGAGCTTATTGAACCTTAACCTAGTTGCATCTCATGCAACCATATATATAGGGAAATGGGATGGAAATGATCATCCTACCCCTCCTTTAATCTCTCTTTAGTATATAGTTTATATATGAATCTAATTCACATTAAAACTATATATTATATCAATTATATCATATATAATTGATATAACTCCTCATGTATGAAATTGAACACTTCAATTTCACTCCTAACTTTATACCCTCAATATTACCATGTTGAGCCAACGGAGGGATCTAATGGACATACAGATCATGAGTTCCAATGATGTGAGATTAACTGATCAAACTCTTTGATCCAGTTAATCAATATTCATTAACTACAAGTCACTCCACTATAGACTTGTAGCCGCACTCTCCTCACTCAGAGATAATATTGTGTCCACCGATATAGTCATTACCCATGAGTCGACCCTTCACAGTTGTTCGTAATCACACCGGTGGGTCAAATTACCGCTTTACCCCTCGTGATTACCTCTTTGCTCCTAAGCACCACCGATCCTCTAATGAATAACAAGTCTAAGGTCCTACCTTAGACTCATACCCTCATAGAGGCGAGCTCCGTTGTTCAAGACACGAGTCGCCTCTTGAGAACAACCTATCTAATTACTCAAGAGAGGAATGAATGAATTTCATCTTGCACGCTTAAGTTCCCACCTACCTACGAGGTTCCGTCCCAGAGAAGGTAGGCTTATTGAGTCGATTCACAGTCACTCTCACCCATACTAGTCTAAGGACAAACCCCTATAAGCGGGAGTTCTTAACTTGCTCAAGATTCGTCAAAGTCACTAATGACCATCTATAAATTACTAGTCTTATCCTCATTAACGGTTGTTTATCTTTGGTTAGACTAATAATTTCATGATCCATCTTGTATGAACTCTTCATACGGATGCCCCCACTCGCATGTCAACTACATGAATGAGTTGGATTACCTCATTTGTACTAATTACAAAGTGGGTCGCATCCATGGTGTTACCAGAATGAGGTTTCCAACCTTATTCTTATACCATAGATTATTTAGGTTATAATCTTGAATTTAACCCAATTAGTGTCCACTACACTGATTTCAAGATAAACGTTATAACCTTGGAGCTTAGTTTATTGGATTTATAAAAGCAAGACTGTAATCTTATCAAAACAAATAACACTTTATTTAATTGATCAAAATTACACAAGTTTGGGGCATAAATCCCAATAATATGTACATTACATTCAGTTCAAGAGACATTTTACAGCCTTGGATGTTCAGTTTATTGGATTTAGGGTTAAAACAAAGGGCAATATCGTAAATAACGAACAAGAACTCTTTATTGAAATAATAATTCTTTATTACAATAATTAGAACAAAATTACAAACTACGATTTTTAGGGCACAAACCCCAACAGATGTCATTGTCGATGTCTATACATGTCGCTAAGGCCATGTCAATTGGAGTCTACCCTCGCGTCGGTTGCCTTGTGTTTCCTGAAGATGATTGTTATGTCATTGAAGAATGAAAATGGCTTATTCTTGAGACCTCGGGTGTTTGGGTGTCCCCACATATTACACATAAGGATCGTTAGCAATATCATGTTCATTTGTACATGTTCTTATGGCTCGAGCAGTAATTGTATTCGTGTTTTATCTTAACCTAGTCATCAAAAATCGATTTCTCTACTTCAATACACTTTCGCTTATCGTTCCATCCAAAGCCACTGCATGTCGGACCCATCATCTCAACAATAGCTCCATATTGCTTCTTCAGAACCCTTACTCTTGATTTTAAGTTCGGTGACACCTTTATGTCGCTTCTTAGTAGTTTTTCCTTCATTAATTTTGTACTGGAACTAGATATCGAGGCCTAAAAATCCCATTATCACATCTCCACCCACCTTGTTGAATAAGTTGCATCAAACACTGGACTAACACCTCATACTCCATCTCATTCCAGACATGTTCAGAAACCCTTTCATTAGAAGTTGCCATTTACATGAACAAGAAGATGAAAATACTTAAGTTAAATATGTATAGTACATTAGTTACCAAATCAGACATGCATATTATGTCTATCGTAAATCTAGAAGTAAGAAACATAATGATATTTTATTTACACCCCAAATATAATTTCAAACTTACATACAAGACATAAGATTCAAACATGGTACAAAGCAACTAAGTACATTGTTCGTATTCAGATGTACAAAGCATAATAATTACAAAAGTTTAAGTTACACACAAAATCTAAGTGCAAATAGAAGATTCGATCATGTTACAAAAAATATTTCATACATTGTTCTAGACATCAAACATTTAGTTTGAAAGTGTATCCCATCATTCATTCCATACTCCAGTTGACTTAATAAAATTTATGTTGTGGTAGCTCATCCCATTCGAATCAACTTCACGAGCATATGTCTCCTCATACGTTGGATCGAGACCCATTTCTCTTAATATAAAGTTATGTAGTAGGCAACAGGCGGTTATAGTCCTACAATAGATCTGGAGAGAATAGTAAGACTTCCCTCGTAAAATGGCTCACCGATCCTTTAACAATCCAAAAGCCTTCTCAATAATGTTCCTAGTCCCATAATGCCTCATATTAAACAACTCTTTTGGACTTATGGGTGGATTCCCTTTGCGCCACTCAAAACGATGATAACATCGACCTCGATAAGGAGTAAGGAATCCTTCTGCATTTGGGTATCCAACGTCACAGACATAGTAATAATATGACCATTGTGTTATTGGTACGAATGAGCATCCTTAGTTTCTAATGTGCATGCATGCAAAGTGAGGGAATAAGTGTAAAGAGAGGGAGTCATCTTACCCCTTGGGACGTATAGATCATTAAGTCGTGATAGTGCATCCCTTAGTACTCTAGAGTCTGATGTAGAGCCTTCCCACTCAGGAAGGACGAATATGAACTCAACATTTTGTGAGCACACAACTAGCATGTTCGTAGCAACCTCACCTTTTATAGTTTTATAACGAGGTCGATCGACCACACTTACATTCACCTTAATGTGTGTGTCGTCCAACGTACCTAGACAATTTTGTTAACAGGTTACAAACTTCAGTGATTCTTTCAGGGTAGCTTAATAGGAAGATAAAATTTTATGCGAAATAACTTGTATACCTCGAGCCACCTCCACCTCTCATCCGAATAGTTATTCGTTATTGGGTCAAGTGTCTTCAAAAGGACTTCATGGAGTTTGAGTACTACGTTGAGAACAACGTTGAAGTGTCTAGACACTGTCTCTCCTGAACGTGCAAAATGTCATCAAACAACTCTATTCATCACATGGTAAGCTAAAATATGAAAAAAATATTGCAACCACCTCTGGCACATCAACACATTAAGTTGTCAATAAACCTCCTGTTGTTCTGAGTAATGTACACAAAATGCAAAAACTAATAATAATAATAAAGAAAATACTATAACCGTACCATTTGTTGTACTTGTTTTTTGTGAGTAGTTGTCCTAATTCGCCCTCTACCATTTTTACAACATGAAATTATGAAATTTAGGTTGAATATTAACATGTGATTCATATTATTTAAAAAAAAAATATTTATGTTTGGCAAAATTTTCATATTGCATATGAAAATTTTCTCATTTAAAAAAAAGTACTTTAAATTTTTTGTGAATCAACCAAATATAAGGTGAGTTTGTGCAAGTATAATATTAGGTACGAGTATAAAAAAAATAAAGTATGATCCTATTCATAACACAAAGATACTACAACAATGTATAGTGAAGTTCATAAGAAACACAATTTTTTTTTTTAAAAAATAAAAGTATAATGAAGTTCTTAATAACAAGATACAATAAAAGAAATTATGTTCAAGTCCATAACAATTTCTTAACTAATAAATATAGTAAGACATCAAAAGACATTACATAATGGTTTGTGGTTTCCTTTTTTAGATCCACAAGGTGAGCAATTCAAAGAACGATCTATTATAAACCTACAAGTAAGAAAAACTACGAACTTAGAATAGGAAAAAAGAAAATATATGTATATCCAAACGAAAGAAACTGTATGCAATGCTTACCTTAGATATGGTTCGGGGATCGTTCACCTTATGGCACTTGCATGTAGAATCGAACGTGAATAGTGTATAGAATGAACATCACATACAACGAATGCGGTATAAGAATATAGAAAAAAATATATTAGTTCACGAGTATGAAGGCGTAAACAAACATAGAACATGAGCTAAGTGTATAAATGAGAAGAAAAAAAAGAGTTTACCAAGTGAAAGGAGAAGAAAGAACTAACTCCCTTAAAGATAATGGACAAATAAGTATACATAAGAGAGGATGGTGTTCTTGTATGGAGGAGTGGCTTATTTATAACAACGTATGCTTAGTAGAAAGCATCAATATTGTTGGGTTGTATACCCTAATCTCGTGTAGTTTGTAATAATTGTTGAATTAATAAATGTTGTTTATTATTCAAATTTTGTATTTTGCATTTTATAAACTTAATCCAATAAACTAAGCTCCAGGATCATAGTTATGAGAACTTGAACGGTGTGTAGTGGACACACAGGGAGGATCACGTTCGAGTTATTGACCCGAACGGTCTACAGTATATGGATAGGATCGGGAACCTCATACTGGCAACATTGTGGATGCGTCTCGCTTTGTATTAGATACAAACTGATGGGGATCGGATCCCCTTGAGCAGCGAAAACGTGTTTTGGAATCGTAATTGCAAGTTTATTTTTGGTTGAAAAACAAATACCAGTACATTGGAGAAACTACAGAGACAAGCATATATTTCCTAATCTAATTAGGCATGGAACTAATCATGCAAACATGTTGTGTATAAATTAAACTAAAAAAGGAATTCAAAATTTACCTTTGTAGTTTTTCCAACAACAACTCCTTGCTCCTTTTGCACAACAACTCAACAACGTTTTTCTCCTCTGTTCTTTCTTCTCCACAGGAACAACAACACGAGGAAAACCTCCTATCCTCTGAGTTCCACTAAGATCTCTCCTTTGTGGGAAGGAGCCAACTTTTGGAAGTAGGGAAGTGAGAGAGAGAGAATTTTTCTAGAAGCAATTCCCAATTGCAGAAAATTATCTTTGATCGATCTACAACATCCCTCTTCCTCGAGAGGTTATGCCAGAAGAGTTCTTCCCCCCACTCCCTATCGATAGGGAGTTAGTGGGGAAGAAGGGAACGTGCCCTCCTAACACGTTCCCATTAATTAATTAATAATTAATTAAATCTAATTTAATTAATTATTTAATTAAATATCATATATTTAATTAATATTAAAATATCATATATTTAAATAAGATTAAATCATATTTAATCCATTTCTCCTCTAATCTATAGTTCTAATCTATAGTTTTAATGCACATCCAATGCACATTAAATTTTAACCTATAGTTTTCAAATATGAATCACATTCACATTTAAATTTAATATTTGAACTCTTTCAAATATTTAATTCTCTCATATAATTTAATATGAATCATATTCACATTAAATTTATAATATAAAGTTCCAAAACTTTATATTATACCGTATCTATATACATTAAATTTATTCCCTAATGAATTTGAACATTTCAAATTCAAACGATCTAAGAACCCTTTACGAGCTAGAAGGTGGACCTAATGGACCTACAGATCAGAAGCTCCAACGATACGAGATTACTCGGTTAATCTCATTAACCTCCTAATCAACATTTGTTAACTGCGGGAACACTCCACTAAAGTCCCGCAGCTGCACTCTTCTCACTGTAGATATATTTCTATGTCCACGAATATTGACCAATAACAGAAAGTCAATCCTTCACGAATGTTCGTAACACCAGCTGTGTCAAATTACCGTTTTACCCCTGGATTACATCTTGTACCTTAAGTACCAGTGCTCCTCTAATGAACAATTTGTTTGTGGTCCTACCAACAAACAGAAGTCTCTCTCGGGCCAATGAGAGGGTCAGACCCTTTGTTCAAGTCCCGGAGACACTACTTAAGGGAACATTCATCTACTTACCCTAATAGGCGGGAATGAGTGAATTCCATCTTGCTATGCTAAGTCCCCAGCTGCTCACTCGGTCTTGTCCCCAAGAAAGTAAGCATATTGAGTCGGCGAATCTGACCACTCTCACCTATACTAGTCAAAGGACAATCCCTCGCAAACAGGAGTTCGTAACCCGCTCAGGATTGAGATCAAGTTGCCTAGGTCATCCTAGTGAAATAGAAACTAACTAGTCAACGGAGTTATATCTAGTGGTTACTATTTCGCGGTCCGGTCTTATGTAATCTCATTACACAGGATATCCCCACTCACATGTCATCTACACGAACACGTTAGGATCACAGTGTTTGTATCGTATACAAAGTGGACCACATCCATAGTTTTACCAGGGTAAGGTACACAAATCTTATCCCCTTACTATAGACCCTTTAGGTTGTATCTCGAACCGAGATCCTTTATATGTACACTACATTCAGTTCAGGATACATTTTACAACCTTGGATGTTTAGTTTATTGGATTTAGGATTAAAACAATGGCAATATCGTAAATAACGAACAATAACACTTTATTGAAGTAATAAAAGTTTATTACAATAATTAGAACAAAATTACAAACTACGAGTTTTAGGGCACAAACCCCAACACAAACGAGGTGATCCAGCTCGTTCATGTGGTTGACATGCGAGTGGGGGCATCCTGTGCAATTAGATTGTTCAATACCGGATCGTGAATTATTAGACTTACTAATGTAACACCGTTAACAGTATATGACTAATATATTCGTAGATGACCATTAATGACTCTTCCTTAATCCTGAGCGTGTTACGGACTCCTGTCTGCGGGGGGTTTGTCCTTTGACTAGTACCAGTGAGGGTTGCCTGAGCGTTTACCCAATATGCCTATCTTCTTGGGGGCAGAACCACGTGGGGAGCTGAGAACTTAACTACGCAAGAAGGAATTCACTCGTTCCCGAGCTAGGGAAACTAGAGGGGTTGTTCCTTTAAGTGTTGTCTCCAAGGCTTGGACAACAGGGCCCCACTCTCTCACTGGCCCGAGAGAGATGTTGTTTATGGTTGGACCATGCAACAAAGTTGTTCATTAGAGGAGCAGTGGGACTTAAGGAGCAAGAGGTAGACATAGGGGTAAAACGATAATTTGACCTAACTGTGATTACGAACAACATGTGAATGGTCGACTCACGGACATTGGTTATATCGATGGACACAACTTGTCCTATAGTGAGGAGAGTGCAGCTACAGACTATTGTGGAATGTCCATACAGTTAATGAATGTTGATTAACCGGATCAAAGAGTTTGATCGGTTAATCTCGTATCATTAGAGGATGATCTGTAGGTCCATTAGGTCCTTCGGTTTGCTCAAATTGGACTATATGAGGTTTTACAATTTGGAGTGGATTTGAAGTGTTCAAATTCATTAAAAAGGTATTTATGTCATTTATATGAGATATGATATTTATGTCATTTATATGAGATATGATTGACATAATATATAGTTTACTGTGAATTAGATTCATAATAAACTATAGTATAGCCTAATTGTTTAATTAGGACTTATTTGGAGAAATTAGTTTGAGAGAAATTAAATTGAATAAGATTCAATTTTAATTCCACAATTATGCAAATGTGATTTGTATAATAAGGTATGAGATACCTTATATTATGTAATATGCAAATATGATTTGCATATTATATAGTTGTGGTATTTTGGTGAATTGGTGGAGATCTTAACTCCACCACACACCATTATAAATTAGTGTTTGGAGAAGCACTTTGAATGAATCCTTGCCATTTTTTGGAATTCCATCCCAAAAGAGCAAAACTTTTCTCTCAAACTCTCTCAACTGAATATCACCATTTCACCAACCCGAAAGCCAAAGGGAGTCTCACCACTCTCCCTCATCCTCCCGAGAACAACTGAGAAGATCAAGTGGAGGTGTCCTTTTGAACCGGTTCGTGATACATTCGTTGGAGAATTCGTTGGATCGCGAGATCGTGACCGAAGGAGAAAACCTGAAGAAGAGTTCTTCAAGAGGTATTTTTTCGTATACCTTTCTGTTTTCTTCTCATTTATGCATGCTTAGCCTAGATAGAAAGTGTTTCTTTCAATTTTAAGAAAATCGAAACAATAATGAAACAACGCGATTCACGTCGCGCTTCCGCTGCGGGAAATTCCATTCACTTCAAATATGAAATGAACATCACATACAACAAATGTGGTTCATGAATATAGAAAAAGAAAATAGATTAGTTCACGAGTATGAAGGCGTAAACAAACATAGAACATGAGCTAAGTGTATAAATGAGAAAAAAAATGAGTCTACCAAGTGAAAGGAGAAGAAAGAGCTAACTCCCTCAAAGATAATAGACAGATAAGTAGACAGAAGAGATGATGGTGTTCTTGTAGGGAGGAGTGACTTATTTATAACAACATATACTTAGTAGAAGGCATCAATATGAAATAAACATCACATACAACGAATGTGGTATAAGAATATAAAAAAAGAAAATAGATTAGTTCACGAGTATGAAGGCATAAAGAAACATAGAACATGAGCTAAGTGTATAAATGAGAACAAAAATTGAGTCTACCAAGTGAAATGAGAAGAAAGAGCTAACTCCCTCCAAGACAATGGATAGATAAGTATACAAAAGAGAGGATGGTATTCTTGTAGGGAGGAGTGACTTATTTATAACAATGTAGGCTTAGTAGAAGGCATCAATAAATGCATTCTCTTAACCCAACCACCCATGAAAAGAAGGAAAACCATCATTGCAATATATTGAATAAGAAGATTTGAATGAGATATAATAATGATCACTTCTCACCTTACTACTATCAAATAAAAATTAATATTATTTAAATAAATTAATTATTAATAAACTATTAAAACTAATAATAAATAAACTATTAATTAGTGGTGTAGAGAGTAACTACCTGTTTAACTGTAATCAGGAGGGTGAGGGGAGATGACATGTAATCAAAACCAATTTTGAATTTTACAGATTGTCAAGAAACCAAACCAATACAAAGAAATTGTCAACTAGAAAAAAAATTAGAAAATCATTATGGTGGATGTAAATTCAAAAAGGTCTCGAGCATGTTTGCACCATTCCTAGATAAAAGAAATTGACAATAAGAACATAAAAACAAAATCATAATAGAGAATGTAAGTTGATGTAAATTGAATGAGGCATCAAACATTTTTTTGCTTAATATCAGAACAAAAAAATTGTCAACAACCAACATAAATAAAAAATTAAATCACAATGAAGAATGTAAATTCATTTTGCCTCAGACCAAACTTTGCTTTATTTCAAAATATGGTCGAACAACATAAATACAAAATCAGAATGGAAGATCTAAATTCAATGAGACTTCAAGCATGTTTGCAAACCTAACAAATTGTCAACAAGCAACATAAATAAAAAGAAACATAAAATACAAAAGTAGAATGTGGAATGTAAATTGAAGGAGGCCCCACACAAGTTTGCATAATCTCAAAAAAGAAAAAAAAATTATCAACCAACAAAAAAATAGAAAATCACAATGGAAAATTTAAATCTAAGGTGGCCTAAGGACCATTTGCTTCATCATTGAAATACTAGACAGAAAACAAGTTGATCATCATTGGCCTTAGTAAAGAACAAACCTGTTTAAACCAAATTAGAGAATCTCTCTAACCAAACTTCATTCAATTGAACCAAACCCCCTTCCATTGCCTCTGGAATAATATTAAAAATCCCTAGAATATGGACGAGACCGCAAGAGGCCGAATTCCATTGTTGGAGTGGCAAGAGATGGACATCCCAACCTCGGTAAGAACCCTCACATCTCACCTCCTGGTCCTCCGCTCGAAACCCGAATCCATCCGATACCCTAGATCTAACAGTCCCTCATCAGCGCCAGACAAGGATTTGCGATTGCAACCCACTGTGATTCATGAACAAGACAGGGAGAAATAGACGATGAAAGTATGAGGGAACGAGATAGAGAGAAAGAAACCTTGGAATGTATGAGTGAATAGATAGTCTAAACCACCCATGACAAATGGGAGAGATTGAGGGTTAGGGTTTCGATGGGAGGTGAGGAAGAGACAAGAGACATTATTGATGAGATATGGCATAAATCATCAATCGAGGGAACAACTCACGAGAGAAAAATGCATGTACGCAAAACGAGGGAGTGAGTTTGATGTAAAACAATGGGTAAGGGTTTTGAAAACGATGGTTTTCAAACCCTTCTGCCCAAACATGGGCTTGGCTTCAGAAATCCAAACTGACCCAAACCTTACCCAGGGGGCCAAACAAACCCTACTAATAATAAATTAAGAAGAATTGAGTTTATTTTTTTTATAATCAACTTACAAGATAGAGAATTCAATTTCCCATCAAATAGAACTCAGAAAAAAAAATCTCCCATCAAATACCATAATTTTTAGAATATGGTATTAATTGTTAGCATAATATTGAAAACTATAATGACATTATATTTTTAGGCCTTCCCTAAATCCTAGCCTAGTAAACTCCCATTTATCCAAAAAAAAGACAAAAAAAGAGAAGAAAATAATAGAATTATGTTTTCATTTTCTGTTCTCATTTTGCCTTAAAGAATCAAAAGTTGTCATTGTTTTCTTCTCTACCCTCTTTAATATGTGTCAAAGATTAGTAGATGAACTGAAGTGTATTTACAAATTTGAAAAGAGAAAAAGAAAACTACAAAAGCAGTAAATCATATTAAATCACTCCACTTGTCATTTGAAAAAAAAAGAAAAAACTACAAAAACTCGTAAAAAGCAATAAATTACATTAAATCATTCTCTCTCTTAATCTGCCATTTGCAAAAATAATTGGAGGGGAATCAATTTACTTGTCGACCTCGAACATTACCATAAGAAGTCTCTTCAGTAATAAATTGCTTGTACCTGAAGAATTAGAAAACCATCATCATATGAAAAGGAAGCAATCAAAATTAGTTTTTTTTAATCACTTTAGAAGACATGAAAGAATTTAATTATGAGATGTACTAAATATGTATAATATTTAATTTATGTATATTAACTACACTAGATCAAAATCTAATATTTCGTTAATATACTTATTAAAAAAATCTTATTTTTATTTTTAAAAAAGGTACATTTCAATATTATTTTAATTTCGTATTATCGAAAAAATAATTGTTCAAAATTTATTTAAGCTTTCCATCTTAACCTTTTAAATATGCATTAAAAAAATCCTTAAATGTTAGTATGTTTTTTTTTAAAAAAGCTTTCATAATAATTTCATATTGAAAATATTATTTTAGTTTTTGTTATTAACATTTTAAATACTCATTAAAATTTTTTTAATATTTATTTTATTTAAAAAATCTTTTAAATACGTAGTAAATATAGTTTAATATATTTTTTTTAGTACAATAGGATAAATATGGTTTAATATATAATAAACAAATAAGTACTATTTTATCATTTTATTATTCAAATGTGTTTAATTTATTATTTTATTATTCATATTTGCATTGGTTGATTGGAAAATTTGATATAAGTATCATTTCATCATTTTATTATTGAAATATTTTTAATATTTGATTAATGGTAGATTTTTGTCATTTTATTATTCAAATATGTTTAATTTATCATGTTATTATGCAAAATTCAAATATGTTTATTTAATCATTTTATTATTTAAATTATTCAAATATGTATTAGTTAGTTGGGAGATTAGAGAACGTAGAAAATTTAATATTTTTATTTAAATTAGAGATTAAGGCTTAAAGATTTTAGAACCTTCATTCAAATCGAGGGCATGTTGGAAAATCTTTCAATTAAGAAGAACATAATAGTAAGTCTTCAAATTAAGAAGGGGCAAAAGAGGAAATCAAAAGTTTCTCTCCTCAAGCGCCATTTATAAAGTATAGATGAGTTGTAAGTACCTTAGTCAACATATTTGACAAATTTAGATCTATATGAACCTTGACCAGTTCAATTTCATTCTAAGCAACTGCATCCTAAATAAAGTGAAATTTAACATCGATATATTCAAACCGTTCATGGTGAGATGGATTCTTCGCAAGATGAATAACATTCTGACTATCACAATGGATTATGGAAATGAACTCTTGTAATAACAACTCACCAACAATATACTTCAACCATATTGCTTTTTTAACTACTTCTCCAACAGAAATATACTCTGATTCAGTAGTTAACAAATCAACTACTGGTTGTAAAGAAACCTTCCAACTTACCACATTACCATACAATCGAAAAATGTGCCTAAATAAAGATCTTCTTTTGTCAAGATCTATAACATAATCTGCATCTGCTAAGCCTTCTAGCAATGCTAATTGATCCCAAAACACATCGATACATTTGAAGTACCTCTTGAATATCGAAGCACCCATTTAACTGCATTACAATGCTCCTTCCCAAGATTGGACAAAAATCTACTTATCAAGCTCATTAAATAACCCAAGTTAGGCATAGTACAAATCATGAGATATATTACACTTCCAACAACATTATAATAAGGAATGTTTGACATCTCTAACCTTTCTTGATCAGTAGTAGGACACTAAGACGAAGAAAGTCTAAAATGAGATGCTAAGGGTGTCGAAACTGCCTTACAATCAGACATGTTATACCTGCCAAGCAATGCACATACTCTTCTGTGAAACGGTTAACAAACCTTTCTCCTTATCTCTCTTAACATCCATGCCTAAGATTCTTTTCATTGCACCTAAATCTTTCATTTTAAACTCACTACTCAACTGTCTCTTGAGTTCACAAATTTCAATAGGGGTGAGCAAAAAAAATCGAAAACTGACTCGACCGACCAAAACTGACCAAACCGAGGGCGGTCGATCGGTTTTGTGGTTTTTTCAGTCGGGGTCGATTTTGTCCTTTAGTCGGTTTGGGGCTTCCGACTGAACCAACCGATTATAAAAAAACATCATATAGTAATAATAATAATAATAATCATAATAATAATTAAAAAAATAAAACTATAAAGATTTTCTAAAAATATATTAAATAATAATTAAAAATTATTAAAGAATTAATTATATAAATATTTATGAAATATATATAAAAACCAACCAATCCGATCGATTGGTCGGTCGGTTTTGGTTAGTTAAAATAAAAAAATTGGGCCGACCAAACTAATCGACTTTGGTCGGTTCGGGGTCGAAAACCGACCCCGACCGATCGATGTTCACCCCTAGATTTCAACATAATCCTTAGACACTGATAACACACAAATTGTGCTATCCTTAGGCTTGTATTTTGCTAGTTTTTAAGATAATTTCAGGGCTTTCACGTGTTTAAATCATCAAATCTCAGGTTAAGAACATTTACAGGTCGAATGGAGACATATTGGAGTTTTTCAGGTTCAAATCAAGGCTAATGAAGCTAAAAAGTTGAAACAAGTTGATCAAAAGGACCAAATCAAGCAAGTTGACCCGAGGCCATGGCGTTGCAACGCCATTTTGGGTGTCGCAACGCCACATTTGCAGACATTTGGCATAGAGAAACCGTAGTGACGACGTTGCAACGCTGCTTTGCAGCGTCGCAACGTCGAATCGATAAGGGGTGTGCACATTAGGGTAGCAGCGTTGCAACGTTGTCCTCAGCGTTGCAACACTGCTCGATATTTTCTTTTTATTTGCCGCCTAGGGCACGACGTTGCAACGCCGTGCCGATTACACTTATAAATACATCTCTTTGTACACATTGTAAAGAGAACTGAATTTGATAGATTCTTGGACCTAATTTCGAAATACACACTCTAAAAGAAGCAGAAGAGCATTCCTTGGGGGCCAAGCACGTGAGTGGAGGCTCGTGGTCGTGACGGGAGCTCGGGAACGAAGGACCGACATCGACACCTACGAGTTTTATCTCTCTTTCATTTTGTTTGTAGTTTTGCTATACACTCTAGTATGACATTAGCTTGTTTTGATAGTGATTATGAGTAGCTAATTTTCGTAGTTAGGGGATTGATTAACATATTATATTTTAAGTATGTATTGAACTTATGTTTGTGTTGCTTTATTTTTGGCAATTATTCCTTGAATGCTTACTTTTCTTTGGCCAAGTTTAGTATGATTTGTTGGTTTAAGTTGATTTCGAGAGAATAAACTTAGATTATAGCACAGTTGCTAAGACCCTTAGTAAATATGGGCACGAGAGTGACTTGGGTTTTTGGGAAACGTTTTAAGAAGTAACTTAATGTCATGCATGCTTTTAAAATTCATAAGGTAACTTTAGGATTTATCGCTATGCATGAGAATCATTAGAGCTCGAGAGAGTTCTTTTGAACGCCTTTAACTTCTTGTTTATAATCTCACAACCATAGTCAATTGCATGTGCTAATTAAGGAATTAACTTGTGAAATCAATTCCCCTAACAATTCTATCATATTCGTGTCTCCACTTGTATATTTGCTTTTCTATCTTTATTTTCACCTTTATTCCAATTTCTGTTGCTTTAGATAAAATTAAGAATTAGTATCTTGGTAGTTAATCAATCTAGAAAACCATTCCTGAGGACGATACTCTGAACTCAAAAGCACTATATTAAAACTTGATCCGTACACTTGCGGTATTGCAATATTATTTTACGCAACGACACTAATGTCACATGATCTACATAGAGTAGTAGATAAATATAAATACCTTTTCAAGATAGTTTCCAATACACACATGCATCATATGAGCTCTAGTGAAACCCTTGCTTTATAATGAAAGTATCGAACCGAATATACCATTGTCTTGGCGACTGCTTCAGTCCATAAATGGACTTGTGAAGGCGATGATAATTCTCATTTATGAGGATATTTAATCCTAAACTCGAATTGTTTTTGTCATATTTATATGTTTATTGATTACCGGCAAGCCAAAATAGCATTAATGAGTAAAATTCTTGAAAGCTTGCTAAGAATGGTAGGAAGTGAAGAATAGTTAAGAAAAGAATGAAATTGAACTAATTTTGTTGTTTTTATGTAGGATGGATAAAAAAGAAAAAATGTAATCGCATTTATACTTGCATCCTCCCCCAAAGAGCAGAAGAATAAACAAGCCCAAAATGCTAGAGAAAATTGCATTTTTTGGATTTTTGAAAAGGGCATATTTTTTGGAATTTCGAGATTTGGGAGAGATTTTTCTCATTTTTGAAAGATTACAGCCTGAAAATCATCCCTAAATATTAGCCAATGGATTGAGGACAAGTTTATAAGGAAACCTAGCTTGTAACACTTATAAAAAGAGATGAAAGAAGACAAAAAGAGATGGTGACTTTATGAGTTTTTCTTCCAGTTTCAAACAACAACATTTTTCTTTTCTTTTTGTTATTTTTTCAACACGTTTTCTTCATTTTTTAGTTATGTAATCTCTCGAGATTGATCTCTCCTCAACGAAACTTAGAGGATGTGAAGATTCATTGCTTATAAAAATGGTATTTGAACTGATCAAGACAAGAAAAAGTAGGATGTTTTCATTATTTGAATTATGTAATTTTTTTTGCACTTTCACCTACTGGTTTCTATAGATTGTTCTTGAAGTTGTTTGTTTATTTAATCTCTTTAATAGCGAGATTGATTTGCTTTATATTACAGGAAAGTTTTGTATTTTTTTTCCTTTATTAGAGAAATAAGGCTCCAAAGTTTTATTTTTCCATAAGTTGAAGTTTTTGTTTCATGATTGTTTTTTTTTTTTCCATTCTTTTACATGCAAGTGTGAGGGTAGAATTAGGTTTTCAAAGCAACAAAGTGAGTTTATTCTATAATTTGTTTTCCCTTTGGGTTTTATACTTTTTCATGTACCATGAATTTCTCATCAATTAAGTTTCTGTCTTTTTTCTTTTCCATAATGAGCTAATTTCACTCTAGGGATTCAAGTTTTGAATATCCTAGAAGAGAGATGTCAAGCTTAAATTAGCAAAATCAATAAAGTTGACACAAACCCTAGTTTGTTTTTATTGAACTTAACGTTGGTACTAAAGGTTTCAAAAAACCAATTGCACAACAGAAGCCAATTGGGAATCGAATCGTATTTTAATTTGGTTTCTAAAATACCAGTACATTGGTGTTGATTGGTGTTGGGGTGTATGCCCTAATCTCGTGTAGTTTGTAATATTCGATGTTTTAATAAATTAAGGTTGTTTATTATTCAAACTTTGTGTCTCACATTTTTATAAACTCAATCCAATAAACTAAGCTCCATGGTCATATCTTTATGAGAGAACTAGAACTTGAACGGTGTGTAATGGACACACAGGGAGAATCACGTTCGAGTTAATGACCCGAACGACCTACAGTATATGGATAGGGTTGGAAACATCCTCCTGGTTACACTGTGAATGCAACCGGCTTTGTATTAGATACAAATGAGGTGATCCAGGTTGTTCATGTGATTGACATGCAAGTAGAGGCATCCTGTGCAATGAGATTGTACAAGACCGGACCATGAATTATTAGACCTACTGATGTAACACCGTTAACAATATAGGATTAATAACTTCGTAGATGACCATTAGTGACTCATCCTTAATCCTGAGCGTCTTACGGACTCTTGTCTGCGGAAGTCTGTCCTTTGACTAGTATGGGTGAGGGTGGCCACAGTTGCTCGCCCAATATGCCTACCTTCTTGGGGACAAGACCACGTGGGGAGCTGGGAACTTAATTACACAAGATGGAATTCACTCGTTCCCGACTTAGGAAAACTAGAGGGGTTGTTCCCTTAAGTGTTGTCTCCAGGGCTTGGACAAAGGGCACCCACCCTCTCACTGGCACGAGAGGGATGTTGTTTATGGTTGGACCATGCAACGTAGTTGTTCATTAGAGGAGAAGTGGGACTTAAGGATCAAGAGGTACACACAGGGGTAAAATGGTAATTTAACCTAGCTGTGACTGCGAACAACCTGTGAAGGGACGACTCACGGGTATTGGTTATATCGATGGACACAACTTGTCCTACAGTGATGGGAGTGCAGCTACGAGATTTAGTGGAGTGTTACCGTAGCTAATGAATGTTGAATAACCGGGTCAAAGAGTTTGATAGGTTAATCTCGTATCATTAGAGCTCGTCATCTGTAGGTCCATTAGGTCACTCGGTTGACTCAAATTGGACAAATTGAGGGTTTACAGTTTTGTGTGGATTTGAAGTATTCAAATTCATTAATTGGGTATTATGTCATTTATATGTGATATAGTTGACATAATATATAGTTTGATATGAATGAGATTTATAATAAACTATAGTATAGCCTTGATTAATTAGTGCTAAAATGGAGAAATTGAATTGAGAGCAATTAAATTGAATGTGATTCAATTTAAAATTCCACAATTATGCAAATGAGATTTGTATAATAAGGTATGAGATACCTTATATTATGTGATATGCAAATATGATTTGCATATCATATGGTTGTGGTAAAATGGTGAATTGGTGGAGATTTTAACTACACCACACACCATTATAAATAGATGCATTCAAAGGCATCTCATGATTGATTGATTCATTTTTTGGATTTTTGCATCCAAGAGAAACACTTCTCTTTCAAAAGCTCTCGCTCTCAATTCTCTAAAATCTCTCCAAACCCAAAACCAAAGGGAGTCTCACAACTCTCCCTCAACCTCCCGAGAACAACCGAGAAGATCTTTCGAAAGTGTCCGTGTGTTCGAATTCGAAGATCGCGTTCGTGGAGATCGTTGGTTCGAGAGGGATCGTGATCGAGAAGGATTTCGAAGAAATGTCTCATACCTACTGTTTTCCTTCTCATTTTCAGCATATTTAACCTAGGATGTATGAGATAAGTTTGATTTTAAGAAAAACGAAACACAACGAAACAACGACGTTTCACAACGTCTTCCGCTGCGGGAAATCCATTCCCTTCAATTGGCATCAGAGCCAATCAATTCTCTTCGTTGTGCATTCTATAATTTCTTAAAATTAGGTGGGTAAACTTATTTTCATGTGATGAAATTGTGGTTGCATGTTGGATGTTTCAGTTTTGGCACTTACTTAGATTTACATTTCTTTCGTTGATGAGATCAATGTAAGGGCCCGTTATTTTGGACATTTTTTAATGTAGATCGAGTCTGTAAGTCCGGGTCGTTCGTGGCAAGGGTTTCTGTGAAGAAACGGAGTGGAAACAGGCAAAATTGACAAATTCCAGCAAGTGGTGTTGCTGGGCAAGTGATAACGTTGAGACACTGTTCTTCGGTGTCACAACGCTATCCGTGCGGGAGAAGCGCTTGCTACAGTGCAACGTTGCGACGCAAGGCGTTGGGAACGCTGGCTTGACACTGGGTGCTGCAGCGTTGCAACGCCGCAACGTAGTGGGCAGTTCCAACGAGATTTTCACGCAGTAGTGGCGTTATGGGGACGTGCAGTGCTGCGGTTCAAGCAATTTTTGCAGCGTTTTTTAATTTTAATTTAATTTGTATATTATAAATTAAGTTTTAATTAATTTATATTAATTTATATTAATATAAATGTTATATTAATGTTGATTAATTAAATTAATGTCCCAAGGGTGCAAAAATCGGTCCAATATTGCTATTTATATTTATGCAAGTGTTGTATAATTATTCTATGTGCATAATGTATGTCATATAGATTTAAAATCCCACCTTAGGTTAAACATTTCATGCATCATTTTATATCATAAGAGTTATAATATATAGTATGCATGATAGGATTATATTATAAGTGTTATAATATAATGCATGTTTTAATTTAATTAATATAAGTGTTATATTACTTAGATTAAAAACATTGACATGCATTTATACATGTGATGTATATATGTTATATAGTTTAATTATTCAAGTGATGAATGATCAAACACTATAACATAGAAATGCATGTAACCTAAGTTAATTATTAGTTTTAAATGGTTTAGAACTTGAATAATTAGACTTAGGTTTTCTAGTTCTAATAAGATTAGAATTAGGAAATCAAATATGCATGACTTATGAATGGTGACTAATTAGTAACTCTGTCTAAGGAAGGTTCTGTCTAAGGCTGAGGTATTTAAGCTGACGCTATGCGGACACCCCTACCTGGGAACCGACCAAAGAGTGAATTTGGTCCGGAGATTCATAGGTTATATTTTCGTGAGTGCGGTTAATTAAAAGTTAATTAAAATTACTCACATAGACCTAAGTTAATAATGTGATTATAGACTTAGGCTAATCCAATATAAGTGTTATATTGGTAGACTTAGGTAAATAATAGCCGATTTATCTAGGTCAACCCCGATTAAACTAAAGTGCTGAGTGGGAGGAAATAAATGAGATACATTTAATTTTTCATCCACAAATCTCCATAAAGTTCACACCGTGAGATCCATACTCGGCCTCATGGCGCAAATGAGAGCGTTCCCCTTCGGATGGTATTTGTATGGGTCAAAATTCAATGTGAATGGAGAGAGTACTTATAGGGAGTGGGAGCGGAATCTGTGAAAATGAGACCCACAGTCTCTTCTATCGATTCACCCCGTGAGACGCCCATGATCCGCCTGCTAGTTTGGCCTGGACCAGACAATCCCTTTGGAGGGTCTGAATCATGGGAGTCGGAACACCGTGAATTCTCAAAAGGGATACAATTTCCTTGTTGGTTTTCCTTCGTAGTCCTCCAGTCAGTGGCTATTGTTTGGACGGATACTTGGAAATTTAAAGATAGAGGGTGACTGATAACTCTCGTTTATGAGAGTTATTTAAGACCATTATTGTTATATTATTATTTAAACTGATCGAAAAGTAGGCGAAAGTATGAGTAGTTGTTCAAGAATTACGCCATTTTCCTAAAGCTAATAAGAAAACTCACATATCATTATTTGAATGCAGAAAGGCAAAATGAGGCAATTGTCTGGCCGACAGATGCAAAATGATGCAAATGCCTAGCTTTCGTAAACTGGCCACTACAGTCACTTAAGTGCAGAAGGAAAAGACACGAGAATCAAGAAAAATATTAAAGCATGAAAATCAAGCCGGAATTCATGGGAAAGAATCTAAGATGGTTGACGAAAACCCTAAGGACAAGCTACTCTATAAATAGATGAACAAGTGCTCAATAAAGATGACCGGAAGAGAGGATTTCTACACTAAATTCACTGTCGCCATTCTGTTGTTTTTCTTACTGTTGTAATTTAGTTTTTGAAGCGTCCCAGTTCAGAACTTCTTGTTTTGTTTCGTTCTTAGTTTCCGTTCAGTTCCTGAAGTTATTTCAATTATGTAGTGCAGTAAACATTGCTAGTTGTTCAGCTTTTGTTATTCCAGTTCAGTAAACTATTTTCATTCCGTTCTGTAGCTCGTGTTTCGCAAACTTTCTGTTACTTTCAATAAAAGATTAGTCATTCTGTTTCAATCCTGTTTTGGAAGCCTTCTTCATTTACAACTTGGGTACCCTCTTGGTTCATGCTTAAAAGTGGTAGATCGGGAAGGGTGACTTGAGATGTTATCTTTATCTACTCAGTTTGCATTTAGCTCTACTGTTTTATCCATGAGGAGCTAACTTCCCTTAGGGATTCGGAATGTGAATGCCCTAAGGGAAGACAACAAGACTCCAAAGCAAGAGCACTTTGGTTAGACCGCCAAGTAAGTTTACTTTTGGTGATTTTATTGTAGGAAGTCTAAGTTGGCCATCTAAGGTGACCTATTAAGCTTGAGTTCGGTACCGAAATGGTTGAACTAAAGTGGAGCTCCCAAAAGTAATGGAGTAAAGGGGCTTAGACATAAGACCCGAACGTTGACCCTAGGCATAGGGCAAGACTCCAAGACCATAGAGCCGTGGTTATAAACACCTGAGATAGATTGACCATAGACATATAGGATCAATCACTCAATCTCCTAACGATACTTCACAGAAGGTCAAATGGGAGTAGGGCTTGGTTTACTTGTTTGAAGAGTTTAACCAGATCACATTGCTAGGCAGTCGATCGCCGATGCAGTACAAGACAATTGCGTTGCGGTGGTAGGATAATACAACTACGCGGCGAGGCAACACAAGGCAATTGCACTGTTTTTCCTTCGTGAGCTAGTATGTCTGACTACCGTGCCATTGCCGCACCGCGCTGCAAGGTGTAACTATCACGCGAGACAATTGCCTTGAGTTGCATTGTCTTTCATTAGCGGACTTAACATTCTGAATCACTTCTTTTCATTATTGCATTTATCTTTAGGTATAATCACCACACAACTCATCACATTTTTTGTTACCTTTTGCAATCAGTCCACATCTTGTTTCACTACTGATCAGTTTTATTTATCCGTTCCCTTGGGCTCGATACTCTGGAATACTTCCAGTTTTATATTACTTTGATTGCGTGCGCTTGCGCGTTTTCACCCTATTAGTGACACTCACGAGATTCATTAAGAGTTAATGGATTCAGACTGAAAAATGGTAACTGGATGCCTAATGGAATAAGAGTTATTCTGGTATTAGGGTCTGGTTGAGAAAGTCTCATCCTAGAGGAAGAGTGATTCTGTCTACCCTTCGGTGGCGATCATTCTAAACCTTTGGGGTATCATTGCAATTTTTTAATGACTTAGGGATCATAGAATAAAATTTGCTAAAAATGATCGGATTTTTCAAAGTTTTTGCGAGACCTAACACAAAGTTTTTTCGTTTCAGCAAACAAAATGACAAACGCCATAATTTCTCTTTTAGCTTCTGATAAACTAGTCGGCGATAACTACCAAACATGGAAAAATAATATCAACACAATCTTAGTTACCAACAACCTTAAGTTCACGCTCACTGAGGAGTGTCCTTAGGTTTCAGGCTCGACCGCATCGCGAAGTGTTCGTGATGCGTACAATCGATGGATTAGGGCAAATGAAAAGGCCAAGGTCTATATCATTGTCAACTTGTCTGAAGTTTTGGCAAAGAAGCACGAATTTATGGTCACCGCGAAAGAGATCATGGAGTCACTGCAGAACATGTTTGGACAACAGTCCTTTCAAGTTCGACACGACGCCCTCAAACACGTGTTCAATGCAAGGATGAAGGAGGGGACATCTGTCCGGGAACATGTTCTCGATATAATGACCCACTTCAACCTGGCGGAAATGAACGGTGCTTCGATCGATGAGTTGAGCAAGGTTAGCTTGATTATGGAGACTCTTCCGAAGAGTTTCCTTTAGTTTTGTAGCAACGCTATTATGAACAAGATAAGTTACACTTTGACCACCTTACTCAACGAACTACAGAACTTCCAGTCCTTGATGCAAATCTGGGGGCCGGAAGCTGAGGAAAATGTTGCCTTCAGGTCCAATCACAGGGGTTCGACCTCTGGGACAAAATCCGTAGGTTTTTCAGGCCCGAAAGGGAAGAAGAAGAAGTTGAAGAAGGGTAGAGCTGACAACGTTGTCGCCCAAAAGGGCAAAAAGGTCAAGGAAGTTGTGGAGAAAGGAAAGTGTTTCCAATGCAACGGGGACGACCACTGGAAGAGAAATTCTCCCAAGTTCCTTGTCGACAAGAAGAAAGAAGGTAAATGTGATTTACTAGTAACTGAAACTTGTTTAGTGGAGAGTAATGACTCTGTCTGGATACTTGATTCAGGCGCCACTAACCATTTTTGTTCTTCTTTTCAAGGAATTAGTTCCTGGCAGCGGCTGCAGGAGGGTGAGATAATGCTAAGGGTTGGATCTGGAGAAGTTGTCTCGGCTGCAACGATCGACACGGTGAAGCTATTTTTTAGTGGGAAGTACTTATTATTAGATAATTTGTACATAGTTCCAGGGTTTACTAGAAACTTTGTTTCCATTTCTTGTCTTCTTGAACAATGTATTTCCGTCATTTTTAAGAGTAATAAAATTTGTACATAGTTCTAGCGTTTACTAAAAACCTTGTTTCCATTTCCTGTCTTCTTGAACAATGTATTTCCGTCATTTTTAAGAGTAATAAAGCATTTATTTCTCTGAATGGAAATTTATTATGTTCTGCTTCACTTGAAAGTAATTTGTACGTTTTAAAGCCTAATTCTATCAAAAGTGTTCTAAATACTGAATTATTTAAAACGGTTGAAACGCGAACTAAGAGATTAAAAAAGTTTCTCCAAAAGAAAACACTCATCTTTGGCATCTAAGGTTAGGCTACATAAATCTCAATAGGATTGAGAAACTAGTGAAGAGCGGACGTCTAAGCGAGTTAGAGGAAAACTCTTTACTGGTTTGTGAGTCATGCCTTGAAGGCAAAATGACCAAACGTCCTTTTAGTGGAAAAGGATATAGAGCCAAAGAGCCTCTTGAGCATATACATTATGACCTCTGTGGTCCGATGAATGTTCAAGCACGATGAGGTTACGAATACTTTGTATCTTTTTTATAGATGACTATTCGAGATATGGGTACGTTTACCAAATGCATCAAAAGTCTGAAACTCTTGAAAAGTTCAAGGAGTACAAGTCTTAGGTTGAAAATCTGTTAGGTAAAATGATTAAAACACTTCGATCAGATCGAGGTAGAGAGTACATGGACACTGAATTCAAGGACTATATGATAGAACATGGAATCACGTCCCAACTCTCAGCACCTTATATGCCACAACAAAATGGTGTATCGGAGAGGAGAAACAGAACCCTGTTGGACATGGTTTGATCGATGATGAGCTATGCTCGTCTCCCTAATTCTTTTTGGGGATACGCAGTGGAGACTACGGTATACATTTTGAACAATGTTCCGTCGAAAAGTGTTTCTGAAACACCTTTCGAACTCTGGACTGGTCGTAAAGGCAGTTTACATCATTTCAGGATTTGGGGATGCACGACCCATGTGTTGGTGTCAAAGCCGAAGAAGTTGGAACCCCGTTCAAAATTGTGCCTCTTCGTAGGTTATCCAAAGGAGACGAGAGGTGGTATGTTTTACGATCCTAAGAAAAATAGGGTGCTTGTGTGACAAACGTCACATTCCTTGAGGAGGACAACATCATGGTGTTGGGATGTGTGTCCTAATCTCGTATTTGTTTGTAATATTCACCATTGAAATAAATAAGAGTTATTTCTTTCATCACTTTGTGTCTCGCATATTTACAAACTTTGTCTAATAAATTAAGCTCCAGGGTCATTGAATTATGAGAGAACTAGAACTTGAACAGTGTGTAGTGGGCACACAGGGAGGATCACGTTCGAGTAAATGACCCGAACGGTCTACAGTATATAGATAGGGTTGGAGACCTAATCCTGGATACACTGTGGATGCAACCCACTTTGTATTAGATACAAACGAGGTAATCCAACTCGTTCATGTGGTTGACATGTGAGTGGGGGCATCCCGTGCAATGAGATTGTACAAGACCAGACCGTGAATTATTAGACCTACTGATGTAACACCGTTAATAGTATGGGACTAATAACTTCGTAGATGACCAATAGTGACCTTACCTTAATCCTGAGCGTCTTACGGACTCCTGTCTGCGGGGGTCTGTCCTTTGACTAGTACGGGTGAGGATGGTCACATTTACTCGCCCAATATGCCTATCTTCTCAGGGATAAGACCACGTGGGGAGCTGGGAACTTAACTATGCAAGATAGAATTCACTCGTTTCCGACTTTAGGGAAACTAGAGGGGTTGTTCCCTTAAGTGCTATCTCCAGGGCTTGGACAACGGGCGCCCACCCTCTCACTGGCCCGAGAGTGGTGTTGTTTATGGATGGACCATACAACGTTGTTGTTCATTAGAGGAGCAGTGGGGACTTAAGGAGCAAGAAGTAGACACAAGGGTAAAACGATAATTTGACCTAGTAATGTCTACGAACAACCTGTGAAGGGTCGACTCATGGGCATTGATTATATCAGTGGACACAACTTGTCTTACAGTGACGGGAGTGCAGCTACAGCTTTAGTGGTGTGTTACCGTAGCTAATGAATGTTGATTAATCGGGTCAAAGAGTTTGACAGGTTAGTCTCGGATCATTGGAGCTCATCATCTATAGGTCCATTAGGTCCCTCGGTTCGCTCAAACTAGATACACAGAGGGTTTACAGTTTGGTGTGGATTTGAAGTGCTCAAATTCATTAAAAAGGTATTTATGTCATTTATATGAGATATGATTGACATATTATATAGTTTAATGTGAATGAGATTCATAATAAACTATAGGTTAGCCTAATTGTTTTATTAGGCTTATTTAGAGAAGTTGGATTGAGAGAAATTAAATTGAATGTGATTCAATTTAAAATCCACAATTATACAAATGTGATTTGTATTATAAGGTATGAGATATCTTATTATATGTGGTTATGCAAATATGATTTGCATAACCTATGGTTGTGGTAATGGTAAATAGGTGGAGATTTCAACTCCACCTATCACCATTATATTAACTCCTTTGCAAGAAGAAGTGGTAAGGTTGAATGCTCATTTTTTGGATTCTTACCAGAAAGCATTATACAAATTCTCTCAACTCTCCTCTCTCAATTTCTCTCCTCCCTTTGCCAAAAGTGTCCCACCACTCTCCTTCTACCTAAGGAGAACAACCGAGAAGGCCTTTCGGAGGTGTCCGATTGTTCGAGGTTTGGTGAGATCGTGATAGTTGAGATCGAGAACGCGAAGTGTTCGTGACCTGAGAAGGAAATCGTGAAGAAAGGTTCTTCAACAAGTAAGTGCATCCTCTTACTGTTTTTCCTTCTTAATTGCATGTTTAGCCTAATTTCTATAGGATAGAAATGATTTTGAGAAAATGTTTTCATAACGAAACCACGACGATTCATTCGTTTTTTTCGCTGCGGGAGTTTTATTCCCTTCAATTAGTATTAGAGCCAAATGTTGGCTTCTTCGTTGTGCAAATGATTTTCTTAAAATTAGGTGGGTTGTACTTCAAATTCATGAGATGAAATTGTGGTTTGCAAAAATGGATGTTTCGGTTTTGGCATTTTCTTTAGACTTATTTTATGTTAATTAGATGAATGTAAAGGCCCGTGTTTTGTGGGCAATTAGAAAATAAATTGAGTCTGTAAGTCTATGTCTTGAATAGCAATAGTTGCTGTGAAGAAATCAGAGCAAAAATGGGCAAAAAACGACGAAGAACGAAGAAAAGAGTTTGTTGTTACTCATGCCGACGACGCTGAGACAACGTTTTCTTGGCGCCTCAACGTTGTCCGTCTTGTACGGTGATCGAGTGCAGTCGGCGTTGCAATGCTGGGTGTACTTTGCAACGCTGAGGCATTGGGCACACTGAGGACAACCCTGGCCACGACGTTGCAACGCTGTGAGCGTTAAGGGGCGGTTCGCAGACGATTCGCGCGAAAACGTGGCTTGGTGCTCCAGTTTTCAAATCGTGGGACATTATTAGTGTTTTATTTATTTTATTATTTTGTAAAATGTAATTTTTATAAATTAATTTTATAAATTAATAGTAATATAAAAGTTATATTAATGTTAATTAATTAATTAATGTCCCTAAATGCCAAAACTGGTCTAATTTTTGCTATTTATTTATTTTATGTATGAGATGTATGAAATTAATTATTCTATGTGCATAATGTAGGTCATATAGATTAAAATCCCACCTTAGGTTAAACATTTCATGCATCATATTTATATTATAAGAGTTATTATATATAACATGCATGATAAATTTATATTATAAGAGTTATAGTATAAGATTTGCATGTTTTAATTTATTTAATATAAGTGTTATATTTCTTAGATTAAAAGCATGCACATGCATTTAATTCATGTGATGAATGTATGTTATAGTTTATTATTCATGTGATGAATGATCAAGCACTAAGACATAGAATGCATGTAACCTAAGTTAATTATTAGTTTTAAAATGTTTAGAACTTGAATAATTAGACTTAGGTTTTCTACTTCTAATAAGATTAGAATTAGAAAATCAAACATGACATTTAAATGGAGACTGATAAGTAACTCTGTCTTAGGAAGGTTCTGTCTAAGGCTAGGGTATTTAAGTTGGCGCTTTGTGCAACACTCCTACCTGGGAACCGACCTGGGAGTGAATTTGGTCAAGAGATTTATAAGTTATATTATCGTGAGTGCCGTTAATTAAAAGTTGATTAATTTACTCACATAGGACTAAGTTTTTAATGTGATTATGGACTTAGGCTAATCCAATATAAGAGTTATATTGGTAGACTTAGGTAAATATTAGTCGATTTATCTAGGTCAATCCCGATTAATATAAAGTGATGAGTGGGAGGAAATAAAGTGTATACGATACATTTCATTTTTCAACCACAAATCTCCGTAAAGTTCACCCCGTGAGATCCATACTCGGCCCCGTGGCACAAATGGGAGCGTCTCCCTTCGGATGGTATTTGTATGGGTCAATATCAAAGTGGATGGAGAGAGTACTTATAGTGAGTGGGAGCGGGACCTGTGAAAACGACACCCACGGTCTCTTCTTTCGATTCCTATCGTGAGACCCCTATGATCCACCTGCTAGTTTTGCATGGACCAGACAATCCCTTCGGAGAGCCTTGATCATGGGAGTCGGAACATAGTAAATTCCCCAGTTTTCTTGTTGGTTTTCCTTCTTGGTTCACCCTTCGGTGGCTATTGTTTGGACGGACACTTGGAATTAAAGATTGAGGGTGACACTCACAGGATTCATTAAGAGTTAAATGGATTCAGACCGAAAAATGGTAACTGGACGCCTAATGGAATAAGAGTTATTCTGGTATTAGGGTCTGGTCGAGAAAGTCTCATCCTAGAGGAGGAGTGTTTCTGTTCACCCTTCGGTGACGGTCATTCTATACCTTTGGGATATCATTGCAAATTTTAATGACCTAGGGATCATAGGATAAAATTTTGCTAAAACTTGATTGGATTTCAAAAGTTTTTTGCGAGACTGACACAAAGTTTTACTTGTTTTTCAGCAAAATGTCTAGCTCAATCATAGCCTTATTAGTTTCCAACAAATTAGTGGGAGATAATTTCCAAACATGGAAAAACAATATAAACACAATTCTAGTAACTGACGACCTAAAGTTCGTGCTCACTAAGTAGTGTCCTCAGGTGTCGGGCTCGACCGCTTCACGAAGTGTTCGAGTGTACGATCGATGGATCAGGGCCAATGAAAAGGCCAAGGTCTATATCATTGCCAGCTTATTTGAAGTCTTGGCAAAGAAGCATGAGTTGATGATCACCGCCAAGGAGATCATGGAATCCTTGCAGGAAATGTTTGTTCAACAACCCTTCCAGGTCCGACATGATTCGCTCAAACACGTCTTCAACGCGCGGATGAAAGAAGGGACGTCTGTCCATGAACATGTTATGGAAATGATGACCCACTTTAATCTGGCTGAGATGAACGGGGCTTTGATCGATGAGTCAAGCCAGGTCAACTTTATTCTGGAGACTCTTCCTTGGAGTTTCCTTCAGTTTCGTAGCAATGCTGTTATGAACAAAATTAGCTACACTCTGACCAACCTTCTAAACGAACTACAGAACTTCCAATCCTTGATGAGGATCAAGACACCGAAAGCTGAGGCAAACGTTGCCTTCAGGTTCTTTCACAGGGGTTCGACCTCTGGGACAAAATCTATGGTTCCTTCACACTTGAAAGGGAAGAAAAAGAAGATGAAGAAGGGTAAAGCTGACCGTGTTGCTGCCCAAAAGGGCAAAAAAGTCAAGGAAGTTGCAGAGAAAGGAAAGTATTTCCACTGCAATGGGGACGACCACTGGAAGCGTAACTGTCCCAAGTTCCTTGCCGACAGAAGGAAAAAAGGTACATGTGATTTAATAGTAACTGAAACTTGTTTAGTGGAGAGTAATGTCTCTGCCTGGATGTTGGATTCGGGCGCCACTAATCATGTTTGTTCTTCTTTTCAGGGAATTAGTTCCTGACAACAACTGCGAGAGAGTAAGATAACACTACGGGTTGGATCCGGAGAGGTTGTCTCTGTTGCAGCGGTCGACACGGTGAAACTTTATTTTGGCAGGAATTACATTTTATTAGATAATATGTATATAGTTCCAGGGTTTACTAGAAACCTAGTTTCTATTTCCTGTCTGTTAGAACATTGTATCTCAGTTTCTTTTGAAGGTAATAAAGCGTTTATTTCCCGAAATGGAAACTTGATTTGTTCTGCTTCACTTGAGAATAATCTGTACGTTTTGAAACCAAATTTGGTCAGAAGTGTTTTGAATACTGAATTATTTAAAACGATAGAAACACGAACTAAGAGAGTGAAAGTTTCTCCTAAACAAAATGCCTATCTTAGGCATCTAAGGTTAGGCCACATTAATCTCAATAGGATTGAGAGACTAGAGAAGAGTGGACTTCTAAGCGAGTTGGAAGAAAACTCTTTACCGGTATGTGAGTCATACCTTGAAGGCAAAATGACCAAACGTCATTTTAGTGGAAAATGATATAGAGGCAAAGAGCCCCTTGAGCTTATACATTCTGACCTCTGTGGTCCGATGAGTATTAAAGCATGAGGTGGTTACAAATACTTTGTATCTTTTATAGATGACTATTCAAGGTATGGGTATATTTACCTAATGCATAGGAAGTCTGAAACTCTTGAAAAGTTCAAGGAGTACAAGACTGAGGTTGAGAACCTGTTAGGTAAAACTATTAAAACACTTTGATCGGATCGAGGTGGAGAGTACATGGACACTGAATACCAGGACTATATGATAGAACATGGAATTACGTCCCAACTCTCAGCACCTGGTATGCGACAACAAAATGGTGTATCGGAGAGGAGAAAAAGAACCTTGTTGGACATGGTTCGGTCGATGATGAGCTATGCTCATCTCCCTGATTCTTTTTCGGGTTACGCAGTGGAAACTGCAGTGTATATTTTGAACAATGTTCCGTCGAAGGGTGTTTGTAAAACACCTTTCGAACTTTGGAATGGACGTAAAGACAGTTTAGACCATTTCAGAATTTGCGGATGCCCAACCCATGTATTGGTGTCAAACCCGAAAAAGTTGGAACCCCGTTCAAAATTGTGCCTATTTGTAGGTTACCCAAAAGAGACTAGGGGTGGTCTATTTTTCGATCCTAAGGAAAATAGGGTGCTTGTGCGACAAATGCCACTTTCCTTGAGGAAGACCACGTCAGGGATCATTTACCTAGAAGCAAAATTGTGTTAAACGAAATAAACAGTACATCAGCAAGAGTTGCTGATGGGGCTAATACATCAACAAGTGTTGTTGATCCTAGCACGTCTAGTCAAGTCCGTTCTCAAGTGTTGAGAATGCCTCGACGTAGTGGGAGGGTTATGAGACAACCTGAACGTTACATGAATTTAGCTGAAATCCAAGTCGTCACCCCTAATGATGACTGCAAGGATCCATTGACCTATGATCGGGCAATGGCAGATGTTTACAAAGACGAATGGATTAAAGCTATGGACCAAGAAATTGAGTCGATGCACTTCTATTCCGTCTGAGAGCTTGTGGATCAACCAGATGAAGGGAATCGAAGTCCCCGCAGCGGAAGCGATTGTGAATCGCACACTCTTGATTTAGTTACAACGGAAAATTCAAGAACGTAAAACATAGATTAAGCACATATAATAAAATGGACAACAAGTATTTACCTTTGAAGAACCTTTCTTCAAGTGCTCCTCCTCTCTTCACGATCAAGATCAACGCAACACGAACTCGTACGAACACCGACACCACCACCGGATCTTCTCCATTGTTCTCTAGGTGAGGGAGGAATGTGGGTTCCCTTTAGGAGTGGTGAGGTATTTTGTGAGAGAGATGTGTGTTTTGGAACTCTTCCAACAACACAACACGGAGGCTAGGAATAGCTTAGAATGATTTCCAAAATCACTTAACCTAGTTGCATCTCATGCAACCATATATATAGGGAAATAGAATGGAAATGACCATCCTACCCCTCCTTTTTTCTCTCTTTAGTATATAGTTTATATATGAATCTAATTCACATTAAAACTATATATTATATCAATTATATCATATATAATTGATATAATTCCTCATGTGTAAAATTGAACACTTCAATTTATCTCCTAACTTTATACCCTCAATATTACCATGTTGAGCCAACGGAGGGATCTAATGGACCTACAGATCATGAGCACCAATGATGTGGGATTAACTGATCAAACTCTTTGATCCGGTTAATCAATATTCATTAACTACAAGTCACTCCACTATAGACTTGTAGCTGCACTCTCCTCACTGTACATATTATTGTGTCCACTGATATAGTCATTACCCATGAGTCGACCCTTCACGGTTGTTCGTAATCACACCGGGTCAAATTACCGCTTTTACCCCGTGACTACCTCTTTGCTCCTTAAGCACCACCGATCCTCTAATGAACAACAAGTCTAAGGTCCTACCTTAGACTCATACCTTATAGAGGCGGGGCCCCGTTGTTCAAGACACGAGTCGGTTCTTGAGGGAACAACCTATCTAATTCCTCGAGAGAGAGAATGAGTGAATTCCATCTTGCACAGCTTAAGTTCCCGGCTACCTACGAGGTTCTGTCCACGAGAAGGTAGGCTTATTGAGTTGGCTACAGCCACTCTCACCCATACTAGTCTAAGGACAAACCCCTATAAGCGGGAGTTCTTAACTTGCTCGAGATTCAGTGTCAAGTCACTAATGACCATCTATAAATTCTGGTCTTATCCTCATTAGCGGTGTTATCTTGGTTAGACTAATAATTTGCGATCCATCTTGTATGAACTCTTCATACAGGATGCCCCCACTCGCATGTCAACTACATGAATGAGTTGGATTACCTCATTTGTACTAATTACAAAGTGGGCGCATCCATGGTGTTACTGAATGAGGTTTCCAACCTTATTCTTATACCATAGACTATTTAGGTTATAATCTTGAATTCAACCCAAATAGTGTCCACTACACCGATTTCAAGATAAACGTTATAACCTTGGAGCTTAGTTTATTGGATTTATAAAAGCAAGATCGTAATCTTATCAAAACAAATAACACTTTATTTAATTGATCAAAATTACACAAGTTTGGGGCATAAATCCCAACAATCTCCCACTTGACCTAAAGTTTGTGGAGTACTAAACATTACATTAATGTAAATACAATAAACTAGGGCATTTAAACCCCTTTGTACAAAATACTCCCACTTGCCCTAGTTGGGAAGACTTGTAAACCTAGACCTTCTAGGTGACTCAAAATACTTTAGCCGTGAGAGCCTTTTGTAAAAGGATCGGCAATGTTGTGCTCGAGGCTATCTTCGTGACAATCACGTCTCCACTATGCACGATCTCCCGGATGAGATGATACTTCCGCTCTATGTGCTTTCCCCTCTTGTGACTTTGGGATTCCCTCGAATTTGACACTGCACCACTGTTAGCGCAATACAGTGTGACGGGCAAAGTCATATTTGGAACAACTTCCAAATTTAGCATAAATTTCCTTAACCAAACGGCCTCCTTAGGCTCTTCACAAGTCGCTACATATTCGGCCTCCATGGTGGAATCAACAATGCATCCTTGCTTGACGCTTCGCCATACTACAACTCCTCCGTTAAGAGTGAAAACTTACCCTGATGTAGATTTCCGAGAATCTTTATCACCAAAGTCGAGAATCAGTGTATCTGTAAGGATCAAATCCTTAGCCCCATACACAAGCATATAGTTCCTTGTTCTCCGAAGATACTTAAGGATTGTTTTAACCGTTGTCCAGTGTTCAAGTCCTGGATTGGATTGATACCTACTGACCATAAGATCTGATAGCCTCATCAAATCTTATATTCCAAGATCTAGAGGCTTGTTTCAGTCCATAAATCGACCTTTTAAGCCTGCAAACATTTTGCTCTTGTCCTGGTTTAATGAACCCTTTGGGTTGGTCCATGTAGACAAGATTGCCATTCAAAAAGGCAGTCTTGACATCCATTTGCCATACCTCATAGTCATAATATGCGGCAATGGCAAGAAGGATACAGATAGACTTTACCATAGCAACAGGTGAAAAGGTCTCCTCTCATAGTCAACCCCTTCAACCTGGGTATAACCCTTTGCTACTAGCCTAGCTTTAAAGGTTTGCACCTTCCCATCCACACCACGTTTTCTCTTGTAGATCCACTTACAACCTATAGATTTGACCCCATCAGGCTTATCTACAAGATCCCAAACAGAATTGAAGTGCATAGACTCCATTTCTTGGTCCATGGCTATGACCCATTTGTCTTTGTCAATGTCAACCATTGCTTGATTATAAGTCAATGGATCCTCGCAGTTGTCATCTGGTATAACAACTTGGGTTTCATCTAAACCCATGTAACGGTCAGGCTGTGTCACAACCCTCCCACTACGTCGAGGCATACTCAACTCTTGAGATGGACCCTCTTGACTAGATAAACTAGTATCAACAACTCTTGTTGACGTACTAATGTTCTTATTAGCAACCTTTGCTATTGTTCCGTCTAACTCACTCAACACTACCTTACTTTTTGGTTTGTGGTCCCTTATGTGGTCCTCCTCCAAGAAAGTGGCATTTGTCGACACAAAGACCTTATCTTCCTTAGGATCATAGAATAAACCACCTCTTGTTTCTTTTGGGTATCCTACGAATAGGCACAACTTTGAACGTGAATCCAACTTCTTTGGATTTGTCACAAGCACATGTGCTGGACAACCCCATATTCTGAAGTGACATAAACTACCTTTACGTTCTTTCCGAGTTCAAAAGGTGTTTGAAACACTTTTGGAGGGCACACTATTCAAAATGTATCTGCAGCCTCCAACTTTGCATATAACCCCAAAAGGAACTAGGGAGATGAGCATAACTCATCATTGATCGAACCATGTCCAACAAGGTTCTATTTCTCCTTTCCGATACACCATTTTGTTTGTGGTGTCTTTGGGAGAGTGAGTTGGGATGTAATTCCATGTTCTATCATATAGTTCTGGAATTTTAAATCCATGTACTCTCCATCTCGATCCGATCGAAGTGTTTTAACTCTTTTACCTAATTGATTTTCAACCTCAACCTTGAATTCCTTGAACTTTTCAAGTGCTTCAGACTTGTGGTGTATTAGGTAAATATGCCCATATCTGGAATAATTATCTATAAAAGAGATGAAATATTCATATCCTCCCCTGACTTTAACATTCATCCGGACCACAAAGGTCCAGAATGTATAAGCTCTTCTAGAGTATCTTTGGCTCTATGACCTTTTCCACTAAAAGGTCTTTTAGTCATCTTGCCTTATAGGCAGGATTCACATACTGGTAGAGAATTTTCTTCTAACTCGTTTAAAAGTCCTTTCTTTACCAATCTCTCAATTCTATTGAGATTAATGTGACCCAATCTTAGATGCCAAAGATGAGCATTTTAGGAGAAATTAGTTCGTGTACTTGCAATTTTGTAAAATTCACTTGTTAAAACTATTTTAACTGAATTAAACCATTTGCAAATAATTCTCAAGAAGAGCAACACATAGTACAATACTTTTCCAATGAAATAAACACTTTATTCAATTGAAAAGACAGAGAAGTACAATGTTCGCTAAGGCAAGAAATGAGGTTTCTAATAAACCCTTAAGCTACATGTTATCAAATAACAGTTTTTTCTTTGCCGACGATTGCTCTTTATCCGCTTCTTTTCCTCTTCTTACAGATCTTCTTAAGTCCGTAAGTATGATCATGATTCTTTTTCCCGGAGGATGAATCCTCCCGAGAACTTTTGGAATGAGCAAACAAATTTGCCTCTCCATTTTGTTGTCTCTTATCATCCATAAGAAATCGATAATTCTGCAAATGCAATGCAGCAGAGAAGTCGATCATACTCTATGTTGTTCATCGCCATTGCTACTGGAATCACTGAAAACTCTTGGAAGAGATTCTAGGATGAACAAAATCGACATTTCTCATCTATGACCGCTCCGTTTAATTCCCTATATTGAAGTGGGCAATCGAGTTGAGAACATGTTCTCTCACCGATGTTCATTCCTTCATACGTGCGCTTATAAACGAACTTTGGGGCTTCATGCCGAATTTGTTTTGACAGATTGTCTAGACAAATTTAGCACAAAATCCATGATCTCTCGAGCTGAGACCTTGCCCTCCAGCCTCCTGGTTAAAATATCAGGTATGCTAGCCAGGATATAGGCTTTTGCCTTTTCGTTGGCATTGATCCAACGGTCATATGCATCCTTAACAGCTTGAGATGCGTTTTGAGCAGGAGATTGAGGACATTCCTCATTGAGAACGAACTTAAGATCATGTGTAACCAAAATTATGTTGAGTCCATTCCTCCAAGTCATTATGTTCTCTCCGGTTAACTTTTTCGTACCCAATAAGGAAATTATAGAGCTAAACATTTTTGTTGAAAATTTACAAACAAACTTGTATGAGTTTCTTGCTATAACTCTATTCCAATCATGTTTTAGCTAATTATCAAATGATTCCCAGGCCATTTATAATTTGCAATGATACTCCAAAGGTTTAGAATGTATGACACCGAAGGGTAATAAAAAATACTCCCCCTCTAGATCAAGACACTCTTGACCAAAACCTAACACCAGAATAACTCTTATTCCTATAGGTTTTAGTTACCATTTTTCGGTCTGGATACATACACAACTTATGTACCCCGTGAGTGTAACCCTTTGTCTTTAGATCCCAGAGTCTCGGTCCAATAAATTTCGCCGAAGGGAGGACTAGATTGGAAAATAGTCTAAGGAAATCTTTATCCCTTTCGGGTGTCTACTGTGTTAGATCCCCTATGATCAAGCCCTCCAAAGGGATTGTTTGGTCCAGGCCAAACTAGCAGGCTGATCATAGTGGTCTAACGGTGTAAACCGACAAAAGAGACCGTAGGTTTTGTTTTCACTAAATCTGCTCCCACTCACTATAAGTACCCTCTCCATTCACCTTGATATTGATTCATACAAACACCATCCGAAGGGGACGCTCCGTTTGCCACCACGAGGCCAGTATGAGTCTCACGGTGTGAACTTCCTGAGATAGCGTAGGTGGAAAAATATGTATCTCATACACTTTTTCCTCCAACCGAATACTTTAAGTCTATAGGAATCTTTCTTAGGCTAAAACCTACTAATGGTTTTACCTAACTCTATCAACATAACTCTTATATTGATGATCAATATAACTCTTATATTGATTTTATCCTAAGTTTGTTAATATAACTCCTTATATTAAACCTAGGATTTCTAGTTTAGTAACCCCTTAATAAACTTGCTGACGCTACTGTAATTTATAAGGCTCTCTGATTAAATTTCACTCGCGGGTCAGTTCCCAGGTAGGGGTGTTCCGTTTCCATCAGCTTAAATACCCCAGCCTAGACAGAACTTTCCTTAGACAGAGTTCCTCTTTTAATCATAGTTTATAAATTACTTGGTTCCTCATTCTAATCTAATTAGAACTAGATAACCTAAGGTCTATTATTTCCAAGTTCTAAACACTTTAAAACTAATAATTAACCTTAGGTGACATGCATACTATGTCATAGTGCTTGATCATTCATCACATGAATAATAAGACATTCATAGCATATTCATCTCATGAAAAATAATGCATGTCAATATTGTCCAAAGATTAATATAACAACCTTATATTAATTAATCATGCAAACTATATAATATAACTCCTTATATTATAAATGATGCATGAAAATGCTTAACCTAAGGTGGGATTTCTAAAATACAAGCATACACTATGCATGACAATAATTACACAACAATTGCATAATTAAAATAGCAAAAATTAGACCAATTTTGGCACCCTAGAAATAATTTTAATTAATATAATCTAATTATATTAATTAAAATTAAAATTATTAAATATATTAAAATAAAATGTTTTTATAATTAATATAAATACTAAAAAAATGTTTCTGCCCGTTGCTCCTCGCGTAAAACGTATTCGGTTGCAACGCTGCTTTTGTCGTTTTCTGTCGAGCGTTGCGCAACGCCACAACGTTGCAACGCTAGAGGCTGCGTTGCAACGCTGTCTCCTGTGCGCGCCTTCTCCCGCAAGCGCGGCGTTGCAACGCCGATGAACAGCGTTGCAACGCTGCACATAGACAACATTGAGAATCACCATTCCTTTGCTCGTTTTTGCTTCGTTCTTCTCAACAACCGCCTTGCCTCGATCGACACGGACTTACATACTCGATTTACAATTAAATTTGCCCAAAACACTGGGCCCTTACATTGAACATTTCAATGGAAATTGTAAATCTAAGTGCCAAAAATTGAAAACATCTAATTTCGCAAAAACCGTTCATACAGCTCATGCAAAAACAGTAAATCCCACATTGTTCTTGAAAAATCCAGAACATAAATCAAGAACGCAATTGGGCTTTGATACCAATTAAAGGGAATCGAAGTCTCCGCAGCGGAAGCGATTGCGAATCGCGCGCTCTTGATTTAGTTACAACGGAAAATTCAAGAACGTAAAACATAGATTAAGCACATATAATAAAATGGACAACAAGTATTTACCTTTGAAGAACCTTTCTTCAAGTGCTCCTCCTCTCTTCACGATCAAGATTAACGCAACACGAACTCGCATTTAATATCGAATCACACCACCACCGGATCTTCTCCGTTGTTCTCTAGGTGAGGGAGGAAGGTGGGTTCCCTTTAGGAGTGGTGAGGTATTTTGTGAGAGAGATGTGTGTTTTGGAACTCTTCCAACAACACAACAAGGATGCTAGGAATAGCTTAGAATGATTTCCAAAATCACTTAACCTAATTGCATCTCATGCAACCATATATATAGGGAAATAGGATAGAAATGACAATCCTACCCCTCCTCTTATCTCTCTTTAGTATATAGTTTATATATGAATCTAATTCACATTAAAACTATATATTATATCAATTATATCATATATAATTGATATAATTCCTCATGTGTAAAATTGAACACTTCAATTTATCTCCTAACTTTATACCCTCAATATTACCATGTTGAGCCAACGGAGGGATCTAATGGACCTACAGATCATGAGCTCCAATGATGTGAGATTAACTGATCAAACTCTTTGATCCGGTTAATCAATATTCATTAACTACAATTCACTCCACTATAGACTTGTAGTTGCACTCTCCTCACTGTAGATATTATTGTGTCCACTGATAGTCATTACCCATGAGTCGACCCTTCATAGGTTGTTCGTAATCACAGTTGGGTCAAATTACCGTTTTACCCCTGTGATTACCTCTTTGCTCCTTAAACACCACTGATCCTCTAATGAACAACAAGTCTAAGGTCCTACCTTAGACTCATACCCTCATAGAGGGCGGGGCCCCGTTGTTCAAGACCTGGAGTCAGTTCTTAAGGGAACAACCTATCTAATTCCTCAGTAGAGGAATGAGTGAATTCCATCTTGCACAGTTAAGTTCCCAGCTACATACGAAGTTCTATCCCTGAGAAGGTAGGTTTATTGAGTCGGCTACAGGCCACTCTCACCCATACTAGTCTAAGGACAAACCCCTATAAGCAGGAGTTCTTAACTTGCTCAGGATTCATGTCAAGTCACTAATGACCATCTATAAATTACTGGTCTTATCCTGTTAACGGTGTTATACTGGTTAAAGTAATAATTTGCGATCTAGTCTTGTATGAACTCTTCATATAGGATGCCCCCACTCGCATGTCAACTACATGAATGAGTTGGATTACCTCATTTGTACTAATTACAAAGTGGGCCGCATCCATGGTATTACCAGAATGTGGTTTCCAACCTTATTCTTATACCATAGACTATTTAGGTTATAATCTTGAATTCAACCCAAATAGAACACTGTCGCATTTCTGATTTCAAGATAAACGTTATAACCTTGGGGCTTAGTTTATTGGATTTAGAAAAGCAAGACTGTAATCTTATCAAAACAAATAACACTTTATTTAATTGATGAAAATTACACAAGTTTGGGGCATAAATCCCAACACCAGATGGGATATAACCTATAGGTTGCAAATGGATCTACAAGCGTAAACGTGGCGTAGATGGGAAGGTGCAGACCTTCAAAGCAAGACTAGTGGTAAAGGGTTTTACCCAGGTTGAAGGGGTTGATTATGAGGAAACCTTTTCACCTGTTGCCATGGTAAAGTCGATCTAGATCCTTCTTGCCATTGCCGCATATTATGACTATGAGGTATGACAGATGGATGTCAAGACCGCCTTTCGGAATGATGATAACACACAAAATATGCTATCCTTAGGCTTAATTATTGCTAGTTTTATGATGATTTCAGGGCTTTTACGTGGTTAATTTATTCAATTTCAGGTTAAGAGCTTAAACGGAGCTATTGGAGACAATTTGGATCACTCGGGATCAAAACAAGGCTATTTGGAGCTAAATATAACATCAAATGGAAGAGAGAAGACCAAACCAAGCTTTAAGACCCGAGGTAATGGCGTTGCAACGCCATATAGAGCGTTGCAACGGCAAACGCGCAACCAAGAGGCTTTGAAGGCTACAGGCGATGGCATTGCAACGCTGCCTTTTGGCGTTGCAACGCCATCTCGATAAGAAGACGCTTATGAAGACCGTGCAGGTAGCGTTGCAACGCTGCCTTGCAGCGTCGCAACGCTACTTCGATAAGGAGCGCGTGCGTTGAGGTAGCAGCGTTGCAACGCTACCGATAGTTTCCATATTTACCACGCGTTTAGGGTACAGCGTTGCAACGCTATCCCTAGCGTTGCAACGCTGCCCCATTGATGCCTATAAAAACAACCTTATGATTCTTGAAAAGGGGAGCACAATTTGGTAGAGTTTTGCCCTAAATTCGAAATACACCTTGTAAGAAGAGAGAAAAGAGTGATTTTGGGAGCCAAAGCATTCGTGGAGGTTCGAGATCGAAGACGGGAGCTCGGAGACGAAGGACCGACATCGACACCTAAGTTTATTTCTCTTTCTTTCAATTTGTAATAGCGTTCTAAGACGTTTTCTACTTGTTTAGTTTGTTTTTCATGTGATTTAGAGTAGCTAAACATAGTAGTTAGGATTTGAATTACTTGTTATGACTTTCTTGTGATGTATTGAAGCATGTTATGTCGTTATTTTTGGCAATTCGTTCTTTACTTTTTAATTTGTTGATTTAAGTGGACTCGAGAGATAAAGCTTGAATTAGAGCAAAATTGTCAAAACCCTTGGAAGTCCGCACGAGTGACCTAGAAATCTTAGGGAAACACATAAAGAAGTCTGCTTAATGCCATGCATGTTGTAGGTTCATATGGAGACTATGAGTTTATTGCATGTGTGAGGTGACTAAGAATCGAGAGATTTTCTTGAGTATTTCACTTCTTGTTTATAATTTCATCTCATTGGTTCAATGCATGTGCTAGTTAGGTCTTTAACTTGTAAAATCACTTCTCCCAAATCTATCAATCTGTGTCTCCACATGTTTGTTCGTTTGCTTGTATTTACTTCAACCAACTATCCATGTTATGTTTCTTTAGCTAAAAGTGAGAATTAGTACCTTAATAATTAATTAATCTAGAAACCCATTCCCGAGGACGATACTTGGACTCATAAATCACTATACTAAAACTTGACCCGTACACTGCGGTATTGCAATATAATTTTACGCAACAAGTTTTTGGCGCCGTTGCCGGGGAATGACGATTATTTAGATTAATTAATATTAGGAGAAAATTTGAAATTCTAGACTAAAGTTGTTGTTTGTCTTTCCTTATTTGTTTTTGTGTGTTTGTTTGTTACCTTATTTGTCTTATTTTAGTTTTTTTTTGTTTTTGAGTCATTGTCCCCTGTTTTTGGGTTGTGTTGCTATTGTGTAAAAGTCTTGTTCTAAATTAGTAATTTTTCAAGCATGACTTTGCATGATTTTTCTCCATCATTCTATTGTCCCTCTCAGGACCCTAGGTATGTGCACCCTGATTTCTCTGAATCTCATCTGTCTAATTTTTACCATTCATGCACACAAATTGATGAACATTCATGTAATGGTAGTTATCTAGGCAGTTGGAACCATAGTTCTTCGTACCTTGACCAACCCATAGAAAAATCTTCTCTTGTGGACCAATTGAGGGAATATACTTTAGAATTGAAAATTAAAAATTTGGTTCATGAAGAGTTCGAAAGGTTGAATAGGTTAGAAGATAAAGTGGTAGAACTGTGGGAAATAGTACAGGATAGAACCCAATATCTTAACCAGCTAGTAATTTCCCTCAAGGCCTTACAGGAACAATTTATTATCCTTACCACTGAGAGGGTGCCACCTAGGAGGGTTTGTTCACATGTTAGTGAGGATAGTTTGGGGAAAACTGAGGCACACCATGATCAGATTAGTGAGGAGGACACTGGTGATACACTTAGTTCCACAGGAGAGATCCAGGTGATAGAGTTAGAGGCTGAGAAGTCTTCTTTCCCTTTATCCCTAGAAATTTCCTTGATTTTTGATAACCATTGGTCTTTCACTCACGAGTCTTGTTTTGATTTTAGTTCTTTCATTTTATTAAACAAAAATACCAAAAATAATTATGTCTCTAGTGCCCATGAAAAGCAAGATAGACTTTTAGACTTAGAGGGCTACATTGATTCAAGCAAAAAGGGCCCAGAGAAGTATGAACAGTTTTATGTGCCTTGATAAGTCACCGTCTAGCTAAAGACGTTAAAGAAAGCGCTTCTTGGGAGGCAACCCAAGTTTTATGTTTTATGTCCTTATTTTCTATTCCATTCTCTAGTTGCTTGTGTTTTTCTTTTGTATCTAATTTATCTCTTTTTGTTCCTCCAAGTGTATGCCCAAGGGGAGAACTGCAGACTTGCACCCTGTTGATCCTGAGATCGAGAGGACCTGTAGAAGACTCCTAAGGGAAGGAAGAGCAGAACCTCGGGAGATGGCCGATCGGAGCTCATCAACAACCCTAAACCTATCGGGAGTATTTCCAACTGCGTTTAATTAAAGCGGTGGAATAGTCCATGCCCTATAAATGCTAATAACTTTGAACCAAAATAGAGTGTGATACAAATGGTTAGGAAGGTGCTTTGAGAGGCCTAGCCACGAGAAGATCCTAACTCTCATCTTCAAAACTTTTGGAAATCATGGTACATTTAAAATGAATGGTATCTCTGCGATAGTATTCGCTTACGTCTCTTTCCTTTTTCTTTGCAGGTAGAGCCAAAGAATGGCTAGGTCCCTTCCTCGGGAGTATCACTTCACGGGAGGAGTTGGCCCAAGCCTTCATGACCAAATTCTTTCCACCTATTAAAGCTGCAAAGTTGAGGACCGAGATAGGAACATTCGTGCAAAGTGAGAGGGAGAGCAGCTATTTGAAGCTTTGGGAAAGGTACAAAGACATGCTCGGGAGGTGCCCACAACATGGCTATCCGTGGCTCCTGTGCAAACTTGTTTTATAATGGACTGGAATATAAGACCGTGACCATTCTCGATGCCACTTTTGGAGGGGCTTTCATGGCGGCGAAGACGTGCGAAGCACGTGCCTCTCCTAGAGGAAGTGTCAACCGCCACGGCTACCGGGCCTCTGAAAATGACAGATCTAAGCCGATGAGTCGGATTATATCAACCGGACGAGGTAACCTCTCTTAGAACTCATATGGCGTCTCTCACTCATGCCTTGAATAATTTTGCAGGATCACCACAGAGCAGGGGATGTCCTCTCAATGCTCCCACCCAATGGAGAATCCACTATGGAGCAATTGCACTACCCGAACAATAAAAAGCAACCAGAGATGGAGGAAATCGGACTCGAGAATAATCTACCAACACATTACAATCCGTGTTTGAGGTATCATGAGAATTTCTCTTATGCTAACAACAAGAATGTGTTGAATCCTCCTACAGGCATGCTTCACACATCGAGAGAGGAAACCATCTCTGAAGACACATTGCACTCCTTCATAGCCGAATCCGTAAGTCGGTCCAACCACCGGAGAATGCGATCACTAGTTTATCTCGGTATAGTGACCACCATGGAGCTGCAATAAAGAATATAGAGACCCAGATTGGCCAAATGAACACATCACTCCGAGCACTTGCAAGCAAGGAAAGAAACACCTTGAGGGAGTACAGTCTAGCTAAAGACGTTAAACAAAGCGCTTCTTGGGAGGCAACCCAAGTTTTACTTACTTTTGTTTTCCTGTCTTTAGCTTGCTTTAGTTGTTTTTTTTGTTGTTTTTCAACTCTTAGTTAGTTGTTGTTTTACTTCGTAGGTTGTGGAGATGCCCTTCTTCGTTGAAATCCATGCTCCCATTCAGAGGAACTCCAACACACATGCTTTGGCTATCCAAGGAACTCGAGAAGATCTCCATCACCCGGGACAATGATCGTTCACTTCTACCCTTATACTTGCCACATGCTTATTTCTACAAACATTGGGGACAATGTTTAGTTTAAGTTTGGGGTGAGATTGTGTTTATTTGCTTTGTGGACTATCCCCGAGTATGTCTTTGAATTGTTGGTGATCTTTTACATAAGTATGAGTATGATAGCCTAGGATGAGATATAATTGAAAATCTTTGTGATTCTCACTGAAACTCAAAGCATGACATGAATTTGAGTTAATTTAAAATTTTTCTTGAGTTTTTCTGCATTATATGCACATAGCCTTTGTTCTGTAGTTTTGAAATGCTTAGAACAAAGTTATTAGGCTTAGAAGTTTGATGTCACTTGACAGTCCAAAACTGATTTGAGAGTTAAACTGCATGATAGGGTAAATGACAATATGAAGTGCATGATCTGTATAATATGTGCATTATGTGAAAAAGTTTATTTTTGTTGTCTGTTTGTAAAAAAATCGTGAGGACAAAAAGAGCTACCTTCACTGTGATCAGTTAGGCCACTCATTGAGCGAGTGCTCTGGGTAAGGGTCCCTGCAGTGGATGTGTGAAAGCTAGTGTCCTTGCACAAAAAAAAAAAAAAAGAAAAAAGAAGAAAATAGAAAAAGTGACATTAAAAGAGTGATTAAGTGCTGAGTAAAGTTATTTATTTCTTGAATGTGGAGAGGCTCAAAGATTAGTAATTAAGACCAGTGTAGGGGGAAGTTGAATGGAGAACCTAATAAAGTTGATCCGGGCTTAGTAAAAATGAAGGGAACATAGGCTAATCACACACACACGTAGGAACACTTAGGAAAAGTTTTAAATTACTTGTTGAAGTGTTATGTTTAAGTGTTTCCTGTGATTGCAAAATATTCTCTTAAATCTTTGAGGCTTGAATCACATGTATGTTTAAGAACAATCTAATGTTTAACTCTGTTTTTGCTCGGGACTAGCAAAAGTCTAAGTTTGGGGGTGTTTGATAGCACACAAAATATGCTATCCTTAGGCTTAATTATTGCTAGTTTTATGATGATTTCAGGGCTTTTACGTGGTTAATTTATTTAATTTCAGGTTAAGAGCTTAAACGGAGCTATTGGAGACAATTTGGATCACTCGGGATCAAAACAAGGCTATTTGGAGCTAAATATAACATCAAATGGAAGAGAGAAGACCAAACCAAGCTTTAAGACCCGAGGTGATGGCGTTGCAATGCCATATAGAGCGTTACAACGCCAGCAACGCAACCAAGAGGCTTTGAAGGCTACGAGCGATGGCGTTGCAACGCGCGCGCTTTTTGGCGTTACAACGCCATCTCGATAAAGAAGACGCTTATGAAGATCGTGCGGGTGTAGCGTTGCAACGCGCCTTGCCAGCGGCGTCAACGCTACTTCGATAAGGAGCGCGCGCGTTGAGGTAGCGGCGTTGCAGCTAACGCTGTCCCTAGCGTTGCAACGCTGCCGATAGTTTCCATATTTACCACGCGGTTAGGTACAGCGTTGCAACGCTGTCCCTAGCGTTGCAACGCTGCCCCATTGATGCCTATAAAAACAACCTTATGATTCTTGAAAAGGGGAGCACAATTTGGTAGAGTTTTGCCCTAAATTCGAAATACACCTTGTAAGAAGAGAGAAAAGAGTGATTTTGGGAGCCAAAGCATTCGTAGAGGTTCGAGATCGAAGACGGGAGCTCGGAGACGAAGGACCGGCATCGACACCTAAGTTTATTTCTCTTTCTTTCAATTTGTAATAGCGTTTTAAGACGTTTTCTACTTGTTTAGTTTGTTTTTCATGTGATTTAGAGTAGCTAAACATAGTAGTTAGGATTTGAATTACTTGTTATGACTTTCTTGTGATGTATTGAAGCATGTTATGTCGTTATTTTTGGCAATTCGTTCTTTACTTTTTAATTTGTTGATTTAAGTGGACTCGAGAGATAAAGCTTGAATTAGAGCAAAATTGTCAAAACCCTTGGAAGTCTGGCACGAGAGTGACCTAGAAATCTTAGGGAAACACATAAAGAAGCTGCTTAATGCCATGCGTGTTGTAGGTTCATATGGAAACTATGAGTTTATTGCATGTGTGAGGCTGACTAAGAATCGAGAGATTTTCTTGAGTATTTCACTTCTTGTTTATAATTTCATCTCATTGGTTCAATGCATGTGCTAGTTAGGTCTTTAACTTGTAAAATCACTTCTCCCAAATCTATCAATCTGTGTCTCCACATGTTTGTTCGTTTGCTTGTATTTACTTCAACCAACTATCCATGTTATGTTTCTTTAGCTAAAAGTGAGAATTAGTACCTTAATAATTAATTAATCTAGAAACCCATTCCCAAGGACGATACTTGGACTCATAAATCACTATACTAAAACTTGACCCGTACACTGCGGTATTGCAATATAATTTTACGCAACAAATGACAACCTTGATGAGACCATCTACATGGACCAACCCAAGGGGTTCATTACCCAAGGCCAAGAGAAAAAGGTTTGTCGGCTTCATAGGTCTATTTATGGACTGAAACAAGCCTCGAGGTCTTGGAATATAAGGTTTGATGAGGCGATCAAATCTTATGGCTTTGATTAGAATATTGACCAGCCTTGTGTCTACAAGAAAATCGTCAACAACACTGTCGTATTTCTGATATTGTATGTGGATGATATCCTTCTCATTAGGAATGAGGTAGGATTTCTTACTGACATAAAGAAATGGCTGGCTTCGCAATTCCAAATGAAAGATTTGGGAGAAGCTCAATATGTTCTAGGTATCCAAATAGTCTGAAACCAGAAGAACAGAACGCTAGCCATGTCTCAGGCGTCTTATATTGACAAGATGTTGTCTAGATATAAGATGCAGAACTCCAAGAAGGGCTTGTTGCCTTTCAAGCATAGGGTTCACCTGTCTAAGGATCAATGTCCTAAAACTCGTCAAGAGGTTGAGGATATGAGATGAATCCCTTATGCTTCAGCTATTGGGAGCCTCATGTATGCCATGCTATGTACTAGGCCTGACATTTGTTATGCAGTTGGGATTGTCAGTAGGTATCAATCCAATCCAGGATTAGATTACTGGACAATCGTAAAGGCAATCCTCAAGTATCTTAGGAGAACGAGAAACTACAACCTTGTGTATGTTAGTGGAGATTTGATCCTTACGGGATACACATATTTTGACTTTCAGACTGATAAGGATTCTAGGATATCCACTTTGGGGTTAACCTTCATTCTGAATGGAGGAGTTGCAGTATGGCGAAGCATCAAGCAGAGATGCATCGCTGATTCCACTATGGAAGCCGAGTATGTTGCGACTTGTGAAGCTGCAAAGGAAGCTGTTTGGCTTAGAAGTTCATGATAGATTTGGAAGTTGTTCCAAATATGAACTTGCCGATCACGCTGTTTTGTGACAACAGTGGTGCAGTAGCCAACTCGAGAGAACCTTGGAGTCATAAGAGGGACAAGCATATTGAGCGTAAGTATCACCTGATACGGGAGATTGTGCACCGCGAAGACGTGACGGTCGTGCAGATAGCATCGAAGCACAACGTTGCTGATCCATTTAAAAAGGCCCTCACGACTAAGGTGTTTGAGGGTCACCGAGAGAGTCTAGGTCTTCGAGTGCTTCCTGACTAGGGAAAGTAGGAGTATTGTAAAGGGTATTCAATGCCCTAGTTTATTGTAATATTAGTGTACATTTGAGAAATGTATTTTTTACTCCACTAGCTTAGTCCAAGTGGGAGTTTGTTGGGATGTGTGTCGTAATCTCGTATTTGTTTGAATTATGAGAGAACTAGAACTTGAACGGTGTGTAGTGGACACACAGGAAGGATCACGTTCGAGTAAATGACCCGAACGGTAGGGTTGAAGACCTAATCCTGGATACGTTGTGGATGCGACTTACTTTGTATTAGATACAAATGAGGTGATCAACTCGTTCATGTGGCTGATATGCGAGTGGGGGCATCCTGTGCAATGAGATTGTAAAGGACCAGACCGTGAATTATTAGACCTACTAATGTAACACCGTTAACAGTATGAGACTAATAACTTCGTAGATGACCAATAGTGGCTTGACCTTAATCATGAGCGTGTTACGGACTCCCTCATGGTCCGTCCTTTGACTAGTGCGGGTGAGGGTGGTCACGATTACTCGCCCAATATGCCTATCTTCTCGTGGGGGGGGACCACGTGGGGAGCTGAGAACTTAACTACGCAAGATGGAATTCACTCGTTTCTGACTTTAGGGAAACTAGAGAGGTTGTTCCCTTAAGTGTTGTCTCCAGGGCTTGGACAACGGGCACCCACCCTCTCACTGGCCCGAGAGGGGTGTTGTTTATGGTTGGACCATACAACGTTGTTGTTCATTAGAGGAGCAGTGGGGACTTAAGGAGAAAGAAGTAGACACAGGGGTAAAACGATAATTTGACCCACCAGTGTCTACGAACAACCTGTGAAGGGTCGACTCACGGGCATTGGTTATATCAGTGGACACAACTTGTCTTACAGTGACGGGAGTGCAGCTACGGGCTTTAGTGGAGTGTTACCGTAGCTAATGAATGTTGATTAACCGGGTCAAAGAGTTTGACAAGTTAGCCTCGGATCATTGGAGCTCGTCACCTGTAGGTCCATTAGGTCCCTCGGTTGGCTCAAACTGGATACATAGAGAGTTTACAGTTTGGTGTGGATTTGAAGTGTTCAAATTCATTAAAAGGGTATTTATGTCATTTATATGAGATATGATTGACATATTATATTGTTTAATGTGAATGAGATTCATAATAAACTATAGGTTAGCCTAATTGTTTAATTAGGGCTAATTTAGAGAAATTGGATTGAGAGAAATTACATGGAATGTGATTCAATTTAAAATTCACAATTATACAAATGTGATTTGTATTATAAGGTATGAGATATCTTATTATATGTGGTTATGCAAATATGATTTGCATAACCTATGGTTGTGGTAAATGGTAAATAGGTGGAGATTTCAACTCCACCTATCACCATTATATAAGCTCCTTTGCAAGAAGGAGTGGTAAGGTTGAATGCCCATTTTTTGGATTATCACCAAAAAGCATTTTACAAATTCTCTCAATTCTCCTCTCTCAATTTCTCTCCTCCCTTTACCAAAGGAGTCCCACTACTCTTCTTCTACCTCAGAAGAACAACCGAGAAGGCCTTTCGGAGGTGTCCGATTGTTCGAGGTTCGGTGAGATCGTGATAGTTGAGATCGAGAACGCGAAGTGTTCGAGATCGGAGAAGGAAATCGTGAAGAAAGGTTCTTCAACAAGTAAGTGCATCCTCTTACTGTTTTTCCTTCTTAATTGCATGTTTAGCCTAATTTCTATAGGATATAAATGATTTTGAGAAAATGTTTTCATAACGAAACCATGACGATTCAATCGTTTTTTTTCGTTGCGGGAGTTTTATTCCCTTCACAAGGAGTAAGATTGTGTTAAACGAAATGGACAATTCATCAACAAGAGTTGCTGATTGGGCTAGTACATCAACAAGTGTTGTTGATCCTAGCTCACCTATTCAAGTCCGTTCTGCCTCGACGTAATGGGAGGATTGTGAGACAACCTGAACGTTACATGAGTTTGGCTGAAACCCAAGTCGTCACCCCTAATGATGACTGCGAGGATCCATTGACCTATGATCAGGCAATGGTTGACGTTGACGTTGACAAATGGATTAAAGCTATGGACCACGACATGGTGTCGATGTACTTCAATTCCGTTTGGGAGCTTGTGGACCAACAAGATGGGGTTAAACCTATTGGTTGCAAGTGGATCTACAAGCGTAAACGTGGCGTAGATGAGAAGGTGCAGACCTTCAAAGCCAGACTAGTGGCAAGGGGTTTTACCAAGAGAGAAGGGGTTGGCAATGAGGAAACCTTTTCTCCTCTTGCCATGGTAAAGTCTATCAGGATCCTTCTGGCCATTGCCGCATATTATGACTATGAGGTATGACAGATGGATGTCAAGATGACCTTTCTGAATGACAATCTTGACGAGACCATCTACATGGACCATCCCAAGGGGTTAATTACCCAAGGCAAAGAGAAAAAAGTTTGTAGGCTTCAAAGGACTATTTATAGACTAAAAAAAGCCTTGAGGTCTTGGAATGTAAGTTTTGATGAGGCAATCAAATCTTATGGCTTTAATCAGAATGTTGATGATCCTTATGTCTACAAGAAAATCATCAACAACACTGTCGCATTTCTGATATTGTAAGTGGATGATATGCTACTCATTGGAAATGATGTAGGATTCTTTACTGACATTAAGGAATGACTAGCTTCACAATTCCAAATGAAAGATTTGGGAGAAACATAATATGTTCTAGGTATCCAGATAGTTCGGAACTGGAAGAACAGAACGCTAGCCATGTCTCTGTTGGGATTTTTGTCCTAATCTCGTGTTTGTAATATATTGATTGAAATTAATAAGAGTTATTTATTTCATCACTTTGTGTCTCGCAATATTTATAAACTTTTCCAATAAACTAAGCTCCAGGGTCATTGATTTTATGAGAGAACTATAACTTGAACGGTGTTTAGTGGACACACAGGGAAGATCACGTTCGAGTTAATGACCCGAACGGTCTACAGTATATGGATAGGGTTGGAGACCTAATCCGGATACACCGTGGATGCGACCCGCTTTGTATTAGATACGAGGCGAGGTGATTTGACTCGTTCATGTAGTTGACATGCGAGTGGGGGCATCCCGTGCAATGAGATTGTACAAGATCGGGACCGTGAATTATTAGACCCATCGATGTAACACCGCTGTGATGAGACTAATAATTTCGTGAGATGACCATTAGTGACTCGACACGAATCCACGAGCGTGTTACGGACTCCTATCTCGCGGTGTCCGTTTCTTTGACTAGTACGGGTGAGGGTGGTCACGCTTACTCGCCCAATATGCCTATCTTCTCGTGGGACGAACCAAGTAGGGAGCCGGGAACTTAACTACGCGAGATGGAATCACTCGCTCCCGCCTTTAGGAAACTAGAGGGGTTGTTCCCTTAAGTCTTGTCTCTGTGGCTTGGACAACGCGCGCCACCTTCTCACCGGCCCGAGAAGGGTGTTGTGTATGGTTAGACCATCACAATATGTTGTTCATTAGAGGAGCGGTGGAGACTTAAGGAACAAGAGGTGAGACACGAGGTAAAACGGGAATTTGACCAGGTAGTGTCAACGAACAACTGTGAAGGGTCGACTCACGGGCATTGGTTATATCGGTGGACACGTAATATTCTCAGACCGACGGGAGTGCAGCTACGAATATAGTGGAGTGTTACCGTAGCTAATGAATGTTGGTTAACCGGGTCAAAGAGTTTGGCGAGTTAATCTCGGATCATTGTGAGCCTGCCATCAGAGGTCCATTAGGTCCCTCGGTTGGCTCCATCCGGATTTAAGAAGGGATAAAGTTTTGGTATGAAATTGAAGTGTTCAATTTCACCTTAAGGGCATTTATGTCATTTATATGAGATATGAATGATATAATATATAGTTTAATGTGAATGAGATTCATAATAAACTATAGGTTAGCCTAATTGTTGAATTAGGGCTAATTGGAGAATTTGATTGAGAGAAATTAAATTGGATGTGATTCAATTTAATAAATCCACAATTATTGCAAATGAGATTTGCAATATGAGATATGAGATATCTTATATTATGTGGTTATGCAAATGAGATTTGCATAACCTATGGTTGTGGTAAAGTGGTAATAATGTGGACATTTTGACTCCACTAATCCCACTATATAAACCCTTCTTACAAGAAGGACTGAACTTGATTCTCTCATTTTTTAGTTTTACACAAAAAGGAGAAGAGAAATTCTCTCTATTCTCTCTCAAACTCTCCTCCCTCTCCAAAACCAAAAAGGTTCCCACAAGCCTCCTTTTTCCAAAAGAGAACAACCGAGAAGACATTTTTGGTGGTGTTCGGTTCATAACTGTTGGAGGTGTTCGTTGTGTACGAGGAGCACGAAGAGTTCGTGGATTTGTAGAAGAAATCTTGAAGAAAGTCTTCAACAAGTAAGTTAATTCATTTCTTACTGTTTTTCTTCTTCTTACAAGCATGTTTAGCCTAGATCTATGTATTAGATCAATTTTAACAAAGACGGTTTGCATAATTGATACATTGACGATTCAATCGTCTTCCGCTGCACGGGACTTTCATTCCCTTCAATTGGTATCAGAGCCAAGTTGATGGTTTCTCAATTATGCATTGTTTTATTAAAATTTGGTGGGTTTTTGCCATTATTCATGAGATGAATGTCTTGATTTGCATAATTGATGTTTCGATTTTTGGCACTTTTAGATTTATTTTCTGTTTGATGAGATCAAATGTAAAGGGCCCGTGTTTTTGGGCATTTTTTAGAAAATAAATCGAGTCTGTAAGTCCGTGTCGTTCGTGGCAAGTGTTGCTGTGAAGAAATCGGAGCGGAAACAGGAGGAAATCAACGAAGAACAGCAAAGGTGTTTGCTGTTCTGTTGATGGCGTTGAGACGCTGCCCAACGGCGTCTCAACGCTATCCTCGCGGATGGAGGCCTGCAGCGAATCAGCGTTACAAACGCTGGCGTAGCGTTAACGCTACCGGGCGCTGAGAACGCGTCGACGCTGGAGGCGACAACGTTACTGCAACGCCGCAGCGTTACAGCAGTAACGCCGCACGCGCTGAGGAGCGATTCATGGCGATTCGCGAGGACGTGAGATCAAGCCTCACTTTGGGTTGTTCATTGGCGTTGCAACGCCACACTGCGGATGAAGGCGCGCATCAGAGGCGGCGTTGCAACGCCGAAGGCATTTTGCAGCGCGCTCCAACGGTCAGAAACAGATAAAATGCAGCGTTGCAAAGCTGCCATAAGCGTTGCAAAGCCAAAGACGTTTCAACAGTTTTCAAACGGGCGAAAAGTGTATTTTTTTATTATATATTAAATATAAAAAATGTTTAATATTTAATTTATATTTATTTTACTTGATTTTAATTAATATAATTAGATTATATTAATTCAAAATAATATTTGGGTGTCAAAATTGGTCTAATTTTGCTATTTAAATTATGCAATTGTTGTATAATTATTGTCATGCATAATGTATGCTTTTATTTTAGATATCCCACCTTAGGTTAAGCATTACCATGCATCATTTAAAATATAAAGTGTTATATTATATAGTTTGCATGTATAATTAATATAAGGTGTTATATTAATTTATGGACAACATTGACATGCATTATAATTCATGAGATGGTTATCCTATGTATGTTTTATTATTCATGAGATGAATGATCAAGCACCATAACATAGTATGCATGTCACCTAAGGTTAATTATTAGTTTTAAAATGTTTAGAACTTGGAATTAATACACCTTAGGTTATCTAGTTCTAATTAGATTAGAATTAGGAACCAAGTAATTTATAAACAATGATTAAAAGAGGAACTCTATCTAAGGAAGGTTCTGCAGGTCAGTATTATTTAAGTGATTTAAAATGGAACACCCCTACCTGGGAACTGACTTAGGAGTGAATTTTAATCAGAGGGCTTATAAATTATAGTAGCGTCATCGGGTTTATTAAGCGGTTAATAAACTAGAAATCCTAGGCTTAATATAAAGAGTTATATTAACAAACTTAGGATAAAATCAATATAAGAGTTATATTGATTATCAATATAAGAGTTATATTGATAAGTTTAGGTAAAATCATTAGCCGGGTTTTAGCCTAAGTAAAATTCCTATAGAGTTAAAGTATCCAGTGAGAGGAAAAGTGTATATGATACATATTTTTCTACCTACGTATCTCCGAGAAGTTTACACCCTGAGACTCATACGTGGACTCGTAGCGCAAACGGGAGCGTCTCCCTTCGGATGGTGTTTGTATGAGTCAATATCAAGGTGAATGGAGAGGGTACTTATAGTGAGTGGGAACAGGTTTAGTGAAAACAAAACCTATGGTCTCTTCTGTTGGTTTACAATGTAAGATCACTATGGTAAGCCTGCTAGTGTTGCCTGGACCAGGCAATCCCTTCGGGGGGCTTGATCATAGGGGATCAAACACAGTAGACACCCGAAAGGGATAAAGATTTCCTTAGTCTGTTTTTCAATCTAGTCCTCCCTTCGGCGGATTTTATTGGATGGGGACTCTGGGGTCTAAAGACAGAGGGTTACACTCACAAGGTACATAAGAATTGTATGTATCCTAACCGAATAATGGTAACTAAAGCCTATAGGAATAAGAGTTATTTTGGCATTAGGTTTGTTGGGATTTGTGCCCTAAAACTCATAGTTTGTAATTATGTTCTAATTAATGTAATAAAGTGTTATTATTTCAATAAAGTGTTATTGTTCGTTTTCTACGAGTTTGCCTTCATTAAAACCCTAAATCCAATAAACTAAACATCCAAGGCTGTTAAATGAATCTCTAAGTAAATGTAATGTACATAAAAATGATCTCGGTTCGAGATACAACCTAAAGGATCTATAGTTAGGGGATAAGGTCTGGGTACCTTACCCTGGTTAAACTATGGATGTGGCCCACTTTGTATTTGATGCAAACACAGTGATCCTAACGTGTTCGTGTAGATGACATGTGAGTGGGGATATCCTATGTAATGAGATTACATAAGACCGGACCACGAAATAGTAACCTCTAGCTGTAACTTCTTTGATTAGTTAGGTTTCTATTTCACTAGGATGACCTAGGCAACTTGATCTCAATCTCGAAAGGTGTTACGAACTCCTGTTCATGAGGGGATTGTCCTTTGACTAGTATGGGTGAGAGTGGCGGTCGATTCGCCGACTCAATATGCCTACCTTCTTGGAGACAAGACCGAGTGAGCGGCTGGGAACTTAACTTAGCAAGATGGAATTCACTCCTTCCCGCCTACTAGGGTAAGTAGAGGAATGTTTCCTTAAATGGTGTCTCCGAGACTTGAACAAAGGGCCCGACCCTCTCATTGGCCCGAGAGGGACTCTGTTTGTTGGTAGGACCACAAACAAATTGTTCATTAGAGGAGCACTGGTACTTAAGGTACAAGATGTAACGCAGGGGTAAAACGGTAATTTGACCCAGCTAGGGTTACGAACATTCGTGAAGGATTGACTTGCTGTTATTGGTCAATATCCATGGACACAGAAATATATCTGTAGTGAGAGTGCAGCTGTGGGACTTTAGTGGAGTGTTCCCGTAGTTAACGAATGTTGATTGGGAGGTTAATGAGATTAACCGAGCAATCTCGTATCATTGGAGCTTCTGATCTGTAGGTCCATAAGGTCCACCTTCTAGCTCGTAAAGGGTTCTTATATCATTTAAATTTGAAATGTTCAAATTCATTAGGGAATATATTTTATGTATTTAGATACGATATAATATATAGTTTTGGAACTATATATTAATAAATTTAATGTGAATATGATTCATATTAAATTATATGAGAGAATTGAATATTTGAAAGAGTTCAAATATTTTATTAAATGTGTATGTGATTCACATTTGAAAACTATAGGTTAAAATTTAATGTGCACTGGATGTACATTAAAACTATAGGTTAAAGGGGTGATATGATTAAATGAGATTTAATCCAAATTAAATATATGATATTTAATTTCTATTATTTAAATTAATAATTAAATTTGATTTAATTATTATTATTATTATTATTATTATTATTTTAATAATAAAATAAGGGAACGTGTCATCCAGACACGTTCCCCACTACCCCTCCCTTTCTCCCTATCGACAGTTTAACAGGGAGAAGGGGGTTGCTCATTTGGATCGATCAATTGATCTTTTGACAAAAATTTTGGAGAATTGCTCTCTCCCTCTCTCACTCTCATTCCCAAACCTTCCAAGAGTTGAATTACCTTTCCACCAAGGTAGATCTAAGTAGAACTCAGAGATATAGGAGGTTCTCCTGTTGGTAGTGTCTTTCTTGGAGAAAAACAGAGTAGTTATGTTGTATTGTTGAAAAGCTAGGAGCAAGGTGTTGCTGGAGAATTAGAAACTACAAAGGTATTCTTCTTCTTCCCTTTAGTTTAATTGTTAAACTTTAATATGTTTGCATGTATGCTATTATCCATATCTAATAGGATTAGAATTTCCATGCTTATTCTGTATTTTGTCAATGTATGAGTTTTTGTTTCAAGGAAAACAATCTTGCATATTACGATTCCAAATTCGTTTCCGCTGCTCAAGGAGATCCAATCTCCATCAAGGTTTTGGTCAAGAGTGTCTTGATCCAGAGGAGGAGTGTTTTTTGATTACCCTTCGGTGTCATACATTCTAAATCTTTGGAGTATCATTGCAAATTATAAATGACCTAGGAATCATTTAATAATTAGCTAAAACATGATTGGATTAGACAATTACAACAAGAAGCTTATACATTTTTGTAAATTTTTAGCAAAATGTCTAGCTCAATTATTTCCTTACTGGGTGCGGAAAAATTAATCGGAGAGAACATAATGACGTGAAAAAACAAACTCAACACTATGTTGGTAATGGATGATCTGAAGTTTGTGCTGACTGAGGAGTTTCCTCATGTACTAGGCTCGAATGCTACACAAAATGTTCGTGATGCATATGATCGATGAATCAAGGCCAATGTTAAGGCCAAGGCCTATATGCTGGCAATTATGTCTGACATATTAGCCAAGAAGCACGAGGGCATGATGACCGCTAAGGAAATCATGGATTCAATGAAGGGTATGTTTGGACAACAGTCTACACAGGCCCGACACAATGCCCTCAAGTATATATTCAACTCGAGGATGCCAGAGGGTTCATCTATTCGGGATCATGTCCTGTATATGATGGTACACTGTAACATCGCGGAGTCGAATGGTGCTGCCATCGATGAATCGAGCCAGGTCAGCTTCATTCTAGAAACTCTTCCCGATAGTTTCATATAGTTTAGAAGTAATGCTGTTATGAACAAGCTTACTTTTAATCTTACCTGCCTTCTGAATGAACTCCAAACCTTTCAATCTTTGATGAAAATTCAGGGATCGAAAGGTGAGGTAAATGTTGCCAGTAGGAGTTATCATAGAGGTTCGACCTTTGGATAAAAAACAGTGGCTTCATCTTCTTCTAACCTAAAAGGGAAGAAGAAGAACATGAAGAAGGTTGGTAAAGGGAAACGAGCTGACAAAGCTGCCGCCCAGAAAGGCAAGAAGGTCAAAGAAGTTGCAGACAAAGGAAAGTGTTTCCACTGCAATGAAGACGGGCATTGGAAACGAAACTGTCCGAAGTACATTGCAGAAAAGAAGAAGGAAGGTAAATATGATTTACTTTGCTTAGAAGCTTGTTTAGTGGATAATGATGAAACTGATTCAGGCGCCACTAATCATGTTTGCTCTTCTTTTCAGGGAATTGATTCCTGGCAGCAGTTATAGAAAGGAGAGATAACGCTTCGGGTTGGAAATGGAGATAACGTCTCAGCTGTAGCAATGGGCACGATGAAGCTTAATTTTGACAAGAAATATATGTTGTTAGACAATATATTAGTGATACTAGGGTTTGCTAGAAACCTTATTTCAATTTCTTGCCTTATAGAACAATGTATTTCTATTTCTTTTTCTTTGAATAAAGTGTTTATTTTAAAGAAAGGTGTGGAAATATGTTCAGCTTCATTAGAAAATGGGTTGTATGTTTTAAGGCCTAATTCAGTCAAAATGGTTTTGAACACTGAATTATTTAAAACTGCAAACACACAAACTAAGAAACGTAAAATTTCTCCTAAATAAAATGCTCATCTTTGGCATCTTAGATTTGGTCACATTAACCTCAATAGGATTGAGAGATTGGTAAAGAATGGACTTCTAAATGAGTTAGAAGAAAATGCTTTACCTGTATGTGAATCCTGCCTAGAAGGGAAAATAACTAAAAGACCTTTTAGTGGAAAAGGTTATAGAGCCAAAGAACCTCTTGAGCTTATACATTCAGACCTTTGTAGTCCGATGAGTGTTAGAGCCAGAGGAGGTTATGAATATTTCATCTTCTTTATAGATGATTATTCTAGATTTGGGCATATTTACCTAATGCATCATAAGTCTGAAACACTTGAAAAGTTCAAGGAATTCAAGATTGAAGTTGAAAATCAATTAGGTAAAACAATTAAAACACTTCGATCTAATCGAGGTGGAGAGTACATGGATTTAAAATTCCAGAACTATATGATAGAACATGGAATCACATCCCAACTCTCAGCTCTCGGTACGCCATAACAAAATGGTGTATCGGAAAGGAGAAATAGAACCTTGTTGGACATGGTTCGATCAATGATGAGTTATGCTCATCTCCCTAATTCTTTTTGGGGTTACTGTGATGAGAGATCATGGATACATTTTGAACAATGTGTCATCAAAAAGTGTTTCTGAAATACCTTTTGAACTCTGGAAAGGACGTATAGGTAGTTTATGTCATTTAAAAATTTGGAGTTGTCCAACACATGTGCTTGTGACAAATCCAAATAAGTTGGATTCACGTTCAAAATTGTGCCTATTCGTAGGCTACCCAAAAGAAACAAGAGGTGGATTATTCTATGATCCTAAGGAAGATAAGGTTTTTGTGTCGACAAATGCCAATTTCTTAGAGGAGGACCACATAAGGGATCACAAACCAATAAGTAAAGTTGTGTTAAGTGAGTTAGACGGAACAATAACAAAGGTTGCTAATAAAACTAGTACGTCAACAAAAGTTGTTGATACTAGCTTGTGTAGTCAAGAGAATCCATCTCAAGAGTTGAGTATGCCTCGACGTAGTGGGAGGGTTATAACACAACCTGACCGTTACATGGGTTTATCTGAAACCCAAGTTGTTATACTAGATGACGACTAGGAGGATCCATCGACTTATAATCAAGCGATGGTTGACAAAGACAAAGACAAATGGGTCATAGCCATGGCCCAAGAAATGGAGTCTATGTACTTCAATTCTATTTGGGATCTTGTAGATAAACGTGATGGGGTAAAACCTATAGGTTGTAAGTGGATCTACAAGAGAAAACGTGGTATAGATGGAAAGGTGCAAACCTTTAAAGCTAGACTAGTAGCAAAGAGTTATACCCAGGTTGAAGGGGTTGACTATGAGAAAACCTTTTCACCTGTTGCTATGGTAAAGTCTATCCGTATCCTACTTGCCATTGTCGCATATTTTGACTATGAGGTATAGCAAATGGATGTCAAGACAACCTTTTTTGAATGACAATCTTGGCGAGAACATCTACATGGACCAACCCAAAGGGTTCATTGAACCAGGACAAGAACAAAAGGTTTGTAGACTTAAAAGGTCAATCTATAGACTGAAACAAGCATCTAGGTCCTGGAATATAAGATTTTATGAGGCAATCAAATCTTTTGGTTTTGACCAGAATGATAATGAACCTTGTGTCTACAAGAAAATCATCAATAGTTCTGTCGCATTCCTAGTTCTATATGTGGATGATATCCTACTAATTGGGAATGATGTAGAATATCTTACTGACATTAAGAATTGGCTAGCTACGCAATTCCAAATGAAAAATTTGGGTGAAGCGCAGTTTGTTCTTGGGATCCAGATTGATCGGAACCGCAAGAATAAAACACTAGCCTTGTCTCAGACATCTTACATCGACAAAGTGTTGTTGAGGTTTAAGATCCAAGACTCCAAAAATGGTTTATTGCTTTTTAGATATGTAGTTCATTTGTCTAAGGAACAATGTCCTCAGACACCTCAAGGAGTTGAGGACATGAGACAGATTCCTTATGCATCAGCTGTTGGGAGCCTGATGTACGCCATGTTGTGTACTAGGCCAGACATCTGTTTTGCAGTTGGAATGGTCAGTAGGTATCAACTCAATCTAGGACCTGAACACTGGACAACGGTTAAAACAATCCTTAAGTATCTATGAAGAACAAGGAACTACACGCTTGTGTATAGGGCTAAGGATTTGATCCTTACAGGATACACAGATTCTGACTTTCAAACTGATAAAGATTCTCAGAAATCTACATCAGGGTCAGTATTTACTCTTAACGGAGGAGTTGTAGTATGGCGAAGCGTCAATCAAAGATGCATCGTTGATTCCACCATGGAGGTCGAATATGTAGCATCTTGTGAAGCAGCAAAAGAGGTCGTTTGGTTAAGGAAATTCATGTTAGATTTGAAAGTTGTTCCAAACATGAGTTTGCCCATTACGTTGTATTGTGATAACAGTGGTGCTGTGGCAAATTCAAGGGAACCTCGAAGTCACAAGAGGGAAAAACATGATGAGCGGAAATATCATCTCATCCGGGAGATCGTGCATCGAGGAGACGTGATCGCCACGAAGATAGCCTCAAAGCACAACATTGCTGGTCCTTTTACAAAGGCTCTCACGACTAAAGTATTTGAGAGTCACCTAGAAGGTCTAGGTTTACAAGTCTTCCCCAACTAGGGCAAGTGGGAGTATATTATACAAAAGGTTTAAATGCCCTAGTTTATTGTATTTTCATTATTGTAATGTTTTAGTACTCCACAAGCTTTAGGTCAAGGGGGAGATTGTTGGGATTTGTTCCCTAAACTTATGTAGTTTTGATCAAATAAATAAAGAGTTATTTGTTTTGATAAAATTATATTCTTGCTCTACAAATCCAATAAACTAAGCTCCAAGATTATAATATATCTTGAACATCAGTGTAGTAGACACTATTTGGATCGTGTTCAAGAGTATAGCCTAAATGGTCTATGGTATAAGAATAAGGTTGGAAACCTTATTATGGTAACACCATGGATGCAACCCACTTTGTAATTAGTACAAATGAGGTAATCCAACTAATTCATGTGGTTGATATGCGAGTGGGGGCATCTTGCATGAAGAGTTCATACAAGACCGGACTGCAAATTATTAGTCTAACCAGTATAACACCGTTAATAGGATAAGACTGATAATTTATAGATGGTCATTAGTGACTCGACCTGAATCCTGAGCAAGTTAAGAACTCCTGCTTATAGGGGTTTGTCCTTAGACTAGTATGGGTGAGAGTGGCCTGTAGCCAACTCAATAAGCTTACCTTCTCAGGGACAGAACCTCGTAGGTAGCTGGGGACTAAACTATGCAAGATGGAATTCACTCATTCCTACACTAAGGAATTAGATAGGTTGTTCCCATAAAAATTGAGTCCAGGTCTTAAACAACGGGGCCCCACCTTCTAAACTAACTTAAGAGAGTATGAGTCTATGGTAGGACCTTAGACTTGTTGTTCATTAGAGGATCAGTGGTGCTTAAGGAACAAAGAGGTAATCACAAGGGTAAAACGGTAATTTGACCCAGCTGTGATTACGAACAACCTGTGAAGGGTCGACTCATGGGTAATGATTATAACAATGGACACAATATAATCTACAGTGAGGAGAGTGCAGCTACAAGTCTATAGTGGAGTGACATGTAGTTAATGAATATTGATTAACTGGATCAAAGAGTTTGATCAGTTAATCTCACATCATTGGAGCTCATGAACTGTAGGTCCATTAGGTTCCTCCGTTGGCTCAACATGGTAATATTGAGGGTATAAAGTTAGGAATGAAATTGAAGTGTTCAATTTCATATATGAGGTGTTACATCAATTATATGTGATATAATTGATATAATGTATAGTTTTAATGTGAATTAGATTCACATATTAACTATATACTAATGAGAGAATGAAAGAGGGATAAAATGGTAATTTCCATCCTATTTCCCTATAAATAGTTACATGAGATGCAACTTTGAAATGAGGTTTTAGAAACCCTAGAAAAAAAAATATCATTGTGTTGTTTGAAAAAGTTCCAAAACATATATTTTCTCATAATCTCTACATCTCACCTAAAAGGAACCCACCTTCCTCCCTCACCTAGAGAACAACAGAGAAGATCTAGTGGTGGTATCTTCATACGTTCGGGTTCGAGTTGTTGAGATCGTGATCGTGGGAGAAGGAGCACGTGAAGAAAGAGTTCTTCAAAGGTAATCATCTTGTTGTCCTTGTCATATAACATGCTTAATCTTAATTGTTTTTGTTCTTGATTGAAATCTGTGAAACAAAATTAACAACACGCGATTCACAATCGATTGCGCTGCGGGATTCGATCCCTTCATGAGATACCTTATATTATGTGATATGCAAATATGATTTGCATATCATTTGGTTGTGGTAAAATGGTGAATTGGTGGAGATTTTAACTCCACCACACACCATTATAAATAGATGCATTCAAAGGCATCTCATGGTTGATTGATTCATTTTTTGGATTTTGGCATCTAAGAGAAACACTTTTCTCTCAAAAGCTCTCTCCCTCAACTCTCTAAAATCTCTCCAAACCAAAAACCAAATGGAGTCCCACAACTCTCCCTCAACCTCCCGAGAACAATCGAGAAAATCTTTCAGAAGTGTTCGTGTGTTCGGATTCAAAGATCGTGTTTGTGGAGATCGTTGGTTCGAGAGGGATCGTGATCGAGAAGGATTTCGATGAAGAGTTCTTCAAGAGGTTAGTATGTCTCATACCTACTGTTTTCCTTCTCGTTTTCAACATGTTTAACCTAGGATGTGTAAACCCGAGATCTTTCTTTGGAACTTCCTTAATATCAAACAACAAAAGAAAGGAAGAAATGAATGCTTAAAACTTGGTTTTCCTTGTTTTAAAAAGGAAAGAAATGAAGTGAAAGGCAAAAGGAAAACAAGGAAGGAAAGTTTAAACCATTTTGGTTTGGATTGCTTTTAAGACAAAAGAAGAAAAGGAAATGAAACAATGTTTAATATACTAAATTTGTTTTGTTTTGCAAAGAAAAGATAAGAAATAAAAGATAAAGGAAAGGAAAGAAAAGGAAAAAAGAATGTAAAAGGGAAAAGGAAAGTGGGTGGTGGATCCCACCTTAGTTTTCTTTTTAAATTAACCGATTCCATCGATTTTCTTCTCATTTTCAACAAGGAGCAGCAAGGGTTTTCATGAGAGAAGCAGAAAGGAAGAGGAAGAAGGGGTTTTTGGTGCTGGAATTGCAGAAGAGAGGGAGGAGAACTCAAAGATTACTTGTGTAGCAAAGAAGGTGAACAACTCTGCACCAGCCTCGCTATTTTATTCATCACGAGCTCCACAGAAAGAGGTAAGATTTGAGATTTTTTTTCATGAAATTTAACTCATATTGGAACAAAATTCGTGACGGAAGCTCGAGCAAATTCAGATCTTAAGCTACTGTTTTGTGAAGAGAAAGACAGAAGACAGAATTTGCTGTCAAATCCGAGAAGTCTCTGATGTTTTGGTTGTACTGGTCTGTAGAGTTGAAACCAGAAGCTCTAATAGGTATGGTTGGAAAGCTTATTGAATTTTCTACAACTTTCATGAAGAAATCGTGAATAGAAAATGACTGGAAGATGTTGTAAATAGCAGGTCAAGTTTCGGGTTGCAGGAAAATCGAATCTGGAATAGCAGAAGTTGGTTCCTGGGAAAGAAGACTTCGAGGTATTTCTGAACCCATCTATTGGGAATCTCATTTTCATGTCTTCATAAGCGTTTTAGAGGGTTCAAAAAGGAAGAGTTTGGTATAAAGTACATTCTTTTTGGATAAGTAATGAAGAAGTTATGGCTGTCTGAAAACAGATGAGAAAATCTAAAAATGCTGAATTTTTTGAAAGTGTGTTTTCTTGTAGTTTTAAGGTTAAAAACCATGAGCTCGAGGTTCTAAAACATGGTTTTGGTTTGTTTGACAGTCCAAGAGGAGGTAGGTCGAGTGTACGAGCCAAGGTTCTAGTTCTAACACGGTGAGTGACAAAACGAACCTTGAAAATGGTTTACAGGCTTGTATTATGCTTATGAAATGCAAGGTTTTGCTAAAACGAAATGGTTTCAATGCTTATTGTTTTCCTTGAACACTTGTTTATGAGCATTCATGATTCCTTAGAAATGCTTAAAAGTGTTCATGATGAGCTTAAATGTCTTGATGAAATTTATACACGAGCATATGTTTATTGCATTTCCGAAGTCTATGGAAATGTTATGATTTTGAGCAAGTATGTTTTAGCAAGTATGTTTTTAAAGATTTCCAGTTTATGAACAAGCTAAGTAAGCTTGAGTTTTATGAAAGAAAAGATAAGCAGGCATGTTGAAATGTTTTCATGTGATTTTCTCGAGATATTGAGCCCGAGGCTTTATGGTACCGTGTGCACACAGTGTCTTATTCTCGTTGTCGATGTTGAGTGTACTTCGTGACAACGATCTTCGCGCGTGAGTGCTTTGGGCGGGCCCCACTACGACAAAAAGACGATGGGAGTTTGGCCGGGCGCCCCACTACATCGTAGAACAAAGTAGATTGTGACATGTTTTTTTAAAGAGTTTATATCATTTACATGCCTTACGAGATTTAAAACGATATACTTGCTTTGGTTTTTCTGAAAAGCTATTATGATTACACGATTACTTTCAACACTTGATTACAGATGCATATGCTCATAGATGAGCAGTGATATGATTTACGAGTTAGTAGTTTCCTTTAAACTCAAGTCACTCACCGAGCTTCATAGCTCATTCTTTCGATGTTTTCCCACTTTTCGTAGAGATCAAGCTCCCTGGTGCGATAACCCCGCCATAATCACTGGAAGCTTCTCATGTTTGATATGTTGTACGTGGTTGGTGTGGTTTAGCAAATCCATATGTTTGTAAATTATTTTAAGAGAACTATGTAGTTATAGTCGTATGTGCTTTAGAGGTTGTGGTTGTTTAATTAGTGGTTTGGACCGCTTGTGGTTCCGATGTTCTTGCTCGCTTTAGTTTCCGTGAGAGACTTAAGAAGAGTTTCTCCTCATGTACGCCTTATAGATGTCCGCATTCCGCGTGTTAAGTTTAAAGTGTTCCATATGCTAACCGAGTTTGTTTTCGTGTAAAGTAGTGTCGCAGTATTGTTAAGAGGTAACAATGTCCGTTGGCTTCATGCCGCCTCCCGCTAAGTTAGCAAGTGGTTCGGGAGGGTGTGACAACTTGGTATCGAGAAAGTTAGCTCCATGGGAATGAGACAGAGCAAGTTAGCTCTAGAAGAAACTAATAAGTAAATAGCAAGTTATTGAGTTAGTTCAATAGAACTAGTAGAGCATGGTCCAAGTAAGGATAAGAGTAAGTCCAAATGGACTAGAATGTGAACACAAGTCTAGAATTGTGCATTTGAGTTGAGTACTCATTACATGTCTAGTATGTTAATATGTTATAGAAGTCATGCCACCACGCACTAGCGGACGATCGATGCAGCAAGATCGGACTGGGGCGCAGGATCCTACCCAAGATCAATCCCGGTGGAGATCTAGTGCCCCGAGAGTTCGAGATAGGGGCCAAAACTAAGCAACATGCTAATTCCTCACGAGGAGGTAGGTAAGCCATAGGTAGCAGGGGCTAAGTAATCCGTATAAGACATATATAATAGATTACCTAAAAGAATTAGGAGCCACAAAGTGTTTGAGGGTTCCAAAGATCCAGCTGAAGCTGAGGTTATCCAGCTAAAGCTGAGGTTTGGCTGATTAAACTTGATAAATGTTTTGATGTTATGAGTTTCTCCGAGAAGCAAAATGCTAAGTTGGCCACATTCTTGCGCGCTAAAGGAAGCGTAAGGATGATGGAAATCGATGTTAGCCGATTGTAGTGATGCACGATTTCACATCGCAAACTTTCGTAAGTATATTTGAAAATAAATATTACCCTAGCACGCATCGCAGAGAGCAGAGAGGGATGAATTTTGTTAGAACTAAAACAAGATACACTTTCAAAGTGGTGAGTATGAGAGAAGATATACCGAGTTGTCGCGGTATGTTGATGTGATTGTGGCATCTAAGAGCGGCAGTGTCGACGATTTGAAAAAGGGTTACGACCGAGATACGCACCCCGCCATGACCATTGCTAAGTGGGATCGACTTCTCTCACCAGAGACCGCTCACGTGTTGAGCGAGTATAGCAGAGAGAGAAGTCGAGAGTGAAGCCTAGTTGTGGAGGCTTCGCAATAAGCGATTTCAAGGTCGTGAGCAATGAGGTTCACACTTGAGTAAATGTTTCTAAGTCAATATGACTTTAAGGAGCAAGCTAGTAGCCAAGTAGCCGTGCATCGAGGCGTATGTTTGTGGTCGCACTCTATCGAGGCGCAGAGTTAAAGAGACCTAGTTAGTTTGTTTGATTGGCGACAGAAGTTGCGCGGGAGGCAAGAGTCTATGCCAAGATAGCAAGGAAAACTCCATGTGTGATCTCATTGCAAGAATCATCAAGGTCATTGTCTTGTGAATGTTGGTACATGCTACCAAAGTCTTGACAACCGTGACATGTCAAGAGGGATTGTCCACAGCTATGGACACCGCACGCAGGGACTAGGGAGTTAAGTCCCAGCTTAGTTGAAAGCAAATGAGAGTATCGTGAGTTGCAAGAGAGGGCACCAAAGTGGTGTTAGACTAAAGAGAGTTGTAGGGAGGCCTAGGCAACACGGAAAGGTCTAGGTTATGACTCAAAGAAGAAGTCGAGGATGCACCGATATGATTATTGGTACAATTACTATTTGAAATGTACCGCACTTGTCTTGATAGAACAAGGTGCTACACATTTCTTTGTTTTTAGTATGTTCTTGACTAAGTTGAATGGGAAGCTAGAACCTTTATGTAAAAGGTTAGTTATATACACTCCAGCTTGGTGATGCTTTATTAGTCAATCCAGTGATGCAAAATTGTGAGGTCTTAGTAGAAGGTCTCAATATGTTAGTGGATCTTCTTCCACTAGAGTTGCAGTGTTAGATGCAATCCTAGGAATGGATTTCTTATTCACTCATTATGCTTCCGTAAATTGCCATATAAAGGAAGTTGTTTTCAAGAAACCAGATTAGTCAAGTGTGGTTTAATGGGATGAAAGAAAGACTATCCCCACGAGTTTGTTTTCAGATTCAAAGCTCGTGGTTATTGAGGAAAGGTTGCATGACGCTTCTTGCACATGTAGTAGAAGTGCGGAGGGAAAAGCTAAAACCGCACAATGTTCTTGTTATGAACGAACTTCTTGATGTTTTTCCAAAGAGAACTGCTGTGGTTGCCACACGATAGGAAGTTGAGTTCATTATTGAATTGCTACCAAAAGCAACCTCTCTAGATCGCAAGCGCCGTATAGAATGACTCCAAGTGAGATCGAGGAGCTAAAGATGCGCTTATAAAGACTAGTAGATAAGGGATACATCGACCTAGTGTATCGCCTTGAGAGCTCCAGTGTTATCTCAGAAAAAGAAAGATGGTATCCGTAGATTATGCATTGATTATAGATAGTTAAACAAAATCACGATACGTAATAAGTATTCTTTACCCCGGAATAGATGACTTGTTTGACCAGCTAAGAGGTGCATCGATGTTTTGTAAGATTAATTTAAGATCGTGATATCATAAGTTAAAGGTCGAGAATCGATATTCCTAAGACGTTATTCATAATGAGGTACGAGCATTACGAGTGTTTAGTAATGCCATTCTTGTTTAACAAGGTACTAGCGCTTTCCATGGACCTCATGGGCGTTTTTTCCACCAAAGATTTGGATAACTTTGTAATAGTAATTATTGATGATATACTAGTTTATTCTTGGCTGACAGAAAGCCCACGAGGAACGCATGAGTATTATTCTACAAACACTACGAGATAAACAAATTATACGCTATATTCACCAAATGTGAGTTTTGGTTGAACTGTAATGTTTTGGGGGCATGTTGCCTCAAAGAAATGGTGTTAGTGTGGATCCAAATAAAGTTAAAGTCAGTAGTCAACCGGGAGAGACCAGCTAGTATGACAGAGAGGTACATAGTTTCCTAGGCTTGGCGGATACTACAAAGTGTTTGTTGAGGATTTCTCACGAATAGCATTACCCTTAACAGCTTTGACAAAAAGAATGCTAAGTTTGAATGGTCGACAAGTGCGATAATGCGAGTTTTCGTGAGCCGAAAAAGAGATTAGTTACAAAGACCTATTCGACACTTCCCAGAACTAAAAAGAGCATGTGGTTTATCGTGATGCCTCGAGGAAAGATTTAGGTGTGTCTTGATGCAAGAAGGAAAAGTAATAACTTATGCGTTAAGGCAATTGAAAAAGCACGAATGTAATTACCATACCCATGATCTTGAGTTAGCGGCAGCTTGTTCTAGCATTGAGGATCTGGAGACATCACCGCTTGGTGAAAGGTGTCACATTTACACGCATCATAAAAGTCCAAGTATATCCTTGATCAAAGGAAGTTGAATATGAGACAGAGAAGATGGTTAGAACCGATTAAAGATTATGATTGTACCATAGAATACCATCCCGTAAGGTGAATGTGGTAGCGATTACATTGAGCAGAAGTCAAGACTTCCTAGGGATGCCTTGTGTGGTATTCGAGCAACATTTTTTAAGTACTCTAAGGGTTTCTAAGGCAAATTGTGATTGCAAAGAATTCGTGGGGTCTCTTAGCTCAATTCCGGATCAGTCTTCACTCGTAACAAAGATTGTGAGAAAACAACCAAAGATTAGTAACTTGCGTAAATGTTTGGAATGTCCAAACAGGGCCCAGAGGTATAATCTAGAATGAGAAATGTATGAAACCATAGTTAAGCGAGAGAAAACTATGTGTCCCGTGTATTAGTGAGCTTATGATGCTATTCTAGAGGAAGCTCACATTTCATTACGCGCTATATGCATCCAGAAGCACCAAGATGTGTAAAACCGTGAAAGGGACTTATTGGTGGCCCGGGATGAAGCGGGAGATAGTTGATTATGTTGATAAATGTTTAATCTGGCCGACAAGTTGAACCAGCTTAGACAAAGACTAGGAGAACTCCTTAATCCACTACTCGTGTCGAGTGGAAATAAGAGCATATCGCTATGGATTTCCCCGTTGCTTGTACATCTTACTCCCAAAGGTGGACATTATGGTATATGATAATGGTCGATAGACTCACTAAGACAAAAGACCGTGTCCATACTTCCGTATAGAGATCCGAGATTTACTTCTATGTTTTGGCCTAGCTTACAAACAAAAAAAACTATGGGGACAAAGCCGAGTTTTAGTACAACGTTTCATGTTCTGGACAGATGGTCCGTCCGAGAGACCATCCAGACCCTAGAAGACATGTTGCAAGCATATGTCTTTCAAGTTAAGGAAGTTGAGATACACACCTATCACTTATGGAATTTGCTTACAATAACAATTATCGGTCTAGTTTTGACATGGCACCATTTGAAGCTCTAGATAAAAGACCGTAGAACGCTAGTATATTGAAATGAACTAGAAGAGCGGAAGCTAATCGGTCCCGAGTTGGTGCAAGTTATGACAAACAATATTAAGGTAATCGGAGAGAATCAAGGTAGCACAAGACCGTCAAAAAGAGTTATGCGAGATAAGCGACGAAATGACTTGGAATTCCGTGATTGAGATCAAGTTTTCTTGAAGTTATCTCCGTGGAGAGGTGTCCTTCGCTTTTGGTAAGAAAGGTAAACTAAGCCCTAGATATATTGGTCCTTATCAAGTAACGGACAAGTTGGGCCAAGCACCTCTCACGACTAGAATTGCCGCAGCAGAACTATCTTGAGTACATGATGTTTTTCATGTGTCCATGTTGAGAAAGTATATTCCAGATCCGACACATGTGCTACAAGCACAACCCGTTGAGTGAAAAGACACATGAGTTACGCAGAGGATGCAGCTTCAAATCCTCGATGTAAAAAGAACAAGTTTTGAGAAACAAGACGATCCCACTCGTGAAGGTTCGTTGGAGACATCACGGAGTGGAGGAGGCAACCTGAGAGTTAGAAGACTAATGAGGAGGAAGTATCCGATGATTTTTTTTATCTAAGGACTACTAAATTTCGAGGACGAAATTTCTTAAGGGGAGGTAAGTTGTAAACCCGAGATCTTTCTTTGGAACTTCCTTAATATCAAACAACAAAAGAAAGGAAGAAATGAATGCTTAAAACTTGGTTTTCCTTGTTTTAAAAAGGAAAGAAATGAAGTGAAAGGCAAAAGGAAAACAAGGAAGGAAAGTTTAAACCATTTTGGTTTGGATTGCTTTTAAGACAAAAGAAGAAAAGGAAATGAAACAATGTTTAATATACTAAATTTGTTTTGTTTTGCAAAGAAAAGATAAGAAATAAAAGATAAAGGAAAGGAAAGAAAAGGAAAAAAGAATGTAAAAGGGAAAAGGAAAGTGGGTGGTGGATCCCACCTTAGTTTTCTTTTTAAATTAACCCATTCCATCGATTTCCTTCTCATTTTCAACAAGGAGCAGCAAGGGTTTCCATGAGAGAAGCAGAAAGGAAGAGGAAGAAGGGGTTTTTGGTGCTGGAATTACAGAAGAGAGGGAGGAGAACTCAAAGATTACTTGTGTAGCAGCAAGGTGAACAACTCAGACCAGTTCTGCTATTTTATTCATCACGAGCTCCACAGAAAGAGGTAAGATTTGAGATTTTGTTTCATGAAAGTTAACTCATATTGGAACAAAATTCGTGAAGGAAGCTCGAGCAAATTCAGATCTTAAGCTACTGTTTTGTGAAGAGAAAGACAGAAGACAGAATTTGCTGTCAAATCCGAGAAGTCTCTGATGTTTTGGTTGTACTGGTCTGTAGAGTTGAAACCAGAAGCTCTAGTAGGTATGGTTGGAAAGCTTATTGAATTTACTACAACTTTCATGAAGAAATCGTGAATAGAAAATGACTGGAAGATGTTGTAAATAGCAGGTCAAGTTTCGGGTTGCAGCAGAAAATCGAATCTGGAATAGCAGAAGTTGGTTCCTGGGAAAGAAGACTTCGAGGTATTTCTGAACCCATCTATTGGGAATCTCATTTTCATGTCTTCATAAGAGTTTTAGAGGGTTCAAAAAGGAAGAGTTTGGTATAAAGTACATTCTTTTTGGATAAGTAATGAAGAAGTTATGGCTGTCTGAAAACAGGCCAGAAAATCTAAAAATGCTGGAATTTTTGAAAGTGTGTTTTCTTGTAGTTTTAAGGTTAAAAACCATGAGCTCGAGGTTCTAAAACATGGTTTTGGTTTGTTTGACAGTCCAAGAGGAGGTAGGTCGAGTGTACGAGCCAAGGTTCTAGTTCTAACACGGTGAGTGACAAAACGAACCTTGAAAATGGTTTACAGGCTTGTATTATGCTTATGAAATGCAAGGTTTTGCTAAAACGAAATGGTTTCAATGCTTATTGTTTTCCTTGAACACTTGTTTATGAGCATTCATGATTCCTTAGAAATGCTTAAAAGTGTTCATGATGAGCTTAAATGTCTTGATGAAATTTATACACGAGCATATGTTTATTGCATTTCCGAAGTCTATGGAAATGTTATGATTTTGAGCAAGTATGTTTTAGCAAGTATGTTTTTAAAGATTTCAGTTTTTATGAACAAGCTAAGTAAGCTTGAGTTTTATGAAAGAAAAGATAAGCGTGCATGTTGAAATGTTTTCATGTGATTTTCCGAGATATTGAGCCCGAGGCTTTATGGTACCGTGTGCACACAAAGTCTTATTCTCGTTGTCGACGCGTTGAGTGTACTCGTGATTAACAACGCTTGCCGTGAGTCTTTGGCGGGCCCCACTACGACAAAAGACGATGGGAGTGTCAAGGCCTCACTACATCGTAGAACAAAGTAGATTGTGACATGTTTTTTTAAAGAGTTTATATCATTTACATGCCTTACGAGATTTAAACGATATACTTGCTGGTTTTTCCGAAAAGCTATTATGATTACACGATTACTTTCAACACTTGATTACAGATGCATATGCTCATAGATGAGCAGTGATATGATTTACGAGTTAGTAGTTTCCTTTAAACTCAAGTCACTCACCGAGCTTCATAGCTCATTCTTTCGATGTTTTCCCACTTTTCGTGTAGAGATCGAGCTCCCGGTGCCGATAACTTTGCCATAATCTGTTGGAAGCTTCTCATGTTTGATATGTTGTACGTGGTTGGTGTGGTTTAGCAAATTCATATGTTTGTAAATTATTTTAAGAGAACTATGTAGTTATAGTCGTATGTGCTTTTTAGAGAGTTGTGGTTGTTTAATTAGTGGTTTGGACCGCTTGTGGTTCCGATGTTCTTGCTCGTTTTAGTTTCCGTGAGAGACTTAAGAAGAGTTTCTCCTCATGTACGCCTTATATAGATGTCCGTTTCCACTGTGTTAAGTTTAAAGTGTTCCATATGCTAACCGAGTTTGTTTTCAGGTAAAGTAGTGTCAGCAGGTATTGTTAAGAGGTAACAATGTCTGTTGGCTTCATGCCGTCTCCCGGGCTAAATTAGCAAGTGGTTCGGGAGGGGGTGTGACAGGATGTATGAGATACGTTTGATTTTAAGAAAAAATAAAACACAACGAAACAACGACGTTTCACAACATCTTCCGCTGCAGGAAATCCATTCCCTTCAATTGGAAAATTAGATAAACACAACAGAATGAAATTTTACAATTAATAAATTCCATGTATAAATTTAAGTATTAAATACTTACTTTTGTAGAACAAAATTTTCCTTTCTGCAAAATCTTATGAACTTCCAACAAGTTCTGCTAATGCCAATTGGGACCAAGAACATGGCACTACCACAGAGAAAACTTCCTATTCTTTGAGTTCTTAAATCTAGGTATGTGGGAACCTTTGATTTTTGGAGAAGGAATTTTGGAGAAACACTATGGGAGAGAATGAGAGATTCAACTAATCAGCAAAAACCATTGATAAACTCAACTGTCCCATCTCCCTCTACACTTATCGAGAGGGAGAAGAAGGAGATTAGTGGGAACGTGTCTTTCACACATTCCCTCTTTTTAATTAAATAATAATTAATTAATACAATAATTAAATAATATTTAATTAATATATATAACCTATTTATTTAATTTAATTAATTAATTAATTAAATATCACATATTTAATTTTTATCTATGATTAAATCATATTTAATCACACTTCCTCTAACTTATAGTTTTAATTTACATCTCATGCACATTACATTTTAACCTATAGTTTTAAATATGAATCCTATTCACATTTAAACAATATTTGAACTCCTTCAAATATTTAATTCTCTCATAAATTTACTTTGAACCATATTCAAACTAAATTTATACTATAAAGTTTTAATGTACATAAAAACTTGATATTATAATGTATCTCCATACATTAGGCTAATTCCCAAAGCAAATTTGAACATTTCAAATTCTAATCAATATTTAATAATCTAAGAACTCTTTACGAGCTAGGAAGTGGACCTAATGGACCTACAGATCAGAAGCTCCAACGATACAAGATTATTAGGTTAATCTCATTAACCCCCTAATCAACATTCGTTAACTACGAAAACACTCCACTAAAGTCTCGCAGTTGCACTCTTCTCACTGCAAATATATTTATGTATCCATGGATAACGACCAATAACAACAAGTCAATCATTCACAAGTGTTCGTAACACCAACTGGGTCAAATTACCGTTTTACTCCTAGGTTACATCTTTTACCTTAAGTATCAGGGATCCTCTAATGAACAATCTGTTTATGGTCCTACCAATAAACAAAAGTCACTCTTGGACCAATGAGAGGGTCGGACCCTTTATTCAAGTCCTGGAGACACGACTCAAGGGAACACTCATCTTCTTACCCTAAAGTCGGGAAAGAGTGAATTCCATCTTGCTAGGATAAGTCCCCATCTGCCTGCGCAGTCTTGTCCCCAAGAAGGTAGGCATATTGCGTCGGCGTCTCAAGCAACTCTCACCCATACTAGTCAAAGGACAATCCGTTGCAAACAAGAGTTCGTAACCTGCTAAGGATTGAGATCAAGTTGCCTAGGTCATCATATTGAAATAGAAACCTAACTAGTCAACGAAGTTACATCTATTAGTTATTATTTCGTGGTTCGGTCTCATGTAATCTCAGTACATAAGATATCCCCACTCACATGTTGTTTACGCGAACACGTTGGATCACTGTGTTTGTATCAAATACAAAGTGGGTCATATCCATAGTGTCACAAGGATAAGCTACCGAATCTCATCCCTATACTATAGACCATTCAGACTGTTTCTCGAACCGTGATCCTAATATGTTTACTACATACAGTTCAAGAGACATACAACAACCTAGGATGTTCGTTTATTGGATTTAGGGTTAATATAAGGCAATATAGAGAAATAATGAAATCAACAACACTTTATTGAATTAAACAGAACAATATTACAAACTACGAGTTTTAGGGCATAAAACCCAACAGGTACACCTAGCCAGAAAACTAGTGATTTGGAAGCAAAATTGAATAGGAGTTGAATCCAGTTTACTTAGGTTCATTGGGTTGATTGTGATTGCAATTACGTTTTTGTAGCATTCTTTCTAAAAGGGCAAAAAACTGTTGCGTAAAACGATATGCAATACCGCAAGTGTACGGGTCAAGTTTTAATATAGTGATTTGAGTATAGAGTATCGTCCTCTGGAATGAGTTCTAGATTGATTAATTACCAAGATACTTATTCTAAATTTTATCTAAAACAACACAAATTTGATAGTTAGGTGAAAACAAAGATAAGAAAATAAATGTACAATTGGAGACACGAATATGATAGAATTAAAGGAAGTTGATTTCACAAGTTGATTCTTTATTTAACACATGCAATGAACTAATATTATGAAATTATAAACAAGAAGTACATTACTCAAAAGAATCTCTCGACCCATGGTGACCCTCGCACACACGATAAATCCTAAAGTTTCCTTATGAATTTTAAAATCATGCGCGACATTAAACAACTTCTTTATATGTTTCCCAAAGAATTCTAAGTCATTCTCATGCCAGATTTCTAAGGATTTTGACAACTTTGCTATTGTTGGGATTTATGCGCTAAACTTGTGTAATTTTGATCAAATAAATAATGGGTTATTTGTTTTGATAAAATTATATTCTTGCTTTATAAATCCAATAACTAAGCTCGAAGGTTATAATATATCTTGAACATCAGTGTAGTGGACACTATTTGGATTGTGTTCAAGAATATAACCTAAATGGTCTATGGTATAAGAATAAGGTTGGAAACCTTATTCTGGTAACACCATGGATGCGACCCACTTTGTAATTAGTACAAATGAGGTAATCCAACTCATTCATGTGGTTGACATGCGAGTGTGGGCATCCTGTATGAAGAGTTCATACAAGATCGGATCAAGAAATTATTAGTCTAACCAAGATAACAATCGCTAATGTGATAAGACCGATAATTTATAGATGGTTATTAGTGACTCGACTCAATCTGAGCAAGTTAAGAACTCCTGCTTATAGGGGTTTGTCCTTAGACTAGTATGGGTGAGAGTGGCCTGTAGCCGACTCAATAAGCCTACCTTCTCAAGGACAGAATCTCGTAGGTAGCTGGGAGCTTAACTGTGCAAGATGGAATTCACTCATTCCTACACAAAGGAATTAGATAGGTTGTTCCCTTAAGAACTGACTCCAGGTCTTGAACAATGGGGCACCGCCCTCTATGAGGGTATGAGTCTATGGTAGGACCTTAGACTTGTTGTTCATTAGAGGATCAATGGTGCTTAAGGAACAAAGAGGTAATCACAGGGGTAAAATGGTAATTTGACCCAGTCGTGATTACGAACAACCTGTTAAGGGTCGACTCATGGGTAATGATTATATTAGTGGACACAATATAATCTACAGTGAGGAGCGTGCAACTACAAGTCTATAGTGGAGTGACTTGTAGTTAATGAATATTGATTAACTAGATCAAAAAGTTTGATAAGTTAATCTCACATCATTGGAGCTCATGAACTGTAGGTCCATTAGGTCTCTCTGTTGGCTCAACATGGTTATATTGACGGTATAAAGTTAGGAATGAAATTAAAGTGTTCAATTTCATATATGAGATGTCATATCAGTTATATGTGATATAATTGATATAATATATAGTTTTAAGGTGAATTAGATTCACTTACTAACTATATACTAAAGAGAGATTAAAAGAGGGATAGGATGGTAATTTCCATCCCTATCTCATTATATATATAGTTGTATAAGATGCAACTAGGTCAAGAGAAGCAACCTAAGCTTTTGCTAACCCTAGTGTGGGCCATTTGTTGTGTTGTTGGAAAAGTTCCAAAACATAATCTCTCTCACAAAACATCTCATCCCACCTAAACGGAACCCACATTCCTCCCTCACCTAGAGAACAACGGAGAAGATCCGGTGGTACTATCTTCATCCGTTCGGGTTCCAGTTGCTGAGATTTTGATCGTGGGAGAAAGGAGCACTTCAAGAAAAGTTCTTCAAAGGTAATATCTCGTTGTCCATATTGTCATTATATGCTTAATCTAGTTAATTTTGTTCTTGATTTATATTCGTGTAACTAAATTAAGAACGCACGATTCACCATTGCTTCCGCTGTGGGATTCGATTCCCTTCAATTGGTATCAGAGCCCAATTGCGTTCTTAATTTATGTTCTGGTTTTTTCAAGAACGAGGTGGGATTTACTGTTTTGCATGAGATGTATGACCGATTTGCAATTTAGACGTTTTTCAATTTTGGCACTTAGATTTACAATTTTTCATTGAATCGTTCAATGTAAGGGCCCGGTGTTTTGGACAATTTTAATTGTAAATCGAGTCTGTAAGTCCCTGTCGATCGAGGCAAAGTGGTTGTTGAGAAGATCGGAGCAAGAACGAGCAACAAAATGAAGTTGGTGTTGTTGTTCTGTGAATACAACGTTGTTCTATGGCGTTGCAACGCCACTGCGACAGGCGCGCGGCTGGGAAGACGACAGCGTTGCAACGCTGCCCTTAGCGTTGCAACGCTGAGGCGTTGTGTAACGCAAAAACTAGGGTGCGTTTCAACGGGCGAAAACAGACAACATGCAGCGTTGCAACGCCAAAGGCGTTTCAGCGAGCTTTCAAACGAGCGAAAATGTTTTTTTTTTAATTTATATATTAATTATAAAAACGTTTTATATTTAATATATTTATTTTATTTGATTTTAATTAATATAATTAGATTATATTAATTAAAACTAATTTTAGGGTGCCAAAATTGGTCTAATATTGCTATTTAAATTATGCAATTGTTGTGTAATTATTGTCACGCATAATGTATGCTTTTAATTTAGATATCCCACCCCAGGTTAAGTATTTTCATGCATCATTTCTAATATAAAGAGTTATATTACATAGTTTGCATGATTAATTAATATAAAGTGTTATATTAATTTATGGACAACATTGACATGCATTATTTTTCATGAGATGATTATGCTATATATGTCTTATTATTCATGAGATGAATGATCAAACACTATGACATAGTATGCATGTCACCTAAGGTTAATTATTAGTTTTAAAATGTTTAGAACTTGGAAGTAATATACTTTAGGTTATCTAGTTCTAATTAGATTAGAATTAGGAACCAAGTGATTTATAAACAATGATTAAAAGAGGAACTTTGTCTAAGGAAAGTCTGTCTAGGCTGGGGTATTTAAGCTGACGGAAACAGAACACCCCTACCTGGGAACTGATCTGGGAGTGAAATTTAATCAGAGGATTTATAAATCATGGTAGCGTCAACGGGTTTATTAAGGGGTTAATAAACTAGACATCCTAGGCTTAATATAAAAGTTATATTAGCAAACTTAGGATAAAATCAATATAATAGTTATATTGATTATCGATATAAGAGTTATATAGATAACTATAAGTAAAACCATTAGGCGGGTTTAGCCTAAGTAAGATTCCTATAGATTTAAAGTATCCAGTGGAGGAAAAGTGTATAAGATACATATTTTTCCACCTACGTATCTCCAGGAAGTTCACACGTGAGACTCATCCTTGGCTTCGTGGCGCAAACGGGAGCGTCTCCCTTCGGATGGTGCTTATATGAGTCAATATCAAGGTGAATGGATAGGGTACTTATAGTGAGTGGGAGCAAGCTTAATGAAAACGAAACCTATGGTCTCTTCAGTCGGTTTACACCGTAAGATCACTATGGTTAGCCTGCTAGTTTGGCCTGGACCAGACAATCCCTTCGGAGGGCTTGATCATAGGGGATCGAACACAGTAGACACCCGAAAGGGATAAAGATCTCCTTAGTCTGTTTTTCAATCTAGTCCTCCCTTCGACGGATTTTATTGGATGGGGACTCTGGGATCTAAAGACAGAGGGTCACACTCACGAGGTACATAAGTTGTGTATGTATCCTGACCGAATAATGGTAACTAAAGCCTATAGGAATAAGAGTTATTCTGGCATTAGGTTTTGGTCAAGAGTGTCTTGATCCAAAGGAGGAGTGTTTTTTATTACCCTTCGATGTCATACATTCTAAACCTTTGGAGTATCATTGCAAATTATAAATGACCTTGGAATCATTTGATAATTAGCTAAAACATGATTGGATTAGAATTATAGTAAGAAACTCATACAAGTTTGTTTGTAAATTTTCAGCAAAAATGTCTAGCTCTATTATTTCCTTATTGGGTGCGGAAAAGTTAACTGTAGAGAATATGATGACATGAAAAAACAAACTGAACACTATATTGGTAGTGGATGATCTGAAGTTTGTGTTAACTTAGGAGTGCCCTCAGGTGCCAGGCTCGAATGCGTCACGAAATGTTCGTGATGCATATGATCGATGGATCAAGACCAATGATAAGGCCAAGGTCTACATGCTGGCAAGTATGTCTGACATATTAACCAAGAAGCATGAGGGCATGATAACCGTCAAGGAAATCATGGATTCTGTGCAGGGTATGTTTGGACAAAAGTCCACATAGGCCCGACACAATGCCCTAAAGTACATATTCAACTCGAGGATGCCAGAGGGTACATCTGTTCGGGATCATGTCCTGGATATGATGGTGCACTTTAAAATCGCGAAGTCGAATGGTGCTTCCATCGATGAATCGAGCTAGGTCAGCTTCATTCTGAAAACCCTTCCAGATAGTTTCCTACAGTTTAGAAGTAATGTTGTTATGAACAAGCTTACTTTTAACCTTACCTCCCGTCTGAATGAACTCCAGACCTTTCAATCTTTGATGAAAATTCAGGGATCGAAAGGTGAGGCAAATGTTGCCGGTAGGAGTTATCACAGAGGTTCGACCTCTAGAACAAAAACAGTGGCTTCATCTTCTTCTAACTTGAAAGGGAAGAAGAAGAACATGAAGAAGGTTGGTAAAGGGAAACGAGCTGACAAAGCTGCCGCCTAGATGGGCAAGAAAGTCAAAGATGTTGCTGACAAAGGAAAGTGTTTCCACTGCATCGAAGACAGGCATTAGAAACGAAACTGTCCGAAGTACATTGCAGAAAAGAAGAAGGAAGGTAAATATGATTTACTTTGCCTAGAAGCTTGTTTAGTGGATAATGATAAAACTGCTTGGATACTTGATTCAGGCGCCACTAATCATGTTTTCTCTTCTTTCGAGAATTGATTCTAGCAAATGACTATAAAAAGGAGAGATAACGCACCGGGTTGGAAATGGAGAAGCCGTCTCAGCTGTAGCAGTAGACACAATGAAGCTTTACTTTGGCAAGAAATATATGTTGTTGGACAATATATTAGTGATACCAGGGTTTACTAGAAACCTTATTTCAATTTCTTGCCTTATAGAACAATGTATTTCTGTTTCTTTCTCAATAAATAAAGTGTTTATTTTAAAGAAAGGTATGGAAATATGTTCAGCTTCATTAGAAAATGGGTTGTATGTTTTAAGGCCTAATTCAGTCAAAATAGTTTTGAACACTGAATTATTTAAAACTGCAAACGCACAGACTAAGAAACGTAAAATTTCTCCTAAAGAAAATACTCAACTTTGACATCTTAGATTGGGTCACATTAATCTCAATAGGATTGAGAGATTGATAAAGAATGGACTTCTAAATGAATTAGAAGAAAATACTTTACTCAGATGTGAATCCCGCTGAAAGGCAAAATGACTAAAAGACCTTTTAGTGGAAAAGGTTATAGAGCCAAAGAACCTCTTGAGCTTATACATTCAGACCTTTGTGGTCCGATGAGTGTTAAAACCAGAGGAGGTTATGAATATTTCATCTCCTTTGTAGATGATTATTCCAGGTTTGGGCATATTTACCTAATACAACATAAGTCTAAAGCACTTGAAAAGTTCAAGGAATTCAAGACTGAGGTTGAAAAACAATTGGGTAAAATTCCAGAACTATATGATAGAACATGGAATTACATCCCAACTCTTGGCTCCCGGTACACCACAACAAAATGGTGTATCGGAAAGGAGAAATAGAACCTTGTTGGACATGATTCGATCAATAATGAGTTATGCTCATCTCCCAAGTTCATTTTGGGGTTACACAGTAGAGACTGTGGTATACATTTTGAATAATGTGCCCTCAAAAAGTGTTTATGAAACACCTTTTGAACTCTGGAAAGGACGTAAAAGTAGTTTATGTCATTTCAGAATATGGGGTTGTCCGACACATGTGCTTGTGACAAATCCAAAGAAGTTGGATTCACGTTCAAAATTGTGCTTATTCGTAGGCTACCCAAAAGAAACAAGAGGTGGTTTATTCTATGATCCTAAGGAAGATAAGGTTTTTGTGTCGACAAACGCCACTTTCTTAGAGGAGGACCACATAAGGGACCACAAACAAAGAAGTAAAATTGTGTTGAGTGAGTTAGACGGAACAATAGCAAAGGTTGCTAATAAAATTAGTACGTCAACAAAAGTTGTTGATACTAGCTTGTCTAGTCAAGAGAGTCCATCTCAAGAGTTGAGTATGCCTCGACGTAGTGGGAGGTGTTGGGATTTTTTTCCTAAACTCGTGTTTGTAAATTACTATTTGAAATTAATAAGACTTATTTATTTCATTACTTTGTGTCTCGCAAATTTTACAAACTTTTCTAATAAACTAAGCTCTAGGGTCATTGAATTTATGAGAGAACTAGAACTTGAACGGTGTGTAGTGGACACACAGGAAGGATCACGTTCGAGTTAATGACCCGAACGGTCTACAGTATATGGATAGGGTTGGAGACCTAATCCTGGATACACTGTGGATGCGACCCGCTTTGTATTAAGATACAAATGAGGTGATCTGACTCGTTCATGTGATTGACATGCGAGTAGGGGCATCCTGTGCAATGAGATTGTACAAGACCGGACCGTGAATTATTAGACCTACTGATATAACACCGTTGACAGTAAGGACTAATAACTTCGTAGATGACCATTAGTGACTCGACCTGAATCCTGAGCGTGTTACGGACTCATATCTGCGGGGGGTCTGTCATTTTACTAGTACGGGTGAGTGTGGTCACAGTTACTCGCCCAATATGCCTATCTTCTCAGGGACAAGACCAAGTAGGGAGCTGAGAACTTAACTACGCGAGATGGAATTCACTCGTTCCCGCCTTTAGGGAAAATAGAGGGGTTGTTCCCTTAAGTGCTTTCTTCAGGGCTTGGACAACGAGCGCCCACCTTCTCACTAGCCCGAGAAGGGTGTTGTGTATGGTTGGACCATCACAATATGTTGTTCATTAGAGGAGCAGTGGGGACTTAAGGATCAAGAAGTAGACACAGGGGTAAAACGGTAATTTGATCCAACCGTGTCTACGAACAACCTGTGAAAGTTCGACTCATGGGCATTGGTTATATCAGTGGACACGTAATATTCTCCACTGACGGGAGTGCAACTACGGGCTAGAGTGGAGTGTTACCGTAGCTAATGAATGTTGATTAACCGGGTCAAAGAGTTTGATAGGTTAATCTCGTATCATTGGAGCTCGTCACTGTAGGTCCATTAGGTTCCTCGGTTGGCTCAAATCGGGTTAAAAGAAGGGTTAATGTTTTGGTGTGAAATTAAAGTGTTTAATTCACTTAGAGGCATTTATGACATTTATATGAGATATGAATGATATAATATATAGTTTAATGTGAATGAGATTCATAATAAACTATAGGTTAGCCTAATTGTTGAATTAGGGCTAATTGGAGAAATTAATTGAGAGAAATTAAATTGGATGTGATTCAATTTAATAAATCCACAATTATGCAAATGTGATTTGTATAATGAGATATCTTATATTATATGGTTATGCAAATATGATTTGACTAACCTATGGTTGTGGTAAAATGGTAATAATATGGAAGTTTTAACTCCATGTTCTCTCCATTATTTAAACCCTTCTTGCAAGAAGGGAGGTAAGGGAAATCTCTCATTTTTGGAAATCTCACCAAAAGAAGAGAACAATCTCTCTCAATTTTTTCTCTAGCATTTCTCCTCTCTAAACAAAAAACAAACTTCCCACAAACTTCCTTCTTTCCAAAAGAAGAACAACCGAGACTCCGACTGGTTGTGTTTGTGTTCTTGTTCGTGAGAAGAGATCAAGTTCGTTGAGATCGGGATTTCGCGAAGTGTTCGTGATCGAAGGAAGGAACAGTGAAGAATTGTCTTCAACAAGTAAGTAGTTCTACTTGTTGTACTTTTCTTTCCTTTAATTGCATGTTTAGCCTAGATCTAAGTGTTAGATTAATTTTAATTATGAAATCTAGTTGCACAATTTTCACCACGACGATTCAATCATCTTCCGCTGCGTGGGATTCTCATTCCCTTCAGGAGGGTTATAACACAACCGGACCGTTACATGGGTTTATCTGAAACCCAAGTTGTTATACCAGATGACAACTGCGAGGATCCATTGACTTATAATCAAGCGATGGTTGACAAAGACAAAGACAAATGGGTCATAGCCATGGACCAAGAAATGGAGTCTATGTACTTCAATTACATTTTGGGATCTTGTAGATAAACTCCGATGGGGTAAAACCTATAGGTTGTAAGTAGATCTACAAGAGAAAGCGTGGTGTGGATGGAAAGGTGCAAACCTTTAAAGCTAGACTAGTAGCAAAGGGTTATACCCAGGTTGAAGGGGTTAACTATGAGGAAACCTTTTCACCTGTTGCTATGGTAAAGTCTATCCGTATCCTACTTGCCATTGCCGCATATTATGACTATGAGGTATGGCAAATGGATGTCAAGACAGCCTTTTTGAATGGCAATCTTGAGGAAAACATCTACATGGACCAACCCAAAGGGTTCATTGAACTAGGACAAGAGCAAAAGGTTTGCAGGCTTAAAAGGTCAATTTATGGACTGAAACAAGCAACTAGGTCCTGGAATATAAGATTTAATGAGGCAATCAAATCTTACGGTTTTGACCAGAATGATGATGAACCTTGTGTCTACAAGAAAATCATCAATAGTTCTGTCGCATTCCTAGTTCTATATGTGGATGACATCCTACTCATTGGGAATAATGTGGAATATCTTACTGACATTAAAAATTGGCTAGCTACGCAATTCCAAATGAAAGATTTGAGTGATGCACAGTTTGTTCTTGGGATCCAGATTGTTCGGAACCGCAAGAATAAAACACTAGCCTTGTCTCAAACATCTTACATAGACAAAGTGTTGTCATGGTTAAGATGCAAGACTCCAAAAAGGGCTTATTGCCTTTTAGACATGGAGTCCATTTGTCTAACGAACAGTGTCCTAAGACACCTCAAGGAGTTGAGGATATGAGACAGATTCCTTATGCATCCAGCTGTTGGGAGCCTGATGTACGACATTTTGTGTACTAGGCCTGACATTTGTTTTGCAGTTGGAATGGTCAGTAGGTATCAATCCAATCCAGGACTAGAACATTGGACACCTGTTAAAGCAATCCTTAAGTATCTACGGAGAACTAGGAACTACATGCTTGTGAATGAAGCTAAGGATTTGATCCTTACAAGATACACAGATTCTGACTTCCAGACTGATAAAGATTCTTAGAAATCTACATCAGGGTCAGTATTTACTCTTAACGGAGGAGTTGTATGGCGAAGCGTTAAGCAAGGATGCATCGTTGATTCCACCATGGAGGTCGAATATGTAGCAACTTGTGAAGCAGCTAAAGAGGCCGTTTGGTTAAGGAAATTCATGCTAAATTTGGAAGTTGTTCCAAATATGACTTTGCCCATCACGCTGTATCGCGATAATAGTGGTGTAGTGGCAAATTCGAGGGAACCCCGAAGTCACAAGAGGGGAAAGCACATTGAGCGAAAATATCATCTCATCCGGGAGATCGTGCATAGAGGAGACGTGATTGTTACGAAAATAGCCTCAGAGCACAACATTGTTGATCCTTTTACAAAGGCTCTCACGGCTAAAGTATTTGAGAGTCACCTAGAAGGTCTAGGTTTACAAGTCTTCCCCACCTAGGGCAAGTGGTAGTATTTTGTACAAAGGTTTTATATGCACTAGTTTATTGTATTTACATTACTGTAATGCTTTAGTACTCCACAAGCTTTAGGTCAAGTGGGAGATTGTTGGGATTTATACCCTAAACTTGTGTAATTTTGATCAAATAAATAAAGGGTTATTTGTTTTGATAAAATTATATTCTTGCTTTATAAATCCAATAAACTAAGCTCCAAGGTTATAATATATCTTGAACATCAGTGTAGTGGACACTATATGGATTGTGTTCAAGAATATAATCTAAATGGTCTATGGTATAAGAATAAGGTTGAAAACCTTATTCTGGTAACACCATGGATGCGACCCAATTTGTAATTAGTACAAATGAGGTATTCCAACTCATTCAAGTGGTTGACATGCGAGTGGGAGCATCCTGTATGGAGAGTTCATACAAGACAGAACTGCAAATTATTAGTCTAACCAAAGATAACACCGCAATGTGATAAGACTGATAATTTATAGATGGTCATTAGTGACTCGACACAAATCTGAGCAAGTTAAGAACTCCTCGCTATAGGGGTTTGTCCTTAGACTAGTATGGGTGAGAGTGGCTCATGGCCGACTCAATAAGCCTACCTTCTCGTGACGAGAATCTCGTAGGTAGGTGGGAACTTAACTGTGCAAGATGGAATTCACTCATTCCTACACTAAGGAATTAGATAGGTTATTCGCTTAAGAACTGACTCCAGGTCTTGAACAACGGGGCTCCGCCCTCTATGAGGGTATGAGTCTATGGTAGGACCTTAAACTTGTTGTTCATTATAGGATCAGTGGTGCTTAAGGAACAAAGAGGTAATCACAGGAGTAAAACGGTAATTTGACCCAGCCGTGATTACGAACAACCTGTGAAGGGTCGACTCATCGGTAATGATTATATCAGTGGACACAATATAATCTACAGTGAGGAGAGTGCAGCTACAAGTCTATAGTGGAGTGACTTATAGTTAATGAAAATTGATTAACTGGATAAAAACGTTTGATCAGTTAATCTCACATCATTGGAGCTCATGAACTGTAGGTTCATTAGGTCCCTCCGTTGGCTCAACATGGTTATATTGAGGGTACAAAGTTAGAATGAAATGAAAGTGTTCAATTTCAGATATGAGATGTCATATCAGTTATATGTGATATAATTGATATAATATATAGTTTTAAGGTGAATTAGATTCACTTATTAACTATATACTAAAGAGAGATTAAAAGAGGGATAGGATGGTAATTTCCATCCCTATCTCATTATATATATAGTTGCAGAAGATGCAACTAGGTCAAGAGAAGCAACCTAAGCTTTTGCTAACCCTAGTGTGTGCCATTTGTTGTGTTGTTGGAAAAGTTCCAAAACATAATCTCTCTCACAAAACATCTCATCCCACCTAAAGGGAACCCACATTCCTCCCTCACCTAGAGAACAACGGAGAAGATCCAGTGGTACTGTCTTCATCCGTTCGGGTTCCAGTTGCTGAGATCGTGATCGTGGGAGAAAGAAGCACTTCAAGAAAAGTTCTTCAAAGGTAATATCTCGCTGTCCATATTGTCATTATATGCTTAATCTAGTTAATTTTGTTCTTGATTTATATCCGTGTAACTAAATTAAGAACGCGCGATTCACCATCGCTTCCGCTGCGGGATTCGATTCCCTTCAGCTATAATCTAAGTTTCTTTTTCTCGAGTCCACTTAAACCAACAAGATTGATGAAATTAAGAACGAATTGCCAAAAATAAATACCACAACAAAGTTTAGTACATAATTAAAAAAATCCAAAACAAGCTAATCAAATCCTAACAACAACGTTTAACCACTCAAAATCACCATAAAAAATAAGCTAAAGTTGTATGAAAAGTCTTTAAAACTATATTACAATCTAAAAGAAAGAGAAAAAAACTTATGTGTCGATGTCGGTCTCTCGTTCCCGAGCTCCCGTCACGATCTTAAGCCTCCACAAACGCTTTGGCTCCCAAGGAATGCTCTTCCTTCTTTATCCTCTTAACTCAAATTTATATCATGCTCTCAAGTTTCAGAAGAATCACAAAAATTTTCAATTAATTCTCATCCTAGGCTATCATGAACATACTTATGCAAAAGATCAATAACCAATTCAGCACATACTCAGGACAACCACAATATATCAATAACATCCCACTCCCAAACTTAAACTAAACATTGTTCCCAATGTTTGCAAAATAAGCTCAAATAGTAAGAAGGTAAGAGTGAACAATACTGTCCTAAGTAATGGAGATCTTCATTTTTCTGAGTTCCTTGGATAGCCAAAACACGTGTGTTGGAGTCCACAGAACAGAAGCATGAGTTTCTACAAGGGGTGGCATCCACAGTAACCTAACAATGCAAAATAAACAAACTAGTAAATAAACTAAGAACTGACAAATAACCAAAAAAAACTAAAAACAGAAAACAGAAATAACAAAAATGTAAAGCTTAGGTTGCCTCCCAAGAACCGCTTTCTTTAACGTCTTTAACTAGACGGAAACTTACCCAAGTGTATAGGTCAAGTTTATATTGTAAAATTATATTGCAATACCGCAAGTGTACGAGTCAAGTTTTAGCATAGTGATTTGAGAGTTCCAAGTGTCGTCCTCAGGAATGAGTTTCTGGATTAATTAATTACCAAGATACTAATTCTCAATTTTAGCTAAAGTAACATAACATGGATAGGTGATGAAAACAAAGATAAAAGATAAACAAACAAGTGGAGACACAAATATGATATAATTGGAGGAAATTGACTTCACAAGTTAATTACTCATTTGACACATGCAATGGACTAATGTGATGAATTTATAAACAAGAAGTAAAATACTCAAGAAAATCTCTCGATTCTTAGTGAGCCTCGCACACACAATAAATTTTATAGTCTCCATATGAATCTAAAGCATGCACGACATTAAACAACTTCTTTATGTGTTTCCCTTAGACTTCTAGGTCATTCTCATGCCAGACTTCTAAGAGTTTTGACAACTTTGCTCTAAGCTAAGCGTTTTCTCTCGAGTCCACTTAAACCAACGAGATTAAAGAATTCAAGAACGAATTGCCAAAAATAAATAATAGAACATACTTCAATACATAACAAACAAGTCTTCAACAAAGAAATCAAATCCTAGTTACAACTTTCAACCACTCTAAATCACAATAAAACCAAACTAAAAGTGTAGAAAACGTCTTAGAACGATGTTACAATCCGAAAGAAAGAGGAAATAAACTTATGTGTCGAGGGCGGTCACTCGTCCCCTAGCTCCCGTCACAATCTCGAACCTCCATGAATGCTTTGGCTCCCAAGGAATGCTCACTTTTCTCTTCTCACAGAGTGCATTTCGAAATTAGGGTGCAATCTCTATCAAATTCGCCTCCCTTTGCAAGAATGTAACAACCCTAATTTTAAAACTCTCTTTCGAAGGGTCATTACTATCATGCATGCTTTTGAGGCCCTAAATAAATTTAAATAGGAAAAGCTTGGTAATTAAATTCACTTAATTTGCGATCCCATAAAACAAAACATTTAAAATGTGACTAAATTTGGCCTCAATTTTTCTCTATAATACGTAAGCGAAAAACAATAATCCTTTAAAACTACTTTCTAAAACATATATGCAGAAACATGACTTGAGTTCCCATGACATTCGTAGCGCGTCCCTTTCACTCGCCTGATATGTCTTAGCTTTTACCTGAAAAAAAATTTAAAACAAAAGAACAAAACAAAGGTAAAGGGGTGAGTATTATAATAATGCCCAGTAAATGGGGGTCGGAATTGCAAACACATGCAACATGACTTTTAAACATGACTGTTAATCGTGACTTTTTAAAATCATAAAACTTTTCTGTAGTGGGACCTAAAACCTCCTTTCATAAAATCATGACTTTCCTCTTCGGTTATACGTGGTCAATTGAGTCTACCTGAGTCTTTTCATGTTGAGTCCCTCACAGACCCCTATAGGTTTTGAGTCCCTCACAGACTCCTATAAGATTTGAGTCCCTCACAGACTCCTATAAGTTTTGAGTCTCTCACAGACCCTTATAAGTTTGAGTTTCTCACAAACTCCTATAAGTTTGACCCATAGGGTCTCTGATGCATGTTTGACCATGCATAAATCTTCAGGAGACTAATTGCCACAACCTACATAACATGTTCATATACATACAATATGCATGAGATCCCATTCTCGAAATCAGATATACATATGCATTCATAATGATGCAACAATCATATAAATCATAAATCATAGCATGACTTTCAATCATAAACCATAAATACGTTTGCAATTAAAATACGTATATATCCAACACAATGGCAGACATGAAAAATCTCAGAATACATAACTATAGATGACTGTATCAAAATTCATTTCAAATACTTTGAAATCATTTCTGTTCGGACCCTCTCAAACCCTTAAATCTTTTGGATTCATCTCAAATTACAGAGTGAAATACTTTTCTAAATTCTGTCTTTAGGATAGAACTTGTGAATTCATTCTTTTTAAACTAAATCTTTCGAAAGCATATTTACTTCCCTTTCTAAAATAATCTGTAGAAAAATCCCTTACCTTAGCCTTAGCTCCGAGATATTCTATAATTAAACCTCTAACTCTGCAATCCTTTCAAACGTGGTCAATACTCGAGTCTCCTAGATCAATTTCATTCATTCCTTAGTTAAATCACATAACCATAACATAAAGCCTAAATAGAAAATACTTGAAACATCAAGTAATAATCGAGTGTATTTACCCAAACGGAGGCTTAAAAACGGACTCGAGATTCTAAACTGGTCGGGTTGGGCTTACTCCGACGAGCGGCGGCAGCGGCGCGTTTCAGCGCGTGGAGTACAGTTTCAGAATGCCCACTTGCCGATCTATACGGAACCGGTGGCGTTTTGGTGAAAAACACTTGAGAATGAGGTGAACCGGCTGAGTCAAGCGATGGTAATTGTAGCGGCGGTTCAAACCGATTTCTGGCGGCTTCCGACGTGCAGTCGACAACACGGCAGTCAGTACTCGGCGCAACGCCTGCGTGGAGCAGCTTGTCCAGCGATTGACTCGAAGCCGTGGAAAATGGTTGGAAGTCTTCGGCGGCAACAGGCGTAGATCCGACTCGGCGATGATGGCTTCGACGGAGATAGTTGGATTTCACGTGCGCCAGCAAACGACCGATGGCTTCGACGGAAACCATGCGATGGCTCGTGGCGTTCGGACGACGATGAAGCTTACTGGTGCGGTGGATGGCTAAGTTGACTAGCGGCTGAACTACTCCTTCCATGGAGGGAGTTCCATCTTGAAACCAAGGTGAAGTTAGAAGGAGGTTGCCTCGAAAAACTGTCCTCAATAAAGAAAACCCTAAATCCCTCTCTTTAAACCAAAATTACGAAAATGCCCTTCTTTTAACTCCTAACTACAAAATTGCCCTTAGGCTCATTTAAATATTTTACAATAGCCTTTAATTCTACAAGGATTCTCAATTAACAAACTTCAAAACCCAATTAATTTAATTTTCATTAAATTAATCCAAAGTACAATCTAAAATGTACTTGGAAATTTTGGGGCGTTACAAAGAAGAAATCATGTTGTATTTATAGGTATTTTCGGTACAGCGTTGCAGCGCTAGGGACAGCGTTGCAACGTTGTGTCCTAGGCGACAATCATATATGGAAAGCATCGGCAGCGTTGCAACGCCGCTACCCTAAGTGCGCGCCTTTCTATCGATTTGGCGTTGCGATGCTACAAGACAGCGTTGCAACGCCTTCACCTCGGGTCAAATGGCTAGGTTTGTCCATTCTTCTTCTAATTGATGTTATTTTAAGCTCCAAAAAGCCTCGTTTCAATCGCGAGTGATCCAAAATGTCTCCAATTGTCCTGTTTAAGCTCTTAACCTGAAATTGAGTGATTTAAACACATCAAAACCCTGAAATTATCATAAAACTTACAATAATTAAGCCTAAGGATAACACATTTTGTGTGTTATCGTACCCCCAAACTTAAACTTTTGCTAGTTCCGAGCAAAAACAGAATTAAACATGAGATTGTTCTTCTACATACATTTGATTCAAACCTCAAAGATTTAAGAGAAAATTTTGGCAATCATAGGAAACATCAAACATAATACTTCAATGAGCAATTTAGAATTCTTCCTAAGTGTTCCTACGTGTGTGTGATTAGCCTATGTTCCCTTCATTTTTACTAAGCTCGGATCAACATTATTAGGTTCTCCATTCAACTCCCCCTACACTGGTCATAATTACTAATTCTTGAGCCTCACCGCATTCAAGAAATAAATAACTTTACTCAGCACTTAATCATTTTTTCATCACTTTTTTCTTTTTTCTTTTTTTTTTGGTGCAAGGACACTAGCTTTCACACATCCACTGTAGGGACCCTTACCCAGAGCACTCGCTCAATGAGTGACCTAATTGATCACAGTGAAGGTAGCTCTTTTTGTCCTCACGATTTTTTTTTCTTTAACAAACAAACAACAAAAACAAACTTTTTCACATAAAGCACATATTATACAGATCATGCACTTCATATTGTCATTCACCGTATCCTGCAGTTTAACTCTCAAATCAGTTCTTCGACCTATCGAGGTGACAACGAACTTCTAAACCTAATAACTTTGTTCTAAGCATTTCAAAACTACAGGAACATAGGCTATGTGCATAATAGTGAAGGAAAAACTCAAGAGTTTTTTTTTAAATTAACTCAAATTCATATCATTCTCTCAAGTTTCAGCAGAATCACAAAAATTTTCAATTAATTCCCATCCTAGGCTATCATGAACATACTTATGCAAAAGATCAATCAACAATTCAGCATATACTCAGGACAGTCACAACATATCAATAACATCCCACCCTCAAACTTAAACTAAACATTGTCCCAATGTTTGCAAAATAAGCTCAAATAGTAAGAAGGTAAGAGTGAACAATACTGTCTTGAGTAATAGAGATCTTCATTTTTATGAGTTCCTTGGATAGCCAAAACACGTGTTCTGGAGTTCCACAGAACGAGAGCATGGGTTTCTACGAGGGGTGGTATCCACAGTAACCTAACAAAGCAAAATAAACAAACTAGTAAGTAAACTAAGAACTGACAAATAACCAAAACAAACTAAAAACAGAAAACAAAAATAACAAAAATGTAAAGCTTGGGTTGCCTCCCAAGTGTTGGGATTTATGCCTTAAAACTTGTGTAATTTTGATTAAAGAAATAAAGAGTTATTTGTTTTGATAAAATTACAGTGTTGCTTTATAAATCCAATAAACTAAGCTCCAAGGTTATAACATATATCTTGATAATATACATATCTTGAACATCAGTGTAGTGGACATTATTTGGATTGTGTTCAAGAATATAACCTAAATGGTCTATGGTAAAAGAATAAGGTTGGAAACCTCATTCTGGTAACACCATGGATGCGGCCCACTTTGTAATTAATACAAATGTGGTAATCCAACTCATTCATGTAGTTGACATGCGAGTGGGGGCATCCTGTATGAAGAGTTCATACAAGACCGGACCGCAAATTATTAGTTTAACAAGTGTAACACCGTTAACAGGATAAGACTAGTAATTTATAGATGGTCATTAGTGACTCGACCTGAATCCTGAGCGAGTTAAGAACTCCTGCTTATAGGGGTTTGACCTTAGACTAGTATGGGTGAGAATGACCTGTAGCCGACTCAATAAGCCTACCTTCTCAGGGACAGAACCTTGTAGGTAGCTAGGAACTTAATTGTGTAAGATGGAATTCACTCATTCCTACACTAAGGAATTAGATAGGTTGTTCCCTTAAGAACTGACTCCAGGTCTTTAACAACGGGCCCCCGCCCTCTATGAGGGTATGAGTCTAGGGTAGGACCTTAGACTTGTTGTTCATTAGAGGATCAGTGGTGCTTAAGGAACAAAGAGGTAATCATAGGGGTAAAACGGTAATTTTATCCAGCTGTGATTACGAACAACCTGTGAAGGGTCGACTCATGGGTAATGATTATAACAATGGACACAATATAATCTACAGTGAGGAGAGTGCAGCTACAAGTCTATAGTGGAGTGACATGTAGTTAATGAATATTGATTAACTGGATCAAGGAGTTTGATCAGTTAATTTCACATCATTGGAGCTCATGAACTGTAGGTCCATTAGGTCCCTCCGTTGGCTCAACATGGAAATATTGAGGGTATAAAGTTAGGAATGAAATTGAAATGTTCAATTTCATATATGAGGTGTTATATCAATTATATATGATATGATTGATATAATATACAGTTTTAATGTGAATTAGATTCGCATATAAACCATATACTAATGAGAGAATAGATGAGGGGTAGGATGGTCATTTCCACCCTATTTGCCCATATATATAGTTGCATGAGACGCAACTAGGTAAGGCAAGTGAAGCTAAGAACTTGGTGAAACCCTAGCCTCTCTCACATTGTGTTGGAAAGAGTTCCAACTACAATTTCACAAAACACCTCACCTATCCTAAAGGGAACCCACTTTCCTCCCTCACCTAGAGAACAACGGAGAAGATCCGGTGGTAGTGTCTGTGATCGTTCGGGTTCGTGTTGCTGAGATCTTGATCGTGAGAGAGGAGGAGCACTTGAAGAAAGAGTTCTTCAAAGGTATAATTCTTGTTGTCCATCTACTTTTATATGCTTAATCTAGTTGTTTTCGTTCTTGAATGAAATCGTTGTAACGAAATTGAGAACGCGCGATTCACAATCGCTTTCGTTGCGGGACTCGATTCCCTTCACTAAGAAACGCTTTCTTTAACGTCTTTAGCTAGACTTTACTCCCTCAAGGTGTTTCTTTCCTATCCTGCAGCGCTCGGAGTGATATATTCATCTGGCTGATCTGGGTCTCAATATTTTTTATGGTAACTCCATGACTAGTCACTATGCCAGTTAGACTGGTGACTGCATTCTCCAGCTGGTTGGATCTATTTCTGGATTTAGCTATAAAGGAGTGCATTGTCTCTTCCAGAGATGGTTTCCTCTCAGATGTAGAAGCATACCCTATAGGAGGATTCAACACATTTTTATTGTTAGCATAAGAGAAATTTTCGTGATACATCAAACCTGGGTTATAATGTGTTGGAAGGTTATTCTGAGTCTGGTTTCCTCCATAAGTGTCGTTTCTATTGTTCAGATAATGTATTTGCTCCAAAGTAGATTCTCCATTGGGCGTGGAGCATTGAGAGGGTACCACTGTTTGAGGTGATCTTGCAAAATTATTCAGAGCATGAGTGAGGGATGTCATATGAGATTTAAGGGAGGTTACCTCATCCAATTGATACTCCAACTACTAGCTTAGATTTGTCATTGTATGTGGGCCATTGGTAGCTGGCAGTTGACACTTCCTCGAGGAGGGCACGTATCTTTGCCATGAAAGTCCCTCCAACAGTGGCATCCAAAATGGTCCTGATCTTACCTGCAAGTCCATTAAAGAATAATTGTACCTGGAGCCAATTTGGGTAACCATGTTGTGGACATCTCCTGAGCATGTCCTTATAACGGTCCCAAGCCTCAAATAATTGTTCTCCCTCATGTTGTCTGAATGTTCTTATCTCTGTCCTTAACTTTGCAGCTTTCACTGGTGGAAAGAATTTGGTCATGAAAGCTTGGGCCAACTCCTCCTAGGAGGTGATACTGCCTGGTGGGAGAGACCCTAGTCATTCCTTAGCTTTACCCTGCAAAGAGAAAGGAAAAAGACGTAAGCGAATACTATCAGCAGAAATACCATTTAACTTAATTGTACCACAGATTTTTAGAAAATTTTGCAAATGTGAATTAGAATCTTCTGTGGCCTGCTCTCTAAAAACACCTTCCCTAACCATATGAATAAGTCCTGTTTTAAGTTCAAAATTTTTAGCATTTATGGGAGCATGGACAATTCTAGTCTGCTTAGAGTTAAACACAGGTTGGAAATACTCCCTGATGTGTTTAGGGTTGTTGATTAACTCCTAATCTGCCATTATCTGAGTTTTTGCTTTTCCTTGCCTTAGGAGTCTCCTACAGGTCCTTTCAATCTCAGGATCAAAAGGGTGCAAGTCTGTAGCTCTATCCTTGGGCATACACCTGGAGGTACCAAAAAAGAAAGAAATTAGACAAAAAAAAAACTAGGAAAGGAAAGAAAACATAAAAAGAAAGAAAACACAATCATGAAAACGAACACACAAACATTTTAAGAAGAAACAGGAAGTAAAACAAAGAACTAAAACATAAACTTGGGTTGCCTCCCAAGAAGCGTTTTTTTTAACGTCTTTAGCTAGACTGTGACTTATGATTGGCTATATTGCTTTTCCTGGGCACCTGAAAGAGGATTATTTTTGGTATTTTTGTATATTTAAATAAAAGAACAAAAATCAAAACAAGTGTAAAATTATATTAATGCAATACCGCAAGTGTACATGTCAAGTTTTAGTATAGTGATTTGAGAGTTCCAAGTATCGTCCTCGGGAATGGGTTTCTAGATTAATTAATTACCAAGATACTAATTCTAAATTTTAGCTAAAGTAACATAACATGGATAGGTGATGAAAACAAAGATAAAAGATAAACAAACAAGTGGAGACACGAATATGATAGAATTAGAGGAAATTGACTTCACAAGTTAATAACTTATTTGACACATGCAATGAACTTATGTGATGAATTTATAAACAAGAAGTAAGATACTCAAAAAAATATGTCGATTCTTAGTGAGCCTCGCACACACAATAAATTCTATAGTCTCCATATGAATCTAAAGCATGCACGACATTAAACAACTTCTTTATGTGTTTCTCTTAGACTTCTAGGTCATTCTCATGCCAGACTTCTAAGAGTTTTAACAACTTTGCTATAATCTAAACTTTTTCTCTCGAGTCCACTTAAACCAACAAGATTAAAGAATCAAGAACGAATTGCCAAAAATAAAGAACAAAACATACTTCAATACATAATCAAACAAGTATTAAACAAGTGAATCAAATCCTAGCTACATTGTTTAACCACTCTAAATCACAATAAAACCAAACTAAAAGTGTAGAAAACGTCTTAGAACGATATCACAATCTGAAAGAAAGAGGAAATAAACTTATGTGTCGATGTCGGTCCCTCATCCCCGAGCTCCTGTCACGATCTCGAACCTCCACGAATGCTTTGGCTCCCAAGGAATGCCCATTTTTCTCTTCTTACAGAGTGTATTTCGAAATTATGGTGCAATCTCTATCAATTTCGACTCCCTTTGCAAGAAGATACAATGTTCTATTTATAATTGTTTCGGTACAGCGTTGCAACGTTGTGCCCTAGGCGACAATCATATATGGAAAATGTCGACAGAGTTGCAACGCTGCTACCTTAACGCGTGCGCCTCTCTATCGATCTGGCGTTGCGACACTGCAAGGCAGCGTTGCAACGCCCTCCCACAGTAATGTTGTTTGGCTTCTTATCGAGATAACATTGCGACGCTGAAAGGCAGCGTTGCAACGCTATCAACATGGGTCTTCTATGCACAAAGACAACACGCTCGGCGTTGCAACGCTCTGTATGGCGTTGCAATGCCATCACCTCGGGTCAAATGGCTAGGGTTGGTCCTTCTACTTCCAATTGATAATATTTTTAGCTCCAAAAAAGCCTTGTCTCGATCCCGAGTGATCCAAAATGTCTCCAATTGTCCTGTTTAAGCTCTTAAGTTGAAATTTAGTGATTTAAACACATCAAAGCCCTGAAATTATCATAAAACTAGCAATAATTAAGCCTATGGATAACAGATTTTATGTGCTATTAGTTATTCTTCTTTAAGTTCCTCCTCCATTAGATCCTTCCTTGTTTCCTTTGCTACCCTATCTAAAGAATCACTCAAAAGGATGTCATTTCCTAAGTCAAAAGGTAGAGCATTAATCAATTCAATCTTTAAACAAAAGTTTATTTCAAATTCATCTTTTTTAGGGGTAAAGATTTGAAATTTAACCTTCTCTTGCCCTACATGCAGCTTCAGGGTGCCCTCATGCATGCTTATATCAGCCTTACTGATAGTCAGGAATGGTCTCCCGAAGATGATGAGGATCTTTGCATCTTCTTTCATGTCTAAGATAAGGAAGTCCACTAGGAATACAAATTTGTCTACCTTGATCAATATATCCTCCACAATCCCACGTGGGTAAGTGATAGACCTGTCCGCCAGCTGTAAAGACACTGTGGTGGGTTTTACCTCCCCCAAACTTAATCTTTTAAACACAGAATAAGACATCAAATTTATGCTAGCACCTAAATCAGACAAGGCATTAAAGTTAAAATTGCCTATAGAATAGGGAACAGTAATACTCCCTAGATCTTTCAGCTTTTGTGGCAACTTTTACTACAAGATGACACTACATTCCTCAGATAGATTGATGGTTTCCTACTCATTCAACTTTTGCTTCTTGGACATGATCTGTTTCATGAACTTTGCATAGTTGGGTACCTGTTCCAAGGCATCAGAAAAAGGGATACTAACATTCAGCTTCCTTAAGATATCTAAAAATTTCTGAAACTGCAGATCATCATTTTTCTTTGTGAAATGTTGTGGATAGGGAATAGTATTCAAATGAGAAGGGATAGAAGGCTTAGTCTACTTCTCCTGTTTAATGCCACTAGAAGGTTGTGACTTCCCAGTTACTATCTCAAGAGCCTCTTCCTTTTTAGCTTCTTCTCTTATGATGTTCCTTCCACTTCTCAGTGTGATTGCATTACAGGTTTCCCTTGGATTTACCTCTGTGTCACTAGGGAATTTACCTTTCTACAGTGTTCGAATTGATACACTCATCTGGCTTATCTGAGTTTCAATGTTTTTTATGGCAGCTTCTTGACTGGTCATTACACCAGTTAGACTGGTGATTGCATTCTCTAGCTGGTTAGACCTACTTTTTGATTCAGCAATAAAGGAGTGCACTATTTCTTCCAGAGATGGCTTCCTCTCAGATGTAGAAGCATAACCTGAAGAAGGATTCAACACATTTTTATTATTAGCATAGGAAAAATTTTCATGATACCTCAAACCTGAAGTGTAATGTGTTGGAATGTTATTCTGATTCTGATTACCTCCATAAGTATTTCCTCTATTGTTCAGGTAGTGTGGTTGCTCCATGTTAGATTCACCATCAAGTTGGGTGCATTGGAGATAGCCATGGATTGGGGTGTTCCTGCAAATTTATTCAAGGCGTGAGTGAGAGATGCCATATGAGACTTAAGAACAGTTACCTCATCCATTTGATACAATCCAGCTATTGGTTTAGATCTGTCATTGTTTGTGGGCCACTGGTAGCTAGCAGTTGACATTTCCTCTAGGAGGGCCCGCGCTTCAGGCACAGACTTCGCCATGAACACCCCTCTAGCAGTGGCATCCAGAATGGTCCTAGTCTGATTTGCAAGCCCATTATAAAATAATTGAACCTGGAGCCAATTTGGATACTCATGTTGTGGGCACCTCCTAAGCATGTCCTTGTAACGTTCCCAAGCCTCGAATAGCTGCTCTCTTTCATGTTGCCTAAATGTTCCAATCTCAGTCCTTAGCTTTACAGCTTTCATAGGTGGGAAGAATTTGGTCATGAAGGTTTGGGCCAACTCCTCCCAAAAAGTGATACTTCCTGGTGGAAGGGAACCCAACCATTCTTTAGCTCTATCCTAGAAAGAAAAAAGAAAGACGCGTAAGCGAATATTATCAGCAAAAAATCCATTCAGTTTCACTGTTCCACAAATTTCTAAAAAAATTTTAGGTGAGAATTTGGGTCCTCTTTGGCCAGTCCTCTAAAGGCATTTTCCCTAACCATTTGAATCAACCTTGTTTTCAGTTCAAAATTGTTAGCATTAATAGGGGCATGGACTATTCTAGCCTGTTCAGAATTAAACACAGGTTGAAAATACTCCCTGATGGGTTTAGGATTGTTGACAATCTCCTGATCCGCCATTGGATGAATTTCAGCTCTGTTTCCCTCAGAAGTCTCTACAAGTCCTTTCAATTTCAGGGTCAAAAGGTTGAAGATCTGCAACTCTAGCCTTGGACATACACCTTGAGACACAAAAAGAAAAAAATAAGGAAAAAAAATCAAATAAGGAAAAAATACAAAAAATGAAAAAAACACAAAAGAAAAAAACAAATAAGGAAAAAAAAACACAAAAGGAAAAAGGAAAAAAACTTTAGTCTAAAATTTCGGATTTTCTCCTAATTTTAATCAATCTAAATAATCGCCATTCCCCGACAATGACACCAAAAACTTGTTGCGTAAAATGATATGCAATACCGCAAGTGTACGAGTCAAGTTTTAATACAGCGATTTGAGTACAAAGTATCGTCCTCAGGAATGAGTTTCTAGATTGATTAATTACCAAAATACTTATTCTAAATTTTATCTAAAGCAACACAAATTTGATAGATAGGTGAAAACAAAGATAAGAAAATAAATGTACAATTGGAGACACGAATATGATAGAATTAAAGGAAGTTGATTTCACAAGTTGATTCTTTATTTAACACATGCAATGAACTAATATTATGAATTTATAAACAATAAGTACATTACTCAAAAGAATCTCTCGACCCATGGTGAGCCTCACACACACAATAAATCATAAAGTTTCATTATGAATTTTAAAAACATGCACGACATTAAGCAACTTCTTTATATGTTTTCCAAAGAATTCTAAGTCATTCTCATGCCAGATTTCTAAGGATTTTGACAACTTTGCTCTATTCTAAGTTTCTTTCTCTCGAGTCCACTTAAACCAACAAGATTGATGGAATTAAGAACGAATTGCCAAAAATAAATACCACAACAAAGTTCAGTACATAATTAAATAAATTTAAAACAAGCTAATCAAATCCTAACAACAACGTTTAGCCACTCAAAATCACCATAAAAAAAAGCTAAAGTTATATGAAAAGTCTTTAAAACTAAGTTACAATCTAAAAGAAAGACAAATAAACTTATGTGTCGATGTCGGTCCCTCGTTTTCGAGCTCCCGTTACGATCTCGAGCCTCCACAAACGCTTTGGCTTCCAAGGAATGCTCTTCTTTCTCCTCTAAGAGAGTGTATTTCGAAATTAGGGTACAAATTCTATAAATTTCGGCTCCCCTTTGAAAGTTTGGCAACATGTTGTATTTATAGAGTTTTCGACACAGCGTTGCGACGCTGTGCCCTAGGCGCCAGGCATTGATGGAAATTCTCGGCGCCGTTGCAATGCTAAGGGACCCTAACACGCGCCTTCTTATCGATACAGCGTTGCAACGCTGCCTTCATGGGTCGCCTAAGCATAGAATTGTTGGGATTTTTGTCCTAATCTCGTGTTTGTAAATTACTATTTGAAATTAATAAGAGTTATTTATTTCATTACATTGTATCTCGCAATATTTACAAACTTTTCCAATAAACTAAGCTCCAGGGTCATTGAATTTATGAGAAAACTAGAACTTGAACGGTGTGTAGTGGACACATAGGGAGGATCACGTTCGACTTAATGACCCGAACGGTCTACAGTATATGGATAGGGTTGGAAACCTAATCCTGGATACGCTGTGGATGCGACCCGCTTTGTATTAGATACAAACGAGTTGATCTGACTCGTTCATGTAGTTGACATGCGAGTGGGGGCATCTTGTGCAATGAGATTGTACAAGACCGGACCGTGAATTATTAGACCTACTGATGTAACACCGCTTGACAATGAGACTAATAACTTCGTAGATGACCATTAGTGACTCGACACAATCCCGAGCGTGTTTACGGACTCACTGCTGCGGGGTTTGTCCTTTGACTAGTACGGAGGGTGTGGTCACACGATTACTCGCCCAATATGCCTATCTTCTCAGGGGCAGAGCCAAGTAGGGAGCTGAAAACTTAACTACACGAGATGGAATTCACTCGTTCCCGCTATTAGGGAAACTAGAGGGGTTGTTTCTGAAGGGAATCAAAGTCCCCGCAGCGGAAGCGATTGTGAATCGCGCGATCTTGATTTAGTTACAATGGAAATTTCAAGAATGTGAAACATGGATTAAGCATAAAATAAGAGTTTGGACAGCAAGAAGTTACCTTTGAAGAACCGTTCTTCAAGTGTTCCTCTCTCCACGGTCACGATCTCAGCAATAAGAACTCCAACGTGCGAAGACACTACCACCGGATCTTCTCCGTTGTTCTCTAGGTGAGGGAGGAAGGTGGGTTCCCTTTAGGAGATGTGAGGTATTTTGAGAGAGATAGTGTATGTTTTTGGAACTCTTCCAACAACACAACAAGGAGGCTAGTGATTCTATGAAAAAATCCTTAACCTAGTTGCATTTCATGCAACCATATATATAGAGAATTGGGATGGAAATGACCATCCTACCCCTAATTAATCTCCCTTTAGTATATAGTCTAAATCACATTAAAACTATATATTATATCAATTATATCATATATAATTGATATAACTCCTCATGTATGAAATTGAACACTTCAATTTCACTCCTAACTTTATACCCTCTATATTACCATGTTGAGCCAACGGAGGGATCTAATGGACCTACAGATCATGAGCTCCAATGATGTGAAATTAACTGATCAAACTCTTTGATCCAGTTAATCAATATTCATTAACTACAAGTCACTCCACTATAGACTTGTAGTTGCACTCTTCTCACTGTAGATATTATTGTGTCCACTGATATAGTCATTACCCATGAGTCGACCCTTCACAGGTTGTTCGTAATCATAGCTGGGTCAAATTACCGTTTTACCCCTATGATTACCTCTTTGCTCTTTAAGCACCACTGATCCTCTAATGAACAACAAGTCTAAGATCCCACCTTAGACTCATACCCTCATAGAGGGCGGGGCCCCGTTGTTCATGACCTGGAGTCAGTTCTTAAGGGAACAACCTATCTAATTCTTCAGTAGAGGAATGAGTGAATTCCATCTTGCACAATTAGGTTCCCAGCTACCTACGAGGTTCTGTCCCTGAGAAGGTAGGCTTATTGAGTCGGCTACAGGCCACTCTCACCCATACTAGTTTAAGGACAAACCCCTATAAGCAGGAGTTCTTAACTTGCTCAGATTCGTGTCGAGTCACTAATGACCATCTATAAATTACTAGTCTTATCCTCATTAACGATGTTATACTTTGGTTAGACTAATAATTTCTTGATCCAATCTTGTATGAACTCTTCATACAGATGCCCCCACTCGCATGTCAACTACATGAATGAGTTGGATTACCTCATTTGTACTAATTACAAAGTGGGCCGCATCCATGGTGTTACAAGAATGAGGTTTCCAACCTTATTCTTATACCATAGACTATTTAGGTTATAATCTTGAATTCAACCCAAATAGTGTCCACTACACTGATTTCAAGATAAGCATTATAACCTTGGAGCTTAGTTTATTGGATTTATAAAAGCAAGACTGTAATCTTATCAAAACAAATAACACTTTATTTAATTGATCAAGATTATACAAGTTTAGGGCATAAATCCCAACAGTTCCCTTAAGTGCTATCTCCAGGGCTTGGACAATGGGCGCCCACCTTCTCACTAGCCCGAGAAGGGTGTTGTATATGGTTGGACCATCACAATATATTGTTCATTAGAGGAGCAGTGGGGACTTAATGAACAAGAAGTAGACACATGGGTAAAACGGTAATTTGACCCAGCCGTGTCTACGAACAACTTGTGAAGGGTCGACTCATGGGCATTGGTTATATCAGTGGACACGTAATATTCTCCACTGACGGGAGTGCAACTTCGGGCTATAGTGGAGTGTTACCGTAGCTAATGAATGTTGATTAATCGGGTCAAAGAGTTTGATAGGTTAATCTCGGATCATTGGAGCCCGTCACTGTAGGTCCATTAGGTCCCTCGGTTGGCTCCATCTAGGTTAAAAGAAAGGTTAGAGTTTTGGTATGAAATTGAAGTGTTCAATTTCACTTAGAGGCATTTATGTCATTTATATGAGATATGAATTGTATAATATATAGTTTAATGTGAATGAGATTCATAATAAACTATAGGTTAGCCTAATTGTTGAATTATGGCTAATTGGAGAAATTAATTGAGAGAATTTAAATTGGATGTGATTCAATTTAATTAATCCACAATTATTGCAAATGTGATTTGCAATATGAGATATGAGATATCTTATATTATATGGTTATGCAAATATGATTTGCATAACCCATGGTTGTGGTAAAATGGTAATAATGTGGAGATTTTAACTTCATGATTATTCCACTATTTAATCCCTTCTTGCAAGAAGGATTGCAACAATCACACTCTCATTTTTTGGATTTCACCAAAGAGAAGTGTTTCATTTTCTCTCTAACTCTCTCCTCACCAAAACACAAAAAGAATCCCGCCATTCTCCTTCTTTCCAAAAGAAGAACAACCAAGGTTCCAATTGGTGGTGTTCGTGCTTGATCGAGAGTTCGAGAAGTTCGAGTTTTGCGAAGTGTTCGTGATCAATTGGAAGAAACTTTGAAGAGAGTCTTCAACAAGTAAGTAAATTTCTTCTTGTTGTTTTTCTTCCATAGAATTGTATGTTTAACTTAGATCTAAGTGTTAGATCATTTTAATAAATTTCAAGTAGCGTAACGATACCATGAAGATTCGATCATCTTCTGCTGCGCGGAGATTTTCATTCCCTTCAAGAATTTGCACGAACGACGTTGCGACACCCTACAGGGCGTTGCAATGCCATCACCTCGGGTCCTTTTGCTTGGTTTGCTCATTCTTCTTCTATTTTATGTTTTTTTAGCTCCAAAAAACCTCGATTTGAATCCGAGTAATCCATGATGTCTCCAATGAACTTTTTAAGCTCTAAACCTAAAATTGTATGATTTAAACACATAAAAGCTCTGAAATTATCGTAGAAACTAGCAATAAATAAGCCTAAGGATATCACATTTTGTGTGCTATCAAAAACCTTGAATTCCCTTTCTTTTAATTATTGAATTTTTCCTTAGTTTCATTGGCAAAGTTACTCTTCACTCATTTTCATATTACTTGGTTACTGTAATTGCATTCTTGCTAGCATATTTGTCATTCGAATAGATTTTGTTAAAATTTTTTCCTTGTGGGTACGATACTCTAGAATACTTCTAGTTCTTATTACTTCTCACATGCACTAGCGTGTAGTAGTTGATAGGTGTAACTCATGACATATTTTTTGGGTTGTTTTAATGCACGTTTATAGACATTATCGAATACTTTTATGTATTTTAGTGTTTAATTTGCAGGAATCGAGCATTCAAGGCTAAACGATCAAAAGAGAAGAATTAAGGGTAAAGGAGACATTTTGGAAGTATTATTTGGTAATTGTGCATGAGAAGAATGAAAACATAGTCACTTGACCCTTGAGTAGAGATGTCCATTTAACCCGTGGGGTCGGAGTGTAACGCCCCTACTTTTCTATGATCAAATCCCTAGGGACATTACTACGCATGCATGCATTTATAGGCCGAGAAATAGAAGAAACTTAAAAGAAATTTCCATTTAACTTAAATAGTTCCAGGGATCCCAAACAAAAACAAAACATTCAAATCATTTAAAACATCACGTCAGTTTGGCCTATTAAAAACTGTAAGTAAGTTTAACTTCAAATAAAAACCTAAGGACAACAATAGTTCAAATAAAAGTATGCGGAAAATTATGCTGGTTCCCATGGTCCTAATCACGCTCTCCACCACACGCCCGCACGCCCTTCCTTTACCTTAAAAAAACATTTTTTAAAGAAAGGGTGAGTATTGCATGAACAATACCCGATAAGTAACCTCGCTACGAGGTTTGGGATATGCATACACATACAATCATGATCTTTAAACTCATTCATAACATACATAGATGGGAATTAAAACTTTCTAGAGTTGCCAGGTCTTTAATCCATGGCTGCATAGTAATTGTCAGGCCTTTAATCCATGACTGCTCATTCAGTTGCCAGGTCTTTAATCCATGGCTATTCATTCAGTTGCCAGGTCTTTAATCCATGGCTATTCATTCAGTTGCCAGGTCTTTAATCCATGGCTATTCATTCGATTGCAGTCTTTAATCCATGGCTATTCATTCGATTGCGTGTCTTTAATCCATGGCTATTCATTAAATTGCCAGGTCTTTAATCCATGGCTATTCATTTAATTGCCAGGTCTTTAATCCATGGTTGCGTATAATTGTGAGGCCGACTGGTCATCCTGAGTCATTTCAGCGATCTCAGGATAACCAATGTCCACACTATACAATAATTCATTTCGTGACATACTAATCATGCATAAGGTCCCATCAGTCACAAAATCATGGTGTACATATCACAAATAACATCATCAACATATCATTCATACTTTCTCATGGGCAGTGTGAAATATCATACTTTTGTAATAACATGAAACAATTCTCATATCACTCTTCATCCTATTTTCACATGAAATAATGGGATCTTTATACATAACATACGAGAATACTTTCACATAAAATAATGATTCATTTTCACATAATACATCGAAATATTTGCACATAAAATATCACGTATTCTCAAAATAATATCTGTGGATTTTCATGTGGAAAAATATGAACTGTTTCACATAAAATCATAAAAATCATTTTCATTTACTCCCAATTAAAAGTTCGGCACGAGGTCCCTTACCTCGAGCTTCGGTTTCTCTCAAAAAAACCTAATCGAACTCCCTGCTTATCCTCCTTTTAGTGACACCTGATTCACACCGAAATTTCCGGATTCAAACTCCAAGTATTCACCAAAACCCTAATCATGCGATACTCTAAACTACCGTATTAAGATATCCTATCCCGCTTACCTCGGTTTCAACGCGAGAACTCAATATTCCTTAGTTTGCTTGGCAATCGACCTCCAATTCCGTTCCGAGTTTGGTTCCTACAAAGACGTGTTCGAACCTGTACTCAATTTCTCAAATGAACGTTTAATCTAAACGATGGGTCGTAATAATTCCAATTAGGTATGAAACTCGAATCAAAACGCCACCGAAATGTAGGTCTTAGCTGCTGTAGGTATTGGCCGGCCGCCTCGGTGATCGGAGGTGAGGCTGACGCCCACGGCAGCGGCGATTGTTCGAGGCTCGTGCGGTCCTCGCGCAGGAACCAACGGCGAGTGAGGCTTGCGCGCGGTTTGCGCGAGGAGGGACTCGGCGCGTGCGATCGCAACAACTTCTCGACCGTGGCTTGCGGTGCGAGGTCAACGCGAGGAGGTCGGTGGGCGTGAGCTTCCTTAGCTACTGGCGGCGCGCAGACGACCTCGCGGGGTGCGATCGGCGGACCGTAAACGAACTTCGCGAAATGGCGCGCGCGCAGTGACTCACGATCGGAAGGCCGGGCTTCGTCTGCGCTCGTGACTTTCGCGGCGTGAGTGGTGAAGCGAAGCTTCGATCGTGGCTTGCTTGCTGCGCAAATCTCGATTTAAACCGACGGGGCTTCCGTCCGTGGATCTGCAGGTATCGCGACCAAGAAGCTTCGCTCGTGGGTCTGCCGCGTGATGCAAAGAATAAGGAAGGTAGGGTTTTCGGCTAGGTTAAAGTGAGGACAATCCGGCGAGAGCTTGCGGCGGAGAGGCACGACCGGAAGTTGCTGTCTTCTTGCCGGCGGCTAGGGTTAATGTGACAAGGGTGAGAGGGGCAGTCGGCTAGGGCAAGATTCAGCTGAAGAAGATGGTGAGGCTAGGGTTTCCTTTAGGTTTACAATGAGAAGAGAGGCTAGGGTTTTGCTAGGGTTAGGGCTCAATTCTTCTCACCTTTGGTTTGAGACTTAGTGATACTTAAATACCATGCATTAGGTTAAATTTAGTTGCCAATTACATCTTCAATTAGATGGTAATAGCTAAAATGCCCTTGCAAATTTCCTTTTCCTTTAATTTCATAAATAATCTCGTCTTATAGGGAACCATTCATTTAAACTAAACAAAAATTAAGGTCTCACTCTCCCCGAGCTTGATTAGAGCACCAAAACGACTAAGTACAGCTGCTAATAGAGTGTTAATTAAAATAACTAATAGTACCTGAGATGGCGGTCGTTACAATCTTCCCTCCTTAAGAACTTTCGTCCTCGAAAGTTCCTATTCTTGGAATAGCTCTGGGTATTTAGCTCGCACTTCCTCTTCTCGTTCCCAGGTAGCTTCTTCCGTGCGGTGGTTCTGCCACAATACTTTAACCAAGCTGATCTCACTACACGGAGGGTCTTTCGATCTCTTGCAATGATCTGCATGCTGGTGCGTTCGCCATAACTCGAGATCTTACGCTAACCGCAACGGTTCAAGTCTCACGACATGAGTCGGATGCGGAACATACTTTCTCAACATGGAGATATGAAACACGTTATGAACCGCTGCAGCAGAAGGCGGCGCTGCTAATCAGAGGCCACTTTGCACCAATCCTCTCTAAAATCTCAAATGGCCCGATGAATCGCGGACTCAACTTCCCTTACGGCCAAACCTTAGAATTCCCTTCATTGGAGCCACCTTAAGGAACACGTGGTCCCCAACCTCGAATTCTAGGTTCCCCGCCTCGTGTCGAAGATAATTCTTTTGTCTCGACTTGGGCGGTCTGCATTCGTGCCACGATCTTTTGCATTGCCTCATTAGTGATCTGTACTAATTCTGGACCCAACAACTGGCGTTCACCAACCTCCTCCCAGAAAACGGGAGTTCTGCAACGTCTTCCGTAAAGAGCTTCATATGGAGCCATTCCGATGGTCGATCGTAAATCGTTATTGTAAGCAAACTCCATCGGATGCAAATCGAGTGTCCCAACTACCGGGAAATCTAAGGTGCGGGCTCGCAACATATCCTCTAATATCTCGGTTTAAACGCTCCGTCCCCCATCCGTCTGCGTGGATGAAAAGGCATCTTCAAGTTCAACTGCAACCCAACGCTCTCTGTAAACTTCTCCGAAGTTGGAGGTGAAACGTGGATCCCTGTCTGAAATGATCTTGACTGGGATTCCATGCAAACGGACTATCTCTTCCAGGTAAAGCCGTGCCCACTTATCTCAGAGAATAGGTGGGTTTCCACAGTATAAAATGTGCTTGACTTTGTTAACTTTGTCCCACTATGACCCAAATCACCGTGTAACCTCGTAAAGTTCTAGGCAATCCAACTATGAAATCCATAGAGATCTCCTCCCATTTCCACCGAGGTACATGTAATGGTTGCAAAGAATCCTGCGGGCCTCTGCTAGGTGCCTTCACTGCCGACAAGTCAAACACTTGCGACAAACTCGCGCCGCGTCGCGCTTCATGTTGCACCACCAAAACGATCGTTTGAGATCTCGGTACATCTTGATACTGCCGGGATGCATAGAAAATGGTGAGTTATGGGCTTCGTTCAAGATCTCGGTTCTCGACTTGTCATCGTCGCACACATAAAACGTCCCCGAAATAGCAATCCTCCATCTCGTGGATAGGGAAAACTCACAACTCACCTGAGTTACCGCAGTAAGTTTTTCCACTAATCGGGGTCCACCGCCGAGCCTCTATAAGACGCCGCCTCGTCGTGGTTTGCCAGCATCGTTAATCAAGGCTAATGGCGCCGTGGTCTTTCCTACTAGCATGCAATTTCACTCGAGCAAACTCTCGCAGACTCTGCATGCTCTGCATCACTCGCGCAGCGAAGATGCACTGGCTTCCTACTGAGGGCATCGGCCACTACATTAGCCTTACCGGGATGGTACTGTATGTCAATATCATAATCTTTCACCAATTCCAACCATCTGCGTTGCCTCATGTTCAATTCCTTCTGGGTGAACAGATACTTCAGACTTTTATGATCTGTAAAAATCTGAATTTTCTCGCCATACAGGTAGTGTCTCCAGATTTTTAACGCAAAAACCACTGCTGCTAATTCCAGGTCATGAGTTGGATAGTTCCTCTCGTGCGTCTTCAATTGTCGGGATGCATAAGCTATTACCTTACCGTCTTTGCATCGCATACACGACCAACCCTTTCTTGGAAGCATCACTGTAAACCACAAAGCTCCCTGTTCCCTCGGGAACTGTAAGAATCGGGGCCGACACTAATCTGTGCTTGAGTTCCTGGAAACTCGCTTCACAAGCATCATCCCAAACAAAAGAGTTTCCCTTACGCTGTCAATTTGAGTCATAGGCATGGCGATCTTGGCAAAATCCTCGCACGAAACGCCTATAGTATCCTGCAAGACCCGAGAAAACTACGTGCACCTCAGAATCGTGGTCGGGCCGAGGCCACCGTGTGGCGGCCTCCACTTTTGCTTTGGATCAACAGAGACTCGCCTTGGACACCACATGCCCTAGAAAAGATACATGCTCGAGCCAAAATTCACACTTGGAGAATTTTGCATACAACTTATTCTCTCTCAGTGTGAGTAAGACTTTCCTCAGGTGCATTTCATGTTCTTCATCACACCTGGAGTATATCAATATATCATCGATGAACACAATCACGAACGTATCAAGAAACTCCTTGAACAAACGGTTCATCAAGTCCATGAAAGCGGCAGGAGCATTGGTCGACCAAACGGCATCACTTTGTGAACTCGTAATGCCCATACCGTGATCTCGATCTTTGCTTTTAGGGATATCCCCTCACGATCCTCAATCGATGGTAGCTTTGATCTCGGATCGATCTTAGAGAACACCGCCGCTCCTTGCAGCAATCGGTCGAACAAGTCATCTATCACGGGAGAGGATATTTATTCTTGATTGTAACTTTATTCAACTCCCTGTAATCTATACACAGGCGCATGGATCCGTCTTTCTTTTTCACGAACAATACCGGTGCTCCCCAGGGTGAAACACTTGGGCGTATAAACCCTTTGTCTAGCAAGTCTTGTAACTGTACTTTCAGTTCTTTCAGCTCTGCTGGTGCCATTTTGTACGGGGCCTTGGATATCGAGGTCGTCCCCAACTCCAATCCAATGTTAAAATCTACCTCCCGATCGAGGTATTCCGGAGATCCTCGGGAAGACGTCTCAGAAACTCATTCACTCACGCACCGATGTCACTGAGATCTCTGTGCACCTTGCATCTAATATGCAGGCTAAGACGCCCCAAGCTCCCCGATGCAATAACTTTCTGGCCTTAAGGGCGGTAATTACCTTAGGCCTACTTCCTGCTCTCAGTGCCTCAACCTCAGAGCGGTGTTGGTTAGGAGGAGTGAACACTACCTCCTTCCCGAAATCAGATCAATACATGCATGGTTCTCACGCTAACCATCCATGCCCAATATTACATCAAAATCAAACATATCTAGAACCACTAGGTTCATCACTAACTCATGGTCTGCGATGGTCACACTACCATCCTTGACTTTCATATTGGCTAACAAATTTATCCCCGCAGAGTGGAGACAGATAGGGCATATCAGAATCGCTCTAGTTCTAACTCAGCTTGACTTACAAAGGATGCAGAAATAAAAGAGTGCGTAGAACCAGAATCAAATAGTACAAAGGCGAGGTGCCCAAGTAATGGAAGTGTACACAGAAACCACCGAAGTCGAGCCATAGATGTCTCTACCGGTGCTCGCATAGGCTCTCCCCGATGTATGGCGGCTTCACAAAGCAGCCCACTACTCATGTCTGTGGTCGGCTAGTCTTGGCTTGATTCGGCGGATATTAGCTCTGTGCCCTTCCTTTCCACACTTGAAACACGCTCCGGACCGGGCCATACATTTACCCAGTCTGCGCTTTACCACATTCTTGCACCGTGGCCTATCTCCGCCGCTATTCCCGATTTGTTGGTGGTGGTTTCGGGCCGGGACCTGTCACGGAAATGCCCTGCCCTATGCGGTGTACTGTTGGGGTGCTTTGAGTGGAGAATGGGGCCGGTCCCACTTCCTCTTATGATTCGCTATGGGTTGCTCCGAGCTAACTACCACACATTGTGCGATGCGAGCTCGCACCCAAATCAGTTCCGCCACTCTCACTGCGGAGGCGTAATCAGGAGGTGCTAAAGCTTGAATAAAGCCTCGAACATTCTCGTCTAGCCCCATGATGAAGCGCTCTCGGTCTTCTTTGCTTCAGATCCACCACTCGGGGAAAAAGCGGGACAAACGGGTAAATTCCTCTCATAAATCTCTCTGGCCCCTCTTCGCACACCGTTGTAGAAATTGCTCGCTTTTCAACAATGAGCCGCAGCGGGATAGAATTTCCGCTGAAATGCTTCTTTGAATAGATTCCAAGTAATCGTTTCTCCGCAACAACAATGGTTCCTTGGGCGGACTCCCACCACAAGTACGCGTCATCCTCAAAGCATGAAGGTCGCACACAGACACCCTCCGGTCCTCGTGGCGCGTTCATCGATCAAGATGGTCTCAATGGAGGACGACCACAACTCCGCCACCGTGGGGTCACTGGAAGACCCATTGAAAGATCTCGGATCATACTTCACGAAGTCTTTCGTAACGAGACTCGAGTTGCGTCGTTTACGCCGACGATTTGCTTGGGCGGTGGGTGGCTACGTGGCTCGCACTAGGCTCTGCATGGCCTCCACCATCATAGTCATAACATTGGCGTTCCCCAGTGCGCCACGGGGGCAATCTGCGGTATATTCTCCTGACGTTCAGGCGGGTCCTGGGGGAGGTCTCGAACGGGTGGAGTAATCTCTTCCTGATCCAGGGGTAGTTCCGGTTGGGCGTCAACGTTTACCCTTGCCCTCCGGCCCCTACCACGTCCCCTACCTCTCCCTCGGCCTCTAGGTGGCATTATGTCCAAACTACAATATAGAGAGTTTCTAACTCAGTTTCCTTTACTTTCAAATCATAAGATAGGATCACCCTCAGGCTTTTAAGGTTATGTATGCATAAAAGCGTATCATATCATAATCATTTACTTTCTTAATAAAATGTCGAACGTATTACAGCGGTGGATGGAAGCGTTGTTGTTAAACCATGGGAACTACTCTGTGCTTACTCTGTAAGCAAGTCTACAGAACCCTTAACCTAGGGCTCTGATACCAACTGTAACGCCCCTACTTTTCTATGATCAAATCCCTAGGGACATTACTACGCATGCATGCATTTATAGGCCGAGAAATAGAAGAAACTTAAAAGAAATTTCCATTTAACTTAAATAGTTCCAGGGATCCCAAACAAAAACAAAACATTCAAATCATTTAAAACATCACGTCAGTTTGGCCTATTAAAAACTGTAAGTAAGTTTAACTTCAAATAAAAACCTAAGGACAACAATAGTTCAAATAAAAGTATGCGGAAAATTATGCTGGTTCCCATGGTCCTAATCACGCTCTCCAGTCACACGCCCGCACGCCCTTCCTTTACCCAAAAACATTTTTAAAGAAAGGGTGAGTATTGCATGAACAATACCAGTAAGTAACCTCGCTACAGAGGTTTGGGATATGCATACACATACAATCATGATCTTTAAACTCATTCATAACATACATAGATGGGAATTAAAACTTTCTAGAGTTGCTGTCTCTTTAATCCATGGTCGCATAGTAATTGTCGAGCCTTTAATCCATGATCGCTCATTCGATTGCGTGTCTTTAATCCATGGCTATTCATTCATTGCAGTCTTTAATCCATGGCTATTCATTCAGATTGCGTGTCTTTAATCCATGGCTATTCATTCGATTGCAGTGTCTTTAATCCATGGCTATTCATTCAGTTGCCAGGTCTTTAATCCATGGCTATTCATTAAATTGCCAGGTCTTTAATCCATGGCTATTCATTTAATTGCCAGGTCTTTAATCCATGGTTGCGTATAATTGTGAGGCCGACTGGTCATCCTGAGTCATTTCAGCGATCTCAGGATAACCAATGTCCACACTATACAATAATTCATTTCGTGACATACTAATCATGCATAAGGTCCCATCAGTCACAAAATCATGGTGTACATATCACAAATAACATCATCAACATATCATTCATACTTTCTCATGGGCAGTGTGAAATATCATACTTTTGTAATAACATGAAACATTCTCATACTCACTACTGTCCTATTTTCACATGAAATAATGGGATCTTTATACATAACATACGAGAATACTTTCACATAAAATAATGATTCATTTTCACATAATACATCGAAATATTTGCACATAAAATATCACGTATTCTCAAAATAATATCTGTGGATTTTCATGTGGAAAAATATGAACTGTTTCACATAAAATCATAAAAATCCTTTTCATTTACTCCCAATTAAAAGTTCGGCACGAGGTCCCTTACCTCGAGCTTCGATTTTTCTAAAAAAACTAATCGAACTCCCTGCTTATCCTCCTTTTAGTGACACCTGATTCACACCGAAATTTCCGGATTCAAACTCCAAGTATTCACCAAAACCCTAATCATGCGATACTCTAAACTACCGTATTAAGATATCCTATCCCGCTTACCTCGGTTTCAACGCGAGAACTCAATATTCCTTAGTTTGCTTGGCAATCGACCTCCAATTCCGTTCCGAGTTCGGTTCCTACAAAGACGTGTTCGAACCTGTACTCAATTTCTCAAATGAACGTTTAATCTAAACGATGGGTCGTAATAATTCCAATTAGGTATGAAACTCGAATCAAAACGCTCACCGAAATGTAGGTCTTAGCTGCTGTAAGGTATTGCTGGCCGGCTCGGTGATCGGAGGTGAGGCTAGACATCCACGGCAGCAGTTGTTCGAGGCTCGTGCGGTCTCCGGCGTGCAGGAACCAACGGCGAGGTGAGGCTTGCGGGCGGCGGTTTGCGAGCGGGGAGGGACTCGACGGCGTGAGCGACTGCAACAACTTCTGACTGTGGCTTGCCGGTGCGAGGTCAACGCGAGGAGGTCGGCTGGACGTGAGCTTCCTCGGCTACGGCGGCGCTGCACGACCTCAGGGGCTGCGATCGACAGACCAGAAACGAACTCGCGAGCGGCGGCGCAGGTGACTCACGATCGGAAGGCTGGGGCTTCGTCTCTGCTCGTGACTTTCGCCGGCGTGAGTGGCTGAAGCGAAGCTTCGATCGTGGGCTTGCCGGCGCAAATCTCAGACGCAACCGATCGGGGCTTCCGTCCGTGGATCTGCAGGTATGCGCGACCGAAGAAGCTTCTGCTCGTGGGTCTCGCCGCAGATGCAAAGAATAAGGAAGGTAGGGTTTTGGCTGGGTTAAAGTGAGGACAATCCGGCGAGAGCTGCGGCGGAGAGGCACGACCGGAGGAGTTCTTGTCTTCTTCTTGCCGCGCTAGGGTTAATGTGACAAGGGTGAGAGGGCGATCAGCTAGGCAAGATTCAAATTTGAAGAAGATGGTGAGGCTAGGGTTTCCTTTAGGTTTACAATGAGAAGAGAGGCTAGGGTTTTGCTAGGGTTAGGGCTCAATTCTTCTCACCTTTGGTTTGAGACTTAGTGATACTTAAATACCATGCATTAGGTTAAATTTAGTTGCCAATTACATCTTCAATTAGATGGTAATAGCTAAAATGCCCTTGCAAATTTCCTTTTCCTTTAATTTCATAAATAATCTCGTCTTATAGGGAACCATTCATTTAAACTAAACAAAAATTAAGGCCTCACTCTCCCCGAGCTTGATTAGAACACCAAAACGACTAAGTACAGCTGCTAATAGAGTGTTAATTAAAATAACTAATAGTACCTGAGATGGCGGTCGTTACACGGAGAATCTCCGATTACACGAGGAATGGAGAAGTGAGTGGGGAGATATTTCTCCCCATTTGCTAATCGGGGCTAGGGACGAGGATCCCGCCCCCAGCTCTGGCCTCGCCACGTATCCCCGCCCCACCCTTTTTTTTCAGTTATTTATATATTATTTAATAATATTATATTAATTTACTTAAATTTTATTATATATATATATATATATTTAAGTGAATCCTAAACGTCTTTCACTTGACTCAGCCCATGCCTAGTCGCCTGCCTCAGTGCCTCACCCTCAAATATTCTTCTCAGCTTTCAACTTTTCACTCCTCAACTAGTCAACCCCCAAGTCCAACCACCTGTTGTGTTACCTCAAGTCATGTTCCGACATCGTTCTCCTCCGCTTAGGGATCGTTCGCCGCAGGACACGACCTACAAGTTCCCTCCAGAGTCGTTCTTCTCGTTCCCTTCAGAGTCTGGTGTCAATTGTTCCTCTGCTTTGGCGTCCTTCCCCCTATGCTCCAGCGTCATTCCCCCTTCGCTCCGACATCATTCACCACACGACCTGCAACGACCGCTTCCGGATTCGACGATATCAGTGTACTGTGAGTCTGTGTAGGTGCAAGTTTGTCTTAGTTTCTTCTCTATAAGTTTGCTCAAAATAATATAATTTGACCTATTTTAATGTTGTTTTAGATATGATAATGTAAATTTAGCTTATTTTTAATGATGTTTTAGATAAAAGAGCGTAGATGTAGCCTATTTTTTATGTTGTTTTGATAAAGTAATGTAGATTTAGCCTATTTTTAACTTTGTTTTAGATAAAGTAATGTAGATTGGCCTATTTTTACTGGATTTAACTTATTTTTTTATGATTTTTTTAATAAAATATTATAGATTTAGCACATTTTTAATTTTGTTAGAGATAAAATAATGTAGATTTAGCCTATTTAAAACAAGAATCTATGTTTAGTATATTAATTTTAATATGAAATTTGAATGATATAATGTGTTAAATGAAATTAGTATATGAATTTTGAATGATATAATGTTTATTGTATAGGTACTAAATAAAGTAGTATATTAATTTATAATTTATTTATTATTGTAGGTTAAAATGACTTTATCAACTAATAATGAGTCACAACAAGTTTATTCAACTCCAACTCCAACTTTTAACAACTTGAGCGAACGAACACTGATAATGTTTACTGATAGTACACCTATTACCTTAGATAGTGATGACAATAATGATGATGAAGGGAAACATAGGTTAACATCAGTAGACTGGAATCATTACAAAAGACATAAAAATAAATGATACCATGAAAGCTATTTGAAATTATTGTGGGAAAAAGTTAGGAGGAGAATCAAAAAATGCGACAAGACATTTACACGATCATTTCAGAATATGTCCTCTGAGGAAACAAAGAGACATTAGGCAATCGTGTTTGAGACCAAACAAAACCAATGATGGAAAGGTAACACTAAATTCATACTCTTTTGATTATGAAGCTTCTAGAAAAGACCTTGCTTGTGCTATAATTTTACATGAGTATCCTATTAACATGGTTGAACATAGAGGATTTAGAAAGTTTATGAGTGATGTTCAACCTATGTTTAAGATGGTTTCTGAAGGGATCTTATCCCGGTGTAGAAGCGTTTTGAATCGCTTTGCTCACAATTTCGTCATTACAATTTCAACAAAACATAAACTAGGATTAAGCATAATTAGGGAGAAGAGAATAGGTTACCATTGAAGACCTTTCTTCTAGTTCTTCTCCTCCTTTGTGCTCCTTTCGTTCTCTACAATCACGAACACCTTAAACACTACAAAAAAGGCTTCTTGGTTGTTCTCTAGGAGAGGAGAATATGTGGGATTCCTTTTTGGTGAAGGGAGAGGTTTTGAGAGGAATAGAGAGAATTCTCTTGTATGAAAATCTCAATTTCCAAAAAGCAACTTCTTCAATCAACAAATGCATCCAAATGCATCCTTATATAGGGAGTAAGAGTGGAGATAAATTCTTCACCCACTATCCCACTAAATACACATATCATGCATTATGAAAATCATATTTGCATAATTGCATAGTATAAGGTATCTTATACCTTATTATGCAAATCATATTTGCATAATGTGCATTATATATTGAATCATATTCAATTTTTATATCTCTCAGGTTTAATTCCTCTAATTATGAAATAGTTTCATAATTAAGCAATAATATAGTTTATCATGAACTATATTCACATTAAACTATATATTATATCAATTATATCACATATAATTGATATAAATCCCTTATATGAATTTGAACAATTCAAATTCATTCCAAAACTTTATACCCTCTTTATTTCCATATTGAGCCAATAGAGGGACTTAATGGACCTACATATCATGAGTTCCAATGATACGAGATTAACTGATCAAACTTTTTGATCCCGTTAATTAACATTCATTAACTACGACTCGCTCCACTATAGACTCATAGTTGCACTCTTCTCACTGTAGGATAAGTTGTGTCCATCGATATAACCGATGCTCATGAGTCAACCATTCACAGGTCATTTGTAGTCACAACTGGATCAAATTACTGTTTTACCCCTGTGACTACCTTTTGCTCCTTAAGTCCCACTGATCCTCTAATGAACAACCAATTTATGGTCCTACCATAAACAATGTCCCTCTCAGCCCAGTGAGAGGGTGAGGCCCCGTTGTTCAAACCCTTGATTTAGTCCTTAAGAGAACAACCTATCTAAATTCTCTAGCTTGGGAACAAGTGAATTCCTTCTCGCGAAGTTAAGTTCCCAGCTTCCTATGAGGCTTCGTCCCTAAGAAGTTAGGTTTATTGAGTCGACAACTCTGTCCACTCTCACCCATACTAGTCTAAAGACAAACCCCTGCAGACAGGAGTTCGTAACTCGCAGGATTCAGGTCGAGCCACTAATGATCATCTATGAATTATTAGCCCTAATCTATTAACGATGTTACTGCAGTAGTCTAATAATTCTCGATCTGGTCTTGTATAATCTCATCGCACAGGATGCCCCCACTTGCATGTCAGCTACATGAACGAGTTGGATTGCCTTGTTTGTATCAAATACAAAGTGGGTCGCATTCATAGTGTTACCAAGATGAGGTTCCCAACCCTATCTATATACTATAGACCATTGGGTTATAAACTTGAACATGATCCTACTTGTGTGTCCAATACACACCGTTAAGATCTCATAAAGATAACCCTGGAGCTTAGTTTATTGGATTTAAGTTTTAAATGCGAGTTTACAAGAATTTGATGAAAATAACTTCTTTATTAATAACATAAAACATTTACAAACACCACGAGTTTAGGGCAAAACCCCCAACAGTTTCAAGAACCACAAAGAGTAGAGATATTCTAAAAATTTACGAGAAAGAAAGACTTAAAACTATGAAGTTTCTTGAAAACAATCGAAGTAGAGTTGCCATTACTACTGATATGTGGACAGCTAATAACCAGAATAAGGGATACATGGCAATAACTACACATTTCATTGATGAATCTTAGGTCATATAGAGCATACTTTTGAGGTAATTTAAATGTCCTATTTATTTGTTTTATTACAATTTGGTTGGCATATAGGTTCAATCTTAACATGTTATTATCATCACTTAATATTAGGTTTGTATATCTATCACATCTACACAATGGAAGATTACTTTTTGATGCATTATTAGAATGCTTATTGGATTGGAACATAGATCGTAAATTATCCACTTCAACAGTAGATAATTGTTCGATGAATGATGCAATGGTTGAGATTCTGTTGGAAAAGTTAGAGTTGAGGACAGTATTGTTGCATGGAAGTTTATTTCACATGTGTTGTTGTGCACATATTTTAAATTTGATAGTGAAGGATGTGTTGAATGTGGTTGTTAAGGGTATAGAGAGAACCAGAGATACTATACATTTTTGGACTTCCTCTGCAAAAAGGAAGGAAAAATTTGAAGAAGTTGCTCGTCAATTGCAAATTCCATGCAATAAAAAACTTGGTTTTGATTATGTGACAAGATGGAATCAACATTTTTTATGCTCAAAACTACTTTGGAGTACAAAAATGTTTTTTCCCGTTTAAAACAACGTGAACCACAATTTAAATGTCTTCCTTCAGAAAATGATTGGACTTTTGCAAAAGAAATGAGTGATAAATTAGAACCCTTCTACAATATGACCGAGTTATTTTCTTGGTCTAGTTATCCAATTTCCAATGTGTTTTTCCAGAAATTTGTGATATTAGGCTAGAACTTTCTAAGTGGCTTGATTCTAAAATTGAGGAGATAAAAGTGATGGCTTCAAGAATAATTTCTATGTTTGAAAAATATTGGAGTGTCATTCACGGTGTTTTGGCAATAGCTAAAGTATTAGATCCTAGATTTAAGATGAAATTGATTAAATTTTATTTTCCACAAATCTATGGACCTAATCACTATGTTGCTGAAATGCAACGTGTTCGAGATATGTGTAGAGATTTAATGAAGTATTATATGTCAACTTCAAGTACAGAAGGAGACTCTTCATGTTCTACCATTACCTTAAGACAAGTGAGTAGTTCTAGTTCTCTTAGTCAGAAGAAAGATCGATTTATCAAGTTTGTTAAGTTTATTAGCAATGTTGCTAATGCTAATAATGTCAAATCAAAGTTAGATCTGCATTTAGAGGAAAGTCTTTTACCCAGATTTGATGACTTTGATATTTTGAGTTGGTGGAAGTTAAAATGGGGTAAAGTACCCACCCTATTTTGTATCAATTTTCAGAGTTATTTTAGTTGTTTTTGTCACTACTGTTGCTTCAGAATCTGCATTTAGTATTGGTGGTAGACACGTAGATCCACATCATTCTCAAATTCATTCTGCCTTACTAGAAGCTTTGATGTGTGCTCATGATTAGCTATGGGTTGAAGATATGATTAATTTATTTTTAAAAAATTGTTATTGTCATCTAAGATTTTTTGTTATTTTTATCATTTAAGAAGTGTTATGTGTACTTGGAATAGATACAAATACTCTGATAGATGACAAAGTGTTGGAAACTGTTCTCCAAGATCAAGATCCAGATAATGCAGTAAGTAATTAGTTTGTGTCTCTAAATAACTTTTTTAATTTTAGAATTTATAATAACATTTTTCAATATTTGTTTTTCAGGAATCATATGCTATAAACCTTAATGATTGAAAGACGGATATCAATAGCTATGTTGTTGTAATGTGGTTGTTTTCATTATTGAGACTAGTGTGATATTTCAAATAAAGATTCTGTTGAAGACTATGTTGGAATTTGTTGAAAACTATTTTTCTTTTCTTTTTAAGATTATGTTGTAATGTTTAATTGTTTGGAATTATGGTAGTTGAATGTTTTATTTTTAATACAATGTTGGTTGAATGTTTTAACTATATATATTTGCTTATGGGTTGGTTTTTATTAAGACATTAATTATATATATAATTATATATATGTATATATTTTTTTGACATTTTATAATCTCTTCTTTAAATACAAATGTATTGAAAATCATCCATTTAGAATGTATTTAAAAAATAATATATTAAATTTTTAGAGAAGAAAAAACCTACTATTTTAAAAAAATTAAACAAATGGGAAAAATTCCCCGTAGGGAACCCGATCCTTACGGATTCCTAGCGAGTAATCCCTGCCCTGTCCCCAACAAAAATAAATGGTGAATTTCGTGGGGACGGACATTGATATGGGTGGCGGGGACGGGGACGGGGAAGGCTTCTACGTCCCTGCCCCGCCCTGTGGATCTCTACCCGTGAGGGTAGCTTTGCAACGCTACCACATTGTCGCGGTTTATGGAATTGATAACGTTGCAACTTTGTCCCTAGCATTGCAACGTTGTCCATACGATGTTGCAACACTATCAATTGTGTATAAAAGGAGCGTTTTGCCAACATAAAAAGGGAGCCATTTTGGGATGCCACAAACCCTAATTTTGATTAGTATATTGTTGTCCAAGGAGCTAGAGAATGATTTTTTAAAGCCAAGAAGGGGACTCAAGGCTTGGGATCCTGAATTACGACTAGAGAAGGATTTTTGGCAAGCGACCTAAGTTCTTTTCTACTTCTTTATCTTTTTCTTGATTTTAGGAGTTGTTAGTATTTGGTTAGGTATTGTATATCTGTGTTGTAGACACTGTTCATGGGTGTACATTTGTGAATCTTGTTTATTTGTAATTAAATTGAATATAGCCTACTTTTATGCATTTAGCTTGAATGTCTTAACCTTATGTTGAGGTTTTGTATGTTTAACTAAACTTATAAGATTGGAAAAGTGGGTTTAGCTATAGAACATCAGATGCATGACTAGCTTTGATTTATTGCATGAGAATGAGTAAATTAACCCTAGAACCTTAAGCAAAAAATGTAATGTCGTGCATAGTGTCACGATCGCACTTCTCAAAGGGTCACAATGCGGTCGTACGACGCTTACTCCTGCTCATGAGGAAGTTAGCCAACTCAAATTTGGATCGTCGGTGGCCCACAGGGCCTATCTCGCAACCTCTACCCCCGTTCTCGAGAAAATAATTTTAGAAAACGGGATTAGAGAAAGTTCGTAAAAACATTTTGAAAAACATTTGAAAGCAATTTAAGAAAGTTCGTTATACACTGGCAAGCAAGTAAATAAGGCCACGACTTAACTAGCATATAACTTTTGGTAGGAAGAATTTGACACATAGTCGCACCCTCTATAGTACATTCTAGAAATTTTAGCTATGACACCCTTGCACGTCAATTTGGCGAGGAGTCACACACTTACAAAAATGCAATGAAATGAAAGAACGAAGCTAAATGAAATACATAACATGAATATAAGATAAAAAGAGATCGGAAGGGTCATGCAACCATGGGCAACACGCCCTGGACAAACATGACCATGACATCCTCCCCCACTTAAATGGTTGACATCCTCGTCAATCGACTTTCTTTGAACACGACGGTCTTGGCTCTCCAGCTCGATTCCAGCAGACTTTTGTGCCCAAGGCTTCCTTCCACTTCTCTAGGAGTTGTTGCACATTCTCACCTGGGTTGTCTTCTGATTTCGTCCCTTCAGCTAGGATTTCAAATGAATTTTCAGCTGGATCGGCAAGCTCGACACTTCGCTCCTCCTTGTACTACACTGTCTTTACTTCTTCCAAGACCTAGGTTGGTCTGACCTCGACACCACATGCCTCATCACTGTCACTTCTACTCTAGGAGGGGCACTGTTGGGATTTATGCCTCAAACTTGTGTAATTTTGATCAATTAAATAAAGTGTTATTTGTTTTGATAAGATTACAGTCTTGCTTTTATAAATCCAATAAACTAAGCTCCAAGGTTATAACGTTTATCTTGAAATCAGTGTAGTGGACACTAATTGGGTTGAATTCAAGATTATAACCTAAATAGTCTATGGTATAAGAATAATGTTGGAAACCTCATTCTGGTAACACAATGGATGTGGCCCACTTTGTAATTAGTACAAATGAGGTAATCCAACTCATTCATGTAGTTGACATGCGAGTGGGGGCATCTGTATGAAGAGTTCATACAAGATCGGATCGCAAATTATTAGTCTAACTAGTATAACACCGCTAATGAGGATAAGACTAGTAATTTATAGATGGTCATTAGTGACTTGACTGAATCTGAGCAAGTTAAGAACTCCTGCTTATAGGGGTTTGTCCTTAGACTAGTATGGGTTAGAGTGGCACATGGCCGACTCAATAAGCCTACCTTCTCGGGGACGAGAACCCTCGTGGGTAGATGGGAACTTAAGCATGCAAGATGGAATTCACTCATTCCTCTCTTCGAGGAATTAGATAGGTTGCTCCCTTAAGAAATTGACTCGGTGTCTTGAACAACGGGGCCCGCTCTCTAGAGGTATGAGTCTAAGGTAGGACCTTAGACTTGTTATTCATTAGAGGATCGGTGGTGCTTAAGGAGCAAAGAGGTAATCACGAGGAGTAAAGCGGTAATTTGACCCACCGTGTGATTACGAACAACCCGTGAAGGGTCGACTCATGGGCAATGACTATATCGATGGACACAATAATATCTATAGTGAGGAGAGTACACTACAAGTCTATAGTGGAGTGACTTGTAGTTAATGAATATTGATTAACTGGATCAAAGAGTTTGATCGAGTTAATCTCACATCATTGAGCTCATGATCCGTAGGTCCATTAGATCCTCCGTTGGCTCAACATGGTAATATTGAGGGTATAAAGTTAGGAGTGAAATTGAAGTGTTCAATTTCATACATGAGGAGTTATATCAATTATATATGATATAATTGATATAATATATAGTTTTAATGTGAATTAGATTCATATATAAACTATATACTAAAGAGAGAGATTAAAGAAGGGGTAGGATGGTCATCTCCATCCCATTCCCTATATATATGGTTGCATGAGATGCAACTAGGTTAAGGTTCAATAAGCTCTTTTGTGGTGTTACTGGAAGAGTTCCAAGACACACACATCTCTCTCAAAAAAATACCTCACATCTCCTAAAGGGAACCCACCTTCCTCCCTCACCTAGAGAACAACGGAGAAGATCCGGTGGTCGTGTCTCTTCGCACGTTGGAGTTCTTGTTCTTTGAGATCGTGGCCGTGGAGAGAGAGCACTTGAAGAAAGGTTCTTCAAAGATAAATTCTTGCTGTCCAAACTCTTATTTTATGCTTAATCTATGTTTTACGTTCTTGAATTTTCCGTTGTAACTAAATCAAGAGCGCGCGATTCACAATCGCTTCCGCTGCGGAGACTTCGATTCCCTTCAATTGGTATCAGAGCCCAATTGCGTTCTTAATTTATGTTTTGGATTTTTCAAGAACAAGGTGAGATTTACTGTTTTGCATGAGATGTATGAACGGTTTTTGCCAAATTAGATGTTTTCAATTTTGGCACTTAGATTTACAATTTCCATTGAAATGTTCAATGTAAGGGCTTGGTGTTTTGAGCAAATTTAATTATAAATCGAGTCTGTAAGTCCGTGTCGATCGAGGCAAGGCGGTTGCTGAGAAGAACGGAGCAAAAACGAGCAAAGGAATGGTGATTCTCAATGTTGTCTGTGTGCAGCGTTGCAATGCTATTCATCGGCGTTGCAACCCCACGCTTATGAGAAGAAAGCGCAGGCGCAGATAAGTTACTTAACGACCTCTAGCATTACCGCAACGCCTTCGTGAAACGACAAAAGCAGCGTTGCAATGTTGCTATCAGTGTTGCAACGCCGAATACGTTTCACGCGAGGAGCAACGGGCAGAAACGTTTATTTTATTATTTATATTAATTATAAAAACATTTTATTTTAATATATTGAATAATTTTAATTTTAATTAATATAATTAGATTATATTAATTAAAATTATTTCTAGGGTGCCAAAATTGGTCTAGTGTATGCTTGTATTTTAGAAATCCCATCTTAGGTTAAGCATTTTCATGCATCATTTATAATATACGGAGTTATATTATATAGTTTGCATCATTAATTAATATAAGGTTGTTATATTAATTTTTGGACAACATTGACATGCATTATTTTTCATGCGATGAATATGCTATGAATGTCTTATTATTCAGTTGATGAATGATCAAGCACTATAACATAGTATGCATGTCACCTAAGGTTAATTATTAGTTTTAAAGTGTTTAGAACTTGGAAATAATAGACCTTAGGTTATCTAGTTCTAATTAGATTAGAATTAGGAACCAAGTAATTTATAAGCTATGATTAAAGAGGAACTCTGTCTAAGGAAAGTTCTCTCTGGTTTAGGGGTATTTAAGTCATGAAATGAACACACCCTACCGAAATCGACACGGGAGTGAAATTTAATCGAGAGCCTTATAAATTACAAGAAGGTCAATGAGTTTATTAAGGGGTTAATAAACTAGAAATCCTAGGTTTAATATAACGAGTTATATTAACAAACTTAGGATAAAATCAATATAAGAATTATATTGATCATCAATATAAGAGTTATGTTGATAGAGTTAGGTAAAACCATTAGCCGGGTTTTAGCCTAAAAAAGATTCCTATAGACTTAAAGTATTCAGTGGGAGGAAAAAGTGTATGAGATACATATTTTTCCACCTACACTATCTTCGGGAAGTTCACACCGTGAGACTCATACTTAGCCTCGTGGCGCAAACGGGAGCGTCCCCCTTCGGATGGTGTTTGTATGAGTCAATATCAAGGTGAATGGAGAGGGTACTTATAGTGAGTGGGAGCAAGTTTAGTGAAAACAAAACCTACGATCTCTTTTGTCGGTTTACACCGTTAGACCACTATGGTCAACCTGCTAGTTTGGCCTGGACCAGACAATCCCTTCGAAGGGCTTGATCATAGGGGATCTAACACAGTAGACACCCGAAAGTGATAAAGATTTCCTTAGACTATTTTTCAATCTAGTCCTCCCTTCGACGGATTTTATTGGATCGAGACTCTGGGATCTAAAGACAAAGGGTTACACTCACGGGGTACATAAGTTGTGTATGTATCCAGACCGAAAAATGGTAACTAAAACCTATAGGAATAAGAGTTATTCTGGCGTTAGGTTTTGGTTAAGAATGTCTTGATCCAGAGGAGGAGTGTTTTTTATTACCCTTCGGTGTCATACATTCTAAATCTTTGGAGTATCATTGCAAATTATAAATGGCCTAGGAATCATTTGATAATTAGCTAAAACATGATTGGATTAGAGTTATAGCAAGAAACTCATACAAGTTTGTTTGTAATTTTTCAGCAAAAATGTCTAGTTCTATAATTTCCTTATTGGGTGCGGAAAAGTTAACTGGAGAGAATATGATGACATGGAAAAACAAACTCAACACTATTTTGGTAGTGGATGATCTGAAGTTTATGCTAACTGAGGAGTGTCCTCAGGTGCCAGGCCCGAATGCGTCACGAAATGTTCGTGATGCATATGATCGATGGATCAAGGCCAATGATAAGGCCAAGGTCTACATGCTGGCAAGTATGTCTGACATATTAGCCAAGAAGCATGAGGGCATGATTACCGCCAAGGAAATCATAGATTCTGTGCAGGGTATGTTTGGACAACAGTCCACACAAGCCCGACATAATGCCCTAAATTACATATTCAACTCGAGGATGCCAGAGGGTACATCTGTTCGGGATCATGTCTTAGATATGATGGTACACTTTAACATCGCGGAGTCGAATGGTGCTTCCATCGATGAGTCGAGCCAGGTCAGCTTCATTTTGGAAACCCTTCCAGATAGTTTCCTGCAGTTTAGAAGTAATGTTGTTATGAACAAGCTTACTTATAATCTTACCTCCCTTCTGAATGAACTCCAGACCTTTCAATCCTTGATGAAAATTCAGGGATCGAAAGGTGAGACAAATGTTGCCAGTAGGAGTTATCACAGAGGTTCGACCTCTGGGACAAAAACAATGGCTTCATCTTCTTCTAACCTGAGAGGTAAGAAGAAGAACATGAAGAAGGTTGGTAAAGGGAAACAAGCTGACAAAGCTGCCGCCAGAAGGGCAAGAAAGTCAAAGACGTTGCTGACAAAGGAAAGTGTTTCCACTGCAATGAAGACGGGCATTGGAAACGGAACTGTCCGAAGTACATTGCAGAAAAGAAGAAGGAAGGTAAATATGATTTACTTTGCCTAGAAGCTTGTTTAGTGGATAATGATAAAACAAATTGGATACTTGATTCAGCGCCACTAATCATGTTTGTTCTTCTTTTTCGTATTGATTCTGGCGGCGGCTACACAATAAGGAGAGATAACGCTCGGGGTTGGAAATGAGAAGTAAGTCGTCTCACCAGAGCAATGAGGCACAATGAAGTTTTATTTTGGCAAGAAATATGTATTGTTGGATAATATATTAGTGATACCAGGGTTTACTAGAAACCTTATTTCCATTTCTTGCCTCATTGAACAATGTATTTATGTTTTCTTTTCTATGAATAAAGTGTTTATTTTGAAGAAAGGTTTAGAAATATGTTCACGACATTAGAAAATGGATTGTATGTTTTAAGGCCTAATTCAGTCAAAATGGTTTTGAACATCAATTATTTAAAACTATAACGCACAAAACTAAGAAATGCAAAATTTCTCCTAAAGAAAATGCTCATCTTTGGCATCTAAGATTGGGTCACATTAATCTCAATAGGATTGAGAGATTGGTGAAGAACGGACTTCTAAACGAGTTAGAAGAAAATTCCTTGCCAGTATGTGAAACCTGCCTAGAGGCAAAATGACTAAAAGACCTTTTAGTGGAAAAGGTTATAGAGCCAAAGATCCTCTAGAACTTATACATTCAGACCTTTGTGGTCTGATGAATGTTAAAGCTAGTGGAGGATATGAATATTTCATCTCTTTTATAGATGATTATTCCAGATATGGGCATATTTACCTAAGGCACCACAAGTCTGAAGCACTTGAAAAGTTCAAGGAATTCAAGACTGAGGTTGAAAATCAATTAGGTAAAAGAATTAAAACACTTCGATCGGATCGAGGTGGAGAGTACATGGATTTAAAATTCCGAACTATATGATAGAACATGGAATTACATCCCAACTCTCGGCTCCCCAACACACCACAAAAAAAATGGTGTATCGGAAAGGAGAAATAGAACCTTACTGGACATGGTTCGATCAATGATGAGTTATGCTCATCTCCCTAGTTCCTTTTGGGGTTATGCAGTAGAGACTGCAGTATACATTTTGAATAGTGTGCCCTCCTAAAGTATTTCTGAAACACCTTTTGAACTCTGGAAAGGACGTAAAGGTAGTTTATGTCACTTCAGAATATGGGTTTGTCCAGCACATGTGCTTGTGACAAATTCAAAGAAGTTGGATTCACGTTCAAAGTTGTGCCTATTCGTAGGATACCTAAAAGAAACAAGAGGTGGTTTATTCTATGATCCTAAGGTAGATAAGGTCTTTGTGTCGACAAATGCCACTTTCTTGGAGGAGGACCACATAAGGGACCACAAACCAAAAAGTAAGGTAGTGTTGAGTGAATTAGACAGAACAATAGCAAAGGTTGCTAATAAGAACACTAGTACGTCAACAAGAGTTGTTGATACTAGTTTGTCTAGTCAAGAGGGTCCATCTCAAGAGTTGAGTATGCCTCGACATAGTGGGAGGGTTGTGATACAGCCTGACCGTTACATGGGTTTAGCTGAAACCCAAGTTGTTATACCAGATGACAACTGCGATGATCCATTGACTTATATTCAAGCAATGGTTGACAAAGATAAAGACAAATGGGTCATAGCCATGGACCAAGAAATGGAGTCTATGCACTTCAATTCTGTTTGGGATCTTGTAGATAAGCTTGATGGGGTAAAACCTATAGGTTGTAAGTGGATCTACAAGAGAAAACGTGGTGTAGATGGGAAGGTGCAAACCTTTAAAGCTAGACTAGTAGCAAAGGGTTATACCTGTGTTGAAGGGGTTGACTTTGAGAAACCTTTTCACTGTTGCTATAGTATAAAGTCTATCCGTATCCTTCTTGCCATTGTCGCATATTATGACTATGAGGTATGGCAAATGGATGTCAAGGCAACCTTTTTGAATGGCAATCTTGAAGAAACCATCTACATGGACCAACCCAAAGGGTTCATTAAACAAGGACAAGAGCAAAAAGTTTGCAGGCTTAAAAGGTCGATTTATGGACTGAAACAAGCCTCTAGGTCCTGGAATATAAAATTTGATGAGGCTATCAGATCTTATGGTTTTGACCAGAATGATGATGAACCTTGTGTCTACAAGAAAATCATCAATAGTTCTGTCGCTTTCCTAATTCTCTATGTTGATGATATCCGACTCATTGGGAATGATGTAGGTTATCTCACTGACATCAAGGAATGGTTAGCTACGCAATTCCAAATGAAAGATTTGGGTGATGCGCAGTTTGTTCTTGGGAACCAGATTGTCCGGAACCACAAGAATAAAACACTAGCCTTGTCTCACGCATCATACATAGACAAAGTGTTGTCAAGGTTTAAGATGCAAGATTCCAAAAAGGGTTTGTTGCCTTTTAGACATGGAATCCATTTGTCTAAGGAACAGCGTCCTAAGACACCTCAAGAAGTTGAGGATATGAGACGGATTCCTTACGCATCAGCTGTTGGTAGCCTGATGTACGCCATGTTGTGTGCACTAGGCCCGACATCCGCTTTTGCGCTTGGGATGGTCGGTGAGGTATCAATCCAATCCAGGACTTGAACACTAGACAACGGTTAAAACAATCCTTAAGTATCTTCAGAAAACAAGGAACTACATGCTTGTGTATGGGGCTAAGGATTTGATCCTTACAGGATACACGGATTCTGACTTTCAGACTGATAAAGTTCTCGGAAATCAACATCAGGGTCAGTTTTCACTCTTAACGGAGGAGCTATAGTATGGCGAAGCGTCAAGCAAGGATGCATCGTTATTCCATCATGGAGGCCAAATATGTAGCAGCTTGTGAAGCAGCTAAGGAGGCCGTTTGGTTAAGGAAACTTATGCTAAATTTGGAAGTTGTTCCAAATCTGACTTTTCCCGTCACACTGTATTGCGATAACAGTGGTGCAGTGGCAAATTCGAGGGAACCCCGAAGTCACAAGAGGGGAAAGCACATAAAGCGGAAGTATCATCTCATCCGGGAGATCTTGCATAGAAGAGACGTGATTGTCACGAAGATAGCCTCAGAGCACAACATTGTTGATCCTTTTACAAAGGCTCTCACGGCTAAAGTATTTGAGAGTCACCTAGAAGGTCTAGGTTTACAAGTCTTCCCCAACTAGGGCAAGTGAGAATATTTTGTACAAAGGGGTTTAAATAGCTTAGTTTATTGTATTTACATTAATGTAATGTTTAGTACTCCACAAGTTTTAGGTCAAGTGGGAGATTGTTGGGATTTATGCTCCAAACTTGTGTAATTTTGATCAATTAAATAAAGTGTTATTTGTTTTGATAAGATTACAGTCTTGCTTTTATAAATCCAATAAACTAAGCTTCAAGGTTATAACGTTTATCTTGAAATCAGTGTAGTGGACACTAATTGGGTTGAATTCAAGATTATAACCTAAATAGTCTATGGTATAAGAATAAGGTTGGAAACCTCATTCAGTAACACCATGGATGCAAAATTTCACTTTGTAATTAGTACAAATGAGGTAATCCAACTCATTCATGTAGTTGACATGCGAGTGGGGGCATCATGTATGAAGTGTTCATACAAGACTGGATCGCAAATTATTAGTCTAACCAATATAACACCGTTAACAGGATAAGACTAGTAATTTATAGATGGTCATTAGTGACTTGACCTAAATCCTGAGCAAGTTAAGAACTCCTGCTTATAGGGGTTTGTCCTTAGACTAGTATGGGTGAGAGGGCACATGGCCGACTCAATAAGCCTACCTTCTCAGGGACGTAACCTCGTAGGTAGTGGAAATTTAAGCTGTGCAAGATGGAATTTACTCATTCCTCTCTGAGAGGAATTAGATAGGTTGTTCTCTTAAGAATCGACTCAGTGTCTTGAACAACGGGCCCCGCCTCTATGAGGGTATGAGTCTAAGGTAGGACCTTAGACTTGTTGTTCATTAGAGGATCAGTGGTGCTTAAGGAGCAAAGAGGTAATCAGAGGGGTAAAACGATAATTTGACCCAACTGTGATTACGAACAACCTATGAAGGGTCGACTCATGGGTAATGACTATATCAGTGGACACAATATTATCTACAATGAGGAGAGTGCAGCTACAAGTCTATAGTGGAGTGACTTGTAGTTAATGAATATTGATTAACTGGATCAAAGAGTTTGATCGGTTAATCTCACATCATTAGAGCTCATGATCCAGTAGGTTCATTAGATCCCTCCATTGGCTCAACATGGTAATATTGAGGGTATAAAGTTAGGAGTGAAATTGAAGTGTTCAATTTCATACATGAGGAGTTATATCAATTATATATGATATAATTGATATAATATATAGTTTTAATGTGAATTAGATTCATATATAAACTATATACTAAAGAGAGATTAAAGGAGGGGTAGGATGGCCATTTCCATCTCATTCCCCTATATATATGGTTGCATGAGATGCAACTAGGTTAAGGTTCAATAAGCTCTTTTGTGGTGTTGTTGGAAGAGTTCCAAGACACACACATCTCTCTCAAAAAAATACCTCACATCTCCTAAAGGGAACCCACCTTCCTCCCTCACCTAGAGAACAACGGAGAAGATCCGGTGGTCGTGTCTTCGCACGTTGGAGTTCTTGTTGCTGAGATCGTGACCGTGGAGAGAGGAGCACTAGAAGAAAGGTTCTTCAAAGATAAATTCTTGTTGTCCAAACTCTTCTTTTATGCTTAATCTATGTTTTACATTCTTGAATTTTCCGTTGTAACTAAATCAAGAGCGCGCGATTCACAATCGCTTCCGCTGCGGGGACTTCGATTCCCTTCAGGCACGTCTCTGACCGACCCCCTTCCCGCGCCTCAACGCTTCTTGCGTGCACTCTTGCACTTGATCTACTTTTTCCTTCCACTTCCCAGGGGAGGCATATACTCGACCATAATTTCCTCCATAATGTTGATTAGATACTCGGGGCACATCGCCACGACGATGACTTGGGCTCGTCCTCAACTGTAGGGCATATATTACTCTCGCACCACTAGGTTGCTTCAACTTCGCATGCACAACGGTATGGTTACTTCCTGTGATTACCAAGCATTTCGCAAGTGGAACTGGTATGACTTTGTGCTGAAGAAGGAACTTCATCCCTAACACGACATCAAAGTCATCCATCCTAACCACAACAAGGTCAACTAAGCCACTCCAATCCCCTATTCTGGCGGTGACTCCCTTTGCGATTCCTGAAATAGGTAGGGCTGCAGAATTGACAACTTTCATCCTTACCGAATCTCGATTCCAAGATAAGTTCAACTGACTCGCTTCTGTCTCCAATATGAAGTTGTTAGTGGCTCCCAAGTCAACCATGGTACTCTTGGTTGAACCATTGTTGACCCATGATCGACGTAGATGGGGCCTTTACTTGGAAACTCTTTTGTTCACCCACATTCTATTGGAGAGCCGACAAGAACTTTAAGGCGCCTATACGTGGATTCTCATCGTCTTCATCTTGCACGGACTCGACTTTAGTAGCGTCAACTTTTTTTCCTTTCTTCGTCTCTAAGGTCGCTCGATTTGGGCACTCACACACTCGATGTGGACCGTTACACAAAAAAATATCCTTGGTAGTAGTAACTCTGATGTTGTGACCCTTTCCACGAATTTCCACTCCTCTGTGGGGACCTTCTGTTGTCCCCCCTTCGGTTATTGACCAACCCCCTCCTCCACTTTTGGGAGAGTTAGGCCGATGAAATATGTTGTCTCCATAGGGAGGTTTTGTTTTGTCTCGCCTCCTGGGACTATTCATCACCCAAGCCATTACTCAGATCAAATAGTTCTTTTGCTGCCACATAAGCTTCGGTCAGGCTTTGTGCTTGTTGTTCATACAACTTGGACTTGACCCACGACTGTAACCCTTCAACAAAATAGAAGACCTTGTCTTTCTCGGACATGTCTCGAATATCCAACATCAATCCAACAAACTGCTTGACGTACTCTTTAATGGTCCCTTTGTGCTTCAACTCTCAGAGCTTACGTCTTGCTAGTATCTCAACATTCTCGTGGAAGAACTGTGAGTGTAACTCTCATGTGTCAATGGTGTTGGATTTTATAGGAAACAAAATATGAAAGAATGTGTTGTTTTGAAACATCAAAATCCAATTGATGTTGATGTTATTTAACTTTAAATTCAAAAGTTTCAAAATAGTTTGAAACATCCAAATGTGTTGATGTTTCTTATACAAATTTAACTTAAAAAGTTAAGTTTGTGAGTTTTGTTTGAATTTCAACAAGTAACTACACAATTAAGTTACTTTTGATTTATGTTTCATTTTATTCATATTAATTTGATTTTAGAAAGTTACTAAGTTGCTAGCCTATAAATACCAACTTGTTTCTCATTTGGAGTATCTCATTCCATTTTGGAGTATCTCATTCCAAGTGAAGAGTTTTCTCTCTTTTCTTTCTTCTCTTTAATCTTGAGTCAAGTTGAGATCAAGTGTCCAAGAGTTCTGCTAGATCCGAGTAGTTCGAGGTTATTGTTCTATTAGAGTTAGTCGTTGTATCCTGCTGATGCGATCGCTGTAGTCTGCTTGCAACCCATGTAGAGCGAATAATTGTCTTCAGGACAACGCTTAGTAAGTGTGTCTCGACTATTTACAATTCTTTGTTCTTGAGTTTTGAGTTGTTATATACAATACATTGTAATTATTTGTAGCCAGTTAAGTTGTAATCTATTTGCTAGTGTTACTCAGTTTTATACACATCAAAGTAGCATTATTTTTTCCAACAATTTGAAGACAGTTACCAAATGGCTGCAAGCTCCTCCACTAATGGTGTTGCTCCTACAATGATGGGATCAACCATCCTCAAAACTCATGCTGAAAAACCAGAGAAATTCAAGGGAGAAACCTTCAAGAGATGGCAACAAAAGATAACCTTCTACCTCACAACATTGAACCTTGCTCACCTCTTGAAGGAAGAATGTCCAATTACCCCACCAGAAGTTGTCACTCCTGAAACTGAAGCTGCCAAGCAAGCATGGATGCATTCAGACTTCTTATGTCGCAACTATATACTAAGTGGTCTTGAAGACACCTTGTATAATGTCTACTGCAATGCCTATAATACATCAAGGCAATTGTGGGAGGCATTAGACAAGAAGTATAAGCTGGAAGATGTTGGTACTAAGAAATTCCTTGTAGGAAAATTGTTAGATTATAAAATGATTGATGCCAAATTGGTAGTCAATCAGATGTAAGAATTGCAAATTATCATTAGTGATTTGCAATGTGAAGGATTGGACATCAGTGAACCATTCCAAGTTGTTGTTGTGTTATCTCAAACACAAGCGAAAGGAATTATTCATGGAGAATCTTGCTGTTAAACTCCGAATAGAAGAGGATAATAGAAAAGGAGATAAAACTTCGCTAGAAGTTGAAGCTAAAGCTCATGTTGCTGAGGATTCAAAGTGTGAACCCAAGAAACAACAATCCAAGAAGAAAAATGTGAATCTTGAATCGAGGAATGACGTCAACAAACGCATTTGTGGAAATTATTGGGTTTGTGGTAACGACCATATAGCTGCAGCTTGTCGACACAAGAAGGGACAAAGCTCCAATCATTAGGCTAATGTTGCAGAAAATGACGATCTAGTTGCTATCATTTCTGAGGTAAATATGGCTTCTGACACCAAAGGTTGGTGGATTGATACTGGTGCTACTAGGCATATTTGCAAGGACAAGTCATTGCTCACCTCGTATTAGAAGCTAGATGGTAGCGATAAGCTATGCATGGGAAATGCTTCGACTGCCTCTGTGGAAGGCAAAGGGAAGATCCTGCTGAAATGGACTTCTGGAAAGATACTTACCCTCAATGATGTGTGGCATGTGCTAGAGGTTCGAAAGAATCTAGTGTCAGGAACTCTACTTAATAAGAATGGGTTCAAGCTTGTATTTGAGTCAGATAAATTCTGACAAAGGGGGGTATGTATGTGGGAAAAAGTTATCTAAATGATGACATGTTTAAATTGAATGTATTAGCACAAATGCCCAAGAATAATAATAATAATAACAACAACTCTTCTGCTTATATCGTTGAGTTGTATGATGTATGGCATTCTAGGTTGGGGCATGTCAATTATCATTCTTTAAGGATAATGATAAATTTAGGACTATTGCCTAATTTTAACATTGATAATAGACACAAATGTGAAGTTTGTGTTGAATCAAAGTTTTCTAGAAAATAATTTCCTTCTTTGGAAAGAAGTAATGAGGTTGTTGATTTAATCCACAGTGATGTATGTGACATGAAAAGTACCCCTACAAGAGGCGGTAAGAAGTATTTTGTCACATTCATTGATGATTGGAGCAAATATTGCTATGTATATTTATTACATAGTAAAGATGATGATGGATATCGGATCTCCTTGAGCAGCGGAAACGAATTTGGAATTGTAATATGCAAGATTGTTTTGCTTGAAACAAAAACCGATACATTGACAAATATACAGAACAAGCATAAAATTAACTCTAATCTAATTAGGCATGGATGTTTACATGCAAACATACTAAAGTTTAACAATTAAACTAAAGGGAAGAAGAAGAATACCTTTGTAGTTTGCAATTCTCTAGCACAACAACTCCTTGCTCCAAAAGAAATCAGCAACACAGGAACTTCCAAAGTTCTCTGTTTTTCTCCAACAGAACACCACCAACAGTGAGCACTTTTTATATCTTTGAATTCTTAGATCTTCCTTGGTGGGAAGGATCCAACAATTGGAAGAAGAAGGGAATGAGAGTGTGAGAGAGAGAGGTTTTGCAGCAATTCTCTAATTGCCAAAATCAATTGATCGATCAAATGAGCAACCCCCTTCTCCCTGTTAAACTGTCGATAGGGAGAAGGAGAGGGGTAGTGGGGAACGTGTCTGGATGACACGTTCCTTATTTTATTATTAAAATAATAATAATAATAATTAAATAATAATTAAATCTAATTTAAGTATTAATTTAAATCATATTTAAATAATACAAATTAAATATCATATATTTAATTTGGATTAAATCTCATTTAATCATATTACCCCTTTAACCTATAGTTTTAATGTACATCCAGTGCACATTAAATTTTAACCTATAGTTATGAAAATGTGAATCATATTCACATATAATATTTGAACTCTTTCAAATATTCAATTCTCTCATATAATTTAATATGAATCATATTCACATTAAATTTATAATATATAGTTCCAAAACTATATATTATATCGTATCTATATACATAAAGTTTATTCCCTAATGAATTCGAACATTTCAAATTCAAATGATCTAAGAATCCTTTACGAGGTAGAAGGTGGACCTTATGGACCTACAGATCAGAAGCTCAAACGATACGAGATTGCTCGGTTAATCTCATTAACCACCCAATCAACATTCGTTAACTGCGGGAACACTCCACTAAAGTCCCACAGTTGCACTCTTCTCACTGCAGATATATTTCTGTGTCCATGGCTATTGACCAATAACAGCAAGTCAATCCTTCACGAATGTTCGTAACACACCACTGGGTCAAATTACCGTTTCTGCCCGGGTTACATCTTATGCCTTAAGTACCGGTGCTCCTCTAATGAACAATTTGTTTGTGGTCCTACCAACAAACAGAGTCCCTCTCAAGCTAATGAGAGGGTCGGGCCCTTTGTTCAAGTCCCGGAGACACCACTTAAGGGAGCATTCCTCTACTTACCCTAGTAGGCGGGAAGAAGTGAATTCCATCTTGCTAAGTTAAGTTCTTAACCGCTCACTCGGTCTTGTCCCCAAGAAGGTAGGCATATTGAGTCGGCGAATCTGGCCACTCTCACCCATACTAGTCAAAGGACAATCCCTAGCGAACAGGAGTTCGTAACCTGCTCAGGATTGAGATCAAGTTGCCTAGGTCATCCTAGTGAAATAGAAACCTAACAAGTCAACGGAGTTACAACTAGAGGTTACTATTTCGTGGTTTGGTCTTATGTAATCTCATTACATAGGATATCCCCACTCACATGTCATCTACACGAACACGTTAGGATCACAGTGTTTGTATCAAATACAAAGTGGGCCACATCCATAGTTTAACCAGGGTAAGGTACCCAAACCTTATCCCCTAACTATAGACCCTTTAGGTTGTATCTCAAACTGAGATCCTTTTTATGTACATTACATTCAGTTAGAGATTCATTTAACAGCCTTGGATGTTTAGTTTATTGGATTTATGGTTGGAATGAAGGCAAACTCGTAGATAACGAACAATAACACTTTATTACATTAATTAGAACATAATTACAAACTACGAGTTTTAGGGCACAAATCCCAACAAACTCCCACTTGAACTAAAACTCTAGTGGGGTACATCATAATCTAAAACAGTGGTTATAAGAGATAGAAATACAATAAACTAGGGCATCCATATACCCCATTACATATGTCCCACTTGCCCTAGATTAGCCTATGTGCATATCTCGTAGACCCAGACTTTCCAGATGACCCTCGAACACTTTAGCCGTGAGAGTCTTTGTAAACAGATCAGCAATATTGTGCTCCGAAGCGATCTTCGTGACTGTCATATCTCCTCGTTGCACTATTTCTCGTATCAGGTGATACTTCCTCTCAATGTGCTTACCTCGCTTATGGTTGCGAGGTTCCTTCGAATTGGCTACCGCACCATTGTTGTCACAGTATAAGGTGATGGGAGATTCCATATTTGGAACAACTTCCAAATCAGTAAGTAATTTCCTTAGCCAAACAACCTCTTTAGCTGCTTCACAAGCAGCGACATACTCAGCCTCCATCGTGGAGTCAGCGATGCATCCTTGCTTGATGCTACGCCATACTATAGCTCCCCCGTTAAGGGTGAAAACTGATCCCAATGTGGATTTCCGAGAATTCTTATCGATCAAAATCGAATCGGTGTATCCAGATGAGATCAAATCCTTGAACCATTCACAAGCATATAGTCCTCGTTCTCCTTAGATACTTGAGGATATTTTTAATCGTTGTCCAAAGAGTCTAACTCTGGATTGGTGACTGGTACCTCACCGACTATTCCCACTTTGCATAACAAATGTCCTACCCTGCGTGCATAGCATAACATACATTAAGCTACCTACTGCAAAGGCATAGGGAATTTGTCTCATATCCTCAACTTTTTGAGGTGTCTTAGGACACTGTTCCCTAAACAGATGAACTCCATGCCTGAAGGGCAATAAACCTCTCTTGGAATTTTGCATCGAATATCTTGACAACATTTTGTCGATATAAGACGCTTGAGACAGTGCTAGCGTTCTGTTTTTGCGATTCCTGAGGATCTGAATCCCAAGAACATATTGTGCCTTTCCCAAATGTTTCATTTGGAATTGGGTCGCCAGCCAATTCTTTATGTCAGTAAGGTATCCTACATCATTCCCAATGAGTAGGATATCATCTACATAAAGTACTAACAAAGCTACTTTGTCGTTGATGATCCTCTTGTAAACACAAGGCTCATCAACGTTTTGGTCAAAGCCGTAAGATTTGATCGCAGTATCAAATCTTATATTCCAAGATCTTGACGCTTGTTTCAACCCATAAATGGATCGATTGAGCTTGCAAATTTTTTTCTCCTGACCTTGGGCTACGAACCCTTCGGGTTGAGACATATAGATGCTCTCGTCAAGATTACCATTCAAAAAGGCAGTCTTGACGTCCATTTGCAAAATTTCATAATCATAAAATGCGGCTATGGACAAGAGTATCCTTATAGACTTCAACATAGCAACAGGGGAAAAAGTTTCTTCATAGTCAACTCCTTCCCTTTGGGTAAAACCCTTTGCTACAAGTCTAGCCTTAAAGGTCCAGTACTTTCCTTTGCATCTCTCTTTCTCTTATAGATCCATTTACACCCTATGGGTCTAAACCCTTCAGGTTGGCCTACAAGTTCCCATACTGAATTGAAGTCCATTGACTCCATTTCAAGGTCCATGGCTTTGATCCATTGGTCCTTGTCTACGTCATTCATTGTCTATTCATAAGATAATGGATCTTCTACGCCGTCATCAAGTATGACAACTTGAGTTTCAGCTAAACCCAAGTAACGGTCAGGTTGGGAAACAACCCTCCCACTGCGTCGAGGCATTCCCAACGATTGAGAAGGACGAGACTGACTTGAGGTGTTGGCTCTTTCATCAACTCTTGATGAAGGTCCAGCTTGATCAACAACTCTTGTTGGTTCGTGTGTAGCTTCATTTAGTACTAATTTACTACGCGGTTTGTGGTTCCTCATGTGATCTTCGTCCAAGAACGTGGCGTTTGTCGACACAATCACCTTGTTTTCTTGTGGGTCGTAGAAAAGATCACCTCTCGTTTCTTTAGGATAGCCAACAAATTGGCACAATTTTGAACGGGGTTTCAACTTCTTTGGGTTTGTCACGAGCACGTGTGCCGGACAACCCCAAATCCTGAAGTGTTGTAAACTAGGTTTACGCCCCTTCCAAAGTTTAAAAGGTGTTTCAAACACTTTTTGATGGAACACTTGCTCAAGATTTGAATCTGCAGCTCTCATCGCGTATCCCCAAAACGAGGCAGCAACCGAGTATAGCTCATCATAGAAACGAACCATGTCCAACAAGATTCTATTTCTCCTTTCTGACACACCATTTTGTTGTGGTGTATTAGGTGCTGAGAGTTAAGATTTAATTCCATGTTCTATCATATAGTCCTGAAATCTCAAATCCATATACTCTCCACCTCGATCGGATCGAAGTGTTTTAATGGTTTTCCTAATGCATTCTCTACTTGACCTTTTTATACTTTTGAACTTTTCAAGAGCCTTAGACTTGTGATGCATTAGATATAGATAACCATACCTCGAATAATCATCTATGAAAGAGATGAAATATTCGTACCCTCCTTGAGCTTTAACATTCACCGGGCCACAAAGATCCGAATGTACAAGTTCTAAGGGTTCTATGGCTCTGTAACCTTTTCCTGTAAAAGGTCGCTTGGTCATTTTACCTTCCAAGCAAGATTCGTAATGAGGTAAAGAATCATCTTCTAACTTATTTAGAAGTCCATTCTTAGAGAGTCTCTCAATCCGGTTGAGATTAATATGACCAAGTCTAAGATGCCATAGATAGGTATTATTGTTTGGAGAAATTCTTTGCCTTTTATTTTAAGTGTTAGCATTCTTAAACATCTCATGATTTAAAATTGCTTTGGTTTTATTCGGTTTCAGTACGTACAAGCCATTTTTCAATTTAGTAGAACAAATATTGACACCCTCTTTCAAAATAACGCTTCATTAATTGAAAAAGAAATACAATAACCAAGTTCTATTAAACAAGAGATAGAAATTAAGTTCCTTTTAAGCTTAGGAACTTTATACAGATTTTTTAATAAAAGAAATCTATCTCCGAAAAATAGCTTGGCATCTCCCACTGCACGAGTTGAGATGACGTCTCCCGTTCCGACCCTGAGCGTCATCTCACCCTCTTCGAGCTCTTTGAAGGAACTAGTTTCCTGAAATGAAGAGCAAACGTGATTAGTGGCTCCTAAATCAAGTATCCAGGTCAAATAATCATTTTCCACTAAACAAGTTTCAAGAATAAGTAAATCTAATTTACCTTTCTTCTCTTTGAGCTCAAAGAAGGTATTTTGGGCGCTTTCGCTTTGGTGCCCATCCATGTTGCAGATGGGAAACATTTTCCTTTATCTGCAACCTTGGCTTTTCCCTTGCCTTTGTCAGCAGCAAGTGCCTTCCCTTTCCCTCCTATTTTCTTCTTTTGGGTCTTCTTAAGCCTAGAAGATGAGCTACAGGACTTAGTCCCAGAGGATGAACCCTTCGAACCCTTCTCGAATGGGCAAACAGATTTGCCTCTCCATCACCGTCCCTTATTCTTCTCATAAGAGACCAAAAGTTTGTAGTTCATTAAGGAGAGTAGTTAGGTTATACTCTATCTTGTTCATCACCGCATTCTTTGCGAATTGCAGAAAACTCTTCTAAGAGATTCCAGAATGAAAGATACCTGACTTTGCTCGTCAATGACCTCCGTTCATCTCAGGCATGTTGAAGTGGACCATCAGATCGAGAACGTGTTTTCTCACAGATGATCCTCCTTCATACGGGAGTTATAAACGTATTTGAGGATTTCGTGTCGAATCTGTCCCGCATTTGTCCAAACATTTCTGCAAATAACTCATGATCTCACGGTGAGACCATGCCTCGTGCTTTTGGCGAACTTTAGAAACACTAGCCAAAATGTAGACTTTGGCCTTATCATTGGCCTTGATCCAGCGCGTCACGCCTCAATGCATTGATTGAGGCGTTACGGCGCAGGACCTGAGGACATTCCTCGATAAGACAAAACCATAGGTCATCAACAACGAGTAATCGTATTCGGTTGGATTTCCACGTAGTAAAATTTTCACCAGTTAAACGATCGCTTTTAAGTAAGGCTATTATCGTGGACGACATGCTGAAAACCAAAATAGTTCTAATTAGTTATGTCTTTTAACCCATTGTAAAAATCAATCATATTTAGCAAAATTGTTAAAGAACCCTAGTGTTTAAACTAAACCCAATGTTTAAATTAAACCTTTAATTTTGCAACGATACTTCAAGGGTTTAGAACAAAAAAGCCTCCGTCAAAGTGATCGAGTCATTCCTCCCTTGAATTGAGACTTTCTCACCAATTCCCACTACTGAACATCTCATGCCCCAATGGTCCTTAGCTACCGTTTGTTCGGTCAAGGATTTGTTAACTAGCTTAACTCATCCCGTAAATGTGACCCTACCATTTTCAGATCCAATAGGCCCGAGCCAACAGGCTACTATTAAGAAAGACAACTGTTGGCAAACAACCTAAGAGACCCTATCCATTTCTGGAGTTTGCGGTGTTCCGATCCCTATAGTCAGGCCCTCCGTAGGGTTTGGCTGCTTCCAGACAACCTAGCAAAGCGACTATAGAAATCTCACAAATCGCGACCTAATGGAGGAGACCGTAGGATACGTTGACACGCGTCCTACTCCCATTTACTATGGATACTTCCCTTATTCACCTTGGTATTGAACCATGCAAACACATACCGTAGGGGGACGCCCTATTGACGCCACGTAACCGAGCATGGAACTCACAGTGTGAACTCTTGAGGACGTGAGAGTAAACTCGATGCGAACATCTCGTTTTCTCCCACTGAAGCTCCTAAGATTAGAGTATAGGTTTAACTAAGTCTATGCCTATTATAACTATTATAACTAGGTCTTAAAACTTTATGTCTAGGTGAATAAACGTTTTAATTACCTAGAGATAAAATAGAACTAAGGTTAATTCAACTCAAGCTCTAGGTCAGTTCCCAGGTAGGAGGTGTTAGTTAGCTGTCACCTTAAGTACCCCAAATTTTGATGAAACTTCACCAGTAGAGTTCCCTTATAACCAAAGTTCTAATGTCCTACTAGATTTTAAACTATTTAAAAAACTACGTAAGACTAATTTCTAATCCTATTAGAAATTAAAACTTAGGTCTAAATTAATTTTAAACGATTTAAAACTAATTTAAATATTAACCCAAGTTCCTATGTTTGCATGCATTTCTTTATTATAGGTTATGGTTTCTAAAACCCCTTTAATTTATAACTTTTATAAATTTAATAATCAACCTATGATAAAGAAACTATATTATAAATCCAACAATCATTATTCAAATTGGAATTATAAAAGGAATTCAACTAATTGAATTATAAAATTACTTAAACAAAATAACATTTATTTTAAACTAAGTAATTTTATGCTCCATGCAATTCATTTTTCATATAATCTAATCATAACAATTATAATTAATTACTCATGAAAAATAAATTAATCATGCATTTGATCATATTCATATAACATTTATATAAATAAAATGCATGATCATGCTTATCCTAAGGTGGGAAAAATCTAAATTACATTCATAAAGATAAATAGTCAGAAACCTAAATAATTTGGCCCCTAAAGTGCAAAAATAAAATTACATTAATTTTATTTCATGAAACCGGTCCAAAAACACCCTGAACCGCTCTTGAACCGCTCGAACCGGACCAAAACTAACGAACCAGCTGAACCGGTCTGCAGAATCGGGCTGGAATGCCCACGCGGCGTTACCACGCGATGCCGCGTTACAACGCCCGCTTTTTATCGTATCTTGCGCCTACTATCGCGATATAGCGTTACAACGCTGAGGGGCAAGCGTTACCGCGCCACGACCCTTGAGCGCGCGCGTTGATAGGAGCGCGGCGCGTTACCGCAGCGATTCTTGGCGTTACGCAACGCCGATGAACGGCGTTACCGCCGCTTCTTTGCCGGCAACGATTTTCTTCTTCGAACACAGCGAACCGTTCTTCAATTTCTTCTTCGATTCTTAACCGAATTGCATGAAACTGGTCCCGAACGACTCGTAAATCAGTTACAGACTCAATTATGCACTTAATGACCAAAAACGCAGGGCCCTTTACATACTAATTGATCAAAATCAAAAGTAAACTATGTCCAAAAAACTCCTAAACAGTTTTACAGCAAACCAAATGCATTTCCCACCAAAATCAATGCAATTTTGTTTCAAAACAAAACAAATCACGCATTGCTCTGATACCAATTGATGGAGATCGGATCTCCTTGAGCAGCGGAAACGAATTTGGAATCGTAATATGCAAGATTGTTTTGCTTGAAACAAAAATCGATACATTGACAAATATACAGAACAAGCATAAAATTAACTCTAATCTAATTAGGCATGGATGTTTACATGCAAACATACTAAAGTTTAACAATTAAACTAAAGGGAAGAAGAAGAATACCTTTGTAGTTTGCAATTCTCTAGCACAACAACTCCTTGCTCCAAAAGAAATCAGCAACACAGGAACTTACAAAGTTCTCTGTTTTTCTCCAACAGAACACCACCAACAGTGAGCACCTTCTATATCTCTGAATTCTTAAATCTTCCTTGGTGGGAATGATCCAACAATTGGAAGAAGAAGGGAATGAGAGTGTGAGAGAGAGAGGTTTTGCAGCAATTCTCTAATTGCCAAAATCAATTGGTCGATTAAATGAGCAACCCCATTCTCCCTGTTAAACTGTCGATAGGGAGAAGGAGGGGGGTAGTGGGGAACGTGTCTGGATGACACGTTCCCGTATTTTATTATTAAAATAATAATAATAATATTGAATAATAATTAAATCTAATTTAATTATTAATTTAAATCATATTTAAATAATACAAATTAAATATCATATATTTAATTTGGATTAAATCTCATTTAATCATATTACCCTTTAACTTTATAGTTTTAATGTACATCCAATTGCACATTAAATTTTAACCTATAGTTATCAAAATGTGAATCATATTCACATATAATATTTGAACTCTTTCAAATATTCAATTCTCTCATATAATTTAATATGAATCATATTCACATTAAATTTATAATATATAGTTCCAAAACTATATATTATGTCGTATCTATATACATAAAGTTTATTCCTAATGAATTCGAACATCTCAAATTCAAATGATCTAAGAACCCTTTACGAGCTAGAAGGTGGACCTTATGGACCTACAGATCAGAAGCTCCAACGATACGAGATTGCTCGGTTAATCTCATTAACCTCCCAATCAACATTCGTTAACTGCGGAAACACTCCACTAAAGTCCCACAACTGCACTCTTCTCACTGTAGATATATTTCTGTGTCCATGGATATTGATCAATAACAACAAATCAATCCTTCACGAATGTTCGTAACACCACCAATACCAAATTCTTTTTACCCACAGGTTACATCTTGTACCTTAAGTACCAAAGTGCTCCTCTAATGAACAATTTGTTTGTGGTCCTACCAACAAACAGAGTCCCTTTCGGGCCAATGAGAGGGTCGGGCCCTTTGTTCAAGTCCCGGAGACACCACTTAAGGGAACATTCCTCTACTAACCCTAGTAGGCGGGAAGGAGTGAATTCCATCTTGCTAAGTTAAGTTTCCAGCCGCTCACTCGGTCTTTTCTCCAAGAAGGTAGGCATATTAAGTTGGCAAATCTGGCCACTCTCACCCATAATAGTCAAAGGATAATCCCTAGCGAACAGGAGTTCGTAACCTGCTCAGGATTGAGATCAAGTTGCCTAGGTCATCCTAGTGAAATAGAAACCTAACTAGTCAACGGAGTTACAACTAAAGGTTACTATTTCGTGGTCTGGTCTTATGTAATCTCATTACATAGGATATCCCCACTCACATGTCATCTACACGAACACGTTAGGATCACAGTGTTTGTATCAAATACAAAGTGGGCCACATCCATAGTTTAACCAGGGTAAGGTACCCAAACCTTATCCCCTCCTAACTATAGACCCTTTAGGTTGTATCTCGAACCGAGATCCTTTTTATGTACATTACATTCAGTTAGAGATTCATTTAACAGCCTTCGATGTTTAGTTTATTGGATTTAGGGTTTGAATGAAGGCAAACTCGTAGATAACGAACAATAACACTTTATTGAAATAATAACACTTTATTACATTAATTAGAACATAATTAAAAACTACGAGTTTTAGGGCACAAATCCCAACAGATGAAACCTTAAATGTTTTTAAAGCATATAAGGCAGAAGTTGAAAATCAACTTGAGAAGAAAGTAAAGGTGCTTAGATCAAATAGAGGTGGTGAATATGAATTATCATCACTTTATGAATTATGTGAAGTTAATGGTATAATCCATCAAACTACATCACCTTATACACCACAACAAAATGGTGTAGTTGAAAGAAAGAATCGAACTTTAAAGGGCATGGATAATTGCATGTTAAATAGTTCATGTTTACCCCATAATTTGTGGGGGGAGGCTTTGCTTACAGAAAATTTTATCCTAAATAGAATTCCACATAAGAAGACTAAAAAATTGCCTTATGAAGTGTGGAATAGAAAATTGTCCTCATATAAAATGTTGAAAGTGTGGGGTTGTTTGGAAAAGGTACAAGTTCCTTTACCAAAAAGGACCAAACTGGGATCTAAGACAATTGATTGTGTATGTATAAGCTATGCAACATGGTGCTGCTTATAGATTCCTAGTAGTTAAATCAGAAATACCTGATATTAACAATAATACTATCATGAAATCTATTGAAACTGAATTCTTTGAGAATATATTTCCCTTGAAAGAAGGAAGATACACAAGTAGTGGTATCAAAAGGAATTATGAGGCTAACTCCTCGAAAGGTCAAGACGATCAGAAAACTGAGTCTGAACCTAGAAGAAGCAAAAGAGCTAAGAAAGCTAATTCTTTTGGACCTGATTTCATAACTTATATGATTGAATGTGAGCCTCAAACTTTTCAAGAAGTTGTGTCATCTCCGGATGCACCTTATTGGAAGGAAGTTATCCATAGTGAGATAGAATCCATTTTACATAACAATACCTGGGTATTGGTTGATTTACCTCCTGGAAGTAAACCAATTAGTAGTGAATGGATTTTTAAAAGAAACCTAAAGGTTGATGGCACTATTGATAAATACAAAGCTCGTTTAGTAGCTAAAGGCTTTCGTAAAAAAGAAGGGTTGGATTTCTTTGATACCTATTCTCCAGTGACGAAGATTACATCTATAAGGATGTTAATCGCAATAGCAGCTTTACAAAATTTGGAAATACACCAAATGGATGTAAAAACTGTGTTTTTAAATGGAGATTTAGATGAAGAAATATATATGGAACAACCTAAGGGGTTTGTTGTAAAGGGGCTTGAAGATAAAGTTTTAAACTAGTTAAGTCTCTTTATGGGTTGAAACAAGCACCCAAACAATGGCATGAAAAGTTTGATCACACTATGTTATCAAATGGATTCAAGATAAATGAGTGTGATAAATGTGTCTATGTTAAAACCATAGATCAAGATTATGTCATTATTTGCTTATATGTAGATGACATGTTGATAATGGGCACAAATAGAAGTGTCATTGATTCCACTAAAAGGATGTTAAAAACTAACTTTGATATGAAAAACCTTGGTCTTGCTGATGTTATACTTGGAATCCATATAACTAGAAACTCTAGTGGATATGTGCTTTCTCAATCTCACTATATAGAGAAAGTGTTGAGAAAATTTGGTCAATTTGAGAGTAAACCAGTTGTTACTCCATTTGATCCAAATTGTAAGTTAAAGAAGAACAAAGATGAAGGTGTGTCTTCTCTAGAATACTCTAGAGTTATTGGTAGTTTAATGTACATAATGAATTGTACAAGACCTGATATTGCCTATTCAGTAGGAAGGTTAGCAAGATATACCAACAATCCTGGGCATGATCATTGGAATGCTTTATTCAGAGTTCTAAGGTACTTAAAGTACACTCTAGACTATGGATTGCATTATACGAGGGATCCACATGTACTAGAAGGATTTAGTGATGCTAATTGGATTTCTGATAGCATGGAACTAAATCAACCAGTGGGTATATATTTACCTTAGCTGGAGCAGCTGTATCATGGAAATCTTCAAAACAGACGTGTATATCACGTTCGACTATGGAATCAGAGTTTATAACTCTTGATAAAGTTGGAGAAGAAGCTGAATGACTTAAAAACTTTCTTGAAGATATTCCATTATAACCAAAGCCTGTAAACGCAATATGTATTTATTGTGACAGTTTGGTGGCCTCTATGAGGGCAAAGAATAATGTCTATAATGGAAAGTCACGACATATAAGACATAGACATAATACGATAAGACAATTGCTCTCTAATGGAGTTATTTCCATTGATTATGTGAAATCAAAAGAGAATATTGCAGATCCTTTAACGAAAGGATTGTCAAGAGAGCAAGTGACATATACATCGAGGAAAATGGGCCTAAGGCCTATGAAATAAATTATATATCTGATGGTAACCTAACCTAGTTGACTGGAGATCCCAAGATCTAAGTTCAATAGGCAAAATGGTTGGATAATTTATAATTGACACACTAAGAAACTTATGGTTTCTTCCCATTTCTATGATATTATAGAGTGTGTGATTTGTTGCCGTTGAGGTTGTGTTGATATCTTGTTTACAAGAGGAGTAATGACAGAATACTCTTAATCAATATCACCTATGTGAGAGTAGAAGTGGAGTCGCTTCTATGAGAACTTTTAAAATGGTTTATGTTCTCTAAAGCTCTCATGAATTCGAGATTTTGTCCAGGACCAAAATGGTCACAAACGTATAGAACTCAAAGATACAAGATGAGTTATGTGTGATGTTTGTTGTCTCAATTTACCCATGAGAAGGATAGTTCCAGAGATGGTCTCATTATTTCTTCGGTAAGTTCGATAGATATTCACTAAGGAAGGTTCAAGTCCAGAAGACACTTATCCTGATGCATAGCTTATTTGTTTGCTCTCAACGATTGTGTTTTAATTTTCAAACTTTCTTTCATGTGGGGGATTGTTGGATTTTATAGGAAACAAAATATGAAAGAAAGTGTTGTTTTGAAATATCAAAATCTAATTGATGTTGATGTTATTTAACTTTAAATTCAAAAGTTTCAAAATATTTTGAAACATTCAAATGTGTTGATGTTTCTTATACAAATTTAACTTAAAAAGTTAAGTTTGTGAGTTTTGTTTGAATTTCAACAAGTAACTACACAATTGAGTTACTTTTGATTTATGTTTCATTTTATTCATATTAATTTGATTTTAGAAAGTTACTAAGTTGCTAGCCTATAAATAGCAACTTGTTTCTTCATTTGGAGTATCCCATTCCATTTTGGAGTATCTCATTCCAAGTGAAGAGTTTTCTCTTTTTTTCTTTCTTCTCTTTAATCTTGAGTCAAGTTGAGAGCAAGTGTCCAAGAGTTCTGCCAGATCCGAGTAGTTCGAGGTTGTTGTTCTATCGGAGCTAGTCGTTGTATCCTGCTGAGGGGATCGTTGTAGTTTGCTTGTAACCCGTGCAGAGCGAATAGTTGTCTTCAGGACAACGCTTAGTAAGCGTGTCTCGACTATTTACAATTCTTTGTTCTTGAGTTTTGAGTTGTTATATACAATACATTGTAATTGTTTGTAGCCAGTTAAGTTGTAATCTATTTGCTAGTGTTACTCAGTTTTATACACAGCAAAGTAGCATTATTTTTTCCAACAATGTCAATGGTATATCTCCCTTCTTGGATGTCCATATAGCGGGTCCTCCACCACAATTTGGCATCTTCTGCCAGGTGCATTGTTGCCAAGGTAATTTTTTCCTCTTTAGGCATTGTACTCGTTGCTCGAAAGTATTGTTCCATATCAAAGATAAAGTTTTCTAACACTTTAGAATCTCGAACCCCAGAAAAGGGTTTCAGTTCGGGGATCTTCTTCTTGCTCGACTTGACCGCGCCCCCAGGTGGGGCTTTGTTTTCCACCGCCATCATGGTGAGATTTAACTTGGCGGCTATCTCCACCATCTTAGCCCTGCAGATCTCAAGAGCGGCTCTCACATTGTTAGAAAGGTCAGCAACCATCTGACCTAATACCTTTTGGAAACTGTCCAGACCATCGACACGTTCCTCTATTTGGGCAATAGAACCCGACGAGCTATCACCATGCTCGTAGTTACCATGTCGGCTTACCTTTTCCTCAAGGGTCTCGATCATTATCATTAGTTCTTTGATGGGCATTCCATCAAGGCGGCCATCTATCGCATCGATCTTGTCGGTCTTGGATGCAATCTCTTTTAGACGAGATTCCAAGAACTGGATATTATCATGGACTTCCACCAAAAAGAGCAATTTCTCCTTGATTTTGGCCAATTGCTCTTTGTTCAATTTATTCAACTGCCTAGCAGCAGACATAGTTACTGGGTCTTGTCTTTCCGGAGCCAACTAGGCTCTGATACCAACTATCACAGTCACACTTCTCAAAGGGTCTCAACGTGGTTACTCCCGCCACGAGTAAGTCAACCAACTCAAAATTGGATCGTTGAAGGCCCATAGGGCCTATCTCACAACTTCTACCTCCGTTCTCAAGAAAATAATTTTAGAAAATAGGGTTAGAGAAAGTTCATGAAAACATTTTGAAAAGCATTTGAAAGTAATTTGAGAAAGTTCATTATACGCTGGTAAGCAAGTAAAGAAGGTCACGACTTAACGAACATATAACTCTTGGTAGGAAGAATTTGACGAATAATCGCATCCCCCTATAGTACATTCTAGGAATTTTGACTATGACACCCTTACACGTCAATTTGGCGAGGAGTCATACGCTTACAAAAATGTAATGAAATGAAAGAACAAAACTAAATGAAATACATAACATGAAAACAAGATAAAAAGGGATTGGAATGACTATGCAACCATGGGCAACACGCCCTGTACAAGCATGACCGTGACATTTAGCAACGAAAATAGACTAGGAGGTTGATTTGTGGCTATGCATGAGTTCAATTGGGCTTGGAAAGGTCAATTGATGTTTTAGAAATTAATGGTTAAGCTCATCTTTATTTTGAATTAATCCAAGTTGCATGTAATATACACAACCATGTTTATTTCTCAAAATTAGATTCCAAAGCATGCAAATATTAGTTACGGTCAATTGATGTTTTATTCTTAATTTTAAAGTTTAGTTCTCTAAATAAAATTGGGTATTATTAATTGTGGTACTTAATTAATCTAAGAAAACCAGTCTCTGAGATCAACCAAAGCCACTGTTATTTCAAAATATTAAGAGGTCTAGGTAATTATAAATAATTATTTGATAAGACCTTCAACAAGCCCTTTATCAATAGCGATTAGGTGAGAAACCATATTTTCCTTTTCCTTCACTTCGTAGCTCTTAGATTGAGCCATGTAAATTATCTCCTTCAATTCCCCATGAAGGAATGTTGTGGTGACATCCATCTATTCAAGAAACGTATAAAAGTAAATAGCAATACATACAATTAATCTAATGGATGAATGTCTCTGACCACTTGTGGTAATTGCTAGCAAAAAAGTTATTTTTTTTCATCCATATGATTCCTTTAAGAATGTATAGTTGTGATTTGGTGTTGGTCTTTCGATTTATAGGTTCACACTCTATTTTTTTGCATGATTTCTTATGTACGAGAAAGTGTGAGAATCGAAAGAAACTATGAGAAAAAAAATAGAATGCAAAAATGAGTCTCTTCCTTTGATAGTTTATTATGCTATGATCATTTTTTCATGTCTAGCTAGGTCTTGGAATTGGATAATTCAATTAGGGTGTTTTTCTTCCTTTAATGGCTTCTTTTCTAGGTATGAGAAACTACGAGAAATCGTAATGCTTGATTTAAAAAGTAATCCTTTTCATCCATATGATTGTTTAGGTTGTGTAGTTGTGATTTGGTATTGGCCTTTCAATTTATAACTTTGCTCCCTTTTTTTTTTTTTGCATTGTTTCTTAGGTACGAGAAAGTGCGAGAAGTCGCGAGAAACTGCGAGAAAAAAACAGATTGCAAAAATGAGTCTCTTCCTTTGATAGTTTGCATTTACTATGAATTTTTGCATGTCTAGCTAGGTCTTGGAGTTGGAAACTCGATTATGATGTTTCTCCTCCTTTAATGTCTTATTTTCTAGGTACAAGAAACTGCGAGAAATCATAATTTTTTATTCAAAAAGTAAATCTTTTTCATCCATATGATTGTTTAGATTGTGTAGTTGGATTTGTTGTTGGCCTTTTGATTTATAGCTTTACTCCTCTTTTTTTTTTTTTTTGCATTGTTTCTTAGGTACGAGAAAGTATGAGAAATTGCGAGAGAAGAAAAAAACAGATTACAAAATGAGTCTCTTCCTTTGATAGTCTGCCTTTGTTATGACCATTTTTTCATGTCTAGTAGATCTTGGAGTTGGATAACTCGATTAGGGTGTTTCTCCACCTTTAATTGATTCTTTTCTAGGTACAAGAAATTACGAGAAATCATAATGCTTGATTAAAAAAGTAAATCTTTTTATCCATATGATTGTATAGGTTGTGTAGTTGTGATTTGGTATTGGTCTTTTGATTTATAGCTTTGCATTCTATTTTTTTGCATTACTTCGTAGCTACAAGAAAGTGCGAGAAATCGTGAGAAACGACAAGAAAAAACAGAAAGCAAAAATGAGTCTTTTCTTTTGATAGTTTGCCTTTGTTATGATCTTTTTTGCATGTGTAGTTAGATCTTGGTGTCAGTACTTTAATTTCTACTTTATTCTAGTCTTGCTCCTTATATTGAAAGTTGAATCCTTGTTTGTTTTTACATTTTAGATATCAATAGCGGTGAGCAACTCCCCCAAGTACATGACAAAGCCATCATGTCATTTTCGATCTCAAGTGACAACTAGATCCTTGATTGGAAAGACAATTGAGAATATCAAATCCAAGCTCAATTTTGCTCAACAAGTTATTTTTATATCTACTCGCTTCGGCTACTTTCTTGAATATGTTCACCATTAAATTTTTTAAATATGTTCTAACTGATTTTGATTTTGTTAGTTTATTTCAAGAAAACATATCATATTTTAGAAAGCAATTGACTTTCCAACTATTGGACTAATCCTCCAATATATTAAGGTTTAGTACTCCGATGTAATGTACATATATATTATATTTGTTGGGTTTTATGTCCTAAAACTCGTGGTTTTGTAAACTGAATGTATATTCTATATCACAATAAAGTTGTTATTGAAATTTATTCAGTAAAGGTGTTATTAACTATTGTGTATTGTGTAACCTTAATCCAATAAAGAACCCTTGGCTATAGGATGAATACTTGAACTTTATGTGTGACATAAAAGTGGATCAAGTTCGAGTTATAGCCAGAACAGTCTATAGTATAAGGATAGGGTTGGGGACCTTATCCTGGGGACACTATGGGCGCGGCCCACTTTGTAAAGAACAAACGATGTGATCCTTAATCGTTCATGTGGAGACATGTGAGTGGGGGCGCCCTATGCAATGAGTTTGCATAAGACTGGACCGCGCAATAGTCATTTAGACTTTATAACTCCGTTTACTGTCTTAACTGACTATATTCATCCGATGACCTAGGTAACTCGATCTTAATCCTGAGTGTTCTATGGACTCCTGTTTATTCGAATTATCCTTAGATTTGCATGGGTGAGAGTGGCTCGAGACCTGCCACTCAATAAGCTCCGCCATTTCGTGGATAAAACGGGTAGATAGCCGGGAACATAGTTCGGCAAGATGGAATTCATTCCTACCCGCTTTAGGGATTAGTAGAAAGGTTGTTCCTTGGCATCGACTCGGGTCTTGAACAATGGGCCCATCCTCTCATTGGCCCGAGAGGATTTGGTTTCTTTGGTTGGACCACAAACCAATTGTTCATTAGAGGATCAAAGGAACTTAAGGAACAAGAGGTAATTACAGGGGTAAAACGGTAATTTTGACCCAGCTGTAATTACGAATGACCTGTGAAGGATCGACTTACTAATCATGGTTATATCGAGTGGACATAAATATATCTACAGTGAGGAGAGTGCAGCCACTGGGCTTTAGTGGAGTGTCCCGGTGGTTAACGAATGTTAATTAGCTAGGCTAAAGAGTTTGGTCTGTTAATCTTGTATCGTTGGAGCTCATGATCCAGTAGGTCCATTAGGTCCTCCTTACTAGCTTTCGGACTTAGCCTTATAACTTTTGAGAGAAAAGAATTTGAATTGTTCAAATTCAAGTTTGGGAGAAAGCGTTATTTATATGTGATATATTTAACGAATCATAGCTTAATTATGAATTAAACTATGATTAATAAGAGGTGGATATATTTAAATATGATTTAAATATTGGGATCGGTTTATAGCATGAATAAGGATTCATGTTCAAAAATCGATCGAGATCGGGCAATTTATTTAATTTAATATTTGATATTAAATTAAATTAAAAATTAATTAATTAAATTAATTTTGAATTATTTAATTAATTATATTAATTTTAATTAAAAATCAATTTAATATTGATTTTTGAATTAAAATTAAATGTAAAATGAGAGATTTTCATGAAAAACAAGTTGTCAACTTGCCCAATCTTACTCATCTTCAAAATTCACCAAAATTGGCCACTCTCCATCTCAAAGCATCCTCATCATCCTTGAGTTGTCACTCCATTGAAGCTTTTGAAGCTTTATATAATGGTGATTTGAGGTGTTTTGTGAGAATTACATAGAAAACTCAATATTCCCGAATTAGTGACCTTTGAGGTCTTTTCTTCCAAATTCTCTCAACCAAGGATCCTACAATCCGTTCTAAGGCCCGAGGGTAGTAGGGAAGACTCTAACGGTTGTCTCTTAAGTGTTCGTCTTTGAAAACCATCAACCGGGTGAAGAGAATTTGATCTTCAAAGTTGAGTTTTCTATCCCTCTGTTTTTCCAGTTTTGAGCATGTTTTTTATTTTACAAAATTGATCAACTTAGAGTGTTCAAGATCCAAAATTGCTTCCGCTTTCTTAATCTAGACTCTTTCAATATTACATTGTAAATTTCATTATTTTATGCATTTTTTTAATGTCAATATATTTGATCCCTATTTATTGCAATGTTTTGTAGGTGTGAGAAACTGTGAGAAAAAAAAATAGAACGCAAAGTGCCCACTTTTTTTTAATCTAGAACACTTGCATGAATTCTTGCTCGGAACTTTGATATGTGAGTAAGAGAAACTACAAGGAAAAAAAACATAACATAAAGTATCCACTTTTTTTTATCTATTACTTTTAGGCACAAGAAACTATAAGAAAAAAACATAATACAGTATCACCTTTTTTTATTATTATTATCTCTTACACTTTGGTTATGATTTTTGTGGAATGTCTTAGTTTCATGCTCGGAACTTTGAATGGTAGACATGAGAAACTGCGAGAAACTACGAGGAAAAAAATAGAACGCGGTAACCATTTTTTTTTTATCTATTACACTTTTGTTATAGTTTTTGTGAAATGTCTAGATATGGTTTTATGCTCGAAAATTTGAATTGTAAGTACGAGAAACTGCGAGAAATAAAAAATAACATAACACAAGGTATCCACTTTTTGATCCATTACCTTATTTTTTTAGGTACAAAAAATTGCGAGAAAAAAACATAACACAAATAATAGTTAATATAACTACTATCAACAACAGGTAATAAAACTTAAGCATTCAAAATTACAAACAAGTAATCCAACAACAGTTACTATTAGTCTTGCATTTTACTTTTCAGCCATGCAATAGGATTACGACATGTCAATCTATTATGGCCTCACTCCTTACATCTGCCATATGTATGCAATATGAGGGTTTCACCAACTAATAGGATTCTTTTTTTTTTTTTTTGGCGTTGACCAACCTTAGCCACTACTTTGGGAGGTAAAGACCTTCATTTCCTAATCGAGTTATCCAACACCAAGACCTAGCTAGACATTACAAAATACAATAACTAAAGTAAAGTATCAAAGCAAGTGGCGTATTTTGCAATCTATTTTTTTTTTCTCGTAGTTTTGTTTTAATTTCTCGCATTTTCTCGTACCTAAGAAACAATGCAATAAAATAGGGAGCAACCCTATAAATCAAAAGACTATCACCAAATCACAACTATACTGTTGGGATGTTTGTCCTAATCTCGTATAGTTTGTAAATATATATTTGAAATCAATAAAGAGTTATTTATTTCATCATTTTGTGTCTCACATTTATTACAAAATTTGTCCAATAAACTAAGCTCCAGGGTCATTGAATATATGAGAGAACTAGAACTTGAACGGTCTGTAGTGGACACACAGGGAGGATCACGTTTGAGGAAATGACCCGAACGATCTACAGTATATGGGTAGAGTTGGAGACCTAATCCCGGATACGTTGTGGATGCGACCCGCTTTGTATTAAGATACAAACGAGGTGATCTGACTCGTTCATGTGGTTGACATGCGAGTGGGGACATCCTGTACAATGAGATTGTACAAGACCAAACCGTGAATTATTAGACCTACTGATGTAACACCGTTAACAGTATGGACTAATAACTTCGTGAGATGACCATTAGTGACTCGACTGAATCTCGACGCGCGTGTTCACGGACTCCACATCTGTGGGGTTTGTCCTTTGACTAGTACGGGTGAGGGTGGTCACAGTTACTCACCCAATATGCCTATCTTCTCAGGGACAGGACCAAGTAGGGAGCTGAGAACTTAATTATGCAAGATGGAATTCACTTGTTCCCGCCTTTAGGGAAACTAGAGGGGTTGTTCCTTTAAGTGTTGTCTCCAGGGCTTGGACAACGGGTGCCCACCCTCTCACTGGCACGAGAGGGTTGTTGTGTATGGTTGGACCATTACAACGTTATTATTCATTAGAGGAACAGTGGGGACTTAAGGAGGAAGAAGTAGACACAGGGGTAAAACGGTATTTTGACCCAGCAGTGTCTACGAACAACTTGTGAAGGGTCGACTCATGAGCATTGGTTATATCAGTGGACACGTAATATCTGCAATGCTTGACGGGAGAGTGCGATTTACGGACTTTAGTGGAGTGTTATCATAGCTAATGAAGGTTGATTAACCGAGTCAAAGAGTTTGATAGGTTAATCTCGGATCATTGGAGTTCGTCATTGTAGGTCCATAAGGTCCCTCGGTTGGCTCAAACTGGATTAAAAGAAGGTTTACTGTTTTGGTGTGAATTGAAGTGTTCAAGTTCACTAAAGGGCATTTATGTCATTTATATGAGATATGAATGATATAATATATAGTTTAATGTGAATGAGATTCATAATGAACTATAGATTAGCCTAATTGTTGAATTAGGGCTAATTAGGAGAAATTAGATTGAGAGATATTAAATTGGATGTGATTCAATTTAAAAACCACAATATTGCAAATGTGATTTGTAAAATGAGATATGAGATATCTTATAATATGTGGTTATGCAAATATGATTTGCATAACCTAAGGTTGTGGTAAAATGGTAAATAGGTGGAGATTTCAACTTCATTATATAAACCCCTTTTGCAAGAAGAGTGGTATGCAATTTAGCTCATTTTTGGAATTCTCACCAAAAGAAGCTTTGCTCCTTCTCTCAATTCTCTCTCAAGTTTTCTCCTCCCAAAAACAAAACCTAGAATCACACCATTCTCCTTCTTCCAAAAGAAGAATAACCGAGAAACCAAGTGGTGGTGTTCGGTCGGAGTTCGTGAGTTCGAGTAGTTCGAGATCATTGGGAGAACACGAAGAGTTCGTGATCATCAGAGGAAGGAAATTTGAATAACGTCTTCAACAAGTAAGTAGACCTATCTTACTGTTTTCTTTCCTAAGTATGCATGTTTAGCCTAATTATAAGTGTTAGATAGTTTTAACGAAATTGAGTTGCACAACATCACCGCGACGATTCGATCGTCTTCCGCTGCGCGGGGAGTCTCATTCCCTTCATATACAACTTAAAAAGAATCATATGGATGAAAAAGAACTACTTTTTGAATCAAGGATCCAACTTTCTCGCAGTTTCTCGTACTTAGAAAACAAGGCATTAAAGGATGAGAAACACTCTAATCGAGTTATCCAACACCAAAACCTAGCTAGACATTACAAAATGCACATAACAAAAGTAAAGTATCAAATCAAGTGACTCATTTTGCAATCTATTTTTTCTTACAGTTTCTTGCGATTTATTGCAATTTCTTGTACCTAAGAAATAATACAATAAAATAAAGATTTTTTTAATCTGAAATAGGAATTCTTAAACTCTATAAGATGTGTCCATGAAGTTTACTTATCATTAACTGTCTAACACCTACTAATTTATGAGAGGCAAGTGAATTGACCAGGTGAAAGCAAATGTTATTTCATTGCATTTATAAACGACACATATTACATTCTATTTTTATCTATTCATTTGTAAAGTTAATAAAATGAAACATGGAGTTATCAGGTTAAAGGAGGATGAGAAACACCCTTAACAAAGCATAAAATCAAAGACGAAAAATAATTTCATGAACCATTCATTAAACGTTCTTTCACTTCAACCATGTGTCAAAATTAGAAACCAAATGTGATGAGTATAACCAAGTTAACAATCAAACATTCAGTAAAATGTCTCCAAAAAAAACCAGCAAACCAACCACATTTTGTTCATCAATCAACATTGACAAAAGAAAGTTTTTTTTAATAACAATGTTGAAAACCATGAAGAAAGTTTCTTAATCCTACCTAAAAAAAGAAATTTGGACAAATGGCCTGATGAAGTGCTGAAGAAATTCGGGTTGTTCCTCGTCTGTCGAGTTGTCGCCGCCGTAAATGCCGATTTGCAAGCTCGCCGTCGATCATTTGGTTGTCTCATTCGGCCGTCTCTGTTGCATCACTTTATCGATCGTAAGCCTCGTCGTCGATCATTTTGGTTGTCTCCTTCATCGTCTCGTTCTGCGGTCATTTATCGATAAGTCTCATCGTCGTTGTCGTCGGTCGTCTCCTTCGAGCAGACGATTTGTGAGATAAAAAATTAGGGCATAAGTAAAATTAGAGATTTTTTTAAAATGGGCAACATGATAATTTCAAACCTTTAAAAGTCCTACAAATCTTTAAAAATAAAAGTCATCCAAAATCTCTTTAATATTTTATCCTATTTTTGGCAATTTTCCCACCAATAATTTCGTAATCTCATTAAGGTTTAAATTTAAAACCTATCCTAAATCTTTGTCATACCCTTAATTTGTCCTTTTTTTTTTTTGCAATTTCTTACTAGAACTCCCAACAATGCAACCCTTTCTAAGCAATGGAGAAGGCAAATTGAACGACCGACATCCACTCTCAGGTCGATATCAGTCTATCGCCACCATTAATCAGCAACAATATGGGGCCATGCTCGAGCTGTGGACACTGCCAAACTACCAATCTTCTCCATTTTCCCTAATTTCTAACTCTTGAGAAGAGTGGACGGCAACGTTAGTTCATCAAATTGGGCACTGGCCATACGCGCACCACCTCTCTCCAATCCACTAGAAGCAAATGGAGCTCCTTCGCGTCCTCAGGTTGACCTCAAAACACAGGCCTCTTGATGTTTAACAATGATTTCATTGAAGTAATCCTGATTCTTGTGGAGTTTTGGGGGGTTTCTTGAAATTTTTTACCACCCCATTTCGATTCCTCGTTTTACTGTTTAGGTTTGTGTGAGCTTTCTGGATATTGGGTCTCTGTGGGAATTCCCTTTTTGACTTTTCTGAAAATTCTGTTTGTGGTTGCCCTGAGTAGTATATTAGTCTGGGTTTGGGGAGTTCTGTGTTGAGCATTTTGTAAATCCATGGATACTTTGCTTAAAATCAATAACAAGTATGGTTTTCTGCAACCATTACATGGGGTTTCTGAAAAAGTGAGTGGTGTGAGGAGTACAAAGTTTCAGAGTCAGGAATTTGGATTTGGTCCTAGGAAAGGTCGTCTGAAATGGAGGAAAGGGGGTTGTGTTAATGTGAGAAGTAGTGCTCTTTTGGAGCTTGTTCCTGAGACCAAGAAGGAGAATCTTGAGTTTGAGCTTCCCATGTATGATCCGTCGAAAGGCATCGTTGTCGATCTTGCCGTTGTGGGAGGTGGCCCAGCAGGGCTTGCTGTTGCACAGCAGGTTTCAGAGGCAGGGCTTTCAGTTTGTTCGATTGACCCGTCTCCCAAGTTGATTTGGCCCAACAATTATGGAGTTTGGGTGGATGAGTTCGAGGCCATGGGTTTGCTAGATTGCCTCGACACGACTTGGTCTGGTGCTGTTGTGTTAACCCACGAAAAATCGACAAAAGATCTTGCTCGACCTTATGGGAGGGTTAATAGAAAGCAGCTCAAGTCAAAAATGTTGCAAAAGTGCATTTCCAATGGTGTTAAGTTCCATGAAGCTAAAGTTATTAAAGTTATACATGAGGAGTACAAATCTTTGTTAATTTGCAATGATGGTGTAACCATTCAAGCTGCCATTGTTCTTGATGCAACTGGCTTCTCTCGATGCCTTGTCCAATATGATAAGCCTTACAATCCAGGCTACCAAGTAGCTTATGGGATTTTAGCTGAGGTGGAGGAACATCCATTCGACATTGACAAGATGGTGTTTATGGACTGGAGGGATTCACATCTGGATAACAATATGACTTTGAAGGAGAGAAATAGCAAAATTCCCACTTTTCTCTATGCAATGCCCTTTTCATCAAATCGAATATTTCTTGAAGAAACTTCTTTGGTAGCTCGACCTGGACTACAAATGAGTGATATTCAGGAAAGAATGGAGGCAAGATTGAAGCACTTGGGTATAAAAGTGAAGAGCATTGAAGAGGATGAGCATTGTGTCATTCCAATGGGTGGACCACTGCCAGTTCTTCCTCAAAGAGTTGTTGGAATTGGTGGAACGGCTGGGATGGTGCACCCTTCAACTGGATATATGGTGGCGAGAACTCTAGCAGCAGCACCTATTGTTGCTAGTGCAATAGTTCGGTGCCTTGGTTCAGATGGACGTTTTAGGGGAGACGAGATATCCTCTGAAGTTTGGAAAGATCTGTGGCCCATCGAAAGGAGGAGGCAAAGGGAATTTTTCTGTTTTGGTATGGATATCTTGTTGAAGCTTGATCTAAAGGGCACGAGAAGGTTTTTTGATGCATTTTTTGATCTTGAACCTCGTTATTGGCACGGATTCTTGTCATCACGACTGTTCCTTCCCGAGCTGATACTCTTTGGGCTTTCCTTATTCTCTCACGCGTCTAATGCCTCTAGGGTTGAAATCATGGCAAAGGGAACTCCGTCTTTGGTAAACATGATCGGAAATCTGGTGAAGGATAGAGAATAAGATGAATATAGAGTTACTGTGTTGTAAGCTAATCGTCATACTGATGCACTTGCATCTTCACATTTACTTCTGCAGATGATTGTTCATAAGATTATGGATTGGCTATAGCCTATAGCCAGCATCTCTTTAGCATGTTATTCTTAGTTCACACATTATATAATTTCTCATAGAAGAGAAGTGCTTCAAGTCAACATATATACACAATGATATCTGCTTGAGATCAGATCCTTTTATGCACAATAATTGTTGTAAATGCCATAAAACACCAAAAACTAGCATATTTAGCTTTGATTTATTCCATAAGTGAATGACTCTTCATCTGAATTCCGTGAGGAACTCTCCATTCCATGATACGAGAGTTTTGTGGCTGACTTTTTTTTTTTTTTTAATCGTGGGGGAGTGTGGTTCGAGAGAAATAGTTAAATTTTTAGAGAGGTGGAGAGATCTTTAAAGGAGGTTTGGGAGGTTGTGAGATTTAATGTCTTTATGGGTGTCCATTAGTCAAATTTTTTATGATTATCAACTTGGTATTATTCTTTTGGATTTAAGTCCTTTCTTGTACGTAGTTGAGGATTCTTTTTGTGGGCTATTTTTTATATGCCCTTGTATATTCTTTCATTTTTTCAATAAAAGCTCGGTTTCTTACCCCCCAAAACTCTTCATCTGCTTTTCACGTTAAATGACCCCATTGACTAAATATCTTGGGAATCAATCTTATTCTATTTTCGTTCGTTCCATTTGATGCACCATTCTTCTTTGAATATAATCTCTCTGAAATACATGACTTAAATTAATGTAATGGAGATAAAATGATGGGAGATGACTATATGCAGATTGCTTTTTGTCATACAAAGCTGCTCATGTCTTCTTTTGAGATGTTGGTATAAAATTTAGGTGATTCCTGTCTATCTGAAGGTTGATATTAATATGACTCTGAATCTTCTTGCTTTTGTATTGAAGTTTACTTGATATTAATGTAGTTGTCGTTCCGCAGAAGTCTAGGATGGGAAAAACTATGTCAGACATAGTCATTGAAAGTAATGGCACCTTTAGAAAGCGTTCCTGTAGCATTTGTCTCTGAAATGTACCTGCTCCCTCACCATTACAGATTCCTAGTGGAGTTCAGGTGCACAAATGAAATAATCAGTCAGTCAATTGGGTCAAGTTCTCTAGAACTGGATCTTCAGCTACGCCTGTTTAACGGGGTTCGATGTATGAAGCTTCTTCTAGATAGAGTACAAGATTGTGAAACTGTTGCCCAGTCTTACATGCTTCCTGTTGAAATAGTCGGGTAGACAGCATTCCCGTTCAGGTGTAGGAGGAGAGACTTGTTGTGACGACCGTACAACCAATGACGTAGGATGTCTGTCATGTAGTTAATGCTCTCGTTATGCTCTATTAATTTTGGCAGCACAACAGTGCAATTAGGACCAAATCAGAATTTTCTATGACATGAAACTTAGATAGAATTCAAACACACTTTATAACACGTACACAGAATGCAAGGGTTATGCTTTATCAATAAAACTCAAGTTCGAGCATAAAAGAACAATTCTATCAAAATGAATATTTATTAAGGGACAATAAGCGCAAAATGGAGGATAATATTAACAGAGACAAAATAAGACACCCTAAAGGTTCTAGAACGAGTCCGCACCAGCGTCATACACCTATTCATTACTGCAAACAATCACACAAGTAATCACACAAGTAGCAAACGTGGTGAGTATGAAAATACTCAGTAACTAACTCACTCAAAGTTGATAAACAGTTAACCAAGCAAACAAGTCTCAAAAGCTAACCAGGCTCTACTTTCAGACAGCATTCAGCTAGACGACCGACCTAGTCTCATCCCAAGCCTACACAAGATTGCACAACTCCCCACTATACGTAGTGATATGCATCCCTAACTAGCATGCTCACACAACACATAGCTCAGACCCACCCCGCAGGACGCTCGTAAGTTATATCTCGCCTCGGGACTGTTGCCACAATTACTGTGGCACACCTCGAACCACTCTCGTCTCTGGATTGTTGTCATACTATGGTTCACCACAAGACATCATCGCCCCTGGACTGTTGTCACACACACTGTGACTCACCACGAGACGGCTCCGGACTAGCTGTGGCTCCACCCTAGGACGCCAACGAACTAGCCCGCTCAACACGCGTGCTCCATGCTAGTTTCTCGCCACACAAGACTGCAAGACAACGTTCATTTAATAAGGGGTAAAGTAGGGGCCACTAGCCTAATGGGTCCTAAGGCACATGCCTCTCGACTTGGTACCAAAGTCATACTCTAGGATAACATAACAACAATCATGTAAACAATACAAAGCTGCATAACATTTGTGATCCACAACCATACATGCATCAAACAGAACTCAAGTCAAACCAAAGTTGACTATCAACCAAGATCCACAACCATACTTACTTTAGTCATTACCTCATAGCTAGGATACGAGGAATAATCCAAATGGCTACTTACCTTAGTGTTAAATTCGAAGAGTCCAAGTTAAGCCGCTAAAAAGTAATCACGACCAGTTGAACGACTTCCAAATGCTTTTAAAAGCTCGCACCAACCTTTTCAGCATATAAACAACACACCAACAACCTGATTTCAACATTTAAATCATAAAAAATAGATTCCGATAATTTCAAATCTCAAGACAATCGGAAGGATGCTTACCCAAGAAACGAAACAACTTGTGTCAAGCCCAAAACAAGTCCAAATCACTCCAAATACTTACTATACAACCTACAAAGCAGCCATGCACACCCAAAATTGATGCAAAACATCTAAATCGATACAAAAACACGCTTTCAGACTAAAAACACGTCATCCACTAATTTTTTACTTCAAAAATTGCATCTAAGAGATCAACCTACACACTAATTGAGCAAAAACTCATCTGCCAACCGCAAATTTCAATTGAAAAATTCCTTGAATCCTTAACACCTAATACGCCTCCCAAAAAATTGGAGAGAGACTAAATTGAGAGAGAGAGAGAGTACGGAGGGGAGGGGTGGCGAAAGGAAGAAGAAGAAAGTGGTGGGGGCGGGGGGGTGATTGTCCGCTTTTAAAAAAATTAATTCACTATTTTTTAAAAAAATGAAAAATGGATTGTGACACTTATTAGATCATCTTTGGTTTGTAGGCGAGGCTTAAACTTCAACATTGTGTTTGGTTTTGCAGAATTCGCAAGAAGAATATAGTTTATTCTTGTTCAATTCCCATTAATCTTCCGGTTGAAAAGGGAAATCCATCTCCTCCTCTAAAAGATTTTTGAAAAGGTTTTTAAAGCATATTGGTGTGATGAACATGTTTCGAGTGGTGGGTTATGTCATTTGGTCTAATAAATATACTTGGTACTAAATATACCTATTAATCTAAGTTGAGTTTAACTCAACTGGTTAAGACATTATCCTCGACCAAAAAGCCAGAGGTTCGAATTTTCACCCACATGTTGTTGAACTAAAAAATGTCATATACAACTAATACTTTTGTGAGGTTGGTAACTTAGATTTTACAACCTTTGTTTGGTAAATTTTGCAATGTCTACTTCTATGATATGTTTATAGCAATGCAAATGCACATTTTGAGCAGCGAGAATTGATATATTTACGATGCAATATTTTTAAAATTTGTAATCAATAGCAATAGAAACAAAACCATCTTTTATCACTATGATGGGGCCTTAATTGTTTGTATGCCTTTAAATGTGAGAATATAATTTAAATGAGAAACCTTATGTCAAAGGAAAAATGGAATTATATTTATCATAGCCAAAGTTTTGAGAATATTTCATCATAGAACTAGAAGATGCGTAAAAAGCATAAACTATGAGAAGATAAGAGCAATTAGGCTTAATTAAATTAGAGTAATTGCGAACTTGCAAAAAAGAGGTGTATACATTTGGTCTAAGTTGAAAAGTCAAGAATGGTCACTTTCAAGAAATTTGGTAGGATGACAAGTTATATACATCAAACAAGACAAAACATTATGATAGATGCACAATAAGATACCTATTTGTTTTAGACAGTTAATTGTTAGGTTAGAGTTAGGGTGAGTTCGACAAACACACTAATTTAAACTTTTTTTAAAAAAAAGAAATATATTTTTCTTAAAACTCTTCTCATTAAAGTTTATTTTGGAATCTAAAAGTCTACCTAAGGGTTAAAATCGCCATTTGAAAAATTGGCAACGATATTATCTCTACTCTTTGTAACTTCAGATGTAACGTCTGCCATTTTCAAGTATTATTACATTTAAGTTGGTGTTAATTTTTGAAAAAGAGAATTCATATTTTAAAATCAAATTGGAATTTGATATTATATTTTGTTGGGTTGTTTTAAATATTTAGGATTTTAGTTGTGGTATTGTTGTGATTAATTTAAAGGGGCAAATTGGTAAAAGATTGAATGTAAGGGATGTTTGGCGTAGGGAGTAGGAGTTAAGATGTTTGGAGTTATTTTGTTGAGGAGTTAGGAAGTCTGTTTTTGGACTACAAAGTTATTTTGTCTGGAGAATTAGGATGTCTGTGTTTGGGATGCAGAGTTGTTTTGGATATAAAAAGTTTAGGTGCAGAGTTTTGAGTGTAAATAGTTGTTTCTTTTTAGGTATAATTTTTCAACAATAATATAGATTTGTTTCCCAGGCAAAAATTGAGATATTAAATTATATTCTTTTATTAATATTTTATAATTTCGTTAAACACTTGTTTTCATTAATTTTAAAATTTTAATTGAAAATTTTTTCAAACTTAATAAAATATTTGTCTTTATAAAATTTAAGATTTTATTTTTCTAACTAACCAATTTAAATGACTATATATAGTTTGATTAATTTAAAAAAAATATAGTATTTAAAGTTTTAAACAACTAAGTAAAAAAAATAATATATCAAATATTTATGTGATTTTAAAATAGTTAAATTCAAATAAATATATGTTTTTAAATATCACTCAAAATGAATTTCATATATACTTTTGCTCAGATTATTATATATTTATGTTATGTATTGTATGATTTTATTTTATTAAGTTTAGAAGAAGAGGTCGTTTGTCTTTTTATTTGAATATGATTAATTTGAATATCAAATTATTGTTAATACGTTAACATATTTAAATACTAATTTCTTAAATTCTAATATAAGTTTGTTTAAAATATGTTTTTGTTTAAAATATATTTTTATTATTTTCAAATCTTAAAATTATGTATATTTTTTAGCTATTAATAAAGAATCAGAAAAAAAAAAAAAAAGAAGATAAGATTGTTATTTGTTATAAGTAATTTTTGTTTAAAGTTAAAAAAAAAATTGTAGATGACATATAGAGGGGTGAGATAAGGAGATTTTTATCAATTAAAAAAATTGTTATGTAGCACACTGTTATAATTTATATTAAGAATTTTAATTTAAATAATAGTATCATAACTAAAATATTTGTATATAATTTATATTTAAAAATAAAACTATAGAACAAAAATATATATTTTTGTTAAAAATATGTTAAAATTATAGGATAACTAATAAAATATTTATATTTAATTAGTAATTAGTAATAATGATAAGAAAATTTATATAAAAAATAAAATTAATTTTTAAAATTAAAAATTTAAAAAATATATGTAAAGAAGTAGAGAGAAATATGAGGTGAGAAAATATAGATATAAGTAAGGTGGGGTGGAGAAAAAAGTGATAAAAAAGTTGTGGGGCTCATTATAGGGAGTTAGAAAGGAGTTAATCAGTCTGTAGGGCCCACAAAAGGAAGTTGAGTGAGGAGTTAATACATCTCTGGGTCCACATTGAGAGAAAAAATGTTGAAATGGTCATTTTGTCCTTAATCTAAACACCCCTCTAGGCAACCCTAGGTTACTATTCAATCCTCTTCAACCTCACTCACCTTTCTCATTCACATTTTTGTAACCACCAATTCTTCTCCTTTATTACTGGTCGCCGCACACTATCACTGTCGTCGAAGTTCGTGATCGTCGCTCACGCCGAAGTCACTCAACTCGTCGGGATTCAGATGCAAGCCACCACAAGCCGCTCGAACCCACGTTTCACGGTCTTCGTCGTCAACCAGCTCGTGGATTCGTTCCGCCTCCATCGCCTCGTCGGATCTGCACGCCAGGATAGTCATCGTCGCAGACAAAACCGCTCGCCGGAAGTCGTGTTGCAGCTTGTCGTCCGCCATCCAGCCAAACCGTGAACCACCGTTTGGGTCAGCTTTTGTCGTCATTATTGTTGGTCGGTTCTCTCTTCTTAGAGACTGGTTCCGAGTAGATCAACACCCAAACTTTCCAAACATGAACTCCACACGTCCAATCGTGCGTCGAAAAGTGCGAACTTCAATAGTTCTGATTCCCGAGCTTATTTTAGATCTCTGTTGTGGTAAATTTAACTAATTATTACAGGAAGTTTCAAGTAATTCAGGTATGGAATTGAAAAGTTTGACTTGTTATTAGGGAAGCAATGACTTCGAATCAAATTGTGATCACAAGACTTAAGAAAATATTAGAGCTTGGATCATCGAAGAACTAAAGTCAAGGTAATTAGTTAGAAAATAATGAAGATCTCAATTCCTGCAAATCTAAAATCCATTAGATACTTAATGATCGGTACACGATACGCAAGTACACGTGATCGAAGTAATAAACTAGAGTACTCCAGAGTATCGAACCCATAGGGAACGGGTTCCATAAAGTTACTTCAGGAAAACAAGATTTTTTATGAAGATGCAAGTATGGTAAAAAAGTTTTTAAGAGTGTGTTTGGGTGATAAAAGAGTGATACTAATATTTAAAGAAAAACAATGAGATAAAAGAATGAAATTCAAGTTGTTTTTGCCTCTTCGGAGAAAATGCTGCCTAAAATGCAGTAGCAATTGTGCCAGCAATCCTAAATCTAAGTAAACCCGGTTTGACTCCTATTCGATTTTGCTTCCAAAATCTTTAGGAGACAAAGCAATTAAACATACATGTTTGTGGCTAATTGTGAGCTTAGATGGTTCTGCGCACAACCCTCTTGATTTCGGAGTCTCGCCCTATGTCTAGGGTCGAAGTTTCAGATCTTATGTCTAAGTCATTTCCTCCGTTGTTTTTATGAGATTCGTTGTCCCTTGACCCTTACAGTATCAAGTTCGAGCTTGATGGACAAGCCATAGTGATATGCTAGGGTTGCCCAAATAACATTCAATAAAAACAAACTTAGGGTTAGTTGCTGACACAATTACTTTGCTAATTTAAGTTTGACATCTCTCTTTTAGGGCGTTCACAACTTGAACCCATAAAGAGGATTTAGCTCATGGTTAAAATAAAGGAAAAATATTGTCTTACTTGCTTGAAATGTAAAAGACATATTGCAGTAGAAGGTAAAATACGACAATGGGAGGAATAATAAAGAAACTGAAATTGGAAAATAAATGGAAGCCTAAGTCCTTACTTTTTATTAAATACAAAACTCAATCCAAATCAGTATGGATTGAATTAAACTCGAGTACAAAACGTTGCTAAAGTGTAGCACGCGAAGAACGAGAAAAATCTGAAGAATCCTTTCGTAGATTGACTTCAAAATCTCAAGGGAAGTTAAGAATCTTTACCTCCAGTACTTTCGTAAGGAGGGATCAACCAAGGATTCGTCAAAGCCTAAGAAATAAAAGGAACTTGTTGGAATAAAAGTACTAGAAACAAAACCTTGTTGTTAAGAATACATAGTAACGAGAAAAAAAAAATGGAAAAGAAGTTGATCTAGTAGCCTTCCTCCTGATTGCCTCTTTCGCCTCTAGGGTTTCTTGTGTTATTTATCGACCACTCCTATTTAGGGTTTCTGTCACGACGCGCAAGTGCACGTGATCGAAGTAATAGAAAACGGTATTTTGAGTAACGAGTATCGAATCCTCAAGGACTAAACTGCGAATTTTATCTAGCTCAAATTAATTATAGTGAATTGAAGTTGTAACTAACAAAAGAACAAATTAAGGATGACAAGAATAAAGGAAAACTGAACTTCACTAGAAGAAATGCTGAAACAAAGATTAAAAATACTGAAAATGCTACAGCAAATGCGATAGGCTTAGATTAGAGGTTCTTTACGCAATCTGATATATATTGCAGAAGTAATTGCAGACTCAGAATTATGCTACAACAAATTAACACAGGATTCTTCCCAGAATTCCCAAAATTTTTCAGCAATTAAATTCCCATTCAATTACCTTGTTAAGCTCATTGCTCTTGTACTTAGTTGGATGGTTATCCCTAACCTACCCATTTTCATTGCAAGTATTCACTTGTAATCAAACCTAAAGTGGATTCTAGTAATCGATTTTCTCCCTTTTTCCCAAAAGCAAAGAAAACAGTATGGAATGAATATGACCAACCTTAGTTCCACATCAATAATAAATTCAACTAAAATCCAGCCACAATTTAAGAATACAAAAGACTTAACTCAATCCCAAATTACATAAATTTCTCTAATCCTTGCCTTAGGAAGAATTAGCTCATAACAATAAAGGAAAGATGCATAAAATGTAAACTAAAATATATTACAGCAATGAGGTACTTAGAAGAAAGAAAAGAAGATGCAAATTCAAGAGATGAGAAGAAAAACTTATGGTAGGAAGCTAGAACAACGATCCCTCCTTGCTTTTGCTCTACTTTTGTGCTAGATTGGCTCAATTCTTCAACTTCTCCTTCTCCTTCTTAAAGAAGACAACAACTACTTGCTTTCCAAGCCCTAATTCTCTCTTCCTCTAAGTCCCTACCTTGACAAACAACCCTAATGAAGCTTAAATACCTCCCCCAAGTGATAAAAATAAGGTTTAGTGAAGACTCATCCGTGCCCATACTCTCTATAGTCCAAATGGGCCCAATTGTAAAATGCTCACATGATTTAAATATAATTGCCCCGTGTAAACTGCTACAGACTTCAGGAAACTACTTCAAGCAATGGCAATGCTTCAACATCCTTTTGGAAAATGCTCCAGCATTAAGGATGCTCTAGCCTTTCCTTGCACTTTTGACACTTAGCTTTTTTGACCTCAAGAAATTTAACCTTCACAAGCTAAAATTAAGCAAAATTCAACAAAAATATCTAATAATCAGCAAGAAGAAGGTTTTTTACCCTTAAAGGTCTTTTCCACTACAAAACACAAGTTCAAAATGACTTTCAAAGCAAAAGAGTAACAATTTATGCTCTTAGGCACTAATAACTCCACTAAAAATGTTCTAAATAACTCTTATTTGAAGAGTTATCAAGCCCCCAAACTTAAACCTTTGCTCGTCCCAAGTAAAGAATAAAAAAGAACTCTACTAAAAGGATAAATGTTAAAGGAAATTACATGCATAAGTGACTCCAATTTCAAAGCATTCAAAGAGTGGGTGAGAGAACATAGACTATGGAATAAGAGCATGCTTAATAACGAGAAATTTAAAAGCAACTCAGAATTCTTTACGTGTGTGTGTGCAAAGCCTAAAATCGACTTGTTTACTAATCCAAAGTAACTTTATGCTCTCCTCCATTCATTTTCCTCCTACACTGGCTCGAAAGACTCAATTCAGCTTCCTCACCCTCAAGCAGACATTAAAAAGTAAGGTGCCTTTAACTTTTGGGGTACCCCACACTTGTTTTTTTACTATAATCAGGGGCACTAGCTTTCACACATCTACCGCAGGGACCCTTATCCAGAGCACTCGCTCAATGGATGGGCTAACTGATCACGGTAGAGGTAGCTCTTTTTACCCCCGAACTTTTAAACACGAAGAAGGTGCATGCATTTTTTTTTCTTTCTTTCTACTAAAAATATTCAATGAATCTTTTTTTTTTTCAAAGGCATAATTTTTTTTTTTAATTCTTTTCTCCTAAGCTTAACAATGCATACTCTCAAGCAAGATCACTTACAACTAAGCCTTAAGCCTATCGGAGTGACAACAAACTTCTAGAAAACATAAAGATCCTCTAAGAGTTCAACTTAGCAAAATTAGGCTTAATGCTCAATCATTTGCAAAGAATTCAAAGATTTTTTTTTTAAATTAACTCAAAATTTCAGCATGCTTCAAATTTCATGAGAGTATGCAAAAACAATCCACATTATGAACACTGATCATTAAACTTCATAATCACAAGGACATGCAACATCCTAAACCAACACTACAACACACATTCTCAATAACAGAAGAATTTTTCAACTAAGCCCAAAATTAGATTCAGAACAACACATCTCCCTCTCATGCTTAAAGCATACATTGCCTTCAATGTATAAATTACTCACTTAAGCATACTTAAGGACAACTAATAAAGATGGAGGGAGAACAATACTGCCCTGAATCGAGAAGACCTCCACTAAAACGCTTATCAATCACCAAACCCCAAGGGAGCTACAAAACAAGCAAGGGTTATTTATTCAACTAAACAAAAGCAAAAATAACTAAAAATGAAACAAAAGAAATAACCCTTGGGTTGCCTCCTAATAAGCGCTTGTTTAGCGTCATTAGCTCGACGTAGTACATATGGGCTTATCAAGGTACATAAAAATTCTCCCATTTCTTCGGGCCTCTCTTCCTTGAATCTACAAAACAAATCAAAGCTAGCAAGAATACTAGCTTCTCGTGAGAGCTCGAAACAAATATATTTTTTGATTTTTTATTTAATAAAAGAAAAGAAGGAAAAACAATAAAGTAAACAGACTCAAACAAAGACATAGACTCGTGAGAACAAGAGGAAGAACAATAACAAATGACAGAAGAATCAGAATATAGAACAGATAGAGACTCAAAAAGCTCAAACTCTACCTCATCAACCTTCTCAAGAACACAAGGCTCATTTTCTTCCAAATCCTCACTGACTCGATCCTGGTGTGTGCTAAGAGGTTTTAGTTCTCCTAAATCTAAAGCACAATTCCCTAACTGCCCTGACTCAGTAGAATGTGAAGGACAAGGATCCTGAAGGTTTATCAGTGGGTCAGTGATCAAGTGACTCACTGAACCATCTAACAAAAGTGAGACCTCCTTCACTATCTACCCTAGGTAGCTCAATCTCAGAAGAGTCTAAATACATTTGTTCTCGGAGGGAGATAAGTGTATCCTCTAATCACTTCAACCACTCCCCCATTCTACTAATCTTCTCATCTGTGGTTTTCATAAATTCTATCAGTAATGTTTCAACGGAAGATTCGTCTTCTACTAGGGTTTCCTGTATATAGGAAGGATATGGCTCAAACCCACTAGGATATGGCTCAAACCCATTAGGATGTGGCTCATAGACCCAATTGCTCTGATTATTATCATACATAGGATTTCCATAACTCATAGGTTCAGTATGGTAATAATTAGGCAATTGATAGTCATAAGATCCATACCCCTCACTAGAAGACTCCAAACTGGCAGAGGGATAACTAAAAGGAAAAGAACTAAAAGGTGTCTGCTCATTGGGCACAGAAGACCACCCAAATTCATTATAAGCCATAATAAAGTAATAAAACAATTATCAGTAGGCTCAACAAACACAATATACAGACACACGACCATAAACAATAAACAAGACTCAACAAACATGAAAACACACAACAAATACAACAAGACACAACCAACAAAAAAAAGATAAAATTCACTAAAATAAACTTAAACAAGATAAAAACCAACTTAGTCCCCCGGCAACGGCGCCAAAAACTTGTCACAACGCGCAAGTGCACGCGATCGAAGTAATACAAAACGGTATTTTGAGTACCGAGTATCGAATCCTCAGGGACTAAACCACGAATTTTATCTAGCTCAAATTAATTATAGTGAATTGAAGTTGTAACTAACAAAAAAACAAATTAAGGATGACAAAAATAAAGGAAAATTGAACTTCACTAGCATAAATGCTGAAACAAAGATTAAAAATACTGAAAATGCTACAACAAACGGGATAGGCTTAGATTAAAGATTCTTTATGCAATCTGAGATATATTGCAGAAGTAATTGCAGACTCAGAATTATGCTACAAAAAATTAACACGGGATCCTTCCCAGAATTTCCAAAATTTTCCAGCAATTAAATTTCCATTCAATTACCTTGTTAAGCTCACTGCTCTTGTACTTTAGTTGGATGGTTATCCCTAACCTACCCATTTTCACTGCAAGTATTCACTTGTAATCAAAAAGTGGATTCTAGCAATCGGTTTTCTCCCTTTTTTCCAAAAGCAAAGAAAACGGTATGGAATGAAGATGACCAACCTTAGTTCCACATTAATAATAAATTCAACTAAAATCCAGCCACAATTTAAGAATACAAAAGACTTAACTCAATCCCAAATTACATAAATTTCTATAATCCTTGCCTTAGGAAGAATTAACTCATAACAATAAAGGGAAGATACTGAAAATCTAAACTAAAATATATTACAACAATGAGGTACTTAGAAGAAAGAAAAGAACATGCAAATTCAAGAGATGAGAAGAAAAGCTTATGGTTGGAAGCTAGAACAACGATCCCTTCTTGCTTTTGCTCCACTTTTGTGCTAGATTGGCTCAATTCTTCAACTTCTCCTTCTCCTTCTTGAAGAAGACAACAACTACTTGTTGTCCAAGCCCTAATTCTCTCCTCCTCTAAGTCCCTACCTTGACAAACAACCCTAATGAAGCTTAAATACCTCCCCCAAGTGATAAAAATAGGGTTTAGTGAAGACCCATTCGTGCCCATACTCTCTATAGTCCAAATGGGCCCAATTGTAAAAAGCCCAAATGATTTAAATATAATTGCCCCGTGTAAACTACTACAGACTTCAGGAGACTGCTTCAAGCAATGGCAATGCTTCAGCATCGTTTTGGAAAATGCTCCAGCATTACAGATGCTCTAGCCTTTCCTTGCACTCTTGACACTTAGCTTCTTTGACCTCAAGAAATTTAACCTTCACAAGTTAAAATTAAGCAAAATTCAACAAAAATATCTAATAATCAGCAAGAATAAGGCTTTTTACCCTTAAAGGTCTTTTCCACTACAAAACACAAGTTCTAAAGGACTTTAAAAGCAAAAGAGTAACAATTTATGCTCTTAGGCACTAATAACTCCACTAAAAATGTTCTAAATAACTCTTATTTGAAGAGTTATCAGTTTCCTTGTTTGGATTCCCATAAATGGTGGGGATCAATCAATCATGAATTTGGGTTTGTCAATGATTCCACAAATGGTAAAATTCTCGTGATTCTCGTTGCCTTCCTTTTCTGCAGATTCTCACAATGCAACCCGCAATTTCGCTCGCATTCTGTCTGATCATTTTGCAGGTAAAAATGTGGCCCACAATTTCCTTGACATTTTTTTCCTTTTTCATTTTCCTTCACAAAGACACACCAAATTAGCTTATTTTTCACCATTTTCCAACCATTTCTTATTTTTCACTAATTTTAGCAAACTTGAACAATTTTACTCATGAATGATATTTTTAGCATGCCTTGACATAGATATTTGCAGTAAAATAGACAAAAAAAAACTAAGTTTAAGTATGAATAATCGTCATAAATGAGGATTATCACTTAATTTAAGGTTCTGATTGTTGGACAAGTTTGGAAAGTACTTTGAGTTAGGGATCAAATTTTGGAGATTTTAGAGCGAAGGCTAAGGTAAGGGATCTCATGTCGAACCTTTTAAAATGGGATAAAGATTTTAGATTTCAATATATTTTATTATTTTATATTTTTAAATTTTTATGTCCTAAAGTATTTTAAAACTAAAAGTTATGAAAGTCATGCCATGAATTATGATTTATTGTTTTCTCATGATATATGCATCAAATGCTTATGAATGATGTATGAGACCTCATGCATGTATGTATGTCATGAATTATTTGTAGAAGGTAGTGGTAATTGGTCTCTTGAGGGTTTATACATGGTCAAACATGTATTAGAGATCCCCTATAAATTATGCATGGTCAAAATTTGTTGGGGGTTTGTGAGTGACTCAAAACTTATAGGGGGTGGTAGTGATGTCACTTACTGAGTATTATTTTATAATACTTATCCTTTCTTTCTAAAATGTTTTCAGGTAAAGGAAAGGCATACAAGGCGAGTGACGGGAATGAGTTACGAAAGCCATGGGGAGTCTGGAAGTCCTGTTTCCGCATTCTTTAAGTTTCATTTCAGACATTAAAAGTTCTATTTCTATTTAAATAGTATTTTTATTTTAAATCTGTTGGGGTGCATGCCCTAATCTCGTGTAGTTTGTAATACAATTGTTTTAATAAATAAAGGTTGTTTATTTATCAAACTTTGTGTCTCTTTATAAACGTAATCCAATCAACTAAACTCAAGGGTCATATTATTTGAGAGAACTAGAACTTAAATGGTATGTAGTGGACACACGGGGAGGATCACGTTCGAGTTAATGACCCGAACGGTCTATAGTATATGGATAAGGTTGGGAACCTCATCCTGGTGACACTGTGGATGTGACCTGCTTTGTATTGGATACAAACGAGGTGATCCAACTCGTTCATGTGGTTGACATGCGAGTTAGGGCATCCTATGCAATGAGATTGTACAAGACCAAACCGTTAATTATTAGAGCTACTGATGTAACACCGTTAACAATAAAGGACTAATAACTTCGTAGGTGACCATTAGTGACTCATCCTTAATCCTGAGCGTGTTACAGACTCCTGTCTGTGGGGGTCTGTCCTTTGACTAGTACGGGTGAGGGTGGCTTTAGAGCTCGCCCAATATGCCTATCTTCTTGGGGATAGGACCTCGTGGGGAGCTGGGAACTTAACTACGCAAGAAGGAATTCACTCATTCCCGAGCTAGGAAAACTAGATGGGTTGTTCCCTTAAGTGTTGTCTGCAGGGCTTGAACAATGGGGTCCCACCCTCTCACTGGCCCGAGAGGGATGTTGTTTATGGTTGGACCATGCAACAAAATTGTTCATTAGAGGAGCAGTGAGACTTAAAGAGCAAGAGGTAGATACAGGGGTAAAACGGTAATTTTGACCCAGGTGTGACTAGGAACAACCTGTGAAGGGTCGACTCACGGGTATTGGTTATATCGATGGACACAACTTGTCCTACAACGAGGAGAGTGCAACAACGGGCTTTAGTGGAGTGTTACCGTAGTTAATGAATGTTGATTAACCGGGTCAAAGAGTTTGATCGGTTAATCTCCTATCATTGGAGCTCGTCATTTATAGGTCCATTAGGTCTCTCAGTTGGCTCAAATTGGACAAAATGAGGGTTTACAGTTTGGAGTGGATTTGAAGTGTTCAAATTCATTAAAATGGTATTTATGTCATTTATATGTGATATATGGACATAATATATAGTTTAATTTGAATGAGATTCATAATAAACTATATTGTAGCCTAATTATTTAATTAGGGCTAATTTGGAGAAATTGAATTGAGAGAAATTAAATTGAATATGATTAAATTTAAAATTCCATAATTATGCAAATGTGATTTGTATATTAAGGTATGAGATACCTTATATTATATGATATGCAAATATGATTTGCATATTATATAGTTGTGGTATTTTGGTGAATTGGTGGAGATTTTAACTCCACCACACACCATTATAAATAAGTGTTTGGAGAAGCACATTGTATCCAATCTTGCTATTTTTTGGAATTCCATCCCAAAGTGCAAGTTGATTTTCTCTCAACTCTCTCTCAATATCTTCTCACATTCTCCAACCCAAATTCCAAAAGGAGTCCCACAACTCTCCCTCATCCTCCTGAGAATACTCGAGAAGATCAAGTGGAGGTGTCCCCTTGACTCCGTTCGTGGTACGAGTTTGAGAGTTTGTTGGATCGAGAAAGATCGTGACCGAGGAGGAAACCCGAATAAGCGTTCTTTAAGAGGTAAGTAACATGATACCTTTCTGTTTTTCCTTCTCAAAAAGCATGCTTAATCTAGTTAGAATATGATTCTTACAATTTTAAGAAAATTAGAACTACAACGAAACAACGACGATTCACGTCGCTTCCGCTGCAGGAAATCCATTCCCTTCAAAATCAAGGCTAGACTTTAATTATCTTGATATTAAGATTTTGACTGTTTGGGATCCCAATAAAGATAATTTCAGTGACTTAATTGAGATTCTTCTTTTTCTAGAATATTTTATAACCTGAAAATGCATGCATGAGTAGTAATGCCCCTAGAAAGTGAGTCTTACAACTAGGGGTGTTACATCGGCAAAAAATGAATTTGATGGAGATCTGATCTCCTTGAGCAGCGGGAACGTGTTTGGGATCGTTAATGTGCTTGATTGTTTTAATTGAAACAAAAACCAGTACATTGATAAATACAAAACAAGCATGAAATTCTAATCCTATTAGACATGGATTAATTGCATACAAACAAAATAAGTTTAACAATTAAACTAAAGGGAAGAAGAATTACCTTTATAGACTCGCAACAACTCCTTGCTCCAAGCAAATTCCATAACTTTCGACAAAGAACACAAAGAACTCCTCTGTTTTTCAAGCAGGGACACTATCAACAGGAGAACCTCCTATGTCTCTGAGTTCTACTTAGATCTACCTTGGTTGGAAGGTAATCCAACAATTGGAAAGTTTTGGGAATTCTAAAATTGAGAGAGAGAGAGAATTCTTTCTGTGTTTCTTTCAATTGAAAAAAAATCGATTGAATCATCCTGTTCATCTGTCCTTCTCACCAGGAGAAGGACTTCACTGGGTAACTCCCCACTCCCTATCGAGGGGGAGTTGGGGAGTAGTGGGAACGTGTCCTCCTGACACGTTCCCAATTAATATCATATTAATTAATCAAATATTAATTAATTACATTAAATCAAATCACATTTAATTCAATTATAATATTAATTAAATTGATTAAATCATATTTAATTATTTTACCCTTTAACCTATAGTTTAATGTACGTCTCATGCACATTATGTTTTAACCTATAGTTTTCAAATATGAATCACATTCACATTTGAATTTAATATTTGAACTCTTTCAAATATTTAATTCTCTCATATAATTTAATATGAATCATATTCACATTAAATTCATAATATATAGTTCCAAAACTATATATTATATCGTATCTAAATACATTAAATATATTCCTTAATGAATTTGAACATTTCAAATTCAAATGATCTAAGAACCCTTTACGAGCTAGAAGGTGGACCTAATGGACCTCAGGATCGTAAGCTCCAACGATACGAGATTGCTCAGTTAATCTCATTAACCTCCCAATCAACATTCGTTAACTGCGGGAACACTCCACTAAAGTCCCACAGCTGCAGTCTTCTCACTGCAGATATATTTCTGTGTCCATGGATATTGACCAATAACAGCAAGTCAATCCTTCACGAATGTTCGTAACACCAGCTGGGTCAAATTACCGTTTTACCGCTGGGTTACATCTTATGCCTTAAGTACCAGTGCTCCTCTAATGAACAATTTGTTTGTGGTCCTACCAACAAACAGAGTTTCTTTCGGGCCAATGAGAGGGTCGGGCCCTTTGTTCAAGTCCCGGAGACACCACTTAAGGGAACATTCCTCTATTTACCCTAGTAGGCGGGAAGGAGTGAATTCCATCTTTCTAAGTTAAGTTCCCAACTGCTCACTCGGTCTTGTCCCCAAGAAGGTAGGCATATTGAGTCGGCGAATCTGGCCACTCTCACCCATACTAGTCAAAGGAGAATCCTCGCATGACAGGAGTTCGTAACTCCTCTTCGAGATTGAGATCAAGTTGCTTAGGTCAATCCTAGTGAAATAAAAACCTAACTAGTCAACGGAGTTACAGCTAGAGGTTACTATTTCGTGGTCCGGTCTTATGTAATCTCATTACATAGGATATCCCCACTCACATGTCATCTACACGAACACGGTAGGATCACTGTTTTTGTATCAAATAAAAAGTGGGCCACATCCATAGTTTAACCAAGGTAAGGTACCCAAACCTTATCCCCTAACTATAGACCCTTTAGGCTGTATCTCGAACCGAGATCCTTTTTATGTACATTACATTCAATTAGAGATTCATTTAACAGCCTTGGATGTTTAGTTTATTGGATTTAGGGTTTAAATAAAGGCAAACTCGTAGATAACGAACAATAACACTTTATTGAAATAATAACACTTTATTACATTAATTATAACATAATTACAAACTACGAGTTTTAGGGCACAAATCCCAACAGAATTAAAACTAATTTTGGTGGGTGAAAAAAGAATCGACAGAGCACATGATTTGAAGGTATAAATAGTCCAAAAAGGTTTGGCTTGAAATTCTACCAAATTTATGCACCTTGTTGGATTTTTGTATGGACGAGTGGGAGCCAAATGATTATTGGGAGAACTTACAAAGGGCTCTTACCGAGGAGGATCTCAATCGTGTAGTTGTGGGGATGTGGAATCTATGGGCTAAAAGGAATCATAGCCTTCACAACAACCAAAAGCCTGATTTTATACATGTTTGCAGAACCATTCTTAATAATATAGATGAGTTCAAGGCAGGAGGAGTTATCGTTCAAGATAGAACCAATTGAGTCATTCGTGGAAGCCCCGGTCAGAAAATCAATGGAAGCTCAATGTTGATGCCTCCTAGTGCAATAAGACCAATAAAGAAATTTTCACGATTTTCCCGTTTTTGAATTGGTGGGGAGGTATATGAAAGAACGAAACAGTGGATTGAGGAATGAAAGCTCGAAGACAAAGAGAACCGGGCTTCCTCTTCTTGTTCCTAGTCGTCTGTTACGAGTCTGGGAAGCCAAGAATCCTAAATATGAGGGAATGTGGTCCCCACTTTTTTAATAGTGTCCTGCAGATGGTCTTCCCAATTCGAGTCGAATAGGAAAAGATCCCGTCTGCATAAGGGGGTCTTGGGTGGGTGTTGCATGACTCAGATGGGTCTCAAATTGGGGTTGGTTGTGCTCAAGTTAAACACAAACGGGTGATCAAAGATCTTGAGGCCAAAGTCATCCTTGAAGGATTGAGATTAGTTGTTGGAGCAACCGATTTTAAGGAAACTGATTTCAAATTGTCATTAATTATGGAATCTGATTCAATCAAAGCCATCTGTGCTATTAATCGAGAGGGGGAAGACCTTTCGGAGCTTTCTCTAATCAAGGAAGAAATCGAAGAGTTGACTCATGTTGCTCAAGTCAACTCTTTTGTTAAGTGCCCAAGGTCAGAAAATCTAGAGACTCACAACCTTGCATGTGTTGTTATCTGCTATGGTAATTTTGTGTTTGCTTGTAATCATCTTTCTCCTTTTCCTTTGTTTGGAAGATGATAGGCGAAGAGGGAGACAGTTCTCCCGTGGTGGGTTTCCTCTGCTATTATCGAGGAGGTTGGTGTAACTGCAATTGGTTTTCCTTAATTGATTTATTTCTTTCAAAATAATAATAATAATAATAATAAATAGCTATAATGAAAAAAAGGATAAAAAATGTTCAAATTTGGGATTATGTCTACCGTAATTGTAAGAAAGAGAATGAATTAAAATAATTGATAATCCTACCTCTGGTGCATAATATTGTCTACCGTCAACCCATCCAACCACAAGATTTTGTAGGAAAAAAATCTCAGTACTCTCCCATTTCCATTTCACATTTAAATCTCCTAGATTTATGCATTTTTTAAATCTCTACTAATTTCTATCGATAAAAGCCTTTCCACATTCTGTTTTACGCATTTGTAGGTTCATATCAATCCTTAGTGGCTTTACAGAGTATTCTATTGATGGTGTTTGGAACGAATTTAAGTTAGAACAATTGACACATGTGATGTATGATTTTTGTTGCATTTACTCTTTGATGAACAATTGACACATTTTATTTATAGAAAAAGGATTGCACACTGTCATTATTTTTGTATAGAAACAATTTTGTAGGTCCATATCTTTTCATTTGTTTGCACCCTAGCATTATTTTTTTACATTCGTTAATCTTTTGCGCGTTTTTTCATTAAAGGGCCCTCTATAGTGCTATCAATTTCTTTTTTAACTGAAAATTTGGAGTGTTGTAAAATTGTAAGGTTTTACATTTTGTTCTTCAAGAGTCTTCTATCATCTGTTTATTCTTGCACATTGGGTAGGTATTTACATATGTTGAATAATTATACCTATCTTCTCTAATGGCACATGTGGGTAGAGATTTTTTTTTTTTTTTTTTGTGTATTCTTACACATTGGGTAGGTATTTATACACATTTCTACTCATTTATTATGCTTAAAAAACCAGTATATACACTAAGTTTGAGAAAGGTGAGGGAATTTTAGTGGGCATTAATGATCAAGTGAATAATTATACCTATTTACCTTTTCTAATGGTGCATGTGTGAGTGTAGATTATTTTTTCGTTTATTCTTACATATTGGGTGGGTATTTACGTGTATTTTTTAATTATTTGAACGTTAAAAAAATAGAGATGTATGTTGCGGTGTATACACTACTAGTAATGCCTACAAATAAATTCCTCTAATGAAAAATGTCTAAAAGATGAAATTATTTTTTTTGGTATTATCTCACCTCTCAGAGTTTTTTCACTTTTAAAACCCCTAGATTTATGCATATTTAGAATCTTCTGATTTGTTGCTCTCACCTATATATCTTTATTTTAAAATTATTTATCTAAATCATATACATCAATTTTCTTTATTTTTTATTTTTCTTAATAATAGAATCACCCTAGAAATTTATAAATATTCGATCTTCAACATTTTATTATTTAAGTCCTATCAATCAATCAAAAGTGTAAATTGAAGGGAATCGAAGTCCCCGCAGCGGAAGCGATTGCGAATCGCGCGCTCTTGATTTAGTTACAATGGAAATTTCAAGGATATAAAACATGGATTAAGCATATAATAAGAGTATGGACAGCAAGTATATACCTTTGAAGAACCTTTCTTTAAGTGCTCCTCTCTCCACGGTCACGATCTCAGCAACAAGAACTCGTACGAACACCGACACCACCACCGGATCTTCCCGTTGTTCTCTAGGAGAGGGAGGAAGGTGGGTTCCCTTTAGGAGTAGTGAGGAATTTTTTGTGAGAGAGATTTGTGTTTTGGAACTCTTCCAACAACACAACAAGGAGGCTAGGAATACACTTTTTGAAGTCTTAACCTAATTGCATCTCATGCAACTATATATATAGAGGAATGGGATGGAAATGACCATTCTACCCCTCCTTTAATCTCTCTTTAGTATATAGTTTATATATGAATCTAATTCACATTAAAACTATATATTATATCAATTATATCATATATAATTGATATAACTCCTCATGTATGAAATTGAACACTTCAATTTCATTCCTAACTTTATACCCTCAATATTACCATGTTGAGCCAACGGAGGGATCTAATGGAACTGATCAAACTCTTTGATCCAGTTAATCAATATTCGCTAACTACAAGTCACTCCACTATAGACTTGTAGCCGCACTCTCTCACTTTGTAGATATTATTGTGTCCACCGATATAGTCATTGCCCATGAGTCGACCCTTCACGGGTTGTTCGTAATCACACCGGGTCAAATTCAATTGCTTTTTACCCTCGTGATTACCTCTTTCCTCCTTAAGCACCACCGATCCTCTAATGAACAACAAGTCTAAGGTCCTACCTTAGACTCATACCCTCATAGAGGCGGGACCCGATTGTTCAAGACCTGAGTCGGTTCTTAGGGAACAACCTATCTAATTCCTCGAGAGAGGAATGAGTGAATTCCATCTTACACGCTTAAGTTCCCACTACCTACAAGGTTTTGTCCTCGAGAAGGTAGGCTTATTGAGTCGGCTATAGGCCGGTCTCACCCATACTAGTCCGAGGACAACCCCTATAAGCGTGAGTTCTTAACTTGCTCGAGATTCAGTCAAGTCACTAATGACCATCTATAAATTACTAGTCTTATCCTCATAACGGTGTTATCTTTGGTTAGACTAATAATTTCATGATCCAGATCTTGTATGAACTCTTCATACAGGATGCCCCCACTCGCATGTCAACTACATGAATGAGTTGGATTACCTCATTTGTACTAATTACAAAGTGGGTCGCATCCATGGTATTACCAGAATGAGGTTTCCAGCCTTATTCTTAAACCATAGACTATTTAGGTTATAATCTTGAATTCAACCCAAATAGTGTCCACTACACTGATTTCAAGATACGTTATAACCTTGGAGCTTAGTTTATTGGATTTATAAAAGCAAGACTGTAATCTTATCAAAACAAATAACCCTTTATTTAATTGATCAAGATTACACAAGTTTAGAGCATAAATATCTATATACAAAGACAAAGAATGATTAAATACAATGATGAAACTAGCTTGCATGGAAAATACAAGTATATTCAAAGATAATATGTGTGATGATTTTGTTTATATGACATGTGTCTATACTCTAATATTTGTCGTTGTTTGGATTTTCTTTTATTAAAAAAAAGAAAAGGAAATAAAAAAAGGGGGAGCAGAATCGCAAAGCAGCGTCACCCCTTCATCTTCTTTTCTTCTCGTCTCGTAGTAGCCAGCTCCTTTCACCGTCGGCTTCTTCTCCTCCGACATCGTTTCCCTCACCGATCGCTAGCCCCCGTTGTCGACCAGTGCGCCGACGCCGACGACAAGTGACTCGCCAATCGCTGCTCTTCGTCTTCTCCTCCTCTGCGAAGTCGACAACAACAACAACTCTAGCTTGTCGACCGATCGCATCGCTCAACCGCTCTAGTCTAGTCATCCGTTGTCGCATCCAATGCCCACGCCAAGCCCCTTTGGTCGTCGTCCCCTCTCCGGTCACCGTAGCCTCGCTGGTGAGTTTTTCTCTAAACCGTTTTAGATTTGGTTCAATCGGTTCATTAGTTTTTAGATCAGTTCTCATTGTTTGGAGATTGGTTTTGAATAGATCGGGCCACGAGCATCCTGGATCTGTGCTCCACGCACTGTCGTTCACTGGAAGCTGTCGCTGCCACCGTCGGCAGTTAGGTACAACCAGTCGCTTTCATTTTCTCGATCTCGTTTTAGGCCTTCGTGCGTTGATTTGGTTATTTATGATAAGGTAATTCAATTAACGTTGTTAGGAGTGAGTTTTAAGCCATTGGTTTGCTATTTAGGGGCTCGAGCGTATTAAGGGAGTGCGTGAAACTCGAGATCGAACTCCCGATCCTTTGATATCCAAGTAATTAAGTAGTCATTTAGATTAAGCCCCTTAAAGTTAATATTTGATTAGTCTTATTGTGGTAATTCGTGAATTGCAATTAAATATGTGGAAATTATGTTTTGATGCATATGGTTGATATTGGGTTTGTGCTAGTGTTGTCTGAATCACGAATGAACGAATAAGTTAATTGATATGAAATAGGGGTTTAAGGCTTCGAGCTTGCTTGATATTTTATATCTTTTCATGTTGTGTGGATTTTGTCCAATGACTCCTAGATAACGCTTTGGTAGTGCAATGTTGCATGAATCTCTAAACTTCTGGCTTGTGGTGCGTGTGTTTATGTGTTATGTATGTGGGTTATACATGTTGATGGATTTTCTGGCTTGTCATGGTAGTGGAACGTATGACTTCCGAGCCAGTTGTTTAGCATGGGTTTTGGTTGCTAAGCTATGAAGCTTGGTGTGGTGGCGCGAGATCCGTGGTTGGTCTCCTCTGAGAGTTGTTTGGCGTTAAGCCGTATGTTTGGTTAGGTCGGGGTGGATCGTCGAACTTAGTGGTTAGCTATGTTGGATGTTTAGGACTCTCAGGACAGGCACCAAAGATGGCGGCTAGACGAGTTGGGAGAGAGCCCAACCTACTAGGTTAGGGTCACCAATTCCTTGAGTCGTCTCGGACGAGTCCAGACTGTTAGGTTGGCAAGTTCTGTGTGGACATTTGGGTCGAGCACCCTCTTGTGATCTGTGTGGGCACTAGAGTTGGTCGCTCTTGTGCGATCTGTGTGGGTGCTAGAGTGCACACTCTTCCGCGTTGGGGGCGTCCTTATTGCAACCACCTAGGTCCCTGGATAACAGGTAGGACTCTGGGTGAGGTCGAACCCCAAATAGAGCCTTGGTTGACTAGGTGTTAAAGTTGGGTTGAACCCTTAAAAAGGCTTGTGAGAGACGAGTTTGGTTGATATTGACCCTATCTCTAATTGAAGAGAGTGTGAGTTGGTTAGTCTTGTTTTTAGTACGTCCCTTGGATTGTGACTTAGTACCAAGTCGAGACGGGATATTCCTTAGGGACCATTAGGCTAGTAACCCTTTCTCTACCCCTATTAAGATAACATTGTTTTGCATCCTTGTGTGGCGAGAAACTAGCACGAAGTATGAGTGTTGTGCAGGCTAATTCGTCGGCGTCCTAGAGTGGAGTCACAACTAGTCTGGAGTCGTCTCGTGGTAAGTCACAACATGTGTGACAACAAGCCAGGGGTGAGGATGTCTCGTAGTGAGCCACAACGTGTGTGACAACAGGCCAGGGGTGATGACGTCTGTGTTGGGTTTAATGCCCTAAAACTCGTAGTTCGTAACTTTTGATCTATTTAATTAAATAAAGTATTGTTGGTTTTTATTATTTCTATATATTGCCTTATATTAACATTAAATCTAATAAACGAACATCCTAGGTTGTTGTATGTCTCTTGAACTATATGTAGAAAACATATGAGGATCACGGTTCGAGAAACAGTCTAAAGGGTCTATAGTATAGAGATGAGGTTGGGTACCTTCCTGGTGACACTTGGATATGATACAAACACGATGATCCAACATGTTCGTGTAGACGACATGTGAGAGGAGATATCCTATGTGATGAGATTACATAAGACCGGACTGCAAAATAGTAACTAATAGATGTAACTCCGTTGACTAGTGAGGTTTTTATTTCAATAGGATGACCTAGGCAACTTGATCTCAATCCTAAGCAGGTTACGAACTCCTGTTTGCAAGGGATTGTCCTTTGACTAGTATGGGTGAGAGTGACCTAAGATGTCGACTCAATACGCCTACCTTCTTGGAGACAAAATCGCGTAGGCAGCTAGGGACTTAACCTAGCAAGAAGGAATTCACTCCTTCCCGACTTTAGGGTAAGAAGATAAGTGTTCCCTTGAGTAGTGCCTCTTGGACTTGAACAAAGGGCCAGACCCTCTCACTGGCCTGAAAGGGACTTCTGTTTAATGGTAGGACCATAAACAAGTTGTTTATTAGAGGAGCACTGACACTTAAGGTAAAAGATGTAACCCAAGGGTAAAACGGTAATTTGACCCAACTAGTGTTGCGAACATTCGTGAATGATTGACTTGTTGTTATTGGTCGTTATCCATGGACACAGAAACATATCTGTAGTGAGAAGAGTGCAACTGCGAGACTTTAGTGGAGTGTTCCCGCAATTAACGAGTGTTGATTAGGGGGTTAATGAGATTAACCTATTAATCTTGTATTGTTGGAGCTTCTGATCTGCAGGTCCATTAGGTCTACTTCCTAGCTTGTAAAGGATTCTTAGATTACTAGATATTGATTAGAATTTGAATTGTTCAAATTTACCTTGGGAATTATTTTAATGTATGAAGATACATTATAATATAAAATTTTTGATGTATATTAACATTTTATAGTATAAATTTAATTTGAATATGATTCAAAGTAAATTTCTTGAGAGAATTATATATTTTAAAGAGTTCAAATATTGTTTTAATGTGAATAGGATTCATATTAAAAACTATACGTTAAAATTTAATGTACATAAGATGTACATTAAAACTATAGGTTAGAGGGAGAGTGATTAAATATGATTTAATCATGGATAACCTAAATTAACTATATGATGTTTAATTATGAATTAATTAATTGATTTAATTAAATATGATTTAATTAAATTAATAGGTTATATATTAATATATATATAATTAAATATGATTTAATTATATTAATTAATTATTATTAATTAAAAGTAAGTGGGAACGCGTGAAAGACACGTTCCCCACTCACCTCCTTCTTATCCCTCTCCTTATCGATAAGTGCAGAGGGGGAGGGATCGATTTATCGATCAGTTCTTTGAGAAATTCTGTGATCTTGATTTCTCTTTAAAAGTTCTCTCAATTCTTTTCTGCTAAAAATCAAAAGGGTTGCCATAATCCTTAATCTGAGATTCCAGAGAATAGGAAGTTTGCTTTTTTAGTGGTGTCTTGTTGAAGGCAATAAAGAGCCATTGTACGTGTTCTTCATAGAAGTGCAAGGTGTTGCAATTCCAGAAGCCAGAAGATAAAATTCTCATACCCTTTTTGTTTAGAAAAACTTTTAGCATGTTTCTGTTCTAAAATTCATGCTTCTGTATGTTTATCGATAGATTTGCCAATGTATGGGTATTTGTATTTGGCAAATGAAAAATGAGTTTTCGATCGAATTAGACTTTCACTGTGCAATTGGGATCTAGATTCCATCAGTCCCGTGGTGAGTAACAGCGTGTGTGACAACAGGCCAGGGGCGAGGATGTCTCGTGGTGAGTCACAGCGTGTGTGACAACAAACTAGAGACAGTGACGTCACGTGGTGAGCCATAGTGAGCATGGCAATAATCCAGGGACAATAGTGTTTCGAGGTGAGTCACAATTAGCGTGACAATAGTCCCGAAGCGAGATCTAGCTTACGAGCGTCCTGCAGGGTGGGTCTGAGCTAGGTACTTTGTGATCGTGCTAGTTAGAGAAATGTGTCTCTACATACAACGGGAAGTTGTGTAATCCTATGTGGGCTCGGGGTAAGGATAAGTCAGTTCTCTAGCTAAAGTGGTGCCTAAGGGTGTAGCCTAGCTGGCTTAGGAGACTTATTTGCTTGATTATCTACTTATCAGCTTTGAACAGGCTACTTATTGGTTGAACATGATCCTTCATCCGGCGAGCTTGGGGACGTTGGGTGTGGCCCTTCGTCGGTATACTGGCCCGAGGTAAGGATAATTTAAAGACTTTTGTGTTTAAGTTATATCTTCTTAAAAGTAATTTTAATCACAAACTTTGTTTGATTGCACAAAGTAATTCTACAAATGTCAAATTACCAAGAGAAGAGGGGGAAGAGGAGTTGCTTTAGATCGGAGAGCAATTTTGTAATTTCAGTATTATTTGAAATTTTTTTAATATGAAGAGTTTTATTTTTTTTAATGATTCTAAAGTAATTTCCCGTCCATCATTCTTTTTATAATCACCTTTAAAGTGATTTTTTTTCTTATCAAACACTAATTTTTTTAAAAAAAGAACATTTTTTTGTCTTTCATATTCACTTATTAAGTTAATTCAAACATACCCTTAGTAAGACTAATTGAATAGTTATCAATCAAAGTGAGCATGCTTAACCATAATTGACATGTACTCATTCTTCGGAGCAGAGGTTCAAATTCTCATAAATTCACTTTTTTTATAAAAAAATATAATTATCACATATGTACTAATAACAAATCAATGGCAACCTAATCTCAATCTCAAAAGCAAGCAAGCCTATATATATATATATATATATATATATATATATATATATATATATATATATATAAAAAGTTAGAACATGATCAAAAATAACTTAATTAGCCCCACAAACTGAATCCCTATATATATATATATATATATATAAAAGGGGGTATTGGTTAAGTTTCACATGATTTTTCCATTTGTCCTACCAACCCATTTGCATCAATATAATGCACAAAACTCTCCAAACTTCCTTTCCAACACATCACATGGCCTCAAAATTAAGCCAAAAGAGATTCAAATCAAATAATTAACCAAAAAATGTTTGTCCCATAATTACTTATTTGATCTTCTCTCTCTTCAAAAGTCTGAAAAATATAAACCACAAAATATGCAAATTGGGAGAAAGAGAAATGGTGGTTGTTTTCTAGTCAAACTATTTTTTAAACATCTCCAAAGGACACACACAAATAGGAAATGTTATTTTTAAGAACAAAAAAAAAATTAAAAAAATCTTCAAACCATTCTTATGGCCACAAATCACAACCAACCACGTGTCGCGATTTTTTGCCTATAAATAAAAAGCTTGAACTTCATTTCCATTTGCACACCCAAAAAAAAAAAGAAAGAAAGAAGAAGAATTGAAAAACTAATTTTTAGGAACTCTCTTTTTTGTTTTGGAAATTAGGGTTTTTGGAGTTTGGGTGGCTGCCATGGCTGGCCTTCAATACAACTTCTTTCCCACTGATCTCCTTTACCCTAAACCTTCTTCTTCTTCTTCATCAGAAGCCATGATTAATAGGGCTACTGTAACCTTCAAAGCTGATCATATTGGTGAAGATCCCAAAAGTTTGATCCTTCAAAAGCCTGATAGATCACCATTGATTCTCAAGCATCAAATGAAGAAGAATCTTCATTTCTCTAAAGATTCAACTCTTGAATGATTCCTTCATAAAGGGCTCTCTTGAAAAAAAGAAAAAAAAAACTTCCTTTTTGGCTTTTGCTTTTTGATCCTTTTGTGTTTTTTTTTTTTTTTTGTTCTTGTGTGTGTGTGTTTTTTATGGGAGTATTATGTATGTATTTTGAGTTTGAATAATTTTCATCCTCTATAATAGTAAAGAGGATGTTTCATTTGCCATTTTGAAGGGGGCTTGAGAACTTTGTGTGTATATTATAGGGTTTTGGGTTTGCAATTGATGTATGATTATTGGTCTTTTAATGACCAATATTAGTAATATTAAAAAAAAAAAATAACCACTATTAATTATCATTCTGCCTAATTTTTTTTTATTTTTTTATAGGTAATTTAAATGTGTTGATTCTCATTCGAACATGATTGAATATTTCATCTTAAAAAATTCGGAGTAAGAGAGAAACTCATTTAAAATTTGTTTATGGTAGAGAATATAAAATTATTAGTTCGTATACATACCTATTTCATTATAAATTCAATTTTGAATGAAAATAGAATATTAGTTTTAAAAAAACTATACATTAAAATGTGGAAGAAAATGAAATCAACAAGTACCATTCATAAAAGAAGACTATTCACATGGACCAATACAATAGGAACATTTGTCCATTTTATTTTTATTTATTTATGTATTAAATATCAAAATCTTAACAAAATCTCACCTACCAGATTTCTCATGTTCTCTCCTTAATGTTCTCTCTTATTTCACATTAACGCTTCAATCTTTTTCTTTTTTTTTTTTGTTTCAGTTCTCCCTCTCTTTCACTATTCTTTTCTCTACCAGTCTCTCAATAACAAGAAGATTTTGGTATTTTGTTTGCACAAACTAAAAAGTAACTTAAATTAAACTCTTTTTTTTTCTTTTTAATATATTTTTATATTTAGATGAAATAGTACGTCTATTTTTAATAATTTAACTAAATTGAAAGCTTCAAAGAAACAAAATTAGAAAGACATCTCATCATTCAGAAACAATGCTTGAAACAAATGGTTTTATGTTTTAATTGTACTAATTTATATTTTTGTCGATACTCATGTTTTTTCTCAATATGTTTATATATCCTTGAATTTTTCATTCATTCAAATGACTTAAGCCCCGTTTGATAACCATTTTGTTTTTTGTTATTAGTTTTTGAAATTAAACTTATTTTCACCTAATTTCTCTGTAATAGATATTATTTCCCTTAAGTAAGCATTTGAACTCTTAGCCAAATTCTAAAAAGAAATTCAAGTTTTTGAAAGCTACTTTTTTTAAACTAAATATTTGATTTTGAATTATCAGATTCATAATGAGAAAAACATGTATTTTTTTATCTTACAATATTTGAAGATTGCAATAAAAAAAAATGAGGAATTGAAAACTTAACATGTAAGGCAGATAGTGTTAACGTGAGTGGCAAATGAAAGAACAAATGAAAAAATATCTTTGGTCCATGTGAGTGGCAAATGGCTATCTTGTTGCAGATTATTCAATTTATAACGTGACAAACTTTTTTTTAAAATATTTTTAAAAAATTTACTGTAAAATTATAATCGACTGTAAAATGATGGGTGAATCTAGGATGTACTTCTAACTCTTGCTCTATGGAATATATATGCAATGAAATTAACAAAGTCGGCATTCTTGGATATCAATCTAATATTATATTTAATTCAGTTAAAAACAAAAATTGGATATATATATATATATATATCTATATATATAAGTAAAGCAAATTGAATATATTATATTTAAAAGTTGAGTGCAAAAATATGATACGGTACTATCTAGATGCGACATCGTTTTTTTTTAAAATATCAAAATTTTTTTATTTTCTAATGGATGAACGTAATATTTGAAAATTTCTGTCTTTGGTATTTATCAACTTGTCCACTTGAATTTGTTTAATTAATTTTTTTAAAAAAAGAAATGTCTTTGTTTTTCTAGTCCATGTTTGTTTAGAAAAACATAGAAGTTCTCAAACAATGCTCTTTGATATATATGTATATAAATATATATGTGTACACTGTATACATATATTATTGTTAAATTATAAATATTGTCCATTTAGTTAAGGCAGAGTTTCAGTTTGTTGGTTAAATTTCGTAAAATTTTCTTTATTGATATCATATTGAAATATTTTTTTATATAGAAAAGCTAAGGGTCTAGTTTGTATGCAATCTGAATTCTGTTTTATGTTTTCAAATTTATTGAATTCAGTGAATATGCGTTTAACAGATGTGTTTTCAAAAACTATTTTTGGATTCTATGATCCAAATAGTAAAAATTCTGAAAAGAACATTTTTATGTTTTCATTGTATCCAGATTCTGAATTTAAAATTTTAAAATGCAGAATTATATTAAACAAAGATAAAAATATTATAAATACAATATTTCATATTATAAACTCAATTTACTTTTGTTAAATTAAAATATTTATAATATAATATATTATAAATTATATAATACTAGATTATAAAACGATAATTCTATAAAATTTATAAAAATCATGTTCATAAATAAATTAATAATGACTTATATTCAATCTAATAATTAGTTTTGCAACTATAACTAATTTCATGATCTATGAATATGTTATAGTATACACTTTAAACAACTATTTAAAATGGAATCAAAATTCAAAATCTGCTACCAAACACATATGTAAAAACATGAGATACAACTCTATTTTCATTGACTTATATTCAATCTAATAATTAGTTTGTCTAACTCTACCTGTTTCTACAGCACGTGCATGAAGGACTTAGACCCAGTGCAATCGTTCCGTGGCAGCTTCTCGCGGTTCTTTTTGTTTGTCTCCATAGTTTTCTAACAAAATAGATTTTCAATAAAATGAACCAGTATTATGCTTGTGAGATGACATATTTGTTAAGAAATGTAAATAACGTACCTGACATTCAAGAGACTCCCATCTGTCATATAGGAAATTCCAATCAGCAATGTCGGTCACACGTTTATGTGGTGTTGTACATCTTGCTTCAGGAGGTGTAGCGTTCGATAGTGTCTAGACAAGTCTCCCCTATACTCCTTGAACGTACTTTGTATCTCATGATTAATAAACCTATGGACAATAGGTTGAGATAAATCTAGGTCGAAATGGTTCTGCAAAAAAAAAAAAGAATGATATTAACTTTAGATCAACTCTGACATGATAAACAAAAAGAACTAAATGATAATCTTACCGAGAGTTTATTTTTCACATGGTCCTTCAGTTCTGTAGGCACATCTTTCCACTTCGTTATACATACTGGAAACGATTCACGAACTATCATACCAATTGCATTGCTAAATCTTGTGGCAAAATCACACACGGGCTTCTCCAATTCATCAATTATTTCTATTGGAATTCTCCCATGGATGCTAACATATCTATCAAGCTCTTTGTTCCTTGAGAATCCTCTTACTACGGGCAGAAATATCTGAACCACAAATAAGTGAACCAATAAGTAAATGTAAAATTATTAACAAAAGTGTATAAGAAGATTAACCTGAAGTCTCGCCAGTAGAAGACACTAATGTGGTGGTAGGGTTAGCGCTAGCACTAGGGGCGTTATTTTCAAAAAGATTTGTCGCCTCATCTTCTAACCCTGCAGAGCGCACCATTTTCTCTAGCACATATGAACATATTAGTGATATAATATAATCCAATAATGATAAAAAAATAAAATAAAAGTATTGAAATAAGCATGTAAACCCTCTGCGCCGAAATTTCGGTAGCATGACGATACTACCAGGACAAATCCAAAATTTTTCATAAATTGAAATAAGCCTATAAACACTTCAAAATGGTCCAACTATGTTCAACCTCCTCCAAACTACAACAAATCACTAGGTTGGGCTCCAACAGAGTTACAAATAACAGGAAAAATAAAACTATAACATGCAATCCAAACCAAGACTCCAAGCGGGAAAAACACATGCAATCCATACGTACGACTCATAGGTTTGTGTATTTTCAAAAGGGCAATATCAAAAGTTTAGGAATATACAAACTAATGCATCTCCTAGTTGATCGATATCCCACCAAACCCAAACAACCAAACAAATACGAAATGAGATAGCACTTATGAGACATATTACTAACTTAAAGGATACAGTTATAGAGATAAAGATGGAGATAAAAGGAGAGAAGGACATAAGACCAACAATCTAGAGGAACTATTATATATTACAATGAGGCCAAAAACCACTCCATAAACTCCATTAATAGCTGAAGTTAGCTACAAAGATGACGTTTTTGGTGATTGATTAGATGAAAAATAGAATAAGAGAAATGATTGTTGGACTATTTTCCTCGTAATTATAAAACCCTTAAAACTTTAGGATGTTTCCTCTCAACACTAATTCATGGGAATAATTCAATTAGTTTTATCAAGGACATTGGTTTAAGTCCAACATTTGTGAGATCTCAAGATCTAGACATGGAAGCATACTTTAGCCAGTACACTCAACTTATTTACCTATTAACCATTGCTTAAAGTTTATGCAAGATGATATGGTTATCATCATAAGTGTTGGGAAAAAACCTCCCACCACTAGGAATAAGCAGAAATAACTGAGAAATTAAAAGAAAACAACAAAATAAGAGACACAAGAATTTACGTGGAAAAACTCCAAACCCGGAGCAAAAGAAACCACGAACAGAAAGAAATTCTACTATGTGAAAAATTGTTACATTCACATAGAATTCTCTCCCCGACCCCAATTACAAAAACACTCTCCCAAAGATTATACTGCTCACACCCTTTTTCCCACTCTCAGATTAGAGAATATAAAGAGGGAATTTAACCAGAGCTAGTACACCAAACTTAAAATATTTCTAATTAGGATGCTTTGAAACCAAAGCCATAAACTCTTTTTATAGTGTCAGGAGCCCATCACTTCCTTGCACCTTTCAGATGTGGAACAATTTCACTTCTAATATATTGTCAAAAATCCAACAATAAGATGAAGTATATCATTGCTAGTTTAGCTCATGATGAATTATAAATGCAAGGAAATGATTTTGGAAGAATATGTGTTGGCTTAAATTAGAATGCTAACACTATTGTGCTGAACTTATTGAAAGCAACTACCCAAACACTTATCCAATTGAAAATATCAAAAAAAGACTTAACTCATTCCATAAAATAAATACAGATGCATTTGAATTCTAAAAGAAAGAAAGGCTAATTGAATTCTAAATTGAAAAGAAAGCTAATTGAATTCTAAAACAACTTTGACCTTCCTATTACAACAATCGATATGGACCTTGGGAAGACAAAAAAATAAACTCTACCAATTACTTCAGAAAATACTTCCAATCGATTCAAATTCTTCAATATTTTTATAAGTGAATTTTATGATGATCACAACTTAAGTTTATTTCTTGAATTGGATTGGAATGATTCTCCGTTGTTGGTGTTACAAAGCCCGACAGAACAAAACAAAAAGAAAAAAATGAACAAAAGAATAAAAAACTAAAAGAGAAGGATGATTTGGCGAAAAAAATAAATAAATACCTTAACGAGCATAAGACGGAGATGGGAAAAGAGAAAATACCTTAACGAGCTTCTTCTACCAACCGGCGGCAGGCGGGCGAAAAGCGAACGAGGAACAGGCGGACGGACAAACGACGACAGGCGAACAGGATGGAGGGTTAATGGCGAATAGGCGGGCTGACGAACGGTGAACGTCAAACAGGCAGGCGGTGAAGGGAATGAAAATCCTCGCGCAGCGGAAGACGATCGAATCGTCAAGGTATCGTTACGCTACTAGAACTTTGTTAAAACGATCTAACACTTAGATCTAAGTTTAACATGTAAAGAAAGAAGAAATTACAGTAAGAATAATGTACTTACTTGTTGAAGACTCTCTTCAAAGTTTCTTCCTTGGTCACGAACACTTCGTGTTTCTCAATCTCAATGAAAACTCGAACTAACGAACAAGATCTGGTCACAACCACTTGGAAACTCGGTTGTTCTTCTTTTGGAAAGAAGGAAGATGATGGGATCTTGGTTTTGGAGAGGGAGGAGAGTTGAGAGAGTTGAGAGAATTTTTAATTTCTTCTCTTTGATGAAAATCAAAAAATGAGAGAATGAATCATTAATCCCTTCTTGCAAAGGGTTTAAATAGTGTAAATTGATGGAGTTGAAATCTCCACATTATCACCACTTTGCCACAACTATAGGTTATGCAAATCACATTTGCATAACCATATAATATAAGATATCTCATATCTCATATTACAAATCACATTTGCTATAATTGTGGATTAATTAAATTGAATTACATCCAATTTAATTTCTCTCAATTAATTTCTCTAATTAGCCCTAATTCAACAATTAGGCTAACTTATAGTTTATTATGAATCTCATTCACATTAAACTATATATTATATCATTCATATCTCATATAAATGACATAAATGCCTCTAAGTGAAATTGAACACTTCAATTTCATACCAAAACATTAACCCTTCTTTTAACTCAGATTAAGCCAACCGAGGGACCTAATGGACCTACAGTGACAGGCTCCAATGATCCGAGATTAACCTATCAAACTCTTTGACCCGGTTAATCAACATTCATTAGCTATGGTACACTCCACTATAGCCTGTAGTTGCACTCCCGTTAGTGCAGAATATTACGTGTCCACTGATATAACCAATGCCAATGAGTCGACCCTTCACCGGTTGTTCGTAGGCACGACTAGGTCAAATTATCGTTTTACTCCTGTTTCTACCTCTTGCTCCTTAAGTCCCCACTGCTCCTCTAATGAACAACTCATTGTGATGGTCCAACCATACACAACACCCTTCTCGGGCCAGTGAGAAGGTGGGTGTCCGTTGTCCAAGCCCTGGAGACAGCATTTAAGAGAACAATCCCTCTAGTTTCCCTTAAGGCGGGAACGAGTGAATTTCATCTCGCGTAGTTAAGTTTCGAGCTCCCTACTTGGTCCTGTCCCTGAGAAGATAGGCATATTGGGTGAGTAACTGTAACCACCCTCACCCGTACTAGTCAAAGGACAGACCCCGCAGACAGAAGTGCGTAATACGCTCAGGATTCAGGTCGAGTCACTAATGGTCATCTACGAAGTTATTAGTCCATACTGTCAACGGTGTTACATCAGTATGTCTAATAATTCACGGTCCGGTCTTGTACAATCTCATTGCACAGGATGTCCCCACTCGCATGTCAACCACATGAACGAGTCGCCTCTCCTCGTTTGTATCTAATACAAAGCGGTCGCATCCACAGTGTATCCGAGGATTAGGTCTCCACCCTATCCATATATCAGAGACCGTTCGGTCATTAACTCGAACGTGATCCTCCCCGTGTGTCCACTACACACACCGCTCAAGTTCTAGTTCTCTCATAAATTCAATGACCCTGGAGCTTAGTTTATTGGAAAAGTTTGTAAATATTGCGAGACACAAAGTAATGAAATAAATAACTCTTTTTAATTTCAAACAATAATTTATAAACACGAGATTAGGACAAAAATCCCAACAAACTCCCACTTGGACTAAGCTAGTGGAGAAAATACATTTCTGAAATGTACATAAATTACAGTGAAGTAATACAATAAACTTGGGCATTGAATACCCGTTTACATATCTCCCACTTACCCTAGTCAAGAAGCTCTCGAAGACCTAGACTCTCTAGGTGACCCTCTGATAGCACACAAAATGTGTTATCCTTAGGTTTAATAATTGCTAGTTTTATAATGATTTCAGGGCCTTTACGTGTTTAATTCATTCAATCTCAGGTTAAGAGCTTAAACGGAGCTATTGGAGACAAATTGGATCACTCGGGATCAAAACGAGGCTATTTGGAGCTAAAAAGAACATCAATTGGAAGTGAAAGGACTAAACCAAACTAATGGACCCGAAGTGATGGCGTTGCAACGCTGTCCATAGCGTTGCAACGCCGAGCGTGCTGTGAAGCTGTATTGAAGACTACAGGCAATAGCATTGCAACGCTGCCTTAGGGCGTTGCAACGCTATCTCGATAAGAAGGCATGCACGAGGAGCTGCACAGAGGGAGTTGCAACGCTGCCTTGCAGCACCGCAACGCCAGATCGATAAGGGCGCGCACGTTAGGGTAGCGGATCGACTGTTTCCTTATTTACCACGCGTTTAGGGTACAGCGTTGCAACGCTGTCCCTAGCGTTGCAACCGCTGCACCAATTTCCACTATAAATAGAACATTATGCATTTGTGCAAGGGGGAGCCGAATTTGGTAGATTTTCACCCTAATTTTGAAATACACTTTGTAAGAAGAGAGAAAAGAGCGTTTTTGGGCCAAAGCACTCGTGGAGGTTCAAGATCGAAGACGGGAGCTCGGAGACGAAGGACCGACATCGACACATAAGTTTAATTTCTCTTTCTTTCAATTTGTAATAGCGTTATAAGACGTTTTCTACTTGTTTAGTTTGATTTTCATGTGATTTAGAGTAGCTAAACATTGTAGTTAGGATTTGATTTACTTGTTATGACTTTCTTGCTATGTAATGAAGCATGTTTTGTCCTTATTTTTGACAATTCGTTCCTTACTTCTTAATTCGTTGGTTTAAGTGGACTCGAGAGATAAAGCTTAAATTAGATCAAAATTGTCAAAACCTTGAGAAATCTGGCATGAGAATGACCTAGAAATCTTAGGGAAACACATAAAGAAGTTACTTAATGTCATGCATGTTGTAGGGTCATATGGAGATTATGGAGTTTATTGCATGTGTGAGGCTCACTAAGAATCGAGAGATTTTCTTAAGTATTTTACTTCTTGTTTATAAATTCATCTCATTGGTTCATTGCATGTGTTAATTGAGTCATTGACTGGTATAATCACTTCCCTAAAATCTATCAATTCGTGTCTCCACATGTTTGTTTATCTTTAATTCTTGTTTCACCACTTATCCATGTTATGTTTCTTTAGCTAAAATTGAGAATTAGTATCTTAGTAATTAATTAATCTAGAAACTCATTCCCGAGGACGATACTTGGACTCATAAATCACTATACTAAAACTTGACACGTACACTGCGGTATTGCAATAATATAATTTTACGCAACAAGTTTTTGGCGTCGTTGCCGGGGAATGACGATTATTTAGATTAATTAATATTAGGAGAAAATTTGAAATTTTAGACTAATGTGTGTTTGTGTTTTTTTTCTTTATTTGTTTTGTGTGTTATTCGTTTTCTTATTTGTTTTATTTTAGTTTTGTGTTTTTTAGTGTTTGTCCCCTGTTTTGGTTGTGCTGTTATTGTGTTGAAGTTTTGTTGTGAAATTCTGATTTTTCAAGTATGACTTTGCATGATTTTTCTCCATCATTCTATTGTCCCTCCCAGGACCCTAGGTATTTGCATCATAATTTCTCTGAATACCATGTGTCTAACTTTTATAATTCCACGCCTGAAATTTATGAAAATTATATGATGGTAGTTATTTAGGCACTTGGAACCATAATTTTTCGTACCTTGACCAACCTAATGAAAAATCTTCTCTTGTGGACCAATTGATGGAATATACCTTAGAATTGAAAATTAAAAATTTGGTTCATAATGAATTTGAAAGGTTGAATAGGTTAGAAGCTAAAGTGGTAGAACTTTGGGAAATAGTACAGGATAGAACTCAATATCTTAATCAGCTAATAATTTCCCTAAAGGCCTTACATGAACAATTTATTGTCCTGACCACTCAGGAGGTGCCACTTAGGAGAATTTATTTAGATGATAATGAGGATAGTTTGGGGGAGATTGAGGCACACCATGCTCAGGTTAGTGAGGAAGGCAGTGGTGATACGCTTAGTTCCACAGGGGAGATCCAGGTGATAGAGTTAGAGGCTGAGAAGTCTTCTTTCCTCTTATCCCCAGAAAATTCCTTTAGTTTTGATAACCATTTGTCCTACAATCACAAGTCTTATTTTGATTTTTTTCCTTTTGTGTTATTAAACAAAAATACCAAAAATAATTTTCTGTCAGGTGCCCAAGAGAAAGAAGATAACCTTTTAGACTTAGAAGGCTAAATCAATTCAAGCAAGAAGGGCCCGAAAAAATATGAGCAATTTTATGTGCCCTGATAAGTCACCGTCTAGCTAAAGACGTTAAAGAAAGCGTTTCTTGGGAGGCAACCCAAGTTTTATGTTTCATGGCTTTATTTTTTTGTATTTATGTTCTATTTTATTTTCTAGGTTTGTTGTTTTTATCTAATTTCTTTCCTTTTGTACCTCCAGGTGTATGCCTAAGGGGAGAGCTGCAAACTTGCACCCTTTCGATCCTGAAATCGAGAGGATCTGTAGGAGACTCCTAAGGGAAGGAAGAGCAGAACCTCAGGAAATGGCTGATCAGGAGCTCATCAATAACCCTAAACCTATCGTGGGAGTATTTCCAACCTGTGTTTAATTCTGAAAGCAGTCGAAATAGTCCATGCCCCTATAAATGCTAATAATTTTGAACTTAAGCGGGTGTCGACATGATGAGATGGTTAGGGAAGGTGCTTTCAGAGGCTTGGCCACAGAAGATCCCAACTCTCATCTTCAAATTTTTTTAGAAATCTATGGTACATTTAAAATGAATGGTATCTCTGCGGATAGTATTCGCTTACGTCTCTTTCCTTTCTCTTTGTAGGGTAGAGCCAAAGAATGGCTAGAATCTCTTCCCTTAGGTAGTATCACTTCCTGGGAAGAGTTGGCCCAAGCCTTCATGACCAAATTCTTTCCACCTGTGAAGGCTACAAAGTTAAGGACTGAGATTGGAATATTCAGGCAGCAGGAGGGAGAGCAGTTATTTGAGGCATGGGAAAGGTACAAGGACATGCTCAAGAGGTGCCCACAGCATGGCTATCCAGATTGGCTTCAGGTACAACTGTTTTATAATGGACTGGAAGGTAAGACCAGGACCATTCTGGATGTCACTGCTGAGGGGCTTTCATGGCGAAGACTGTGCCAGAAGCACGTACCCTCCTTGAAGAAGTGTCAACTGCCAGCTACAAGTGGCCTTCAGACAATGACAGATCTAAGCCAGTAGTTAGACTGTATCAACTTGATGAGGTAACCTCTCTTAGATCTCATATGTAATCTCTCACTCATGCTCTGAATAATTTTGCAGATCACCACATACAGAATGTCCTCTCAATGCTCCCAAATTTAATGGAGAATCCACTATGGAGCAATTGCACTACTGAACAACGAAGCGGACTCTATGGAGAAAATCGGACTCGAATAACCTACCAACACATTACAATCCAAGTTTGAGGTATCATGAGAATTTCTCTTCTGCTAACAACAAAAATGTGTTGAATCCTCCTACAGGGCATGCTTCTACATCAGAGAGGAAACCACCTCTAGAAGACACATTGCACTCCTTCATAGCCAATCCGAAGTCCATCCAAACAACAAGTCGGAGAATGCAGTCACCAGTTTATCTGGTATAGTGACCAGTCATGGAGTTGCAATAAAAAAATATAGAGACCTAGATTGGCCAAATGAACACATCACTTCAGGCACTGCAAGCAAGAAAAGAAACACCTTGAGGGAGTACAGTCTAGCTAAAGACGTTAAAAAAAGCGGTTCTTGGGAGGCAACCCAAGCTTTACTTACTTTTGTTTTTCTGTCTTTAGCTTGCTTTAGTTTGTTGTTTTTCAATTCTTAGTTAGTTGTTGATTTGCTTTGTAGGTTGTGACGATGCATTTTTTCGTTGAAATCTATGTCCCGTTCTGAGAAACTCCAACATCATGTTTTGGCTATCCAAGAAACTCAGAAAGATCTCCATTACCCAGAACAGTATTGTTCACTCTTACCCTTATACTTAATTTGTGCTTAATTCTGCAAACATTGGGGACAATGTTTAGTTTAAGTTTGGGGGTGGGATGTGTTTATTCGTTGTGACTGTCCTGAGGATATTCTGAATTGTTGATTGATCTTTTACATAAGTATGATCATGATAGCCTAGGATGAGCTTTAATTGAAATATTTGTGATTCTGCTGAAACTTGAGAGCATGACATGAATTCGAGTTAATTTAAAAATTTTCTTGAGTTTTCCTGCACTATAATGCACATATTCTGTGTTCCTGTAGTTTTGAAATGCTTAGAACAAAATTATTAGGTTTAGAAGTTTGATATCACCTCAATAGGTTTGAGAACTGATTTGAGAGTTAAACTGTAGGATAGGGTGAATAACAATATGAAGTGCATGATCTGTATAATATGTGAAATAGTTGTTTTTGTTGTTTGTTTGCTAAAGAAAAAAAAATCGTGAGGGCAAAAAGAGCTACCTTCACTGTGATCAGTTAGGCCACTCATTAAGCGAGTGCTCTGGGTAAGGGTCCCTGCAGTGGATGTGTGAAAGCTAGTGTCCTTAAACAAAAAAAGAAGAAAATAGAAAAAAAATAATGATAAAAAGTCAGTAAGTGCTGAGAGAGTTATTTAATTCTTGAATGTGGGGAGACTCAAAGATTAGTAATTATGACCAGTGTAGGGGGAAGTTGAATGGAGAGCCTAATAAAGTTGATTCGGGCTTAGTAAAAATGAAAGGAACATAGGTTAATCACACACACACGTAGGAACACTTAGGAAAAGTTTTAAATTGCTTGCTAAAGTGTTATGTTTGAGTGTTTCCTATGATTACCAGATTTTCTCTTAAATCTTTGGGGCTTGAATCAAATGTATGTTTAAGAACAATCTAATGTTTAACTCAGTTTTTGCTCGGGACTAGCAAAAGTTTAAGTTTGGGGGTGTTTGATAGTACACAAAATGTGTTATCCTTAGGTTTAATAATTGCTAGTTTTATAATGATTTCAGAGCCTTTACGGGTTTAATTCATTCAATTTCAAGTTAAGAGCTTAAAGGGAGCTACTGGAGACAAATTGGATCACTCGGGATCAAATCGAGACTATTTGGAGCTAAAAAGAACATCAATTGGAAGTGAAAGGACCAAACCAAGCTAATGGACCCGAAGTGATGGCGTTGCAACGCTGTCCATAGCGTTGCAACGTCGAGCGTGCTGTGAAGCTGTATTGAAGACTACAGGCGATAGCGTTGCAACGCTGCCTTAGGGTGTTGCAACGCTATCTCGATAAGAAGGCATGCACGAGGAGCCGTACAAAGGGCGTTGCAATGCTGCCTTGCAGCGTCGTAACGCCAGATCGATAAGGGTGCGTGCGTTAGGGTAGCGGCATTGCAACGCTGCCCTCAGCATTGCAATGCCATCGGCTGTTATTTACCACGCTTTTAGGGTACAGCGTTGCAACGCTGCACCAATTTCCACTATAAATAGAACATTATGTATTTGTTCAAGGGGGAGCCGAATTTGGTAGATTTTCGCCCTAATTTCGAAATACACTTTTTAAGACCCTCAAACACCTTAGCCGTGAGGGGCTTTGTAAATGAATCAGCTACGTTGTGCTCCGACGCTATCTGTGTGACTGTCACGTCGCCGCGGTGCACAATCTCCCGTATCAAATGATACTTGCGCTCAATGTGTTTGCCTCTCTTATGGCTCCGAGGCTCTCTAGAGTTGGCTACTTGACCACTGTTATCACAGAACAGTGTGATCGGTAAGTTCATATTTGACACAACTTCCAAATCCGACATGAACTTCCTAAGCCAAACAGCTTCCTTTGCAGCTTCACAAGGCGCAACATACTCCGCTTCCATAGTGGAATCGGCTATGCATTCCTTCTTGATGCTTCGCCATACTACAGCTCCTCCATTCAGAATGAAGGTTGACCCCGAAGTGGATTTCTTAGAATCCTTATCGGTCTGAAAGTCAGAATCTGTGTATCCCGTAAGGATCAAATCCCCACTACCATACACTAAGTTGTAGTTCCTCGTTCTCCTAAGATACTTAAGGATTGCCTTTACGGCTGTAGAGTGAACTAATCCTGGATTGGACTGATACCTACTGACAATCCCTACTGCATAACAGATGTCGGGCCTAGTACACAACATGGCATACATTAGGCTCCCTACTGCTGAAGCATATGGGATTCGTCTCATATCCTCAACCTCTTGAGGAGTCTTAGGACACTGATCCTTAGACAAGTGAACCCCATGCCCGAAAGGCGAAGAAGCCCTTCTTGGAGTTCTCAGATCTTATATCTAGACAACATCTTGTCAATATAAGACGCCCGAGACAAGGCTAGCGCTCGCTCTTCCTGCCCGGACTATCTGGATACCTAGAACATACTGGGCTTCTCCCAAATTTTTCATTTGGAATTGCGAAGCTAGCCACTTCTTAACGTCAGTAAGAAATTCTACCTCATTCTCAATGAGAAGAATATCGTCCACATACAACACTAAAAATGCGACAGTTTTGTCAACGATTTTCTTGTAGACACAAGACTCGTCGACATTTTGATCAAAGCCATAAGATTTGATCGCCTCATCCAACCTTATTTTCCAAGACCTCGAACCTTGTTTCAGCCCCTAAATGGACCTGTGAAGCCGACAAACCTTTTGCTCTTGGCCTTGGGCAATGAACCCTTTGGGATAGTCCATGTAGATGGTTTCATCATGTTTGCCATTCAAAAAGGTTGTCTTGAAGTCCATCTGCCATACCTCGTAGTCATAATATGCGGCAATGGCCAGAAGGATCCTGATCGACTTTATCATGGCAACAGGTGAAAAGATTTCCTCATAGTCAACCCCTTCAACCTGGGTAAAACCCTTTGCCACTAGTCGGGCTTTGAAGGTCTGCACCTTCCCATCTACGCCACGTTTACGCTTGTAGATCCATTTGCAACCAATAGGTTTGACCCCATCCGGTTGATCTACAAGCTCCCAGACATAATTAAAGTACATAGACTCCATTTCCTAGTCCATAACTTTAATCCACTCATCTCTGTCAACATCAACCATTACCTGATCATAGGTCAATGGATCCTCACAGTTATCATCAGGAGCGACAACTGAGGTTTCAGCTAAACCCATGTAACGATCAGGCTGTCTCACAGCCCTCCCACTTCGTCGAGGCATTCCCAACTCTTGGGAACGGATTTGACTAGACGTGCTAGGATCAACAACGCTTGTTGACGTACTAGCCCCATCAAAGAACTCTTCTTGATGTACCGCATCCATTTCATTTAATACAATTTTACTCCTTGGTAAATGATCCCTGACGTGGTCTTCCTCTAGGAAAGTGGCGTTTGTCGACACAAGCACCCTATTTTCCTTAGGATCATAAAACAGACCACCCCTAATCTCTTTAAGGTAACCTACGAATAGGCATAATTTCGAACGGGGTTCCAACTTTTTTGGGTTTGACACCAACACGTAGGTCGGGCATCCCCAAATTCTGAAGTGATGTAAACTACCTTTACGTCCACTCCATAGCTCGAAAGGTGTTTCATAAACACTCTTCGACGGAACGTTGTTCAAAATATAAACCCTAGTCTCCACTGCGTAACCCCAAAAAGAATCAGGGAGACGAGCATAGCTCATCATCGACCGAACCATGTCCAACAAGGTTCTGTTTCTCCTCTCCGATACACCATTCTGCTGTGGCATACCAGGTGCTGAGAGTTGTGACGTAATTTTTCGTGTTCTATCATATAGTCCTGGAATTCAGTGTCCATATACTCTCCACCTCTATTCGATCGAAGTGTTTTAAGCGATTTACCTAAGAGGTTCTCAACCTCAGTCTTGTACTCCTTGAACTTTTCAAGAGTTTCAGACTTCTTGTGCATTAGGTAAATATACCCATACCTCGAGTAATCGTCTATGAAAGACACAAAGTATTCATAACCACCACGAGCTTTAACATTCATCGGACCACAGAGGTCAAAATGTACTAACTCAAGGGGCTCTTTGGCTCTATATCCTTTTTCACTAAAAGGACGTTTGGTCATCTTGCTCTCAAGGCATGACTCACACACTGGTAAAGAGTTTTCTTCCAACTCGTTTAGAAGTCCACTCTTCACTAGTTTCTCAATCATATTGAGATTAATGTGGCCTAACCGTAGATGCCAAAGATGGGCATTTTCCTTAGGAGAAACTTATGTTCTCTTAGTTCGCGTTTCTGTCGTTTTAAACAATTCAGTATTCAAAACACTTTTGACCGAATTAGGTTTTAAAACATACAGATTATGCTCAAGTGAAGCTGAACAAATAAGATTGCCTTTGAAAGAAATAAACGCTTTATTGGATTCAAAGGAAACAGATATACATTGTTCAATTAGGCAGGAAATGGAAAAAAGGTTTCTAGTAAACCCTGGTCCAATGTACAAATTATCTAATAATAAGTACTTCCCGCCAAAATATAGCTTCACCATGCCGATCGCTGCAGCAGAGATAAGCTCCCCGGATCCAACCCGTAGAGTCACCTCACCCTCTCGCAGCGACTGCCAGGAATCAATCCCCTGAAAAGAAGAACAAACATGGTTAGTAACGTCCGAATCCAATATCCAGGCAGAGTCACTTCTCTCCACTAAACAGGTTTCTGTCACAAGTAAATCACATGTACCTTGATTCTTCCTCTCAGCTAGGAATTTGGGACAGTTCCTCTTCTTGTGTCCGCCTCCATTGCAGTGGAAACACTTTTCTTTTTCTGCAACGTCCTTGACCTTCTTGCCCTTCTGGGCGGCAGCTCGGTCAGTTTTACCCCTCTTCATCCTCTTCTTCCCTTTCGGGCGTGAAGGAGCAACAGGTTTAGTCCCAAAGGTCGAACCCCTTTGATAAGACCTATAGGCAACATTTGCCTCAGATTCCGGTGCCCTGATTTTATTCAAGGACTGAAAAATTTTGTAGCTCATTGAGGAGGGTAGTCAGAGTGTAGCTAATTTTGTTCATAACAACATTACTACGAAACTGAAGGAAACTCTTCGGAAGAGTCTCCAAAATAAAACTGACTTGGCTCGACTCGTCGATCGAAGTCCCGTTCATCTCAGCTAGATTAAAGTGGGTCATCGTGTCTAGAACATGTTCACGGACGATTTGACCCTCTTTCATCCGTCGCGTTGAAGACGTATTTGAGCGAGTCATGTCGGACCTGAAAGGACTGTTGTCCAAACATTTCCTGCAAGGACTCCATGATCTCCTTAGCGGTGACCATCAGCTCATGCTTCTTTGCCAAAACATCAGATATGTTGGCAATGATATAGACCTTGGCCTTTTCATTGGCCCTGATCCATCGATCGTATGCATCACAAATACTTCGCGATGCAGTCGAGCCCGACATCTGAGGACACTCCTCAGAGAGCACGAACTTAATGTCGTCAGTTACCAAAATTGTGTTTATGTTGTTTTTCCAAGTTTGGTAATTATCTCCCACTAGTTTATCGACGCGAGTAGAGCTATAATTGCGCTAGACATGTTTTAAGCTGAAAAATTAAGAAAAGTTTGTGTTAGTTTCGCAAAAAACTTTTGAAATCCAATCAAGTTTTAGCAAAAAAGGTTTCATGATCTCTAGGTCATTCAAAATTTTGCAATGATATCCTAAAGGTTTAGAATGACCGTCACCGAAGGGTGAACAGAACACTCCTCCTTTAGGCGTCTAATTACCATTGTTTGTTCGAATTCATTAACACTTAACAAATTCTGTGAGTGTCACCCTCAATTTTAAGTTTCCAAGCATCCATCCAAACAATAGCCATCGAAGGGTAAACCAAGAAGGAAAACCAACCAGGAAACTGTATCTCTTTTGGGAATTCACGGTGTTCCGACTCCCATGATCAGGCCCTCCGAAGGGGTTGTCTGGTCTAAGCCAAACTAGCAGACGGATCATAGGCGTCTCACGGTGTGAATCGAAAGAAGAGACCGTGGGTCCCGTTTTCACAAGTCCCGTTCCCACTCACTATAAGTACTCTCTCCATCCACGATGATATTGACCTATACAAATGCCACCCGAAGGAGAACGCTCACATTTGCGCCACGAAGCCGAGTATAGATCTCACGGTGCGGACTTAATGGAGATTTGTGGTTGGAAAATTAAATATATCTCATACACTTTATTTCCTCCCACTCCGCACTTTAATTTTAATAGGGATTGACCTAGATAAACCGGCTAGAATTTACCTAAGTCTACCAATATAACTCTTATATGGCATTAACCTAAGTTTATAATCACATTATTACTTAGGTCTATGTGAGTAAATTAAAACAATTTTAATTAGCGGCACTCACGATAAGTATAATCTAAGAATCTCCGGACCGAATTCACTCCCAGGTCGGTTTCCATGTAGGGGTGTTCCGCAAGCGTCAACTTAAATACCCCAGCCTTAGACAAAACCTTCCTTAGACAGAGTTACTAATCAGTCTCTATTCATAGATTAAACTTTGATTTCCTAATTTCTAATCTCATTAGAAAATAGAAAACCTAAGTCTAATTATTCAAGTTCTAAACTCTTTAAAACTAATAATTAACTTTGGTTGCATGCATTTCTATGTTATAGTGCTTGATCATTCATCACATGAATAACTATATACTATAACATAATATAATTCATCACATGAATATAAATGCATGGACATATTTTAATCTAAAAAATATAACACTTATATTAATTAAATTAAACATGCATTTAATTAAATATAACCTACCATGCAAACTATATATTATAACTCTTATAATATAAATGATGCATGAAAAGGTTTAACCTAAGGTGGGATTTTAAATCTATATGACATACAATATGCACATAGAATTTAATTAAATCATACATCTCATGCATAAAATAATTAAATAGCAAAAATGGACCGGTTTTGGCACCTAGGGGCAATTATTTAATTAAATAACATTAATATAATACTTATATTATATTATTTAATAAAATAATTAAATAAATAAATAAAATACAAATTTTACATTTATTAAATAAAAAAATAAAATAAAAACTGCCCTACTTTCAACATATCGCCCACGAACTCGCGAAACTGCCCACGAACTGCCCACTACGCGTGCGGCGTTGCAACGTCGTGGGCAGCGTTGAGATCAGCGTGCTCCACGCCGTGGCATTGCAACGCTACACCTAGCGTTGCAACGCTACTCTGCAGCCAAGCCAGCGCCCGCAAGGATAGCGTTGAGACGCCGATGAACAGCGTCTCAACGCCATCGACAAAACAACAAACTTTTTTGTTGTTCTTCATCGAGTTCTGCTTGTTTCCGCTCCGATTTCTTCATAGCAACTCTTGCCACGAACGACTCGGACTTACAGACTCGATTTACAACAAAATGCCCAAAAACAACGGACCCTTACATTGATCTCATCAACATAATTCGTAAATCTATTCTAGTGCCAAAAATCGAAACATCCATTATGCAAACCAACAATTTATCACATAAATTAAGGAATTTTACCCACCTATTTTAACAAAAACAGTGCATAACGAAGAACCATCAACCTGGCTCTGATACCAATTGAAGGGAATAAAAATCCCCACGCAGTGGAAGATCGAATCGTCAAGGTATCGTTTGGCTACTAGAAGTTTGTTAAAACGATCTAACATTTAGATCTAAGTTAAACATGTAAAGAAGGAAGAAATTACAGCAAGAAGAATATACTTACTTGTTGAAGACTCTCTTCAAAGTTTCAAGGGGTCACGAACACTTCGTGTTTCTCAATCTCAACGAAAACTCGAACTAACGAACAAGATCCGGTCACAACCACTTGGAAACTCGGTTGTTCTTCTTTTGGAAACAAGGAAGATGGTGGGATCTTTGTTTTGGAGAGGGAGGAGAGTTGAGAGAGTTGAGAGAATTTTTAATTTCTTCTCTTTGATGAAAATCAAAAAAATGAGAGAATGAATCACTAATCCCTTCTTGCAAAGGGTTTAAATAGTGAAAATTGATGGAGTTAAGATCTCCGCATTATCACCACTTTACCACAATTTAATTTCTCTCAATTAATTTCTCCAATTAGCCTTAATTCAACAATTAGGCTAACCTATAGTTTATTATGAATCTTATTCACATTAAACTATATATTATATCATTCATATCTCATATAAATGACATAAATGCCTCTAAATGAAATTGTACACTTCAATTTCATACCAAAACATTAACCCTTCTTGTAACCCAGATTAAGCCAACCGAGGGACCTAATGGACCTACAGTGACGGGCTCCAATGATCCAAGATTAACCTATCAAACTCTTTGACCCGGTTAATCAACATTCATTAGATACGGTAACACTCCACTATAGCCCGTAGCTGCACTCCCGTCAGTGTAGAATATTACGTGTCCACTGATATAACCAATGACCATGAGTCGACCCTTCACCGGTTGTTCGTAGACACAGTTGGGTCAAATTACCGTTTTACCCATGTGTCTACCTCTTGTTCCTTAAGTCCCAACTGCTCCTCTAATGAACAACACATTGTGATGGTCCAACCATACACAACACCCTTCTCGGGCCAGTGAGAAGGTGGGCGCCCGTATTCCAAGCCCTGGAGACACCACTTAAGGGAACAACCTCTCTAGTTTCCCTAAAGGCGGGAACGAGTGAATTTCATCTCGCGTAGTTAAGTTCCCAGGTCCCTACTTGGTCCTGTCCCTGAGAAGATAGGCATATTGGGTGAGTAACTGTGACCACTCTCACCCGTATTAGTCAAAGGACAGACCTCCGCAGACAGGAGTGCGTAATACGCTCATGATTTAGGTCGAGTCACTAATGGTCATCTACGAAGTTATTAGTCCTTACTGTCAACGGTGTTACATCAGTATGTCTAATAATTCACGGTCTGGTCTTGTACAATCTCATTGCACAGAATGCCCCCACTCGCATGTCAACCACATGAACGAGTCAGATTACCTCGTTTGTATCTAATACAAAGCGTGTCGCATCCATAGTGTATCCAGGATTAGATCTTCAACCCTATCCATATACTGTAGACCGTTCGGGTCATTAACTCGAACGTGATCCTCCCTGTGTGTCCACCACACACCGTTTAAGTTCTAGTTCTCTCATAAATTCAATGACCCTGGAGCTTAGTTTATTGGAAAAGTTTGTAAATATTGCGAGACACAAAGTAATGAAATAAATAACTCTCATTAATTTCAAACAGTAATTTACAAACACGAGATTAGGACAAAAATCCCAACAGGCGGGCGGTGACAGGCGGGCAGACGATGACAAGCAAGCAGACGGCAGCAGGGGGAAGGGTTTCGACATTGAGGGAGAGGAAAATTAAGGCAAATGAGAAAGGAAAAATGAAGAGGATCGTTCGTGCTTTTAGTAAAGCAAATGCCAACCATTTCAAAAATAGTCGGCATTTGCCATGCTTATTGCCGACCATTGCAAAAATGGTCAGCATTTTCCATGCTTATTGTCAACTAGTTCGAAAATGTTCGGCCTTTTCTATGCTTAGTGTCGACCATTTCCAAAATGGTCGGCCTTTTCCATGCTTATTTCTGACCATTTCCAAAATAGTCGACATTTTCCATGCTTATTGCTGACCATTTCTAAAATTGTTGGCATCTGCACCACTGTTGTCACAGTATAAGGTGATGGGAGATTCCATATTTGGAACAACTTTCAAATCAGTAAGGAATTTCCTTAGCCAAACAGCCTCCTTAGCTGCTTCACAAGCAGCGACATACTTAGCCTCCATCGTGGAGTCAGCGATGCATCCTTACTTGATTTTTCGCCATACTATAGCTCCCCCGTTAAGGGTGAAAACTTATCCCGATGTGGATTTCTGGGAATCCTTATCGGTCTGAAAATCAGAATCAGTGTATCCTGTAAGGATCAAATCCTTAGACCCATACACAAACGCATAGTCCCTAGTTCTCCTAAGATACTTGAGGATATTTTTAACTGTTGTCCAATGGTCTAACCCTGGATTGGACTGGTACCTACTGACTATTCTCACTGCATAACAAATGTCTGGCCTCGTACACAACATAGCATACATTAAGCTACCTACTGCAGAGGCATAGGGAATATGTCTCATATCCTCAACTTCTTGAGGTGTCTTGGGACACTGTTCCCTAGACAGATGAACTTCATGCCTGAAGGGTAATAAGCCTCTCTTGGAATTCTGCATCGAATATCTTGACAACATTTTGTCGATATAAGACGCTTGAGACAGTGCTAACGTTCTGTTCTTGCGATTCCTGAAGATTTGAATCCCAAGAACATATTGCGGCTCTCCCAAATCTTTCATGTGGAATTGGATCGCCAGCCAATTCTTTATGTGAGTAAGGTATCCTACACCATTCCCGATGAGTAGGATATCATCCACATAAAGTACCAATAAAGCTACTTTGTCGTTGATGATCCTCTTGTAAACACATGGTTCATCAACGTTTTGGTCAAAGCCGTAAGACTTGATCGCAATATCAAATCTTATATTCCAAGATCTTGACGCTTGTTTCAACCCATAAATGGATCGATTGAGCTTGCAAACTTTTTTCTCCTGACCTTGGGTTATGAACCCTTCGGGCTGAGACATATAGATGCTCTTGTCAAGATTACCATTCAAAAAGGCAGTCTTGACGTCTATTTGCCAAATTTCATAATCATAAAACGCGGCTAAGGACAAGAGTATCCTAATAGACTTTAGCATAGCAACAGGAAAAAAAGTTTCTTCATAGTCAACTCCTTCCCTTTGGGTAAAACCCTTTGCTACAAGTCTAGCCTTAAAGGTTTGTACCTTTCTGGTTGCATCTCTCTTTCTCTTATAGATCCATTTACACCCTATGGGTCTAACCCCTTCAGGCTGGTCTACAAGTTCCCATACTGAATTGAAGTCCATTGACTCCATTTCAAGGTTCATGGCTTTGATCCAATGGTCCCCGCTCTCACGCCATTCATCGCTTTGTTTATAAGACAATGGATCTTCTACGCCATCATCGTGTATGACAACTTGAGTTTCAAATAAAACCCAAGTAGCGGTCGTTGGAAAACAACCTCCCAACTGCGTCGAGGCATTCCCAACGATTGAGAAGGATGAGACTGACTGGAGGTGTTGGTTCCTCCATCAACTCTTGATGAAGGTCCAGCTTGATCAACAACTCTTGTTGGTTCATCTGTAGCTTCATTTAGTACTAATTTACTACGTGGTTTGTGATTCCTCATGTGATCTTCCTCCAAGAATGTGGTGTTTGTCGATACAATCACCTTGTTTTCTTGTGGGTCGAAGAAAAGACCACCTCTCGTTTCTTTGGGATAGCCAACAAATTGACACAATCTTGAACGAGGTTCCAGTTTCTTTGGGTTTGTCACGAGCACGTGTGCCGGACAACCCCAAATCCTGAAGTGTTGCAAACTAGGTTTACGCCGCTTCCACAACTCAAAAGGTGTTTCTGAAACACCTTTTGATGGAACAATGTTCAAGATTTGAACTGCAGTCTCTACTGCGTATCCCCAAAACGAGGCAGGCAATTGAGCATAGCTCATCATAGAACGAACCATGTCCAACAAGGTTTTGTTTCTCCTTTCTGACACACCATTTTACTGTGGTGTATTAGGTGCTGAGAGTTGAGATTTAATTCCATGTTCTATCATATAGTCCTGGAATCTTAAATCCATATACTCTCCACATCGATCGGATCGAAGTGTTTTAATGGTTTTCCCTAATGCATTCTCTACTTCAGCCTTATACTCTTTGAACTTTTCAAGAGCCTCAGACTTGTGATACATTAGATATAGATAACCATACCTTGAATAATCATTTATGAAAGAGATGATCGTACCCTCCTCGAGCTTTAACATTCACCGGACCACAAAGATCCGAATGTACAAGTTCTAAGGGCTCTATGGCTCTGTAACCTTTTCCAGTAAAAGGTCGCTTGGTCATTTTACCTTCCAAGCAAGACTCGCAAGGCGGTAAAGAATCATCTTCTAACTTGTTCAGAAGTCCATTCTTAGAGAGTCTCTCAATCCAGTTGAGATTAATATGACCAAGTCTAAGATGCCACAAATAGGTATTATTATTTGGAGAAATTCTTTGCTTTTTATTTTGAATACTTGCATTTTTAAACATCTCATGATTTAAAATTGCTTTGGTTTTATTCGGTTTCAGTACATACAAGCCGTTTTCTAACTTAGCACAACAAATATTGACACATTTCTTTGAAATGAACGCTTCATTAAATGAAAAGGTAATACAGTAGCCAAGTTCAATTAAACAAGAGATAGAAATTAAGTTCCTCTTAATTTCAAGAACTATATACAGATTTTCTAAAAATAAAAATCTATCTCTAAAAAACAGCTTGGCATCTCCCACTACACGAGCTGAGACGACGTCTCCTGTTTCGACCCTGAGCGTCATCTCACCCTCTTCGAGCTCCTTGAAGGAACTAATTTCCTGAAATGAAGAGCAAACATGATTAGTGGCTCCTGAATCAAGTATCCAGGTCAAATCATCATTTCCCACTAAACATGTTTGAAGAATAAGTAAATCTAATTTACCTTTCTTCTCTTTGAGCTCAGCAAGGTATTTTGGGCAGTTTCGCTTCCAGTGCCCATCCACATTGCAGTGGAAACATTTTCCTTTATCTGCAACCTTAGCTTTTCCCTTGCCCTTGTCAGCAGCAGGTGCCTTCCCTTTCCCTCCTATCTTCTTCTTTTGGGTCTTCTTAAACCTAGAAGATGAACCACAGGACTTAGTCCCAGAGGATGAACCCTTCTGGAACCTTCTGGAATGGGCAAACAAATTTGCCTCTCCATTAGCCTGTCCCTTATTCTTCATAAGTGACTGAAAAGTTTGTAGTTCATTAAGGAGAGTAGTCGGGTTATACTCTATCTTGTTCATCACCGCATTGTTGCGGAATTGCAGAAAACTCTTCGGAAGAGATTCTAGGATGAACGATACCTGACTTTGCTCATCAATGACCGCTCCGTTCATCTCAGCTACGTTGAAGTGGACCATCAGATCGAGAACGTGTTATCTCACCGATGACCCCTCCTTCATACGAGAGTTATAAACGTATTTGAGGGATTCGTGTCGAATCTATCCAGACGGTTGTCCAAACATTTCCTGCAGCGAACTCATGATCTCACGAGCTGAGACCATGCCCTCGTGTTTTTTGGCCAGAACTTCAGAAACACTAGCCAAAATGTAGACCTTGGCCTTATCATTGGCCTTGATCTAGCGGTCGTACGCCTCCTTATCAGATTGAGAAGCGTTACGAGCAGGGATTTGAGGACATTCCTCAGTCAGTACAAACCGTAGGTCGTCAACAACGAGAATCGTATTCAGGTTGGAATTCCACGTAGTAAAATTCTCACCAGTTAAACGATCGCTTTTAAGTAAGGCTATTATTGAGGACGACATGCTGAAAATCCAAAATTGTTCTAATTAGTTATGCCTTTTAACCCATCATAAAACCAATCATATTTAGCAAAATTATTAAAGAACCCTAGTGTTTAAACTAAACCCAATGTTTAAATTAAACCTTTAATTTAGCAACGATACTTCAAGGGTTTAGAACAACAGCCTCCGTCGGACGGTCAGTCATTCCTCCCTTTAATTGAGACTTTCTCAGCCAATTCTCACTACCAGAACATCTCATGTCCCAATGGTTCTTAGCTACCGTTTGTTTGGTCAAGGTCTTGTTAACTAGCTTAACTTATCCCGTAAATGTGACCCTACCATTTTCAGATCCAATAGGTTCGAGCCAACAGGCTACTATTAAGAAAGACAACTGTTGGCAAATTACCTAAGAGACCCTATCCATTTCTGGAGTTCGCGGTGTTTCGATCCCTATAATCAGGCTCTCTGTAGGGTTTGGCTGTTCCAGGACAACCTAGCAGGCGGACTATAGAAATCTCACGGCGCGTCCTAATGGAGGAGACCGTAGGATACATTGACACGCGTCCTACTCCCATTTACTATGGATACTTCCCTCATTCACCTTGGTATTGAACCATGCAAACACATACCGTAGGGGGACGCCCTATTGACGCCACGTAGTCGAGCATGGAACTCACGGTGTGAACTCTTGAGAACGTGAGAGTAAACGTGATGCGAACATCTCGTTTTCTCCCACTGAAGCTCCTAAAATTAGGGTATAGATTTAACTTAGTTGGATCCGGCTAAATGAATCTATCTAAGTCTATGCCTATTATAACTATTATAACTAGGTCTTTTAACCTTATGTCTAGGTGAATAAACATTTTAATTACCTAAAGATAAAAAAGAACTAAGGTTAATTCAACTCAGGCTCGGTCGGTTCCCAGTAGTAGAGGTGTTAGTTAACCACGACTTAAGTACCCCGGACCTTTGACATGAACTTCACCGATAGAGTTCCCTTATAACCAAAGTTCTAACGTCCTACTAGATTTTAAACTATTTAAAAAACTACGTAAGACTAATTTATAATCCTATTAGAAATTAAAACTTAGGTCTAAATTAATTTTAAACGATTTAAAACTAATTTAAAATTTTTAACCCAAGTTCCTATGTTTGCATGCATTTCTTTATTATAGGTTATGGTTTCTAAAACCTCTTTAATTTATAACTTTTATAAATTTAACAATTAACCTATGATAAAGAAGCTATATTATAAATCCAACCATCATTATTCAAATTGGAATTATAAAAAATTCAACTAAGTGAATAATAAAATTACTTAAATAAAATAAAATTTATTTTAAACTAAGTAATTTCATGCTCCATGCAATTTATTTTCCATATAATCTAATTATAACACTTATAACTAATTACTCATGAAAAATAAATTAATCATGCATTTTCAACCATATTCATATAACATTTATACAAATAAAATGCATGAACATGCTTATCCTAAGGTGGGAATAATCTAAATGACATTCATAAAGACATAAAGCTGTAAAACTGAAATATTTTGGCCCCTAAAGTGCAAAAAATAAAATTACATTAATTTTAATACATGAAACCGGTCTAAAAACACCCTGAACCGACCTTGAACCACTCGAACCAGACCAAAACCAACGAACCAGCTTGAACCGGTTTGCAGCTGCTGGAATGTCCCACGGCGTTGCAACGCTGATGTCAGTGTTGCAACGGCCGCTTTGTCCTATGCGCGTCTGCTATCGGGGTGGCGTTAACGCTGAGGGGCGCGTTACAACGCCACGACTTTCTCGAGCGCGCGCGCGTCGATATGGTACGCTGGCGTAGCGACGCCGTTCTTCAGCGTTGCAACACTGCTGCTTCAGCAACAGCTTTCTTCTTCGAACACAGCAACTTCCAAATGCAATTTCTCCTTCGATTCTCAAACGAATTGCTTGAAATTGGTCTCGAACGACTCGTAACTCAATTAACGACTTGTAACTCAATAATGCACTTTTTGCCCAAAAACGCAGGGCCTTTACATACAAATTGATCAAATCAAAATAAGTAAACTATGGCCAAATACTCCTAAACAGTTTTACAGCAAACCCAATGCATTTCCCACCAAATCAATGCAATTTTGTTTCACCAAAAATAAATCAAACATTGCTCTGATACCAATTGATGAAGATCTGATCTCCTTGAGCAGTGAAAACGTGGTTTGGGATCGTAATTTGCTTGATTGTTTTAGTTGAAACAAAAACCAATACATTGACAAAAAAACATACAGAACAAGCATGCTTTTAATCTAATTAAAACATGGAGATATACATGCAAACGTGTTTAGTTTAACAATTAAACTAAAAAGAATAGAAATGATTACCTTTGTAGACTCGCAGCAACTCCTTGCTCCAAGCAAATTCCAGTAACTCAGCAACACAGCAACTCTTCTGTTTTTCAAGCAGGAACACTACCACTTGGAAAACCCTCTATGTCTCTGAGTGCTTAGATCTTCCTTGGTGGGAAGGATCCAACAATTGGAAGAATTGGGAATGAGAGAGTGAGAGAGAGAATTCTTGCAGAGAGAGCTCTTCCCCAAAAATGAAAAATCGATCAATCGATTATCTACCCTCTTCTCCCTGTTAAAATGTCGATAGGGAGAAGAAGGGGATAGTGGGAACGTGTCTGAATGACACGTTCTCTTATTTTATTATTAAAATAATAATAATAATAAATAATAATCAAATCAAATTTAATTAGTAATTTAAATCATATTTAAATAATACAAATTAAATATCATATATTTAATTTGGATTGAATCTCATTTAATCATATTACCCCTTTAACCTATAGTTTTAATGTACATCCAGTGCACATTAAATTTTAACCTATAGTTTTCAAATGTGAATCACATTCACATTTAATATAATATTTGAACTCTTTCAAATATTCAATTCTCTCATATAATATGAATCATATTCACATTAAATTTATAATATATAGTTCTAAAACTATATATTATATCGTATCCATATACATTAAATATATTCCCTAATGAATTTGAACATTTCAAATTCAAGTAATCTAATAACCCTTTACGAGCTAGAAGGTAGACATAATGGACCTACAGATCAGAAGCTCCAACGATACAAGATTGGTCGGTTAATCTCATTAACCTCCCAATCAACATTCGTTAACTGTGGGTACACTCCACTAAAGTTCCGCAACTGCACTCTTCTCACTGCAGATATATTTCTGTGTCTACGGATATTGACCAATAACAACAAGTCAATCCTTCACGAATGTTCGTAACACCAGCTAGGTCAAATTACTGTTTTACCCCTGGGTTACATCTTGTGCCTTAAGTACCAGTGCTCCTCTAATGAACAATTTATTTGTGGTCCTACCAACAAACAGAGCCCCTCTCGGGCCAATGAGAGGGTCGGGCCCTTTGTTCAAGTCCCGGAGACACCACTTAAGGAAACATTCTTCTACTTACCCTAGTAGGCGGGAAGGAGTGAATTCCATCTTGCTAAGTTAGGGTCTGTTTGGTAAGCAATCTGAAAACAGAAATTTGAAAACAAGGGATTCAATGAAAACAGAGTTATATTTCATGTTTTCAGATATGTGTTTGGTAGCAGATTCAGAAATTTGATTCCATTCTAAATAGTTATTTAAAGAGTGTATTATACATATTTATAGATCATGAAATTAGTTGTAGTTGCAAAACTAATAATTAAATTGAATATAAGTCATTATTAATTAATTTATGAACATGATTTTATAAATTTTATAGAATTATCATTTTGTAATATAATATTATGTAATTTATAATACATTATATTATACATATTTTAATTTAACAAAATAAATTGAGTTTTATAACATGAAATATTGTATTTATTAAGATTTTTATTTTTGTTTAATATAGTTCTGCATTTTAAAATTTTAAATTCAGAATCTGGATACAATGAAAACATAAAAATGTTGTTTTCAGAATTTCTACTATTTGGATCCTAGAATCCGAAAACAGTTTTGAAACACATCACGCTAAACACATATTCACTTGAATTGGTGAGTCCAAAACATAAAAATGAATCCGGATTGCATACCAAATGGCCCCTTAAGTTCTCAAATACTCACTGGTCTTGTCCCCAAGAAGGTAGGCATATTGAGTCGGCGAATCTGGCCACTCTCACCCATACTAGTCAAAGGACAATCCCTCACGAACAGGAGTTCGTAACCTGCTCAGGATTGAGATCAAGTTGCCTAGGTCATCCTAGTGAAATAGAAACATAACTAGTCAACGGAGTTACAACTAGAGGTTACTATTTCGTGGTCCGGTCTTATGTAATCTCATTACATAGGATATCCCCACTCACATGTCATCTACACGAACACGTTAGGATCACAGTGTTTGTATCAAATACAAAGTGGGCCACATCCACAGATTTACCAGGGTAAGGTACCCAAACCTTAACCCCTAAGTACTATAGACTCTTTAGGTTGTATCTCGAACCGAGATCCTTTATATGTACACTACATTCAGTTAAAGATTCATATAACAGCCTTGGATGTTTAGTTTATTGGATTTAGGGTTTAAATAAAGGCAAACTCGTAAATAACGAATAATAACTCTTTATTTAAATAATAACACTTTATTACATTAACTAGAAGATAAATACAAACTACGAGTTTTAGGGCACGAATCCCAACAATATAAGCTCTAGAGGGTTTTTGGCTCTATAACCTTTTCCACTAAAAGGTCTTTTAGTCATCTTTCCTTCTAGGCAGGATTCACATACTGGCAAAGAATTTCCTTTTAACTCGTTTAGAAGTTCGTTCTTTACTAATCTCTCAATCCTATTGAGATTAATGTGACACAATCTTAGATGCCAAATATGAGCATTTTCTTCAGGAGAAATTTTACGTTTCTTAGTTTGTGCGTTTGCAGTTTTAAATAATTCAGTGTTCAAAACCATTTTGACTGAATTAGGCCTTAAAACATACAATCCATTTTCTAATGAAGCTGAACATATTTCTAAACCTTTCTTCAAAATAAACACTTTATTCATAGAAAATGAGATAGAAATACATTGTTCTATAAGGCAAGAAATGGAAATAAGGTTTCTAGTAAACCCTCGTATCACTAATATATTGTCCAACAATACATATTTCTTGCCAAAATAAAGCTTCATTGTGCCTACTGCTACAGCTGAGACGACTTCTCCATTTCCAACCCGGAGCGTTATCTCTCCTTATTGCAGTTGCTGCCAGGAATCAATTCCCTGAAAAGAAGAGCAAACATGATTAGTGGCGCCTGAATCAAGTATCCAAGTTGTTTTATCATTATCCACTAAACAAGTTTCTAGGCAAAGTAAATCATATTTACCTTCCTTCTTCTTTTCTGCAATGTACTTCGGACAATTCCGTTTCCAATGTCTGTCTTCGTTGCAGTGGAAACACTTTCCTTTGTCAGCAACGTCTTTGACTTTCTTGCCCTTTTGGGCGACAGCTTTGTCAGCCTGTTTTCCTTTACCAACCTTCTTCATGTTCTTCTTCTTTCCACTCAGGTTAGAAGAAGATGAAGCCACTGTTTTTGTCCCAAAGGTCGAACCTCTGTGATAACTCCTACTGGCAACATTTGCCTCACCTTTCGATCCCTGAATTTTCATCAAAGACTGAAAGGTCTGGAGTTCATTTAGAAGGGAGGTAAGATTAAAAGTAAGCTTGTTCATAACAACATTACTTCTAAACTGAAGGAAACTATCTGGATGGGTTTTCAGAATAAAGCTGACATGGCTCGATTCATCAATGGAAGCACCATTCGACTCCGCGATGTTAAAGTGCACCATTATATCCAGGACATGATCCCGAACAGATGTACCCTCTAGCATCCTCGAGTTGAATATGTACTTTAGGGCATTATGTTGGGCCTGTGTGGACTGTTGTCCAAACATACTCTGCACAGAATCCATGATTTCCTTGGCAGTAATCATGTCCTCATGCTTCTTGGCTAATATGTCAGACATACTTGCCAACATGTAGACCTTGGCCTTATCATTGGCCTTGATCCATCGATCATATGCATCACGAACATTTTGTGACACATTCGAGTCTGGCACCTGAGGACACTCCTTAGTTAGCACAAACTTCAGATCATCCACTACCAATATAGTGTTGAGTTTGTTTTTCCATGTCATCATATTCTCTCCGGTTAACTTTTCTGCACCCAATAAGGAAATTATAGAGCTAGACATTTTGCTGAAAAAAATTTACAAACAAACTTGTATGAGTTTCTTGCTATAACTCTAATCCAATAATGTTTTAGCTAATTATCAAATGATTCCTAGGCCATTTATAATTTGTAATGATACTCCAAAGGTTTAGAATGTATGACACTGAAGGGTAATCAAAAACACTCCTCCTCTCGATCAAGACACTCTTGACCAAAACCTAATACCAGAATAACTCTTATTCCTATAGGTTTTAGTTACCATTTTTCGGTCTGGATACATACACAACTTATGTACCCCGTGAGTGTAACCCTCTGTCTTTAGATCCCAGAGTCTCGATCCAATAAAATCTGCCGAAGGGAGGACTAGTTTGGAAAATAGTCTAAGAAAATCTTTATCCCTTTCGGTGTCCTACTGTGTTCGATCCCCATGATCAAGCCCTCCAGGGGATTTATGCAGTCCAAAGCAAACTAGCGGGTTGACCATAGTGGTCTAACAGTGTAAACCGACAAAAGAGACCGTAAGTTTTGTTTTCACTAAACCTGCTCTCACTCACTATAAGTACCCTCTCCATTCACCTTGATATTGACTCATACAAACACCATCCGAAGGGGGACGCTCCCGTTTGCGACACGAGGCCAAGTATGAGTCTCACGGTGTGAACTTCCCGGAGATAGCGTAGGTGGAAAAATATGTATCTCATACACTTTTTCCTCTCACTAAATACTTTAAAGTGTATAGGAATCTTACTTAGGCTAAAACCCGGCTAATGGTTTTACCTAACTCTATCAATATAAATCTTATATCGATAATCAATATAACTCTTATATTGATTTTATCCTAAGTTTGTTAATATAACTCCTTATATTAAACCTAGGATTTCTAGTTTATTAACCCCTTAATAAACTCGTTGACGCTACTGTAATTTATAAAGCTCTCTGATTAAATTTCACTCCCGTGTCGCCTCCTGTAGGGGTGTTCCGTTTCCGTCAGCTTAAATACCCCAGCCTAGACAAAACTTTCCTTAGACAGAGTTCCTCTTTTAATCATAGCTTATAAATTACTTGGTTCCTAATTCTAATCTAATTAGAACTAGATAACCTAAAGGTCTATTATTTCCAAGTTCTAAACACTTTAAAACTAATAATTAACCTTAGATGGCATGCATACTATGTTATAGTACTTGATCATTCATCACATGAATAATAAGACATTCATAGCATATTCATCACATGAAATATAATGCATGTCAATGTTGTCCATAAATTAATATAACCACTTTATATTAATTAATCATGCAAACTATATAATATAATTTCTTATATTATAAATGATGCATGAAAATATTTAACCTAAGGTGAGATTTCTAAAATACAAGCATACACTATGCATGACAATAATTACACAACAATTGCATAATTAAAATAGCAAAAATATATCAATTTTGGCACCCTAGAAATAATTTTAATTAATATAATCTAATTATATTAATTAAAATTAAATATATTAAATATAAAACGTTTTTATAATTAATATACATAATAAAATTCGTTTTCGCCCGTTGGTGAAATCTGTGAAACGCCTCTGGCGTTGCAACGCTGCTCCTTGTCGTCTTCTGCCCAGCGTTACAATACCAATGACAGCGTTGCAACACCGCTGCCTCTCGCGCTCTCTTCTGCCAGCGCAATGCAGCTGTTACGCCGCATTACAGCACAACAATGAGATTTCTCCAAATCTTGCTCCTTTTCGCTCCGATCTTCTTAGCAACCACTTTGCCTCGATCGACACGGACTTACAGACTCGATTTACAATTAAAAATTACCTAAAACACCGGACCCTTACATTGAACGATTCAATGGAATTGTAAATCTAAGTGCCAAAATTGAAAACATCTAATTTTGTAAAACCGTTCATACATCTCATGCAAAAACAGTAAATCCCACCTTGTTCTTGAAAAATCAAGAACACAATTGGGCTCTGATACCAATTGAAGGGAATCGAAGTCCCGCAGCAGAAGCGATTGCAAATCGTGCGCTCTTGATTTAGTTACAACGATAAATTCAAGAACAAATATAACTAGATTAAGCATGTAAAACAGAATGGACAGCAAGAAAATTACCTTTGAAGAACCTTTCTTCAAGTGCTCCTCTCTCCCACGATCACGATCTCAGCAACAGGAACTCCAACGTACGAAGACACGACCACCGGATCTTCTCCGTTCTTCTCTAGGTGAGGGAGGAAGTTGGGTACCCTTTAGGAGAGGTGAGGTATTTTGAGAGAGATGTGTGCTTTGGAACTCCTCCAACAACACAACAAGAGAGCTTGCAATTCCTTGACCTAGTTGCATCTCATGCAACCATATATATAGAGAAATAGGATGGAAATGACCATCGATTCTACCCCTCCTTTAATCTCTCTTTAGTATATAGTTTATATATGAATCTAATTCACATAAAAACTATATATTATATTATATCAATTATATCATATATAATTGATATAACACCTCATGTATGAAATTGAACACTTCAATTTCACTCCTAACTTTATACCCTCAATATTACCATGTTGAGCCAACGGAGGGATCTAATGGCCCTACAGTTCATGAGCTCCAATGATGTGAGATTAACTGATCAAACTCTTTGATCCAGTTGATTCATTAACTACAAGTCACTTCACTATAGACTTGTAGCTGCACTCTCCTGACTGTAGATATTATTGTGTCCACTGATATAGTCATTACCCATGAGTTGACCCTTCACAGTTTGTTCGTAATCACACCGGGTCAAATTACCGCTTTACCCCCGTGATTACCTTTTTGCTCCTTAAGCACCACCGATCCTCTAATGAACAACAAGTCTAAGGTCCTACCTTGGACTCATACCCTCATAGAGGTCTGGGGCCCGTTGTTCAAGACACGAGTCGCTTTTTAAGGGAACAACCTATCTAATTCCTCAAGTAGAGGAATGAGTGAATTCCATCTTGCACGCTTAAGTTCCCACCTACCTACGAGGTTCTCATCCCGAGAAGGTAGGCTTATTGAGTCGGCTCATGTGTCACTCTCACCCATACTAGTCTAAGTGCAAACCCCAGTAGTGGCGGGAGTTCTTAACTTGCTCAAGATTCGTGTCGAGTCACTAATGACCATCTATAAATTACTAGTCTTATCCTCGTTAACTGTGTTACAATCGTTAGACTAATAATTTCATGATCCAGCCTTGTATGAACTCTTCATACAGATGCCCCCACTCGCATGTCAACTACATGAATGAGTTGGATTACCTCATTTGTACTAATTACAAAGTGGGTTGCATCCATGGTGTTACCAGAATGAGGTTTCCAACCTTATTCTTATACCATAGACCATTTAGGTTATATTCTTGAACTCAACCCAAATAGTGTCCACTACACTGATGTTCAAGATTAAATGTTATAACCTTGGAGCTTAGTTTATTGGATTTATTAAAGCAAGACCGTAGTTCTATCAAAACAAATAACACTTTATTTAATTGATCAAAATTACACAAGTTTAGGACATAAATCCCAACAGTTCTGACACTGAAAACTAAAGACAAAATAAGTATCAACCAACTTCAGGAATTTGCTCCCATAGAACAAGAAAGCAGGAAAGAAATTGTCAAGTGGTGTTGGCTTTAAGAGGCCACCTAGCAGATAATACAATGTATGATGTTAAGCCTCCAATGAGTCATTTAATAAAGGCAATATCTAATTTCCTGACCCTCTTTTCATGTAACATTCAGTAAAAATGTCAATAATTTGTAGCAACCTCTTTCTTGGGTAAATTAACATTCAAGTGCAGAATTATTGCCAAAACCACTGTTTCTTTTTCCAAGTTGTTTCCTCAAAACCACTGTTTCTTTTTCCAAGTTGTATCCTCAATTGAATAGAAACAACGTAACTAAAATATTAATAGTTCTTCAATAGGATAATCATTGAAAGAGTGTAGATTAAGAAAACGGAAGCAATTTTGGATCTTGAACACTCTATGTTGATCAATTTTGTAAAATAAAAAACATGCTCAAAGCTGGAAAAACAGAGAGATAGAAAACTCAACTTTGAAGATCAAATTCTCTTCACCCGGTGGATGGTTTTCAGCACGAACACTTCGTGGACAACCGTTAGAGTCTTCCCTACTATCCTGAGGCCTTAAAATGGATTGTGGGATCCTAGGTTGAGAGAATTTGGAAGAAAAGACCTCAAAGGTAACTAATTCAGGAATATTGAATTTTCTATGTAATTCTCTCAAAACACCTCAAATCACCATTATATAAAGCTCCAAAAAGCTTCAATGGAGTGACAACTCAAGGGTGATGAGGATGCTTTGAGATGGAGGTGGCCAATTTTGGTGAATTTTGAAGATGAGTAAGATTGGGCAAGTTGTCAACTTGAAAATCATGAAAATCCCTCATTTTACAATTAATTTTAATTCAAAAATCAATATTAAAATTAATTTTTAATTAAAATTAATATAATTAATTAAATAATTCAAAATTAATTTAATTAATTAATTTTTTAATTTAATTTAATATCAAATATTAAATTAAATAAATTGCCCGATCTCGATCGATTTTCCAAACATGAATCCTTATTCTGCTATAAACCGATCCGATATTTAATTGTTTTACCTAATGTGTTCTTAACCTCTGCCTTATACTCCTTGAACTTTTCAAGAGTTTCGGACTTATGATGCATTAGGTATAGATAGTCATACCTAGAATAATCATCAATAAAACGATGAAGTATTCATACCTCCTCGTGTGCCTTGACATTCATAGGACCACATAGATCAGAATGCACGAGTTCCAAGGGCTCTTTGGCTCTATAACCTTTTTCAGAAAAAGGTGTTTTAGTCATTTTTCCTTCGAGACAGGACTCACATGGTGGTAAAGAGTTTTCCTCTAACTGACTTAGGAGACCACTCTTGACCAATCTCTCAATCCTATTGAGATTAATGTGGCCTAGTCTCAAGTGCCAAAGATAGGTACTGGGAGAAAGTTTCTTTTTTTATTTTGAGTATTAGTTGTTTTAAACATCTCTGTTCAAAATAGCTTTTAATTCGGTTTGGTCTTAACACATATAAGTTGTTTTCAAGTTTAGCAGAACATATTCGTACACCTCTTTTGCAAATGAACGCTTCATTATGATCAAAAGATACTTTGTACATATGTTCAAGTAAACAGGAGATAGATACAAGATTTCTTTTGATTTCAGGAACCAAAAGTACATTTTCTAATAAAACGAATCTATCTCTAAACAACAACTTCACACACTCCCCACTGCCTTGGCCGAGACAACCTCTCTGCCCAACCCCGAGATATATCTCCCCATCCATCAAGCAAGTCTCTTTGCCAGAACTAGTTTCTGAAAAAGAAGAACAAACATGGTTAGTGGCTCTGAATCTAATATCCAGGCGGAATCATCATGTTCCACTAAACATGTTTCAACAACAAGTAAATCATATTTAGCTTGGTTTTCCTTCTCGCCTTTCTTTTTCTGCAAGGTATTTTGAGGCGCTTCCTCTTCCAAAGGTTCTGTCTGCACTACACAGTGGAAACATTTTCCCGTGGCTTTGGCCTTCTTGCGTGTGGGAGCTGTCCCTTCCTTTGTCCTTCTTCTTCTTCTTCTTCAATACTCTTATTCTTAGAAAAAAAAGGACTGGACTTGGTCCCAGGGATGATCCTCTTAGGAACTTCTTTGAAGTGACAACATTTGCCTCCTTCTCTTTTCCTTTTAATTTCATGAGGGACTCAAAAGTCTCAGAGCTTTCGTTGAGAGAGTAGTCGGGTTATACTTTATTTTATTCATTACCGCATTTGTGCGAATGGCAGAAACTCTTCTAAGAGATTCCATAATAAAGGTTACCCGACTTCTCTCATCTATGATCGCCCCATTTACTTCAACCCACGGTTAAGTGGGTCATCATGTCAAGGACATGTTCCCTAACAGAGGCTCCTCCTTCATACGGGAGTTGTAAACGTATTTGATGAAAGATCATAATGGACCGATGAGGAGGACGGTTGTCCAAACATCGCTCAGAATGATCCCATGATCTCCTTTGCGGTGACCATGGTCTCATGTTTCTTAGACAACACATCGGATATGTCAAGCTAAGATATAGACTCGGGCCTTCTCATTAGCCCTAATCCATCTCATCATAAGCATCCCGAACAATTCGGTTTGCAATCGAGCTGGGAGGGGAAGGACATTCTTCCGTTAAGACGAACCTCAGATCATCAAGAACAAGAATCGTATTCAAGTTTGATTTCCAGGTTCCATAATTATCGCCGCTAAGTTTATTGAAGGCGAGTAACTGGATAAAAGAGTTCGACATGCTGAAAAAGAATAAATTTTATTAGTGAATTGTTTGTAACCTATCCTATTTAAGAATTTAGCAAGAGTAATAATGTACCCATAAACTCATTATTGTTTTTGCAACGATACTCCAGTGACTCAGAGCAACCGCTACCGAGGGGCAGTCAATCACTCCTTCACTGAACCAAGACATTCTTGACTAAATGTTAATACCAGAATAACTCTTATTCCTATAACATTCTAGTTATCGCTACTTTGGTCAAGAACTTACTAACACTTAGCAATTCTTGTAAGTGTGACCCGCCATTTTCAGACCTTAGAGGTCGGCCCCAACAATGCTACCGAACTGGAGAGACAAAGCTGGGAATGGACCTAAGAGACCCTATCCATTTCTAGAGTTTGAGTTGTTTCGAATCCCATGTTACATCCCTCCAAATGGATGGTGCTACTTCGGGCAACCTGCAGGCGCAACATGGGAATCTCACGGTCCAACCTAATGGAGGAGACCGTAGGATGTGTTGACACACTTTCTTCTCCCACTTACTATAAATACTTTCTCCATTCACCTTGCTCTTGATTTATGCAAACACCATCCGAATGGGGATGCCCTATTGACATCACGAGGCCGAGCATAAATCTCACGGTGTGAACTTCGTGGATAGCGTAAGAGGAAATTGATATATCATATATACCTTTTCACTCCCACTAAGTATTTTAAATATTGGGTACTTTTTTACTTAGGCATATTCCTAAATAATAATATGACCTAAGTCTACCAATATAACAATTATATCGGAATTACCTAAGTCTATTAACCATTTAATAAACCTAGGTCTATGAGTTCAATTTATTAACATTTAATAAACGCCACTCACGAAAAGATAATTTATAAACATATGGATTAAATTCACTCTCGTGTCGGTTCAGTAGGGGTGTTCCGCTTTCCGTCGACTTAAGTACCCCAACCTAGCTGTAACCTTCTTTAGTCAGAGTCCCTCTTTAATCAAAGTTTATAAATTATTGGTTTCCTAATTCTAATCTTATTAGAACTAGATAACCTTAGGTCTAATTAATTTCCAGTTCTAAAACCATTTTAAAACTAATTAATTAACCTTAGCTTACATGCATTTCTATGTTATGAATTATTTCATCATTCATCACATGAATAAACATACATTTATAACAAATTCATCACATGAATAAATGCATAGCAATTATATGTTTAATTTTTAATTAATATAACCCTTATATTAATTATAATTAAAACATATAATATTTGTTTCATAAATTAATATAACTCTTATATTAATTCTTATGAAACCCAATTAACATGCATACAATATATTATAACACTTATAACATACTTTCAATGCATGGAGCATGCTTTCTATGGTGGGATTTTAAAATCTATATGGCATATTTTATGCACATATAATCAGGGATTTTAATTAAAACATACATTCACAATGCATAATTAATTAAACACACTAAAGTGGACTGGTTTTGGCATCTAATGCAAGCAAACTACTAAATTATTACAATAATAATCTAGAATTAACATCGAGCCACTTCGAACTCTTCGAATTTTGGTCGAACCAGCTTGCAAATGTGTGAACCTGACCTTCAAAAGGTTGAATCAGGCTGTAAAAGGCTGAACCGAACCTCAAATTGATGAAACAGACCTCCAAAATGGAAAAACCGGCCTCGAAATAGTCAGAACCGGTCTTAAACCACCCGAACCGGACCGAAAACGAGCTGAACCGACCCAAAATGACTTGAACCGATCAAAGTCAAAGAACCAGTCCAAGTCAAAGTAAAAAAAAAAGAAAGTCAACTCCTTCATTTTCACGGGCTGAACTGCAGATTTGAGAGAAAAAAAAAAATACAAATGACCTCTGTTTTCAGCTTTTCAGACCATTCGAGCTTCTCTCTTCAAATTGAAGGGCTTCCCGAACTCCAATCGACTCAAAATTTTTACATCTTTTCTACACACATTAATGCTCAAACACACTTGAGCAATTTGAAAAAAAAAACACAAATTGATGCTAAATTTAAATGCCAAAGTCAGAAGAACACTTTAGACGCCCAGAAAAATTGTATTTAAAAAAACACCCACCACAGAACACAATTGATCAAATTGAGTGCTCAAAATTGCTTTGATACCAATTGAAAGATGTAGATTAAGAAAACGGAAGCAATTTTGGATCTTGAACACTCTAAGTTGATCAATTTTGTAAAAAAAAAAACATGCTCAAAGCTGGAAAAACAGAGGGATAAAAAACTCAACTTTGAAGATCAAAATTCTCTTCACCCGGTGGATGGTTTTCAGCATGAACACTTCGTGGACAACCGTTAGAGTCTTCCCTACTATCCTCAGGCCTTAGAACGGATTGTGGGATCCTAGGTTGAGAGAATTTGGAAGAAAAGACCTCAAAGGTCACTAATTCGGGAGTATTGAATTTTCTATGTAATTCTCTCAAAACACCTCAAATCACCATTATATAAAGGTTCAAAAAGCTTCAATGGAGTGACAACTCAAGGGTGATGAGGATGATTTGAGATGGAGGTGGCCAATTTTGGTGAATTTTGAAGATGAGTAAGATTGGGCAAGTTGTCAACTTGAAAATCATGAAAATTCCTCATTTTACAATTAATTTTATTTCAAAAATCAATATTAAAATTGATTTTTAATTAAAATTAATATAATTAATTAAATAATTCAAAATTAATTTAATTAATTAATTTTTTTAATTTAATTTAATATCAAATATTAAATTAAGTAAATTGTCCGATCTCGATCGATTTTTCGAACATGAATCCTTATTCATGCTATAAACCGATCCGATATGTAAATCATATTTAAATATATCCACCTCTTATTAATCATAGTTTAATTAAGCTATGATTCGTTAAATATATCACATATAATTAACGCTTTTTCCAAACTCAATTTGAACAATTCAAATTCTTTTCTCTCAAAATGTTATAAGGTTAAGTCCGAAAGCTAGTAAGGAGGACCTAATGGACCTACAGATCATGAGCTCCAACGATACGAGATTAACCGACCAAACTCTTTAGCCTAACTAATCAACATTCGTTAACCACCGGGACACTCCACTAAAGCCCAGTGGCTGCATTCTCCTCACTGTAGATATATTTATGTCCACTCGATATAACCATGATTAGTAAGTCGATCCTTCACAGTCGTTCAGTAATTACAATTTGGGTCAAAATTACCGCTTTACCCTCAGAATTACCTCTTGTTCCTTAAGTCCCACCGATCCTCTAATGAACAATTGGTTTGTGGTCCAACCAAAGAAACCGAATCCTCTCGGGCCAATGAGAGGGGTGGGCCCATTGTTCAAGACCCGAGTCCGTGCCAAGGGGAACAACCTCTCTACTAATCCCTAAAGCGGGTAGGAATGAATTCCATCTTGCAGAACTATGTTCCCAGCTATCTACCTGATTTTATCTCTCAAATGGGAGGCTTATTGAGTCGGCAGTCTCGAGCCACTCTCACCCATGCAAATCTAAGGATAATCCGAATAAACAGGAGTCCATAGAACGCTCAGGATTAAGATCGAGTTACCGAGGTCTCGTATGAATATAGTCGATTAAGACGATGAACGGAGTTAAAAATCTAAGTGACTATTTCATGGCCCGATCTTATGCAAACTCATTGCATAGGACGCCCCCACTCACATGTCTCCACATGAACTAGGATCACATCGTTTGTACTCTACAAAGTGGGTTGCGTCCATAGTGTCCCCAGGATAAGGTACCCAGCCTTATCCTTATACTTTAGACTGTTCTGGCTATAACTTGAACTTGATCCACTTTTATGTCACACATAAAGTTCAAGTATTCATCCCATAGCCATAGGTTCTTTATTGGATTAAGGTTACATAATACACAACATTCAATAACACTTTTACTGAATAAATATCAATAACAACTTTATTGCAAAATAGAATATACATTCAGTTTACAAAACCACGAGTTTTAGGACATTAAACCCAACAATCATATCAAAGTATCCACACACTATGTCACAGAGATCTTATAAAGAGAAAATCTCTTTATGAATCATTGAAGGTTTTATCACCACCTCTAAAGTAGGTTTTCTTGCCAAGACCATGAAAATAGCATTTTTCCCATAAGATTTGTGCTCTTCCTTAGTGTGATGTGATTGCTAAGAAGTTTGAATGAAAAGTGAACTTGACATATTATTTCCAATTGGGGAGTGTTTTTGTACTCCCTTGGCTCTTTGGGGATATCTCATATCCTATATTTTGTATATGGCTTTTTAATCGAATAAAACTCTCAGTTTCATATATATATATATATATATATATATATATATATTAAGAGTCTAGAACAGACTACAACTTACTCCAGCAGAGAACATACTTTTTGAAAAATCTTTCACATAATTTAGAAATATGAGAATAGTAAATGGATAGAGGGTTTTAATGCTATGAGTTGTAATTAGTTATCCAATCCATGCCTAGAACCAACTTAAGAGGAGAGTTATTTGTAACCATAGAAAGAAATAAAGGTAACTTTGCCAAATATTAAGGAAACGTTCACCAGTAGGTAGAGCTTAGCTCAGATTTAATTTCAAACTTATCACTGAAATAACATAATCACATAGTTTGAAGGAAGAGTTAAGAATAGACCTAGTTAAAATAACAAAACAAGTAGTTATGACGCAGGGAAACTGATCTTGTGGCATTTGTACAATTGCAACATAGTAATAATGTGATAGACCACAAACAAAAACCAGCTACATGAATGAATGAATGATACGACAAAAAGATAAAAATACATAAAAATAATGATATATAAGAACAAGGACTATTAAGTCATTGTGAAATTTATGTATTTCTAAACATATATAAATATCACAGATATCATAAACAAACATCCACTACATGAATGAATGATGTTGGAAATGCAATAAGCCATCAGATCCACACCTAAAAGTCATCCATAACACAACTTATGACAAAGAACTACAAATTTGGGTATGGACTTGGAAAGTCATAAGAACACTAACAAATCATCCAACTGAGGCAACAAATACACTACTAACTTCATGTTAAAGGTGAAACTGCGGACTTCTGAGCTAACCCTAATAAGTAAACACCCATTTGTATTCATAAATACAAAAAATGGTCAAACCCCTTGAAGTACTTTATAAAATCTCATAATGGCACTTAATGTCACAATAATCTCTTGAGCAGACTATAAATAAATGAACAACTTCATACCTAAAATTACATGCGTTGATCCCTATGCCTAGCGGCTGCCATAAAAAATTTGTTTGGTGCTTCCCCAATTGTGACTAACAATGAAAGGACATATGAGGTATACATCTGATATCCTACACATGAGGTCGTAACTGGTTGCCAAATTCAGGGAAATCAAGGCGGAATAGGAGAAACTTCAAATCGAAGTCGACGACTTGAGGAGATTAAATCTTCACGACTTGTGTAACCCTAAACTGCCGCAATAACATCGGCTAGAGAAAAGCGACGACGACGGTGATCCCTAATCAGATCGATGAAAGGACGATGGCTTAGAAGTCGAATGACGCTGGAGACGGAAGAAATCGAAGATGAACGATGCGAGAGAAGAGTACGACGACAAAAGGTTCTTCGATTGTGAGTTGAGGGTTTGTTCAATCGCGAGTTATCAGTTTTGTTTCTTTTAATAACAAATATTCAAAACGTTGTCGTTTTCTTGATATATTAAAAAAAATGTGTTGGGTTGACGGTTATTCTCAAAAGTTAAGACTATATGTTGACAGTGGGTGAATGTCAACAAAAGATTCAAAGTTGACAGTCATGGGCCGTCAAGAAAAAACTTTTTATGCGCGTCAACATAGCTACCATTCTTTGACACTTCATAACTGTCATTATTATAAAACACGGACATTTGCCCTTTTTGACGTGATTTTATGGAACTATCGTCAATAAATCTAGACCTATTTTGACAGTTTATAGCATCAACTTAAATAGAAACCTTTTTTTGACATTTAAAATACGTCAATATATGAAGTTTTAAATTAATTATTAATTTTAGAGTTAAAATTAATCTTTTATTGACGTTTTTTGTCACAACTGTCAACAATTCAAATAAGTCACGTGTCAATAAAGACCAAATTTGTAGTAGTGGAAGATAATGTGTTTGATCCCTCCAATATGGTGCATCTTGATGTGGTTGATTATTTTCAATCTCCTAGAGAGAAAATTGATGCAATCAAACAAGTAGAGGATGCTTTATATGAAAATTTATAATTAAGTACTGCTTATAATTATAGTATGTTTTTCTTGTTTTTGTATATATATTTAGGACTTTTTGTAATCGATTTTCCTTTCTTATCAATGAAGAAATATGGACATTTTTCATATGTTGAATGACTAAAAAATGAGCAACGAAGATCTATGTCTGGCAGACTGCGCAACTACACACACAATACTTATAAACATAAAATATTTTTCTAAATTGACAATGCTGGAAGCAAAAATCAATACTATATCAGGTTCTGCATACCTGATTGAAGGTTTTGGAAAAGTAAGTTTTATCTTGCCTAGAGGAACAAAATTTTCAATTAATAATGCTTTGTTGTAAAGACCTTAAGTCAACAAGACTTGTCCCTAGAGTCTTTACCTAACATGCATGGCTTGAGGCCTCTAAATGATTTAAAATAAAAGCTTGTGGAGATGAATAAAAACGAGATAGATATTTTATTGGGATCCCAAAATAGCAAGGAAATGAAAACAACATTATTTCAATACGAAAATCAAACTCGGTCTGGCTTCCCTAAACTTGGGTTAAAGAATGAAACATAAGAAATGATGTTTTAGTCAAATAGAATGAATGAAAGAAAACTTAAGACTTAAAATTTTGCGGAACTTGCTCCTCCTCATCCCATGGCTTATGCAACGCTCCCTGTCATTCAACCAGCTTGCCCTTGCCCTTACCTGAAAACATTTTTTTTTTAAAGAAAGTGGTGAGTATTACATTCATAACACTCAGTAAGAGACCCCACAACCGGGGTTTCAAGAAACATGGGGCCCCAAAACACATAAACAACATTCATGGCTTTTCTCTTCGGGTATTGTGGGAAATTAAACTTCCTATTTCATGGCCTCTATCCTGGGTCGACCCTCAGTCGTTTAGACTCACATATCATCAATCATGCATTCATTCATTATTGGAAGTTTAGTTGTCAGGCCTTCGTAAACATTTTCATTTAAAGATAAATTTCCTTTCACAACCATATTCATTTAAAACTAAAGTTCCTCTTCGGCCTCTAATAATTTCTCCCAGAACATGGCCTCTAAATGGGTCAACTCCAAGAATCATAAAATATGAAATAATATCATCAGGAAGATTTCACCACAACCTTCGCAAACATTTCAGTAAAACACATACTAAGGGCCCCAATTGCAAACTCAATACATTTCAAGCACAAATAATTTTGTGGCATTAGCATACATCAAATTAACATGCATAACCTTAGGAACGACAATAATCTATCAATCATGGCTTTGGAATGGTTGGCAGTCCAACCCAATCACAACATTCACATTGTATAGCAGGAGATAGAACTTAATCCAACATGACCTTTAAATCCAAAATTCTCAACCATATGGGGCATTTTCAACAAGTTTTCAGTCTAGATTTGAAATCTTGTGCGGGTTCTCTTACCTTAGCCTCGGTTGACAATTGAGTCTTTAACCCCTCCTACGTGTCCCGACTTGAATCTCCGTTCGACAGAAAAATGAGATAGTGACTATCTCGCTTAGATTCTGTTGTAATTTCCCACAACATCAATGAACACCTAGCACAACCATGGGTTTACGAAACTCAGTCTTAAACCAGTCTCAAAATTCTAGCCATTCACAAACAATAGCAAACTCACCCACCGCGAATCCGACAAAGGCCAAGATATCTCCGGCGACAGATGTGCGAGCCGGCTATCGGCAATGCAGAGAGGTTGGATTGCGGCGGCGACGTCGGGGCTGCGCAGATGGCGCGCTTCAACGTGCGGCCGATGGAGGTTCAGGCGGACGGCTCGGCGTCACGGTGGCGGAGGTTGTGTGGACGGCTCGGCGTGCGCGCGGCGGCATCGCTCTGGCGCAAGCTTCGTCCGGCAGCAGCACGAGCGGCGCGAGGACTCTAACGGCGTCTGGCAAAGCTCCGATTGGCAGCGAGGACTAGCGGCGGCGGCTAGGGTGCTGATTTACGGGCGTTACAATCTTCCCCCCTTGAGAACTTTCGTCCTTGAAAGTTTCCAATCCTTGAACAACTCTGGGTGATTGGCTCGCATTTCTCCTCTCTCGCTCCCAAGTAGCTTCCATTGCTTTACGGTTTGCCCCACAAGACCTTTACCAGTCGATAGTTCGATTCATGGAGAACCTTTTTGTCCTCATCGAGAATGCGCGACCGGTCGCTCCTCGTAACTCAAGTCCTCGCTCAAATGCAAGGGTTCAAAGTCAACCACATGCGTTGGGTCGGGCACGTACTTCCTCAACATGGAAACATGAAAGACATTATGAACTGAAGATAGGGATGGCGGCAATGCCAACCGATAAGCTACTGGGCCAATCCGCTCTAGGATCTCAAGGGGTCCTATAAAGCGTGGACTCAGCTTTTCTTTACGACCAAACCTCACAACCCCTTTCATTGGTGCCACTTTAAGGAACACATGGTTCCCTGCCTCGAACTCCGAGTCCTTCCTTATTGAATCAGCGTAACTCTTCTGCCTACTCTGAGCAGTTTGCATTCTAACTCGAATCTTCTGTATCGCCTCGTTTGTAACTTGGACTAACTCAGGCCCCAACAACTGGCGTTCTCCAACCTCATCCCAGTAAACGGGAGTTCTGCACCTCCTTCCGTACAGTGCCTCAAATGGTGCCATACCTATAGTCGCTTGGTAACTGTTGTTATAAGCGAATTCCATCAAATGCAGATGGGCATCCCAACTACCTGGAAAATCAAGGGCGCAGGCTCGTAGCATGTCCTCCAACACCTGGTTAAGGCGTTCCGTCTGACCGTCCGTTTGAGGGTGGAACGAGGTACTGAAGTTTAATTGAGTGCCTAGCGCTTCCTGCAAGCTTCTCCATAACTTAGAGGTGAAACGAGGGTCTCTATCTGAAACAATCTTAGCAGGAACTCCATGCAACCTGACTATCTCCTCCATGTACAACTGTGCCCATCTATCTGTGGAATAAGTGGGCTTCCCGGGTAAGAAGTGTGTCGATTTAGTTAGTCTATCGACCACGACCCAAACTACGGTAAACCCTTTCAAGGTCCTGGGTAGACCTACTATGAAGTCCATAGAAATTTTGTCCTACTTCCACTGCGGAACGCCCAACGGTTGCAACAGATCCGCTGGGCTCTACCTTGGCGCTTTCACTTGTTGACAAACCAAACATCTGCTGACATAATCTGCCACATCCCGCTTCATGTTCTGCCACCAGAAAAGTTGCTTCAAATCCCAGTACATCTTAGTACTACCTGGATGCATAGAAAATTGTGAGTTGTGGCCTTCTGCTAAAATCTCGTTTCTGAGTCCCCAACGTCGGGAACACACAACCGACCCTGAAATAACAGTCCCCCATCCGAGGACAAGGAAAACTCTTTTTCATGCTCTGAGCTCACCCGACGAAACTTCTCCAACAGCCTAGAATCCGTCGGTTGAGAAGTTATGATACGTTGTCTCAAGGTTGGCTGAACTGTCAACCGTGCCAAACGTGCAGTTGCTTCGCCTAACAAGACTGCAATTTCTGCACGCTCAAACTCTGACTGCAACTTCGCCTGATCGGTGACTAGAGAGGAAGAATGAACCGGCTTCCTACTAAGGGCATCTGCAACTACATTAGCTTTACCTGGATGGTACAGGATTTCCACGTTGTAGTCCTTCACCAGTTCTAACCACCTGTGTTGCCTCATATTCAGTTCTTTCTGAGTAAACAAGTACTTTAGGCTCTTGTGGTCGGTGAAAATTTGGATCTTTTCGCCATACAGGTAATGCCTCCATATTTTAAGCACGAACACTACGGTTTCCAACTCCAAATCATGAGTTGGATAGTTCCTCTCAACTGGCGAGACATGTAAGCTATCACCTTCCCATGCTGCATCAGGACACAACCCAGACCTTTCCCTGAGGCATTACTATAGATCACGTAATCCTTCGTACCATCTGGCACTTTAAGGATTGGTGTTGTAACTAAGCTCTGCTTGAGCTTCTGGAAGCTTTCCTCGCAGGCTTCATCCCAAACAAATGCGGTACCTTTCCTGGTCAACTGTGTCAAGGGCATTGCTATCGTGGAGAAATCTTGCACAAAGCGTCTATAATAACCTGCAAGTCCAAGAAAGCTACGTACCTCTGTACCGTAGACGGTCGAGGCCATTGCATAACTGTATCAACCTTGGCAGGATCCACAGAGATTCCTGCCTTGGATACTACGTGCCCCAAAAATGACACCTGATGGAGCCAAAATTCGCACTTCGAGAACTTGACAAATAGCTTGTGCTCTCGTAAGGTCTCTAAAACCCTTCGGAGGTGTTCTCTGTGTTCCCCGTCGAACTTTGAATAAACCAGGATATCGTCTATGAACACTATAACAAACGTATCCAGGAATTCCTTGAATACTCGATTCATCAAATCCATGAAGACCGCAGGCGCATTGGTCAATCCAAATGACATCACAGTGAACTCGTAATGTCCATAACGCGACCTAAAGGCAGACTTGGGAATATCTTCCTCCCTGATCCTCAGCTGATGGTAGCCCGACCTCAGGTCAATTTTTGAGAAAATAGAAGCTCCTCGCAATTGGTCAAAGAGGTCGTCTATCCTGGAGAGGGGATACCGATTCTTGACTGTGATCTTATTCACTCCCCGTAGTAGTCATGCACAGCATAGATAGATCCGTCCTTTTTCTTAACGAACAACACAGGCGCCCCCCATGGGGAAACGCTAGGGCGTATGTACCCCTTGTCTAACAAGTCCTGCAACTGCAACTTAAGTTCCTTTAATTCGGTCGGCGCCATTCTGTATGGAGCCTTAGAAAGAAGTATTGTCTCTGGCTCGAGTTCAATTTTGAAATCCACTTCCCTCACCGGCGGTAGTCCCGAAAGATCCTCAGGGAACACGTCTGAAAACTCGTTAACTACAGGCACCGAGGACAGTACATCCCTAGTATGCCCCAAATCAACTACACTTGCCATCACGCCCCACGCTCCCTGATGGATCAACTTCCTTGCCTTGAGCGCGGACACCACCCTGGGGTGTAACCCTACTCCTGGTCCCTTGAACCGGTAGCTTTTCTGGCAGGGTGGTGTAAACACCACTTCCTTAAGATAACAATTTATACTAGCATGATTTCGTGCTAACCAGTCCATGCCTAATAAAACATCGAATTCGGTCATATTCAGGACTATCAAATTCACTTCCAGCTCGCGGCCCGAGACCAACAACCTACATGCTTTAACTTTTTCAGTAGCATACAAACTCACCCTCGCAGGGGTGGCAACAGACAAAATGACAGCCAAAGGTTCTAACTCAAGCTTAGCTTGGCTCACAAAAAATGCAGAAATAAAAGAATGTGTAGACCCTGAATCAAACAATACAAAAGCGAGATGCCCAAGTATCGAGAGTGTACCTGTAACTACAGAGTCGGTGTTGTTGGCATCTCGACTTGTGCTTGCATAGGCCCTTCCTGGTTGAACCCCTGGTCTCGATGGCCCTACCACCCCACTAGAGCCCTGGGGTGACTGTCATTTGCCCTGTTTGGACAATTCCCAGAGAAGTGCCCCTCCTGACCACATCTGAAATAAGCTCCTGTTCGGGTCAAACACTTGCCCCAATGAGATCTTCCATAGTTGTTGCAACGGGGCTTGTCCCCATCGCTGCCTCCTTGTCTACCTGACTAATGTCTCTGACCCGTGGTGGAACGGAATCTACCTGTTCCCTGCGAGTTTGCTGGAGGTGGTGTGAGCTCGAACTAGTCTGATTCCATTTCCTCTTCGACCTGAGGAGGGTAGATTTGGGTCACTGCTCACCTGTTGGTCTCCTTGTTGTTGGTCGCCTATAAACTCGGTGACTCTAACTGCTGCAGCATAATCAGAAGGCTCCAAGGCTTTGCACTGTGCCCTTGATATTAGCATCCAAGCCCATAACAAAACGTTCAATCTTCATGGCTTCTGTACTTATTAGTTCAGGAGTGAAACACGACAATCGCGAAAATTCCCGCTCGTAGCTTTCCACAGACCGCTTGTTCTGGCGAAACTGTAAGAATTCCTCCTACTTCCTGTAGCGGGCTGCCACAAGGGTAAAATTTTCGCCAGAAGGCCTCCCTAAACTGGGCCCACGTCACCAGACCTCCTTCAGTGCCCACAGTTCTCTAGGTTGACTCCCACCACATAAAGGCATCATCTCTCAGCATGAAGGCGGCGCAAGACACCCAGTACTCCTCAGGGCAGTTCATGAGCCGAAAGATATTTTCTATCGGCGGCGACCACGCTTACGCCCGCTGTGGGGGTCCTATAAGACCCATCAAAAGGTCGAGGGTCGTATTTCTTGAAATCCTTCAGGTACCGGGCCTCCACTGTCGCGTTTACTTGTCCTTGGCCCATCTGAGCTAACTGAGACGTCACAGTAGCTTGTATCATTGTTTGCATAGTCTCCAACATCATAGGCATCGCGGGGTTGGCTTGGCCCATAGCGGCGCGACTGGAGGAATGTTCCCCTGGTTATTCTGTGGGGCTTGTGGTGGATCCGGCGCAGGTGGGGGATTTTCCTCCTGTCCCACAGGCAAGTATGGGGGTGGGCCCGTTACTCCCGCCCTTCGCCCCATGCCTCGTCCTCTCCCTCTAGGTGGCATCCGTACTTAGCCTCGGTTGACAATTGAGTCTTTAACCCCTCCTACGTGTCCCGACTTGAATCTCCATTCGACAGAAAAACGAGATAGTGACTATCTCGCTTAGATTCCGCTGTAATTTCCCACAACCTCAACGAACACCTAGCACAACCATGGGTTAACCAAACTCAGTCTTAAACCAGTCTCAAAATTCTAGGCATTCACAAACAATAGCAAACTCACCCACCGCGAATCCGACGAAGGCCAAGATATCTCCGGCGACAGATGTAAGGCGGGCGGCGGCGACAGCAACGAGAGGTTGCGCGCGGCGACGCTCGGGATCTGCGGCGGCGGCGGCTTCAACGTCGCGGTGGCGAGAGGTTGAGCGAGATGACTTTGACGTGCGGCTGGCGGAGGTTCAGGTGGACGGCTCGACGTGCGGCGCGGGCGTCTGGCTGCGGCGCAAGCTTCGTCCGGCGGCAGCACGAGCGGCGCGAGGACTTCGACGGCGTCTGGCGAAGCTCCGGTCGGCGGCGAGGACTAGCGGCGGCGGCTAGGGTGCTGATTTACGGGCGTTACATTTGTTCTCTAGCAAATCAAAGAGAAATCTATTGAGTTTCAAAGATATACGTAATAATGGTTACCATGTTGAAACTGATCGTAAAAATAATATAGAGTGTTTCTATATCACATCTATTGTTTCACTTGAAAAACGTATATTAGAAACACTGCCTGCTTTTTCTTCTGGATTATATTATACTCATATACGAGTAATCGAAAATTATGCAACAATGAACCAAAAGTTCATGAATCCAAAAATATTCAGTGTTTAGCATGATCGACTGGGTTATCTAGGATCGATAATGATGAGGAAAATTATTGAGAATTCACATGGGCCTCTTTTAAAGAACCAGAAGATTCTTCAATCCAATGAATTGTCATGTGATCCTTGCTCTCAAGGGAAATTAATTATTAGACCATCACCAGCTAAAATGGGAATTGAATCACCTGCATTTTTAGAGTGAATTCAAGGTGATATTTGTGGACCTATTAATCCACCAAGTGGTCCATTTAGATATTTTATGGTATTAATTGACGCATCCAGCAGATGGTCACATGTATGCTTATTATCAAGTCGAAATCTTGCATTTGCAAGATTACTTGCTCAAATAATTAAGTTAAGAGCACAATTTCCTGATTATACAATTAAGACAATTCGACTTGATAATGTCGTGGTAAATTTACATCTCAAACTTTTAATAATTATTGTATGTCAATTGGGATAAGTGTTGAACATCCTGTAGCTCATGTTCATACACAAAATGGTCTAGCATAATCATTTATAAAACGTCTGCAATTAATTGCAAGACCATTGCTTATGAGAGCTAAACTCCCTACATCGGTCTGGGGTCATGCTATTTTGCACGTTGCATCATTATTACGTATTAGGCCAATAGCTTATAATAAATATTCTCCCATGCAATTAGCTTATGACCAGCAGCCAAATATATCCCATCTGAGAATTTTTGGATGTGCAGTATATGTTCCAATTGCTCCACCACAACGTACTAAGATGGGTCCTCAAAGAAGGTTAGGAATATATGTTGGATATGATTCCCCATCAATTATTAAATATCTTAAACCCCTGACGGGTGATGTATTTACTGCACGATTTGTTGATTGTCATTTTAATGAAACAAATTTTCCAACATTAGGGGGAGGAATTAAGAAGTTGGAAAAATAAATTACGTGGAATGCATCATTATTATCTCATTTAGATCCTCGTAGAGATCAATATGAGCTTGAAGTTCAAAAGATAATTCATTTGCAAAATATAGCAAATCAATTACCAGATGCATTCACATATGCTAAAAGAGTGACTAAATCAAATATACCAGCAGCAAATGCTCCATCAAAAATTGATATCCCAAAGGAACAAATTGCCAATAATGAGTATGGAGCACGCCAGAAGCGTGGTATACCTATGGGTTCCAAAGATAAAAATCCTCGAAAAAGAAAAGTAGTTGAGAATCAAAATGATTCAATGAAAGGTATGGATGTTCCAGAAGAAATTCAGTATACAATTACTCAAAAGAATATTGATGAAAATAAAACGTTTGAGGATAATAATGAAATTTCTATAAACTATGTTACAACAGGAAAGAGATGGAACCGAAATGATTTCATTGTTGACAACATTTTTGCTTATAATGTTGCTCACGATATTATTCATGAAAGTGACGATTTTGATCTAAAATCTATCGATGAATGTAAACGTAGAAAGGATTGGGTGAAGTGGAAAGAAGCAATCCAAGCAGAGTTGAACTCACTTTCAAAACGTGAGGTTTTTGGACCAATAGTCCTAACACCGGAAGGTGTCAAACCTGTGGGATACAAATGGGTATTTGTAAGGAAAAGAAATGAAAAGAATGAAGTCACAAGATATAAAGCGAGACTTGTTGCACAAGGATTCTCGCAAAGGCTTGGTATTGATTATGAGGAGACATATTCTCCTGTGGTGGATGCAATAACGCTAAGATATTTGATTGGGTCTGACTGTATATGAAAAACTTGATATGCATCTAGTGGATGTAGTCACGGCGTATTTATATGTATCTCTGGATAATGACATTTATATGAAAATCCTTGAAGGATTTAAAATACCAGAAATATATTAATCAAGTTCACGGGAATTATATTCAATAAAGTTACAAAGATCGTTATATGGATTAAAACAATCAGGACGAATGTGGTATAATCGTCTGAGTGAATATCTGTTGAAAGAAGGATATCAAAATAATCAAATATGTCCGTGTGTTTTTATAAAGAAATCTCAGTCAGGATTTGCTATTATAACTGTATATGTTGATAACTTAAATATAATTGGAACTCCTGAATAGTTATCCAAGGCGATAGAATATCTTAAGAAAGAATTCGAGATGAAAGATCTTGGAAAAACAAAATTTTGCCTTGGTTTGCAAATTAAACATTTAGCAGATGGGATATTTGTTCATCAATCAACTTATACAGAGAAAATCTTAAAAACATTATATATGGATAAATCACATCCATTGAACATTCCAATGGAAGTTCGTTTACTGGATGTAAAGAAAAATATATTTCGACCTCGAGATGACAATGAAGAACTACTTGGTCCTGAAGTACCATATCTTGGTGCACTTATGTATCTGACTAATAACACAAGACCTGATATTGCATTTTCAGTAAATTTATTAGCTAGATATAGTTCATGTCCTACAAAAAGACATTGGAACGGAGTTAAGCATGTATTCTGATATCTTCAAGGGACAATTGATATGGGTTTATTTTATTCTAACAAATCCAGTTTTGATCTAGTTGGTTATGCAGATTCTGGTTATCTATCTGATCCACACAAAACTAGATCTCAGACAGGTTATCTATTTACATGTGGAGGAACTGTTATATCATGGCGATCAATGAAACAGACCATCACGACCACTTATTCGAATCATGCTGAAATCCTCTCAATTCACGAGGCAAGTCGAGAATGTGTATGACTAAGATTAATGACACAACACATTCATGAGACATGTGGCTTGTCTTCGAGTAAACCCCTTCCAACAATATTATACGAAGACAACACAGCGTGTATAGCTCAAGTCAAAGGAGGATATATTAAAGGAGATAGAACGAAGCATATCTCTCCAAAGCTTTTCTACACTCATGACCTTGAAGAAAATGGCGACATCTCAGTATAACAGATTTGTTCGAGAGATAACTTGGCGGACATATTTACAAAGGCATTACCAACTACAACATTTGAGAAATTGGTTCAAAGTATTGGGATGCGACGACTCAGAGATCTCAACTGATATCTTCATAAGGGATAGTAGATGTATTATATAAAATATGTACTCTTTTTCCTTCACTAGGGTTTTTATCACATTGGGTTTTCCCCTAGTAAGGTTTTAACGAGGCATATATTATATAAATGGGCATTTAAGGGGGAGTATTGTAAATATGTGTAGTATAAATGTCCATCCACATGTCATTATATTACCCATGCCAAGTGGCAAAATTCTCGTAGTCATGGTGTCTCCCATGTGTCCAACAAAGACCATAGCTTGGTGTCCAATTGTTCCACATCTTTCTTGCCACTTTGTCTATAAATAGTGGCAAATGGTGGTTTATGTAGAATGTACATTGGTGAGAATAGACCAATTCTCTTTTCTTCCCTCCACTTTCTTTCTTTTATTTCTTATTTAATTTTCATAATTCTCCACAATTTCATATATTATATTATATTATATTTCCAAATAATACATAATATACATATTCATATTAAATTTTAATTTCTTTATTATTATTATTATTATTATTATTATTATTATTATTATTATTATTATTATTATTATTATTATTATTAGTATTATTATTAGTATTATTATTAGTATTATTATTATTATTATTATTATTATTATATTGATAAAATTACATCTGGTTTCCATCCTATTTTCACAACAAGGTTTGATTTATCGATGACGTTCTAATAAAAATAGTCGAACAACATAACGTATCATTTCGAAAATTTTCATAACATCCATGGTGCGATGATTTGGATTTTATATAAAATAATTGAAGAAAAACTTAGAAGTTTAGGAATGGTCGTTGGGCAGGAGCAATTTACCATGGGCCCAGGGTGCTCGAGCCCCCTTCTCAAATTTTTTACCTTTAATAATATCTATAGAAAAAGTCATATCAAATAATAAAAAAGCCTTCTGACATAGTGGTAAATATGTCATCAGCCTCCCTCACGTCCTAGGGTTCAATGTAATATTCAAGCTCACCTTGATACAAATAATGGATCTGCCACAATCGTTGGGAACCTATTTTATTTTTGTTTATATATTATATCATCCTATGATATATTAAGTATAAGTTCATGTGTGTATATTAATGTTATCTATAATATTAAGTACAAATGAAGAGTATATATCATATTGCCTAGAATGTTAAGTAATTTGAATATATATATATAGAGAGAGTTGCACTTAGTGTTGCTTGGACCAACCCATTTTTTAACCATAAATTTATTTTTAAAAAAAAAAAGAAAAACCCAAAAAAAAAAACTATGTGGCTATCTATATATTGGGTTGCATACTAAAAAACACATAGTACATACTAATGTTTATATAATATATTTCTATAGATATTTATGAGTAAAATATATTGCATAGCATATATCGATCATCGTGTATTTTGAAGAATGTTTCATATAAATAATGACGTTTATAAATAATATATTGCATAATATATATTTGTTATTCGATAGTTTAACACATATATCATATATAATTTACATAGTTTATAACAATCTATGTAGGATCATATATAATAAAACTACTCATTTAGAAGAAAAAAGAGGTAGATTACACCATAAAAAGGCAACTAGAATTATATACAGACATACTAAAATAATGAAACATCAATCTACAATATAAAAGAATATAATAATGAATCACTAAAATAGAAAGTAAAAAAAATCGGTAGTATAAACAACTAAAAAAAATCAATTTGATCGGAAGAAGTTTTTAGTATGATTAAAAAAAAATAGAAAGAAAAAGAAAGGAACATTATTTATTCATATTGAAACCTGTTGACTATTGGACTTGAGGGAAATTTGCGCGGGAGAATTTTGGTTGACGGTAATGTAATAGCATAACACTTAATTTATCAACTCTAAATGTTATTAATGATAGAAAAATAATGGACATTTTTTTTAATATTGTAAGTTTCTAAACTTTTTTAAAAAATATGGTAGTTTTCAAAATATTTTTAAAAATATAGCAATGTCGTCTTTTCAAGAGACGACCTACATTACGTGGTAGGAGGTCGTCTCTTGAAAAGACGACCTCTTAATGAGTTGGACAAGGTTGTCTCTTCACCTTTACCTAATTTTAATAAATAATTTTAGCTGGTGCAGTGGATTGGGCAATAACTTAACATGCTAAAAGGCATGGGTTTGATTCTTGGGTTGTGTAGATTTTTTATTATTTATCTCTTTTTCTAATTTTCTCTTTTTTTCACTCTTTTTTTTCCTTTTCTTTCTTTTTTATTTTATTTATTTTGAAATTATACATTACTTTTAATTTTTTTATAGTAACTACCATTTTAAATATTTTAATTTTTTTCTCCTTATATTTTTTTAATATTTTAATTAAGTATTAGTTATTCAAATATTTTCTTAAATTAAAAAAAAAATTAATATTACTCCAAAAAGAACTATAAATAGTCAAGTTATACCGATATTCATCAAACAATCAATTGTCTATATCTCTATGACAATTCAAATATTTTAACTATTAAGCACGTAGAATCTAAGTTACCACAAAATCAAGGATATCTCTATCTCAAGTGTACATTAACTACGAAAAAGTAAGATTCGAATGTCAGCAACATCAAGCTGTAGAAAATTAAAATATTTAAAAATGACAGTTATCATAAAAAAAAATTATAGTAATGTATAATTTCAAAATAAATAAAATAAAGAGAGAAAAGGAAAAAAAGAGTGAAAAGAGTGAAAAGAAAAGAAAATTGAAAAAATAAATAACTAATAAAAAAATCTACACAACCCAAGAATCGAATTCATGCCATGTTACATTCCAAGCTATTTAAAGATGATAGTTATCATAAAAAAAACTATAGTAATGTATGATTTCAAAATAAATAAAATAAAGAAAGAAAGAAAAGGAAAAAAAAGAATGAAAAGAAAAGAAAATTGGAAAAAAAATAAATAATAAAAAATCTACACAATCCAAGAATCGAACTATAAAAAATCTACAAAATCCAAGAATCAAACTCATGTCTTCTAACATACTAAATTATTGCCCAAGTCACTGGACTAATTAATGTTATTTGTTAAATTTAGGTAAAAGTTGTTTCTTGAAAAGACGACTTTGTCCAACTCATTAATAGGTCGTCTCTTTTCCTCCACGTACATGAAGAGACGACCTTCTACCATGTAATGTAGGTCGTCTCTTGAAGAGACGACATTGCTATATTTTTAAAAATATTTGAAAACTACCATATTTTTAAAAAAAAAATTAGAAACTTACAATATTAAAAAAAATGTCCGAAAAATAATTAACACATAATTTTGATAAAATATTTAGCATTATAAAAATAGCTTTATGTAATTAATGGTAAAATTATTTACCTAAATAGAATGATTCAATTATGGAAATCCTAAAGACAATAATAATATTATTATAAAAAATTGTAGAATTGTAAAGGGTATAAATAGAATAAAATAGTTACAGACATATGAGCAGGGGCGGATTTAGTTAAGGCCTAGGGGCTCGAGCCTCCCCAAATTTTTTACTTTATATAATATGTATGGAAAAAATCAATTTGAATCACAAAAAAGTTTTTTGGCTTAGTGGTTAAAATGTCTCTAGTCCCCTCTCATCTTGAGTTCATGATCTATCATGGATAACTTTAGATATTTTTTTAAATTTCATATTTAAGCACCCTCGGTAAAAATTATGGATATGAGTCATGCTATAACCAAGGTTTAAAATGTCGATAGAAATGTAGAGGTCCGAATTTTACGGAAATGTGGAAATGGAAATGTCGATGGAAATTTCGAAAAAATTTACGGAAATTGATAGAAATTGTTTGAATTAACCAATGGAACTTTAATCGTGGCTTAATTAGACTATAATTGACCATTTTTAAGCATCACATCTAAAAACTAATATAATATTTAGATACAAATATGAATTAACATGTCGATGATAGTAGAAATTTGAAAAAAAAAATCCAAAATTCTATAAATTATTTGAATTATTTTATGAAACTTTAATTATGGTTTAATCATGCTATAATTGATTTATTTCCAACGTCATATATATATATATATATATATAATATGTTCTAGAACTTCTATTAGATTAAATAATATATGATACATTACATTTTTAATACTAAAAGATGACCTTGGAGCATCTAACCCAGAATCTTGATAATTCTGATAGAAATTACAATATTGCTCCCAAGTCATTCTATATTGAAAATGTTGAACATAATTGTCAACATGAAAACAATATGACTCGTACGACTAACATATAGACCCTATTCGTGGATACATCTCTTCAGTCGACGGACCTTGACTTTGAGATGATGAATAAGTCTGTGGTTGAAAGGAGGCTGAAAATTGCTATGTTCAAGACTTGAAGAATCATCGTAATTTGAGTACAAATAATGACATTGACCATAGCCTTGTTATGTATTATTGTTGTTGATGCTCATCGCTTCCATACTGGAAAGTAAGAAATTCTCATCAGAATAAAAGTATCTTGCATCCCTATGTCGATAAAATAGTTTACCAATAGCAGCAATCCGCTCACCACCCTCTCGAGATCCATGATCTTCGTGGGTGACATGGTCAGAATCAGCCTCACATGAACAATGAAATCAACCTCACATGAAAAATGACCGGTACACTAGATTATCCTTCACCAGCTTGGTAACCACTTGAGGTCCCAACATTTGTATCACCTCCTCCATCATATGTATTGTGGTTTAAAATATGTTTGGGAAATTGAAATTTTTTATTTTGAAAGTTGAATTGATGGGAAATTCAAAAGTTAATGGGATTTTGAAAATTGAAAAAGTTATTATTAAATATTAAGTTATGGTTTCTAATATCATTTTGGTCCCTATACTTTGAGAATTGTTTTATTTTAGTCGTTGTACTTTCACTAAAACTTAAAATTAAACTCTCCTACTACTATCAATTTATTGTTAAATTTTTTTAAATAAAATAGCTTCTAGTTTCTTTCTATTAGTATTTTCCTTACATATTTTGAAAGTATGTTACATTACATTGAAGTGAAACTGAAAAATTGGGTAAATTGATTTTGACCATGGATTTGACAATTTAATTAAAAAAAACGAAATTGAGATGTCGACGACATGTCGTCGAAAGGGGAAAAAATTTGACTTATTTTTTAAGAGGGGTTTGGATTGAAGAGTTGAGGGAGTGAAGTTGGGAGGAGTTAATAACTCTCTCCAACTCCTTGTTTGACCCAAAGAATTATTAATTTATTCTTGTGGGTCCCACAGATTTATTACCTTCTTCCCCAACTGCTTTTCATGGGCCCCACATATTTATTAAATCATTCTCCAACATCCCATAACTCCTTTTCCAACTCCCCATAATGGTCCCACAACTTTTCCATCTCATTTTTTCTTCACCTCTATCTCACTCTTATATCTCTCTATTATTCTCTCCTTTCTCTCTCTATTTATTTTTAATTTCTTACTTAACAAAATTATTTATTTTGTATATATATATATTTTGTCATTGTTACTAATTAATAATTATATATAAATATTTATTTTAAAAAATATTTTTATTTTTATCTTATAATTCTAATATATTTTTTAGTTTACTTATATTTCTTTTTATTCTATACTTTCATTTTTCAAATATAAATTATATAAAAATATTTTAATTATGATATTATTATTTAAATATTTTTATTTATGATATTATTATTTTCATTTAAATTTTTATTGTAAATTAGAATTCTACGTAACATGTCTTTTAATTGACAAAAAATTTTCTATCTCACCTCATTCACATGTCATTTATGTTTTTTTAAAAAAAAATAAAAATTACTCATAACAAGTAGTAATCTGTTTTTTGTTTCTTATTCTTTTATTAATAGCTAAGAATATACATAATTTTATGATTTGAAGATAAGAAAAATATATTTTAAACTAACTCCTATTACAATTTAAGAAATTGCATTAAAAATTGTTAATGTATTAAAAACAAATTGATATTCAAATTAACCATGTTCAAAATAAAAGGTCAAATGATTTTTCATTCCAACCTTACTAAATAGAACTAAATAAATAACATAAATATATAGTAATCTAAACAAAAGTATATATGATATTCATTGTGTTAAAAAAAATATATTAATTTTGAACTTAGTTGTTTTAAAATTAATATTTGATATTTTTTTACTGAGGTATTTAAAACTTTAAATAATATATTATTGAATAATTAATATGAGAGATATTGAAAAAATAATGTGGGATAATTTTTATCATAAACACATGTATTATTTTTGTGTTGGAACAATAAAGTTCACATGCCTTGTGCATTCACTACTTATTGACAACATGAAAATTGTCATTCTTGTCGTTTTTTAATTGAAATTCTTAAAATATATTAGATTGATTAATTATCAAAAGTTAAGTAATCAATTACATTGAATAATTAGAAATATTAAATATTAAATTTTGTACGAAGAAAATATATTTTGCTAAGGTTGAATAACAAATCTTAAATTAAAGTTCTTAAGTTGATGTAAATATTTTATTAAACTTCAAAAAATAAATCTATTATATTAATATGATATTAAAATAAGAGTATGAGGTATTTTTTCTTCAAAATTTTGTTTTCTTTTAAGTAAAATTTTAAAATAAAAATAATATATATATATATATATATATATATATATATATATATATATATATATATGTGTGTGTGTGTATGTATGTATATGTATATATATATAAGTCTTAAGATTTATGGAAACAATTTTACAATAATGAAAATTTGAGAAATTGTAGAAAGAATTTGAGAATTTGACACCATAACTCCAAGTTAATAAATATGCACTCAAACACAGATTTCATAACTCTTACTTACTGCAACTCTGCACTCCAAATACCTTTCGAACTCTCCAGATTTCTTTACTCCCCACACTGATTCAAACGACCTCGTCGAAATCTGTATAATTTAAATAGTTTGTTTAATAGATATAAATTGAACAAAACTTCTGTACTTTTTGGGGAAAAAAATTATATAAACTCTCACCTTTCTAATTCCTTTCAAGATAACCAATATATAAACTCCCTCACTCTCAGGATATGATTATTTTCTTTGCCTTTCATGTTACAAACAATGGACAAATGTTATTAATAATGTTTTTTTAAAACTTATTAGTAAAAACATGTGCTTTCCAAACTTTTTAGCAAAATAATGCTGATTTAATGTTTAATGGCATTGAGGAAGGTCGTCTCTCGAAGAGATGATCTTGTGTTCATGAATCTAGGACGACCTACATACATGTTGATAAAGATCGTCTATTCACTTCTCAAATTTAATTTTTTAGTAATAACATTTAAAAAATATATAAGAAAAATTCAACCAAATATTTTTTAAATTCAATCTAACAAATCAAATTCAACTAAATATTCTTTAAATTCAATCCAACAAATAAAAATGAACTAAATATTTTTTAAATTCAATTCAACAAATCAAAATCAACTAAATATTTTTTAAATTCAATCCAACAAAACAAAATCAACTAAATATTTTTTAAATTGAGTCCAACAAAAATTCAACAATTTCTTTTTAAATATTTAATCCAACAAAAATTCAACAATTTCTTTTTTAAATATTCAATCCAACAAATAAAATCCAACAACTCTTATAAAAAAATATTTTCAAATATTTTCACAATTCAAAATTTTGTTAACTATTTCCACCATTCAATAAATCTTAAAAATTCGATAGATCTAAGAATATCTCAACAGATTTAAGAATAAAAATGATCAAATCTATAATAATATTAATAAAAATCACAAAAAATTGTAATAATATTAATAAAAATGTTCTTTATTTTAGTATTTTGTATTTTTTTTTTCCTAAAACAAGAGAGAATAACACGACAAGAAATTACACCTCTACCGCCCTCTCACAAATGAGAGAAAGAATGTCGGCTAGAAAACTATCCTTTCAAACCAAAGAACACTCCGAAGAAGATGCCAAAATTGCTTAATTTTGGACAATTTTGTTCTCCTTTATGAGGATATGACAAGAAAGAATATCATTTACATCCTTAGAGAAGGACAACATGTCCTCAATATAAAAAGAAACCTCAGTCATATCAGAATCAACAAGATTAATTAGATTAAGAACCTCCCTAGAGTGAGATTCGACGAAAATCCACGGTATGCTCTCCTTTTTCCAAGCCAGAAGCTCTTTCATCCCTCCCATGATTGCCTTCGCCTCGAGGATCTTAACCGATCCAAAATGGGATAAGAACTTGCGCCCTCCCATCATAGGTTGTCCCGACCAATCACGAACGATCCACCCAATACCCCGCAACACAGAGTACTCGACCATGCCGCATCAATGTTTAGCTTCCATTCCCCGATTCTAGGCGCCTTCCAAATCACAGAGCAAGTATTTTGTAGTTACACAAAAGTATCTTAAACTGTGCATAGTTAAACAAAAGTATCTTAAACTGTAAATTGCACGCAATAATGTAACTCTAACTCCTCTAAAGAACTTAGCTAGAAATTTATATAAGAGGCAAAATTATACATACTAAAAAATTTTATATGTATAATCTTCCCATTTTGAAAATCAGCAAAGATTTTTTTAGAAAATCTTCATAACTATAATTTATTATTATAATCTTTTTAATAAAAAATGAACAATGAAAGAAATGGTCCCCTCCTTCCTTCGCTCTGTCCTGCTCTTACAAAGAGGTTGTAATTCAAAATCCTATTCATAATATGATGTCTTTAAAAAGTATATTCACAAATTTCATACCAACGAACCAAACACAAACTATACAAATCTTGACTTTTTAAACTCATTTCTCTATTCAATCCGAATACAACCTACACAAATCCAGCTATGTGAAAAGTTTTTCAAAACCATGAATGAAGAGCCCCTAAAACTACAAGGGTAAAGAAATTTCCAAATTTTGACAAGTCAGATTACAATCAATAACAAAAAATTGGAGGTGGAAGCTAAATTGAGTAGGAATCTGCAACTCCTGAATGATACTTTTGTTCATGTCAGCTGCCAAAAGATTACCATAAAGCCAATAGAAGGAGAAAGCTGAGCTCATTCCAAGCAACTTGATATGTTCTGTTTTTTAAACCTGCCCCAATGTCCATTCAGATTCCAAGCTTCAACTTCAAAAGAAATGTTGAAACCTTGCTCTGAGAAACAGAAACTTTGAAAACTAGGAATTAACATGATATCTGATCATGAAGTACAAGGCTGTAGCTGCCTGCGCGTGAGAATCGAATCGTGGCAGAGATGCCAATACTTTCTGTATGGTATACACATCCATGGCATCGGTGAAGGAAGGCCAACCTTCGGTGTCAATGTCGTTCTGCAAAAGCGGGACGGATAGTTGTTAGATCGATATCCAGAATGGGGTTGGTGGAGTTACAGTAAGATGTGTAACACAAGGAATACCTTTTCCCTGTCAGGATTCCATGAAAAGTAGAAGCTAGTATCGACCGAGAGAAGCCAGAGAAAATATTTCTGTAGTGAGGCAGGACTAGTTCTCCTAAAATTACATTATCACAAAATAAGTATCAATAAAAGAATGAAATATATTTCTTATGCATGAACAGCCTACAGTATTTCAATTTAGTCTTTCTTATACATCTCATAACTTTTTTAGTGTTTCAAAGTTGCCCTTTGCCATAACTTGATGCGGCAACTATTTGTTCTGATAGTTTGTTAACAGGTTAAAGGCTATAGTTAGAACTTTTTAAAACTTAAGGACTTAACTGATAGCATTTTCATCACTTGTATAAAACTGAGAATCCATATGTAATGAAAGGAATGAAAACTATACTTTAGTCGGATAAAAATAACCATACAATGTGTACACTAGCACAGCAGAATCTACTCTAAATAAGTACAAATAGATCTCCATAAATAGTTATATTGAGAGGATCCTTTTTCTTTCCATATGCACGCAGTTAAAAAATCAGTCTGCCATTTTTCACCTCTTTTAATACCACAAAATGATCCAGTTTTTATGATAGAGAACTAACCTATGCCCATTAAGTTGCTGTGAAGACATGAAACCAAAACTGAAGATTCCCCAACGATCGTCTCCTCATTCTGCTCCAAGATTTTAGTTGGTAAATCGGAGTTTCCAGAAAAATTTCTGTCTGGACAACCCGTGGAATTAACTTGACAAGAAATGATTTCGAACCATATCCCAGAAGGAAATCTTTTCCTCTTCACCAACCAAAGGAAAATTTTGGTATAGGGTGTAGCATGAATAGCAGAAATTATAACTTCAATTAGCAATCTGATGAAGCTGATAGATGTATTCAGAATGGTAAAGAAGACATAGAAGACTGAAGTAGTGGGTAAAAGAAGTAATAGTGGCGTAAAAATAAGCGATCCAACAATATGTTGCTTCACAATGTAGTCATAACTATCGATTCTCTTTCGAAGAGGATTCTGTTTTTGACCCCTGCAAGAAAGCGATTCAACAACATTAAAGAATAACTACAAGAACAAGAGAATTCTCAAGTCCGAAACTGCTATTTAATATGTACTATTTAATTTCAGCTGCTAAGAAACAAAAAGAATAAGCTGTACTTAGAAATAGAGATTTGATCGCACATGCTTATTCCCATCCATTGATCAAGGCATTATCCTCGCACCCCATTCTAAGTTACACCTGTTATATCTCTATATTCTCGCTCAAATGCCTGGGCATTGAGAAGGAATGACACTTTTTAGAGGTGGAAGTTTTTCAAGTCACTTTCTAATACTACACTCTTTTGAAACTTCAAACTCTCCACCAATTTCTCCTTTTCTCCATATCAAATGCAATCGGCTTCTCCCAATACAAAAAAAATTATGGTAAAAGTTTGAAGGAACTCTGTCAACCATCTCTGTAATTGATAAGAGAGTATCTATGAAAATTTTTAATCCAAAGCTCCACTAACAATACCAGCAAAAGGTATGGGGATGAGCCGAACGGTTCCAAATTCCTAGTCTTAAACGCACTACCATAACTTTCTAAAACCAGACAAACATTAAAAGGCAGCATGTAAAATAACTAAAGAACCTACATTCAGAAAGACTCAAGCATCAAAAGAGCTTTTTGATATTGTGGTAGTAGGCTGAACGGAACCACCTCAGCCATCACCTTTCTCCAGAAGAACACAAAAGAGAAAAATAGCAAGACTGGCAGATCAAGGCACAGTATTTTTTATCCTACTCTAAACATATACATGAGTATACTGATTTTTGGCCATATTACGTATTCACCCCATCATGCTAGTAATACTCTAAACATATCGAGACTAGCAGATCAAGGCACATAATTTTTTATCCAGCTCTAAACATATTCATAGGACTCTTATACTGATTTTTTGCCACATTACCTATTCACCCCATCTTGGTAGTAATAGTTATGTAATGAACTTGTGTTAGTTTAATTGGAATCACTAGTTACAATTTCATGATACACATAACATGATAACAGCTATGCCAATTTGAATGGATCTAAAAAAGGAGTTACCTAAAAATGCGCCATAAAGCTGCTAATGCTTGAATCTGTGATGAATATATGAGGGAGATAAACCAATGAAGAGTTGACACATGGCCAGTTGCAAGTGAGATCAGATCTGTGGTCAATGCAGCAGGCAAGGTCCCTCCAAAAAGAATCCCCAATATAGCAAGTGCTTTAACGATGTAAATAAATATAAAACCAAAAAGGAACCAAAGCGTAGACCAAAATTGGATTGCATTGAGAGATATAATGCCAAGAACTCCTGCCAATTCTATGTTTAACTTGAAACCCGCAGGGATTCCCATCAACCACACACAACCCGTACGCAATATGTGATTTGTCATATCCCTAGCAAGGTTTAAAATCAATGAACAAGTAGAATCTGCATAACATAACAATGCCACACCAACCACATTTCCCAGCAAAACATCAGCAGCTATGCTTGACCACATTGAATGCTTCTGTAAAGCAACTTTCTCCGCATATTCAACATTTGATAGGGACCTTCCAAAACAAGAAGAATATAAGAAGAAACAGTTCATTGTCTATGAAAACGAAAACCCCACAACAAAATATTAGTAGAGCCATTAAAAATATCCAAATAGAATTTCTTACCCCATGCCACGCTCTTGAAGTATAATTGGCCAATACAAAATTTGAGAACACCGGATACGGACATTTATGCATGAAGTCATGAAAATTCTTGAGACTACATTAGACACCCATAATTGTGGTCCAATACTGTGAAGTTTATAAGAAAATTGAAAAGTCATGTAGAAGAGAGTAGAAAGTGAAGCGATAGACACAGCCAGAAGACTCCACATGAATGAATAACACCTGCAAAACAAAAGTGTTGAACATCAAACAGTTCACGTAAAATTGATAGGGTTTGATTTCTTGTTAAAAATAAAATAAAAGTAAATACTGATAGAGTTTTCAGTTGCCAGAATCAAAGCCATAAGAGAAATACCTGTCAACAATGGAAAACTGAAGAGATTTATTGGCATGCAAGTGTCTTTCAAGTGGTCTTTTAGCAGCTGCCGCACAGTTGATAGCCAAAATGACTGTATCCTGTACATGGTAAATAGGCATGTAAGAAACTACTGTTCTGCCAGAAAACGACAATCCTTAAAATTTACATTACCAGGTCAAAACTCAATTCCTTTTGCTGAAATTCGTCGACCCACTTTGGTTTCTTGAAAGATGAATTTTCTTGCTTGTATGAATTTGAAGGTTGCAAAGAGAAATAGTGGCAGTTATATACAGGAGAATCATAGAGTATGACCTACATAAATTCAAACCAGACAGTTCACCAAGATCAACAGTAAAAAGATTAGGAACAAATCAAAAGAAGCCTTGATTAATCATGACTTACATACGTGAACATCACAATTAGACACTTTCTGCCCATTCCAACAAAGGTAGTCCAATTTAGGAATCCAAAGTACTTCTGAGTTTTCATACTTCTTATCAGAATCAAATACCAAGAACACCCAACTACTGTTCCTACTATAGACTTGTCTACATTGCTCCGACAACCCACCTAAATAATGGCATTGAGCGGTGGATCTTCTACAGCTGCCTGTGACATTACCCTCACTATTCATCCCGCATTCATAGTGACAACAAGAATTTCTTTCTCCATTCAATACATCAATTCTGTCGCTTGAAACTCCATCAGTACAAAATTTTGGAGCACACTGGCCAAGTAGAGAAAACACCGACTTATCATGCAAAATTAAAGGCATGGTCCGGTCTGTATCACAGATGACTTCCTGGAAGAAGGTAACAATATATTCATTTGACTATTCTTTGGGAATAAAATAATTGTTAAAACATGTATTCCCATCATAAGAAATGAAATGAGGAAAAATATTAGCAAGTGGTCCAAATAATATAGAACCATACAAGATCACAAGTTCTTTCAGGGACTCGGAAGAGATATCTCCTACAGGAATTGCATGACTATGACCTAGTTAATGCCTTAAAAAAGAAAGACAAGGAAGTCTTGTGAAATATAATCCGAACACCCCACATGCTCAATTGGATCCCTTACAGAAACAAATATCATATCAGATCAAATGCCTTCTTCCTCCTATTCTCCTCTATTACTGTTATTCTTTATTACTTTCAGCTACTTAGCATGTTCATCATTAATTTAGGAGATTCATCATTAACTTAGGTCATAGCTATGCATCCAAGTTGATTCCAGATAAAGAAATGAGCAATATGGAGGGGAGGCGAAGAAGGAAGGAGGAGAGCAATTGCCAGATTAAAAAGGTAGTGTGTGAATTTTGTCCCTCAGGAAAATGTTGGGAATAACCGCCAACTCTCCAACCTTTTACCTATAGTTCCATTATTCTTTTTTCCATAACTCAACTGCCCTGCATTAGCATTATTAACAATCCACTCACATACATCACGATGAATAAGTTTAAATACCTCAATTCCACTCCACAATCCTCCACAAATCACGATTAATTGATAAAGATTTTTCATTACATGGAGCTGCACATATGGCACAAAGCTTATATCAACAGTGTAGAAGAAGAATGTTATACCTCAAGGTCACCTTGGAGTTGAGACAGTGAATCATCACTACATGTGAATGCCACTACAACGTCAAGGGAGTCTGAAGAAGATACAAACCAACCAAACAAGAGACAAGAAGACGACAGTTCACATGGTGAATGCTGCTTGGGCCACCATAGCCTACACTTCCCCTTCATTTCCATCTCATGATTATTATATCCTCTGCACCATCATGTTTTCCCACACTACATCAATCTGGGAATCAAAATTAGTAGTGCTCATAAAAGTTACAAAATTAAATAGTTATCCTTCTAATGTAGAAGTAAATTTAAACCACTATGGATTGACCTAATGGTCATTGATTGGGGCATATAATAGAAAGTATATTAAGTAAAGAGGACTTTGGGGATGGGATCAAGCGATCTCCACCTATCTAAGATATTAAAATCCTAAGAGTTTTCTAACAACTAAGAGCATGTTTGGTAGTAATTTGAAATGGTTAAAATCACTTTTGACATATTCAAAATCACTCCGAAACATAATTTTAATTATTCAAAATTAATTTTTATAGTATGAAAATCACCCTTGTAAAATTAAAGGTTAAATTGATTTTGAATGGTTCCAAGCATGTTTTAGAGTCATTTTAAACATGACAAAAATAATTTTAATCATATCAAAATCACTCCCAAACATGCCCTAAATATTAGTTATAGATACTAGTTATAGAGTTAAATGATTGTCCGTCAAGATTAGTGGAGGTGCATATTAAAAAAAAGGTATGAAGGAAATTTCACCCATGGCAGGCACCATTTTCATACAATTCAAAACTTCCTAAAAAAACTCTTCGTGCTATAATCTAACATAGAAACACAACGTTGAACTCTATCCACGGTTTCAGGCAGCATATCAAAGGCACATAAATTATACAATGATGATGGCAAGAACTGGTTCAGAGAAATAAAACATGAGCTGTAACGTAAAATGCCAGGTCCTCATACATCCATTTCAGAATTGGTTGAAATTGATGAAACTATTTCGAAATCAAGCAATACCTGCACGCGGTGAGAGGGAGAAATCCCCATGTGTACAATTGATATGGCCGTCGCCTGCAAGCAGCTGTGAAGGTCTGCGTGAAGAAAGGGCTTATCGAGCGAGGCGACTGACTGCTGCTTCGAACCGAGAGAGAGAAATGGAAGGCCGGCGGCAGCCAAGAGACGGTCAGATTTGAGGGGGACGCCGATGGGTCTGAGACTACAAGGAGGAGAATTGTGAGAGGAAGAAGATGAAGATGCTAAAGGGAAATGGGCTACGGCAAAAGTGTTATCTTTTTTATTTTCTTTTTTTTTAACTTTAAAAGAAAAAGAATTTGTAATGGGTAGCAAAATTAGGGTTATTATTTGTAAATATAGCAAATTTTAGAAAGAATTACAAATATGGAAAAAATTTAAAACAATATTTTCTAATTCCTACTTTATCCTTAATAATGCACACACTCTTTTTGTTCAACTTTTTCTGATTTCTTCAAATTCTCAACAATATAATCTTCCTCTAGTTTTCTTTTGTAAAATGCTTAATTTTCTTTTGCAAATAAACAGGGGAGAAGTAACTGAACAAAATTGGAATTTTAAGAAAAAGTACAAATAGCCATCGATTAAAACCGCTTCATATTTAGAAGTTCTAAAAGTTAAAGTGGGCAATCTTTCTAGGAGGGGTCCAATGTTTGCTAATAATTCAATCCTTAATCTCTTGGTACTCAACCAAATTTATAAGAAAAGCCCATTATTAGCAAGTAATGTGTACATATATATTATTAATTTATTGATACAAGATATAATCTATATTCTTAGGAATTAACCACTCTGCAGTTCTTCTTTCCAGTAGAACCTGTGAGTGGGCTTATATTCCTCATCTTGATCATGGCTCTCGCAAAATCTTGAAAGAAACAGGTGTTTGAGATGTAAGCTTGGACCAAACTTTTTGTGGTGGGGTCTCAGGAATATAAACCCATACCAAGTTTTTGGTTCTCAACAGATCTACAGGTTTTGATTCGAGTTTTGGGTTTTTTCACGTTTACAAACTTGATTAGCTACAGTCTTTGTGATTGGAGTCTATCAGTGATAGATATCAATCACCACAATGTACTAATATAAGTGATAGACTTTTATCACTGATAAACCTCAATCACAACATAATGTAGTTTGTCTAACTGGAAATCATTTTGAATAGAGTTCTATAGATATTAGCGTGAATCCATTACCTCCAATCGTTAAAGGTCAACAGGTTGGCCTCGAAAGCATAAAGGATTCCATTAATTGGTAAAGCAAGAAGTCGCACAAAATATAGTCATTGGTCGATATCTATCAGTGATATTCTTCAATTACAAGAATATACTGCTACTGCTAGTGATCAATATCTATCAGTGATAGACTTCTTATAAATCACTATAGAATGAGCTTGTGTATGGCGATTGATGTCTATCAACGACAGATTTTAATCACAAAAAAATAATGTTATGATATATAGTTACTGAATGTTCTTCTATCACTAATAGACTTTAATCGATATTCCAACGAAGAATTACATCGGTGACAATGATGACTTTCAAATCAACCCTAATAAAACATTCCAAATAAGTGATCTATCATTGATAGTGATAAACTTTTATCACTAATAGACTTCAATCAACATTCCAAAGAAAAAGTATATCAGCGATAGTGATAGACTTCTATCACTGATAGTGTTCAATCAACATTCCAAAGAAAAAGTATATCAGTGATAGTGATAGACTTTTATCACTGATAGACTACAATCAACATTTCAAATAAGAAATCTATCAGTGATAGACTTTTATCACCATTCCAAAGAAGAAGTCTATCAATGATAGTGATAGACTTCTATCAACATTCCAAAGAAAAAGTCTATAAGTGATAGTGATAAACTTCTATCACTGATAGACTATAATCAGAATTCCAAAGAAAAAGTCTATCAATGATAGTGTGATAGACTTCAATCAACCCTGATAAACATTTCAAATAAGTAGTCTAGCAGTGATAGTGATAGACTTCAATCAACATTTCGAAGAATAAGTCGATCAGTGATGATAGTGATAGACTTCAATCAACCCTGGTAGACGTTCCAAAGAAGTAGTCTATCAGTGATAGTAATAGACTTCTATCACTAATAGACTTCAATAAACATTCCAAACGATAGTGGTAGACCTCTATCACTGATAAACTGAAATAAACATTCCAAAGAAGAAATTTATCACTGATAGGCTTTTATCAACATTCCAAATAAGAAGTTTACCATAGCTCTGCATGTACTCTCCCATAGCTCCAAGTGTCACTCTCCCATAGCTCCACATGTACTCCTTCAAATGATCCATGATGTTAACTTGGCCGCCACGTGGTCGGGTTGTTGAAACCCTCCAAAATATTTACTGATTTTCTCGATCTAACTTATAGAAATAGTGGATCAGGTTGAATCCCAAGGGATCCAATCAAATTAATTTCTCAAAGTTAAAAATAATAATGGTAACAAAATAAAAATTTTCTTACACATTGACAAGAATTAAAAAATAACTTTTAAAACGGATATAAGGATCTCCCAACTTTTTGCAGAGGAATAACAAAATTTAGGGGCCTAATATCGATCGTCGTAAGCCTATCTTCCAATCCAGAAATTCCCGTGCAAGTTTGTTTGATTATCTTCTTCAATTCGATCGGAGCAACAAGCCTTGATTGTAGTATCTTCCTATTTGATCGGAGTCGCAAGCCTCAGGAGTATCTTCCAATTCGATCTTCTGTTGGAGCTGTTTTCGTGGGTATTTGAGTTTTTCAATCAACCTGAGCTTTTTTCGTGGGTATTTCTTCTGTTCATTTTGTTATATCACTGTTTTTCTACAATATTTTGGAGTCGCAAGTCTGATTTTGGTGATTGTTTTGTTTTCTAGATATGCTAGTCATCATCAGCGATATACACGGTGATATCAGTGATATCTATCATTGTTTTCTAGATATCAGTGACAATATATATGATATGTGTGATCAGTAGATATCAATGATATCAGTGATATCATTGATCAATAGATATGATATTAGTGATCAGTAGATATGATAAGAAAACCCTAGCGAATTGGAATTAGGAACCCTTTGGTTATGTGAACCCCTAATTCTCAAACACTAAAACCCCCAAATCGATCCGATTCAATCCCAAGGAAAAGGACTAGATGTGGATTACCTTATGATCGAAGACCAAGAGGTAAGGAAACTAGTTCCTCACTCAATGATGGAACACTCCACAAGCAAGTTGATCAAACCTACTTGAATGTTCCTGACTTTCAATCCTGTACTCAAGAATTGCAAAGGGTGATAATTGTTTGCTTAAAAGGGGTGCGTGAAATTATCCAGTAAACACTCCTAAACTGTGCAAGCATACACAATCTAAGCAGCAAGTGATAAGTATTTAATCGTCTCCTCAGGGATTAGTTGTAGAAGATTACAAGATTGAGTTGAGCTTAATGAGTAAGGGTAACCAACAATAAGAAAATGAATATTGGAATTAGAGTTAAGAGTAACAATTGAAATGGTAAAAATCTTGCTAAAGTAATGCGGAAGAGGTTTAAAAACATGAAAGCAAAGAAAGAAACACGGGTTTAACTAAAATAGTAAAAGGGGATAGGATTAGAGACGAAATTATGCTTCAGCAAACTTAATGCTAGAGCTCAAAACTGCACCAGAACTCAAAACAGTATGTCTCACGGAATCCTTCCAGATTTCCTCGCGACTTGGGCACTTAATTTCCATTAAACACCCTTAAATTTAGCTCCTACTGTTAACACTAGGTGAGTGACTATTCCTAGACTCCTCAATCACCTGAGAGAAGTGAATCTCTTCATCAGAACTAATGTCATGCCTTGAAATCGATTTATTTTTCTCTTTTCCAAGTTGTAATAAACACTACTAAGATGAGATGGCCAAACAAACCTTAGTTAAACAGTAAAAACACAAAGCACAAGAGAGAGGTTGCAACAATTACTCTTTCATTAAAATTGCATCCACATAAAATCTCTTAATCCTCACCCCAAGGTTGATTAGTTCATGCTAATAAAAGAAGACAACAATAAAACAGTAAAACTAGTGCTAAACATACTTAAATTGGTCTTAGTTACAAAATAGAAGAGTAAGAGTAAGGGAGGATGAAGAATGAACAGATGGTGGAGTTTCCCAGCCTTCCTCGGTCCACTCCAGCTTCTTTCCAGAAAAGGAAGCTTTCCCCAGGACGGCTTGTTGTCAATTCGTCCTCCTTGTCTTCTTCCCCAATCCGATTCTATTCCTTTTTCTCCCCCTTTTTTACATAGCCGCAAAGAGACATTTTATATCCTATCCACCTCGAATTAAGGGTTGAATCGACCAAAGGGTAATGACAAGACGGTCTCTTATTGGCCCACGGTATCTGATATGGCAGCTTCTGTCCAGCTCAATTAATGAATTTCGTCCACGTGTGCAATTGCATCTGATATCAGTATTGAGCTCCAGCAATCCTTATCCTTCAGCCATTTCACCGCTACAGCAGCTCGAAGCAGACCTTCCACACTTCATAGCATCACCTGCCAAAATTCCTGAAAATATGGTAAGAAAAGAATAACATTCCAACAATCAGAAGTACTATAATGATCTTGTGATATTTCAAAAGTAGTTTGTAGAACTAACGCACAAAGTACTTAATCCAGGGGTTAAACAATCAATAATTCTCGAAATACTAAGAAATAATTGCAATAAAAGCTTAAGCTTAGCTCTCATTCTGAGAGCTAACAAACCCCCAAACTTGAATCATTACTCGTCCCTGAGTAATGCTTAAACATTCTCATCCCACCAAAAGGCAACAATCACCACTAGCTTAAAGAGAATGATTCAGCAGTTCAATGAAATAAATGGTTACTGATATAACAGTCTCATCTCTTTTTCTCTCCAAGGTGCATCAAAACTTAGCCTTCACAAAATTTTGCCATAATCAATTTGTTTTTCTTTCAAATCAAAAGTAGCAAACTTCACAAAACAAATTTCACAACTCACCTAGCACTTAATCCATCGTTGAATTCACTATGCACCCCATAAACTTACAAAAAGAAGAATGAGTACTACTGTCCTAAGCTTTTTTTTTTTTTTTACAGCAACAAGAGCTATCACTCCTAAGGATCCTACAAAGCTAACCTTATGCTTAAGTAGGCAAACATTCATTCCCTTAGGTTCTCCTAGCCACTCACCTATGCATAAACTTCTCTTTAGTTCTTAGAATGGCCACATTGATGATGCAACTCACCTAAGCAACGAGAACTTTATACTAGGCTTTAACTTTCATCTTCTTTTCGTTGCTTTTCTTTTAGATAAGAACTTATTTCACTAAAGAAGTTAGAGAGAACCCTTCTTGTAAACAGAACCTTCGATTTAAGCACCAACATTTGTGATGAAGGCTACCTAACAACGAGCCCTGCTACAAAATTGGGTTGCCAAAGCATATTCATATCCCTTTATTACTGTTCAACTCAAAGGTGAGCATGGGTGTCATGTCCAACTCTGGTTAAATAGGCAACTTGGGTAGAGGAATAACTCTCAAACTTCATTTTGTTTCTGTGTTTTTTTTGTTTTTTTTTTGAAGAGGCACGAGTCCTAAAGAGAAGAGGAATGCTCCTAGGAGTGATAACCTGTTAAACTAGGATGCCTCACCCCCAAACTTAAAATGCTCATTGTCCCCAATGAGGAAAGAATCAAGGGAGGGTACCCCCAAACTTAGTTATTTTAAAAAAAAAAAAAAACTAAAGGCAGTGAGCGTCCAAACTCTGTAATCTAAGTTGAAAGGAGCAAAGTCTCAAGAATTGATAGCTAGCAAGCTAGGGCACCATAAAGTGGCTACAGTTGTGTGAAAAAAAGAATAAGGGATTATGGCAGCAGCTTAAACATCGTTAAATGCATCAGAAGCAAGAAAAAGAAGAGGGACACGTTAGGCAAACCATAGATTTCATTAACGATAGTGGCGAGTGCACTAACAATGAGTAGTGACAACAAAATATTTCATCCTTTAGCCGGTGGATAACCTAGCAGACACCACCACGGCCAGCTACCTAAACTAGCATAACAGAAAGCATAAAATGGACAGAACAGACAAGCACACAGTCTAGACTAAAAATTGACAAAGCAACAACAAGCAAGTACACAAAGAGCAGACAGAACATGAAAGGCACAACACGCCAACAATCAACGAGACCACTACCATCTGAACAAAAAGGGTAGAACTTCCCTGTTGGATCAATCTTCATCTCCAGGTATGTGATCTTGATTGTCTACTTCCTCATCCGCCACAGACGATGAGGGTGCCCAAGGATTTAAGACAGTCTCAGGGAAGGTAGGGAAATCAGTGTGGTGCGCAGGGAAGTTAGTTGTCAGCGCGTCCCTGAAGGCAATGTCTCGAGCCTTAGCATAATGCCAATAGGCTAATTGATGTGCTCTGGAGTATTCCAATTGCTACAGTATGGTCTCTTGTTGTTCAAGAAGTTTCGTGAGCCCCACAGCTAAACCACCCTTTCCCTTGTGGTCTCGGCGACGCAATCTCTCAATAGCAGCATTATCAAACATAGAAGAGTCGATCGTGATTTGCTCAAGAAGGATCAACATCAACACTGCAATCAAACAAAACTTAGTGATAGTGTTAGGGAAAAAGAGTTTGCCAGCAGTTTTCTTGGCATGAGTTTTAATTTCCTCCGCAATAATGCGTCCCACATCAATGCTCAGAACCTTCAAGATTGCATAAGTCAGCAACATCCGCTCACTGGAGACAGTAGAATCATGGGTTGTTGGAAGTAGTCTGTTCTTGAGGAAAGAAAGCCACACATTCGCCTCATCCGTTAGGTAAGCTGCTTGAAAAGACCTCGTAGCGGTGGCAGAGACCATCCATCGAGCACCTTTCAATCCTATCAGCCGCAGGGCTGCATTTAAATGAGTAGTGGAAGGATTCAACACCATCCTATTGTAGTTGGCCCGAGGGATGTCGGGTAGCTCATACATCTTGTTGATGGCTTCAGGAGACCAATCTACTGATTTCCCACGAACAAGGACACGAAACTCACTTGTATCATCAAAGTTGGCGTAGAACTCGCGTACTAAAGAGCCAACGACTGGTTCCGGTGGTTGACAGAAGAAAGACCACCCATGATTAATGATGTTTGCCTTAATGAAATGAGGGAGATCGGCGAAAGGAGCAGCAAAACCTCGTTCCAAAAAGAGCTCCTTGGGTTGTAATATGACAAACCGCTCGCGAGCCTGCTCGGTGATGAAACGTGGTGGAGTCTGAGTGGAGCGGACATGGGAAGGGTGTTCCTTCCTCTTGGAGGACTTCCTGCGAGGGGTGGAGTGTTCAGGCGATTCGACGGGTGGTTCTCAAAGAATGTCCCTTACGGCATTCTCGGATGATTCGCGGCGACGTGTTGAAGCTTTGGCACTCTTCTTTTGCTCTTTGCTTTGGTTTGCTTAGATGCCTTAGGTGGAGGAGGTGGTGGTAGCGTAGAATCAAGTAGGCTCTTCCGGTCGTGGTCGTGGATCTTTGCAAGCGAGGACTACTGCTTTAGCCTTCGTAACCTTAGCCTTCTTCTTCGAGAGCCATGGGAATGAAAGGCTTGCAAAGAACTTCGAGTCTGAAGCTAAAGCATGCAAAAGTGCTTCTTGGGCGGATGAAGAATGCTTAATAAAGTGGGCAATTTAAAGACTCCATCCCCGAACAAGGCTCTACGTGTCGTAATCGTAGAGAGTTCAACCAAATCACCAAAACTTCGGAATTTGGATTGTAGCCAATCGCGCGGCGAGCTTCATTTATTACGGAGAGACAAGTTTGATATGTTTGAGACTCCTTTCCCTTTTTGTCGATCTTTGTTAATGTCACGATAAAAGCTCCAAAGAAAGGAATACATTCCAATACATTGCCATACGGTATCGCGCATTGAGTCCTGACACTGGAGGTGGTATGAAATAACGCCTAAATAAGCTGCTAAAATAAATTTGAAAAAGGCAAGAGAAATCAATTAAGAAAGTACTGCATGAATTAAATCGTAACAAAGAAAGAAAACCATTCAAAACTACGAAAATGAGAAGAAAGGCGAGCTTGGAATTGCACTTCCAATTATTAATACTTGCCGAAAAACATGATTAAGTATCAATTAGCCTCTGGGAGGCTATACTACTTTGGAATTCTTCCCCCCAGTAATGCTTCAATCTCTGACCATTAACCTTGAAGTCTCGTCCGCCCTTTCATCCCTAAGCATCACAACCCATGGGAACACTTCCATGATGGTAAAGGACCTGACCACTTGAATTTCAATTTACCAGGAAACAATTTCAACCGGGAGTTAAACAACAACACTTTCTGTCCTTTTTCAAAATGTTTGCGCACAATTTTTCTATCGTGCCACAACTTAACTTTCTCCTTGTAAAATTTAGCATTTTCATAGGAGAATAACCTGAGCTCTTCCAATTCATTAAGCTGAAGCATCCTGAAAGCTCCAGCTGCGGATTGATCCAGATTAAGTTCCTTCAGGGCCCAAAATGCTTTGTGCTCAAGCTCAAGAGGTTAGTGGCGGGCCTTTCCATAAACTAACCTATAAGGAGACATGCCCAAGGAGGAGTTTTAAAAGTCATCCTATAGGCCCAAAAGAATCCTCTCGAGTCGAAAGGACCAATCCTTCCTGTTTGGGATTTACTACTTTTTCCGAATCTTCTTGATTTCCTATTAGATATTTCCGCTTGTCCATTGGCCTGCGGGTGATATGGAGTTGAGATCTTGTGTTTGACATTATATTTACTCAAAAGTACAGTCATGGCCTTATTCACAAAGTGAGAGCCTTCATCACTAATTAAGGCTCGAGGAGTTCCAAACTCGTGAAGATATGCTTATGTAAGAACCGTGACATCGTCTTAGCATCGTTCACGAGGCGCGGGTGCTATTGCTTCAATCCATTTGGAAACATAGTCCACAACCACCAAAATATATAAATGTCCATTAGAAGGTGGAAAAGGGCCCATGAAATCAATGCCCCAAACATCGAATAGCTCAACTTCCAAAATATAGGAGAGAGGTAGTTCATCCTCTTTCCTATGTTACCTCTTCTTTGACACCTATCACAAGCCTTACTAAACAAATGTGTCCCTTAAAAATGGAAGGCCAATAGTAACTGCATTGAAAAACCTTAGCGCGGTGTCAGTTGGCCACCAAAGTGTCCTCCATAGGGTGAAGTGTGGCAATCTTTGTAAAATAGTAAATAAATTCGAAACTTCAAAGGACACATCTTCTCAACAATCTATCAAAGACATTGTTTATAAAGTTAAGGCACATCCCAAAAATAATTCCTAGCATCATGAATGAACCGTTTCAATGATTGCCCCGATATGTCTAAAGGTAGGATGCCACTGGCTGCATAGTTAGCAAAATCTGCAAACCAAGGGGTTCCACATTCGTTCACTTGAGCTCACATCGTGAGCTTGTTCATCGGGAAACTCATCTCTAATTTCAGATTGTGACGGCAGTGATGGTGTTGGTGGCAATCTAGAGAGATGATCTGCTACCTGGTTCTCAGAACTCTTCCTGTCAATTATAGTAATATCAAATTCTTGAAGCAGCAACACCCATCGCACCAACCTAGGCTTGGCCTCTTTCTTTGCCAATAAATATTTTATGGCTGCATGATCTGTAAAAACAGTGACACTAGAACCCACCAAATAAGCTCTAAATTTTTCCAATGCAAAAACTACAGCCAACAGTTCCTTCTCTGTAGTGGTGTAGTTTAATTGAGCTTCATTGAGAGTTCTGCTAGCATAAAACACAGGATGAAGAAGTTTTTCAGATTTACTTTAGCATGGCTCCTACTGCATAGTCGCTTGCATCACCATTCTTGCAAAGGTGAGTCCCAATTGGGTCCTTTCATAATAGGGGCTGTAACCAAAGCTCTCTTCAAAGTTGTAAACGCAGTCAAACATGCAGAGTTAAACTCAAAAGGTCTATTGGCTTCCAAGAGAGCACACAGAGGCTTGGATATCTTGGAAAAATCCTTGATAAACCTCATGTAGAAGCCAACATGTCCTAAAAAACTCCTGATTCCCTTCACTGATGTTGGAGGCTCCAGCTTTTTAATGATCTCCACTTTCGCTCTATCCACCTCAACACCGTTTCTTGAAATCTTGTGACCTAAAACGATGCCTTCCTTCACCATGAATTGACATTTTTCCCAATTCAAAATCAAATTTGCCTCTTCACACCTTGTCAACACTTTCCCTAGATTGTCCAAACAACTCTCGAATGATTCACCAAAAACTGAAAAATCATCCATGAACACCTCCATGACATCCTCCACTAAATCAAAGCAAAAATAGCCATCATACACCTCCAAAGGTTGCGGGGGCATTGCAAAGGCCAAAGGGCATTCTCACGAAGGCAAAGGTTCCATAAGGACGAGTAAATGTGGTTTTTCTTGATCTTGAGGAGCTATTGTTATTTGATTGTAACCACTGTAACCATCCAAAAAGCAGTAGTAAGCCTTGCCAGCTAACCTATCTAACAATTGGTCAATGAAGGGTAGAGGGAAATGATCCTTACGGGTGGCCTTATTAAGTCTCCCAGTCCATGCAGACTCTCCATCCAGTCACTGTCCGAGTAGGGATCAGTTCATTTGCCTCATTAGTCACAACTGTCATTCCCCCTTTTTTTCGGCACACATTGCATTGGTGACCCAACTACTATCTCGCTATATAGGGTATATGATTCTGCATCTAACCACTTAATCACTTCTTTCTTGACAACTTCCTTCATGGTTGGATTAAGCCTTCTCTGCTTTGCTTTCAATGGACTTGAAGTTTCCATCCTCCAAATTTATTTTGTGCATGCGAAGAGAGGACTTATACCTTTAATGTCAGCTAACGTCCACCCAATAGCCCTCTTATGTTGTCTCAACAGTTTAAGCAGCAGTTCCTCATCCTTAGGCGTTAAACCAACTGAAACTATTATGGGAAGAGTTTGACATTCTCCAAGGAAGGCATATTTTAAGTGCATTGACAACGACTTTAAATCCAACGTAGGTGGTATCTCAATGGATGGTAGCATAGGTGGTGTTTTTCGCTCACTCAATTCTAGGGACTCAAAACCCTTGTGCAATTGTTTAACTCGCAATGACCTCACTTAGCTCACAAGCATTCAGTTCCTCACCTGTAACTTGTACCAACCCCTGAATGTGATGCTCCAAAGAATTCTGCTCGATGGATTCATCAACAATCTCTTCCAAAGATGTTAAGAACAAAGCGCTTTTCCACGTCTGTCGGGTGTTTCATTGTATCATAGATCTTTGAACTCAATCTTTTGGTCATTCATTTTCGTGAGTGATTGTTCCTTCATAGACATCCACAACTCGTCCTTCCAGTCTTGAGAAAAGGTCTTCCTAGAATGATAGGCACCTCACTATCTGCCTCGTAGTCTAAAATAATGAAATCAGCAGGGAATATGAACTTACCCACTTGAACCAAAATATCCTCAATCTTACCTTCGGGGTGAGTAATGGATCTGTCATGCAGTTGCAATGTGACAATGAAGGGTCGAGCTTCACCTATGCCAAATTTCTTGTAAACCGACAATGACATTAGGTTTATGCTTGCACCTAAGTCACAAAGAGCCCTCCCTACATTGTTTTTCCTCCTATGGACACTTGGTATAGTGAAGGCACTGGTTCTTCTCCTTACTAGGAATCCTTCTTCTTAGCATAGCGCTACATTCTTCATTCGGAGACACTACCTTGAACTCCTCAAATCTCTCCTTTCGGATAGGACATCCTTAAGAAACTTCATGTAGTTTGGCATTTGTTTAAGAGCATCAACCAAAGGGATGTTGATATGAATTTCCTTAAGAATATCCATGAATTTCTCAAAATGTACTTCATTTTTTTCTTTTCTTCAACCTCTGCGGAAAGGGTGGAGGAGGTGGTACAAACTCGGGGTGACAGGAAGTATACAACTGGATGAATTTGCGTGGTTGTATTCTTGGTAATTCCTCAACTTCCTCATTCTCTATGTCATCGAGTTTCTTCATGTTTCCTTTCTTTCTTTGATCAGCACTTTCTACTTCCTTCCTCTTATGGTTTGTTCTTAGCTTTTTCTCTCCTAGAAGCTTAGCTAAAGGTTTTCCACTCCTTAACTCTATAGCTTGCACTTGTTCCTTCCCTTCCCTTTTTGGAAGTTCAATATCTGCAGGAAGCTGACCTTGAGGCCTAGATCTTATCTCATTAGCAAGTTGCCCCACTTGCACTTCGAGGTTTCTCATTGAAGCTTGCTGACTTTGAATAACGGCTTGCTGTCTTTGAATGACAGCATCATTCTTAGCCATATATTCCTTCAGCAAACTTTCAAGAGAAGTACTGAATCTGCTGCTGGCGATTCTGACCCTCTGATGATCTTTGGAGCATCAGCCGCTTGATTACCATAGGCCTGCTGATTCTGATGCCCAAAACCTGGTGGATAACTCAGCTTTTGATGTACTTGAGGGGCTTGAGAATTACTTCCTTGACCTCCCCAAGCAAAGTTAGGGTGATTTCGCCAGCCTGGGTTATAAGTATTAGAATAGGGATTGCTCCTTTGAGTACATTGGTTCCCAACATAATATCACGAGGTCAAGGTTACTAGGACAACATTCAAATGTATGTCCTTCATACACAATAAACACATGACTCAGAACTTACTACTTGGTTTACCATAGCTGCATTCTGAACATTAGGGGAAACTTGAGTTGCATTTCCAACAGTTAAGTTTTTCAGCATATTGGCCATGGATGCCATTTGTGCATTTATGGGAGTTAAAGCATCTAACTCCAACATGCCTCTAACCTTTTTACCTTGGGAGCTCCTTGAATCAGCCCACTGACAGTTGTTTGAGGATATTCTCTCCAGTATCTCAAATGTTTCATTATAGGTTCTTGATAAAAGAGCCCCATTTGCAGAAGCATCCACAACTTGTTTAGTGGCTGTATTCAAGCCATTGTAAAATATCTCCATTTGAATACAATGAGGGAGTCCATGATGAGGACACTTCCTGAGCAAATCCTTAAATCTCTCTCAGGCTTTGCTCAAGGATTCATCATCCAACTGTTGGAAAGCCACAATTTCATTCCTAAACTTAGCATTCCTAGTTGGCGGGAAATACTTAATGAGAAATTTTTCAGCAAGGGTGTTCCAAGAGTCAACTGCCCCAGGAGGAAGTGTATTCAACCATGTCTTGGCTGCATCTCTAAGGGAGTAAGGAAACAAACTCAACCTTAGAGCATCCTTGGGCACTCCTGGCAGTTTAAAAGAATCACTAACCCCTAGGAAGGATTTTAAATGCAAGTGAGGATCTTCAGATGATAGTCCATGAAACTGTCCTATGGTTTGGAGCATTTGGAACATGACAGGTTTAAGCTCAAACGTTGGGGCTTGGATTTTTGGCCTAATGATCCCAGGATTTAGCTCTTCAACCAAGGGATTGGCATAAGTTCTAATAATAGCTCTCTCCACATCATCTGCTAAGACAATAACATTAGCAGGGACCATAGCTTGGGGTTCAACTAAAGGTGGTCTAAAACCTTCTTGGTCGTGTGGTTGATTTCCAGGGTTATTTTGAGGATTATTAGGATCTACAGGACCTCCACGAAAATCTGCCATTCTTTCCCTTTGAATCCTCCTTCTTCTATGAAATGTTCTCTCAGGTTCAGGATCTAGGAAAAATTCTAAACCTGGGAAATCATTCATCCACAATTACAGCACCTGAAAAACAAAGAACACCTTAGTTAGACCTTTCCTTCAACTCAAAAATCACTAAAACAACTCAAACAAAGTAAAATCAAACTAATCCCCGGCAACGGCGCCAAAAACTTGTTTGCTTAAAAGGGTGCGTGAAATTATCCATAGAAACACTCCTAAACTGTGCAAGCATACACAATCTAAGCAGCAAGTGATAAGTATTTAATCGTCTCCTCAGGGATTAGTTGTAGAAGATTACAAGATTGAGTTGAGCTTAATGAGTAAGGGTAACCAACAATAAGAAAATGAATATTGGAATTAGACTTAAGAGTAACAATTGAAATGCTAAAGTAATGCTAAAGTAATGCGGAAGAGGTTTAAAAATAGTAAGGCAGCAGCAACACAGGTTTAACTAAAATAGTAAAAAGGGGATAGGATTAGAGACGAAATTATGCTTCAGCAAACTTAATGCTAGAGCTCAAAACTACACTGAACTCAAAACAAGATGTCTCACTTTAATCCTTTCGCAGATTCCTCGCGACTTGGGCACTTAATTTCCATTAAACACCCTTAAATTTAGCTCCTACTGTTAACACTAGGTGAGTGACTATTCCTAGACTCCTCAATCACCTGAGAGAAGTGAATCTCTTCATCAGAACTAATGTCATGCCTTGAAATCGATTTATTCTTCCCTTTTCCAAGTTGGAATAAACACTACTAAGATGAGATGGCCAAACAAACTTTAGTTAAACAAAGAAAAACACAAAGCACAAGAGAGAGGTTGCGCAGATTACTCTTTCATTAAAATTGCATCCACATAAAATCTCCTAATCCTCACCCCAAGGTTGATTAGTTCATGCTAATAAAAGAAGACAACAATAAAACAGTAAAACTAGTGCTAAACATACTTAAATTGGTCTTAGTTACAAAATAGAAGAGTAAGAGTAAGGGAGGATGAAGAATGAACAGATGGTGGAGTTTCCCAGCCTTCCTCGGTCCATTCCAGCTTCTTTCCAGAAAAGGAAGCTTTCCCCAGGACGACTTGCTGTCAATTCGTCCTCCTTGTCTTCTTCCCCAATCCGATTCTATTCCTTTTTCTCCACCCTTTTTACACAGCCGCAAAGAGACATTTTATATCCTATCCACCTCGAATTAAGGGTTGAATCGACAAAAGGGTAATGACAAGACGATCTCTTATTGGCCCACGGTATCTGATATGGCAGCTTCTGTCCAACTCAATTAATGAATTACATTCCACGTGTGCAATTGCATCGATATCGATGTTGAGCTCCAAAGAATCCTTATCCTTCACCATTTCACCGCTTCTGTGACTTTCGAAGCAGACCTTCCACACTTCATAGCATCACCTGCCAAAATTCCTGAAAATATGGTAAGAAAAGAATAACATTCCAACAATCAGAAGTACTATAATGATCTTGTGATATTTCAAAAGTAGTTTGTAGAACTAACGCACAAAGTACTTAATCCAGGAGTTAAACAGTCAAGAATTCTCGAAATACTAAGGAATAATTGCAATAAAAGCTTAAGCTTAGCTCTCATTCTGAGAGCTAACAATAATGTGGCTCTGCAACAAATCACAAATTGTATTCATCCAAAAACTTCCTTGTACAACCTAATGGCCAAGCTTTAAATAGCTTCCCAAAACCCTAAATGTCATATCATGACAAATGACAAAAATACCCCTACTTAAAATGTCATAAAAAAGATAAAATTGGAAAAATAATATAATTATATAAAAATTAGAAAATAACAATTTGATGCCCTGGTGGTTCATATCATCCTCTCCTTCTTTTGAAGGATTCGTCCTCGAATCTAAATTGTCACCTTGGAGAGCAAACTTGTAGTCATGAGATGTCAATGATCTAGCTCCCTTTGGATTCCTCTTAAACTTTCGACCAAGGATGAGTTCATCAGTAAACTTTAGTAACATCTTTGTTTTGTACTTCGCATGTGGAAAAAATTGTTTCTTCACTAGTGCATTAATTTCCTGTAAAAATTCAAAATTAGCAGTAGTAAATACACTAAGAATAGGTGTGCCTAAGAGATAACAAGTTCTCTTGTGTACAAGCTCCAAGATGAATCGTTTTGAGGAGATAATTTTATCCTCACAAACTTCCAGAACTGGACTCATTCCTTTAACCTCTTCTTCATTTTCACTACTTTGTGTATTGCTTCCAGATTCTTTTTTCACATCCTCTTCTTCTAAGGTCCCTACCTCCTCATTCTCTTTCTCTAATTTTGACTGAGTAATGTGTATCTCATTATTCTCGGTGGATCTTCTTTCTTCATCTTCAGAAGTATTTATATTTAAATCTTCTTCTCGTACTTTTAGATGATGCACTTGTTCTTCTTCTTGGGTGGGTCGATCGTGTTCTTCTTGGCAGGGGTTTTCTCTCGAGGCTTGGTAAAATAAACTCCATTCTTGGATGAGTTCCCTAGCATACTCTCTCATCGAATGACGTAGTTCAACCAATTCTTCCTGTATAATCTCTCTAAGTGTTGCATCTCTACTTCGATTTTCAACACGTCTCCTTTGTTGGTACATGGCTGCAAAATAAAAACAGGTGAAAGAAAAGTGGACCTCACAATCACTCCCTCACATGTTTCACTCAACAGATGAAGTTCACTCGTGTGTTTACTCTCTTTAATGTATGCTATCTCACACAAAATATTCAATTTCTCTCAAAGATACGGTGATGAGCCAAAACTTTGCAACCAAGATCAGAGAAGCAAGTTAGAAACAAACCAAGTAACAATGATTGTAAAGTGTCAAACTCAAGCAAAGAATATTAGAATATATAAAAAAAATGAAAACTAGAAATCAAGAACCTAATGCTCAAGATCCAACAAACTAAGAAAGGAAATAACAAAAACAAGATATCTAGAATCAAGAATTTAAGATTCAAGATTCAAGAAATTATGTAAGATGAACAAAGAAAAGCAAACAACTAAATAATTTTTTTTTAAAGTACTAAACTACTTGCAAGTGTTTGGAATTAAGATAAGCGTTGCAAACAAGCAAGAGTTTATGCACAAATTCACAAAATAACCCTAATTAGCAAAAAAAAAAATACCTTCTTTGATCACAATGTCAAAAACTATAGGGACTATGGTTTATAACAAGGGTAGATTGGTAAATTTGGTAAAAATAGTTAGGGCTCTTTAAATTAAGTGAAATTTAATACACTCAAACTAAATGTATCAAAATCACTTGAACAAAAATTGGGCTTAAAAGAAAGAAGTTTAGATAACAAAAAGCTAAGAAAGAAAAGTTGCTGCAGAAAAGAAATTGGGCTGCTGTAGAATCGTATTGGCTTGACCGGTTCAGTATGTTTCGGTCTGGTTCTTTCAGCGAAAATTTTTGAGATTTTATTTTACCCACAAAGGAACGAGTATATAAAATTTGGGCTGAAAATATGATCGTTTGGTCTCAGTAAAAATTATTCAAATCAGATAGATAAGATTTTCCAGATTTTCTAGATTTGAACAATATGAACACAAACGATTTTTTTCTTCTATTTTACTTCGACCTTTTCTAGGATCAGTATTTTTTTTTTCAAACTTAAGTCGATTTGATTCACTTTAGGCACTGGAATCAATCGATTTGGAGTCCTGAACACTAAACCAAAAATAGGCCAAATCGAACAATTACAGATGTGCGTGAAAAATTCTCAAAGAACAAATTTCTAAGAAAATAGGTATGCTTTTGGAATCTACTCTCTGAATTTTGAATAAAAAGGCTTATGGTTAAAGTTTTCTCCAAATATGATCAAATAAAATATAATTGCTTCAAAAGATTATGCATGAATAAATCATAAACAATTATATGTTTAGAAAGATGAAGCGCATAGATCAAATTGCAAGTAATTTTTTTTTAAATAAACGAAACAAGAATTTTGGAAACAAAAATTCATAATATAGATGAGAGAAAAAAAAAAGAATGATAGATCCGATCTAGAGACAAATCTCTGATACCAAATGATAAGAAAACCCTAGCGAATTGGAATTAGGAACCCTTTGGTTATGTGAACCCCTAATTCTCAAACACTAAAACCCCCAAATCGATTCAATTCAATCCCAAGGAAAAGGACTAGATGTGGATTACCTTATGATCGAAGACCAAGAGGTAAGGAAACTAGTTCCTCACTCAAGGATGGAACACTCCACAAGCAAGTTGATCAAACCTACCTGAATGTTCCTGGCTTGCAACCCTGTACTCAAGAATTGCAAAGGGTGATAATGTGGCTCTGCAACAAATCACAAATTGTATTCATCCAAAAACTTCCTTGTACAACCTAATGGCCAAGCTTTAAATAGCTTCCCAAAACCCTAAATGTCATATCATGACAAATGACAAAAATACCCCTACTTAAAATGTCATAAAAAAGATAAAATTGGAAAAATAATAGAATTATATAAAAATTAGAAAGTAACAATTTGATGCCCTGGTGGTTTATATCAAGATATCAATGATATCATCATTAATCAATGATATACGAGTGCCATTGTGGTGATCGATTTCTATATTACTTAATGTTATTAACGTTGTTATTACTTTTCGCAGGAACTATGATGAAGCTTCCAATATTTATTTTTTATAGTGGGTAATGGAATGATAGAAATATGAGAATTACAAGACCGTTGGAATTTTGGTTGATGAGACGACGTGTTTTTATGATTTTATTAATTTGATTGTGAAAGAAGTTCGAATGAATAGTTATATTTCTTCTATAGAATTGTCGATGTTATTAGGTTATGGGATGAATGGTGCTTAGGATGTGGTTAAAATTCAAGAAGATAAAGATGTTGCTTGGTTTTTAACTTTAGTGAATGATCAAAATACAAGATATCCTTTAGTTGCTCATATTAATGATGCTTGTTTTGATGGCTGCTCTTGTGCAATTAGTGATGGGAGTGACAACTTATGGAGGTGTAATCCGCTTAGTTGAGAATCATTCTGAATGGAGTTTGATAAATGTTGGCATAAATGTATTACCTCCAATTGTTAAACGTCAAGCAGGAAGACCCCGAAAGCAAAGGATTCTGTCGATTGGTGAAGGAAGAAGTCACACAAAATGTAGTCATTGTCATCGTGTTGGTCACAATCGTAGGACATGTAAATTTCCACCATTAATTTTACCATGATGTAATTTTTGACAATTGATTTTAGATATTTTTTTAAGATAGAACTCAATATTGTTGTTATACTATCAATACAAAATTTGTGATTGTTTCAAAAGTTATTACAATACCATGAACACAAGAACTTTGGCATCTGATAAGAAAATTTGAATACCACACAACAAACAGTAATAGCTAACAGATAGACAACTATCACTGATAGTGATAGACAACTATCACTGATAGAAGTCTATCACTGGAAAGAAGTTAATGATTGATAGACAACTATCAATGATAGAAGTCAGATAGAAGAACGAAGTTAATAATCATGAAGAACAAGAAGTCTAATAGAAAAGTTATGAGTAATAGGTAATAGATAGGTAGAAGTCTATCAAACAACTATCACTGATAAAAGCCTATCACTTCTATCAGTGATAGTAGTCTATCACTTTTTTTCATTAACTTTTATCAATCATTAGTCCTATCACTTCGATCAGTGATAGAAGTCAAATAGAAACAAGAAGTCTAATAGATAATATAAAAGTTATGAGTAATAGGTAATAGATAGACAATTGTGGTAGAAGTCTATCAGACAGGTATCACTGATAGAAGTCTATCATTTCTATTAGTGATAGATATCACAATGGTAGTTTATCAAAATTATAAGAAAAAAATTAACAAACAAAAAAATTAGTTATTAAATAAACAGACTTCTATCAGTGATATCACTCATAGAATCCTATCAGTGATATCACTGATAGCAGTGACTGGCGTGGGTTGTGAGGGGTGTTTTAGTAATTTCAATTCATCTTTTCAAATTTTTGCTATTTTTGCAAATAGATTGAGTCATTTGCTATATAGGCAATTATATTTGGTCTATTTGCTACCAGCCTAATTGCCCCCATTTTAAAAGTACAAAAACTTAAATACATATATAAAAAATAGGAAAAAAAAACTAAAGTACATTTGATCGCAATGTAATTGCGACACGGAGCAACGAACGTCCTTCTTTAATGGTATTTTATTTTAAAAGAAAAATCATTTTGGAGACACATCATATTTGTCAAATTAAATTCAAAGTTGTGCCCACATTCTAAATTTAGAGTCAATGTATGTACATATAAAAGGAAGTCCAATTATAATTTATAATATATGTAATTTGGTAAGAAAGTAATATCTATTGTAAAATATGTAGTATAAATGCCCATCCACATGCCATATATTACCTATGCCAAGTGGCAAAATTTCCATAGCCATAGTGTCCTCCAAGTGTCAAATTTTTACCAATACTTAGTGTCCAAATGTACCAACTCATCCCTTGCCAAATTGCCTATAAATAGTGGCTTTTGGTGGAAAAATAAAATGCATCCATTGGTGAAATTCTCTCCAATTCTCTTCATTCTCTCCCCACTTTCTTTTTAGTCTTTATTTAATTTTCCATAAATTTCCACAATCTCTTTATTTATATTATATATATTGCCCCCACTTTCCAAACACTTATTTTAATATTATTATTATTATTATATTATTCTTATTATATTATTATTATAAATATATTATTATATTAGTATTTAATATTGGTAAAATTATACCCGATTTTCATCCTATTTTTACAACACGTTATCGCATTTAAGCTCTTCTCTGATTTTTCCATCAAGGTAGGTCCTCCGGGTAAGCCATTTTTTTTAATAATTAAATGTTATTTTGCATGTTTAATTAATTTTCTAATGTAAATGCAATTTCTTTGTATATAGTATTACTATGGCAAATCTTGCAAAACTAGAATTTGCAGCCCTGGATATTAATGGAAAACTACTACTTGTCATGGGTCCTGATCTTTGAGATCCATTTAGACTCCATGAATCTTGGAGAAACAATTAAAGAAGGAAATGATGCATCAAATCAAGAAAAAGCCAAAGCTATGATCTTCCTTCGCCATCATCTTCACGAGGGATTGAAAATGGAGTATCTTACAATAAAAGATCCCTACATTCTATGGCAAGGCTTGAAAGAAAGGTATGATCATCAAAAAACAGTTATTCTTCCAAAAGCTCGTTATGATTGGATGCACCGGAGGTTGCAAGATTTCAAATCAGTAAGTGAATATAATTCCGCACTATTCAGAATTAGTTCAAAATTAAAATTATGCGGAGAAAAAATTACTGATGTTGATATGTTAGAGAAGACATTCTCCACTTTTCATGTCTCGAATATGCTCCTGCAGCAGCAATATCGAGAGAAAGGCTTTAAAAAATATTCCGAACTAATTTCATGTCTTCTTGTGGCTGAACAAAATAACGAGCTATTAATGAAAAATCATGAAACTCGACCAACTGGAGCAACACCATTCCCTGAAGTGAATGCTGTGAATTTTAATAATCGTGGTCGAGGTCGTGGTCGTGGTCGAGGTCGGGACCGCGGTAGAGGAAGAAATACCTATTTTCGTGGTGGGAATTATAACTTTAAGAAACCCACACGAACTGATGATCATAAAGGAAAAGCTCCACAAGATAGAAGTTCAAAAGGTGATGAATATAAATGTTTCCGGTGCGGAATGAGTGGGCACTAGTCACGTACCTGTCGTACGTCAAAACACCTTGTTGATCTCTATCAAGCTTCCTTGAAGGAAAAAGGAAAAGGGAAGAATGTGGAGGTGAATCTTGCCATTCAAGAAGATGATGTATTCGATCCCTCCAATATGGTGCATCTTGATGTGGCTGATTATTTTGAATCTCCTGGAGAGAAAATTGATGCAATCAAACAAGTAGAGGATGTTTTGTATGAAGATATATAATTAAGTACTGTTTATAATATGTTTCTTGTTTTTGTATATATATTTAGGACTTTTTGTAATCGTTTTTCTTTTCTTATCAATGAAGAAATATGGACAATTTCAATATGTTGAGTAACTCGAAAATGAGCAATGAGGATTTATGTCTCAGCGATCACGCAACTACGCATTACGATACTCATAAAATGTAAAATATTTTTCTAAATTGACAATGCCGAAGCAAAAATCAATACTATATCAGGTTCTGCAGACCTGATTGAAGGTTTTGGAAAAACAAGTTTTATCTTGCCTAAAGGAACAAAATTTTCAATTAATAATGCTTTGTTCTCTAACAAATCAAAAAGAAATCTATTGAGTTTCAAAGATATACGTAATAATGATTATCATGTTGAAACTGATCGTAAAAGTAATATAGAGTATCTCTATATCACATCTATTATTTCACATGAAAAACGTATATTGGAAACATCGCAGCTTTTTCTTCCGGATTATATTATACTCATATACGAGTAATCGAAAGTTATGCAACAATGAACCAGAAGTTCATGAATCCAGAAATATTCAGTGTTTGGCATGATCAACTGGGTCATCCAGGATCGATAATGATGAGAAAAATTATTGAGAATTCATATGGACATCCTTTAAAGAACCGTAAGATTCTTCAATCCAATAAGTTGTCATGTGATGCTTGCTCTCAAGTGGAAATTAATTATTAGACCATCACCACTAAAAGTGGGCATTGAATCACCTACATTTTTAGAGCGAATTCAAGGTGATATTTGTGGACCCATTAACCCACCGAGTGGTCCATTTAGATATTTTATGGTATTAATTGACGCATCCAAAGAGATGGTCACATGTATGCTTATTATCAAGTCGAAATCTTGCATTTGCAAGATTACTTGCTCAAATAATTAAGTTAAGAGCACAATTTCTGATTATACAATTAAGACAATTCGACTTGATAATCTTTGGTGAATTTACATCCCAAACTTTTAATAATTATTTTATGTCAATTGGGATAAATGTTGAACATCCTGTAGCTCATGTTCATACACAAAATGGTCTAGCGAGAATCATTTATAAAACGTCTCGCAATTAATTGTAAGACCATTACTTATGAGAGCTAAACTCCTACATCGGGTTTGGGGTCATGCCGCTTTACACGCTACATCATTATTACGTATTAGGCGATAGCCTATAATAAATATTCCCCCATGCAATTAGCTTATGGCCAGCAGCCAAATGTATCCCATCTGAGAATTTTTTAATGTGCAGTATATGTTCCAATTGCTCCACCACAACGTACTAAGATGGGTCCTCAAAGGAGGTTAGGAATATATATTGGATATGATTCCCCATCAATTATTAAATATCTTGAACTCGACGGGTGATGTATTTATGCACGATTTCTTGATTGTCATTTTAATGAAACAAATTTTCCAACATTAGGGAGAAATTAAGAAGTTGGAAAAAGAAATTACGTGGAATTCATCATTATTATCTCATTTAGATCCTCGAAGAGATCAATGTGAACTTGAAGTTCAAAAGATAATTCATTTGCAAAATATAGCAAATCAATTACGGATGCATTCACAGATGCTAAAAGGGTGACTAAATCATATATACCAAAGAAAGAAATGCTCCATCAAAATTGATATTCCACAGAAACAAGTTGTCAATAATGAGTGCGGAGCACGCCAAAAGCGTGGTAGACCAATGGGTTCCAAAGATAAAAATCCTCGAAAAGAAAAGTAGTTGAGAATCAAAATGATTCAATAAAAGGTATGGATGTTCCGGAAGAAATCCGAATACAACTACTCAAAAGAGTATTGATGAAAATCAAACGCTTGAGGATAATAATGAAATTTCTATAAACTATGTTACAACAGAAAGAGATGGAACCGAAATGATATTATTGTTGACAACATTTTTGCTTATAATGTTGCTCACGATATTATTCATGAAAGTGACGATTTTGATCCAAAATCTATCGATGAATGTAAACGTAGAAAGGATTGGTTGAAGTGGAAAAAGAAGCAATCCAAGCGAGTTGAACTCACTTTCAAAACGTGAGGTTTTGGACCATGAGTCCTAACACCGCGGAAGGTGTTAAACTCATGGGATACAAATGGGTATTTGTAAGGAAAAAATGAAAAGAATGAAGTCACAAGATATAAAGCGAGACTTGTTGCACAAGGATTCTCGCAAAGGCACGTATATAGATTATGAGGAGACATATTCTCCTGTGGTGGATGCAATAACGTTAAGATATTTGATTGGTCCATTTCAGTATATGAAAATCTTGATATGCATCTAATGGATGTAGTCACGGCGTATTTATATGGATCTCTCGGATAATGACATTTATATGAAAATCCTTAAGGATTTAAAATACCGTAAACATATGAATCAAGTTCTCGGAATTGTATTCAATAAAGTTCTGAGAGATCATTATATGGATTAAAACAATCGGGACGAATGTGGTATAATCGCTTTGAGTGAATATCTCATTGAAAGAAGGATATCAAAATAATCCAATATGTCTGTGTGTTTTTATAAAGAAATCTCAGATCGAGATTTGCTATTATAATCGTATATGTTGATGACTTAAATATAATTGGTTCTCCCAAGAGTTATCCAAGGCAATAGAATATCTTAAGAAAGAATTCAAATGAAAGATCTTGGAAAAACAAAATTTTGCCTTGGTTTGCAAATTGAACATTTAGCAGATGGGATATTTGTTCATCAATCAACTTATACAAAGAAAATCTTAAAAGATTTTATATGGATAAAGCACATCCATTGAACATTCCAATGGAAGTTCGTTCAACTGGATGTAAAGAAAGATATATTTCAACCTCGAGATGATAATGAAGAACTTCTTGGTCCTCAAGTACCATATCTTAGTGCAATTGGTGCACTTATGTATCTAACTAATAACACAAGACCAGAGATATTGCATTTTCAAGAAATTTATTAGCTAGATATAGTTCATGTCCTACAAAAAGACATTGGAACGGAGTTAAGCATGTACTCTGATATCTTGAGGGACGATTGATATGGGTTTATTTTATTCTAACAAATCTAGCTTTGATCTAGTTGGTTATGCAGATTCGGTTATCTATCCGATCCACACAAAACTAGATCTCGAGATAAAGTTATCTATTTACATGTGGAGGAACCGCTATATCATGGCGATCGGTGAAATGTACTCATCATCACGACCACTTCTTCGAATCATGCTGAAATTCTCGCAATCACACGAGGCAAGTCGAGAATGTGTATGGCTAAGATCGATGACACAACACATTCGTGAGACATGTGGATGGTCTTCATGTAAACATCCTCCAACAATATTATACGAAGACAACACAACATGTATAGCTCAAATCAAAGGAGGATATATCAAAGGAGATAGAACAAAGCATATCTCTCCAAGCTTTTCTACACTCATGACCTTGAAGAAAATGGCGAGATCTCGAAGTACAATGATTTGTTCAAGGATAACTTAAGCAGACATATTTACAAAAGCATTACCAACTACAACATTTGAGAAATTGGTTCACAGTATTGGGATGCGAAGACTCAGAGATCTCAAGTGATGTCGTCATGAGGGGGAGTAAATGTATTATATAAAATATGTACTCTTTTTCCTTCACTAAGGTTTTTATCCCATTGGGGTTTTCCCTAGTAAGGTTTTAATGAGGCATATATTATATAAATGGGCATTTAAGGGGGAGTATTGTAAAATATGTAGTATAAATGCCCATCCACATGCCATATATTACCCATGCCAAGTGGCAAAATTTTCATAGCCATAGTGTCCCCCAAGTGTCAAATTTTTACCAATGCTTAGTGTCCAAATGTACCAACTCATCCCTTGCCAAATTGCCTATAAATAGTGGCTTTTGGTGGAAAAATAAAATGCATCCATTGGTGAAATTCTCTCCAATTCTCTTCATTCTCTCTCACTTTCTCTTTTTAGTCTTTATTTAATTTTCCATAAATTTCCACAATCTCTTTATTTATATTATATATATTGCCCCCACTTTCCAAACACTTATTTTAATATTATTATTATTATTATATTATTCTTATTATATTATTATTATAAATATATTATTATATTAGTATTTAATATTGGTAAAATTATACTCGGTTTTCATCCTATTTTTACAACAATATCTTGCTTTGTTGTTAGAAACTCAATGTGTGGATATTTATTTTTGGACAACTATATGATGAATGACGATGATAGTGTTGCTACAAAAATTGTTGCACTTTGAGGACATGTTTAAGAGTAATTTCGATCCTTTCAAAATTATTTTCAAATATGTTCTAATTCTCCTTCTTTCAATGAATGAAGCGAGGGAGAATTATGTAAGTCAAAGGTAATAAAAGAGAGATCTTATGAAATTTGGAGGAAAGCTCTAAATTAGAAAAGGTTGGAATTTTAATAAGAAAAATCAATTCATGATTATTCTCATTCAAGAATAAAAGATGTCAATTCAAGCAAAAAAATATCTAAACGTGAAATCATTACAGATAATAAAACATACATAGCATGCAAGAATTTGTTGTTTCTGATCTTCTCAATTATGCAATTCGAATCATGATTGGGCAACAACAGGAGCATAGTTCAACTAGCATCAAGTATGACTTATGACCAAGAGGTCATGGGTTTTAATCTCCACCCCAATTGTTGATGTACTCGAAAAAAAAAAAACATGGTTGGGCAAATTCTCACTATCAGATAGAGTGTATACATATACACACATGTTGATCCTAGGATTTTCCATAATCTCCTATGATTAACGGGTTTGTTTCTGCTTAGTATACCACACCACTCTATAGAAAGTCATGAGCTCTATATTTGAGACCATTCGATTACCTACATAGGAATTAATTATTAAATTAATTCTAATAGAAAAATTAAGTTTTGTTAGAAGAAAAATGAGTAAAATGTCAAAGAGAGTATAACTCAACTGGCATATCGAATATGTGTTAACGACCACGAAGCCCGTGATTTGAACTCCTCAACTCTTATTGTACTAAAAAAATGAGTAAAATGTCGATCTTAGAATCTCTCCCCTCTCTTTTTGGATCGATAAATTTTTTCATTGATAGGGAGGGAAACTTAGAGGAAAAGGAAGTAAAGAAAGGAGGGGGGAAGGAACATGAAAATGTGGGAGAAAGAAAGAAGAGATGAGAAGAAAGATACCTATAAAACATGGGAATTTGAAAGGTAAGATTAAGGAAAGATCTGTTGAAAATATTTGTTTTTTAACTTTTAATGTTTTAATATTTGATATTTACAATCAACATTAATTATGAACTAAAAGTAAAGAGGTTAAAAAAATATTTTTGGTGATTGAAGTTTAATATGTAATGAATTTGCCCCTATATTTTTAAATTTGTAATAGTTTGCTCGTTCAACTTTAATATACAACAACTTAGTCTATATACTTTAAAATCTACCGCAATTTAATTCCTACTACAAAAAAATTCATAAAAATAAAGTATCTATTTTTTAATATGCAACACATTTGGTTCCTACTTAGTTTATTAATCTATATATAAGAAATTTCTTAACTATACTTTTTCATTGTAGAGACTAAATTGTTACAAACTTTAATATACAATAACTAAGGCTCCGTTTGATAATCATTTGGTTTTTTATTTTTTGTTTTTCAAAATCAAGTCTAAAAATACTACTTCTATCAATTGATTTCCATATTTTTTTTAATCTATTTTATAACTATGTTTTAAAAAACTAAGCTAAGTTTTGAAACTAAAAAAAGTAGTTTTCAAAAATTTGGTTTTGTTTTTAGAATTTGACTAAAAATTCAAATGGTTCCTTAAGAGAAATGAATCCCATTGTAGATAAATTGAGAAAAAAAAACAAGCTCAATTTTCAAAAATCAAAAACCAAAAACAAAATAGTTATCAAACGGGGTATAAATGGTTACATATTAAAGTTCAGAAACTAAGTCCATGTTTGATAACCATTTGATTTCTAGTTTTGGAAATTGTATTTGTTTTTCACAATTTCTTTATAATGGTTTGCATCTTCTTTACAATAGTTTTCATTTTTATTAAGGAAACATTTGAGTTCTTAGCCAAATTCCAAAAACAAATTTTTGAAAACTACGATCCTGTTTGATAACATGGTTTTTGGTTTTTGAAAATTAAGCCAAGCCTGTAAAATACTACTTTTACCTACGAATTTTCTTGTTTTACTATCTACTTTTTACGTTTAGGTTTTTAAAAACCAAGTGAAGTTTTGAAAAATTAAAGAAAAGTAGTTTTCAAAAACTTTATTTTGTTTTTGGAATTTAGTTAAGAATTGATTTTTTTTTTTTTAAGAAACATGAAATCTATGGTAGAGAAATAATAAGAAAACAAACACAATTTTCAAAAATCAAAAACTAAAAAGTTATAAAAAATAGTTTTTTTTTTTAGTTTTCAAAACTTGATTTGATTTTGAAAACATATTTAAAAAGTAGGGAGTAAAATAAGAAAATTCATGACTGAAGTAATATTTATAGATTTAATTTTTAAAACCACTTGCCTATCAAACGGGACCTACATTGTCACCACTTTAGAAATAGAGTAACTAAGTCTCTGCTTGATAACTATTTGGTTTTTAGTTTTTAAAAATCAAGTCTATAAATATTATTTCCACCCATGACTTTTTCATATTTTTTTTATCAACTTTTTAGAAGTGTTTTAAAAAATCGAGCTAAGTTTTAAAAACTAAAAAACAAAGTTTCCAAAAACTAGTTTTTATTTTTTAAATTTAGCTAAGAAATCAAGTGTTTTCTTAAGAAAAATGGGCACCTTTGTAAGGAAAATGAAAATCATTCTAAAAAAATTGTGAGAAAACAAGTATAATTTTAAAAAACCAAATGGTTATCAAATGAAGCCTAAATTATTACCTATAAATTTAAAGACTAAATTATTAAAAATACATAGACCAAAAAACATTTAACCAATAAATAGTATGGACTAAATATGATATACAAATGGATGAAAATAAAATTTAAGCTATAGAAACTAAAATATAAAACCACACGGGTCCATTACCAAGCGTGTGAACGCAAATTTACTATTCTTTTCTCCAAAAAGAGTGAAAAAAAACATACCTGCTTGGAACTTGGAAGTTGCAACGACATGTTTAGATAACAACACCGCATCTTCCCGAGTCCTGTCTGACCTAAACTAAACGTTAAAAAGCAAAAAAATAACAAATAAATAATTAATACCTTTTCTCGTCCAAGGTTTAAAATGTCGATATCGATGGAAATATCGAGGTCTCAATTTCATGGAAATGTCGATGAAATATCGATAAAATGTCGACGTCGATGGATATTTCTGAAAAAATTTTAAAAAACAAAAAATTTTAAACATATATTTAAATTAGAAAATAAACCTTTAACCCTTTTAAAATAAGTTAAAATACTTGTCATAATATTATATTCACATTATGTTACATTTTGTTATAATTTTCTTTAATATTTCATCAATTTTGTACGATATAATGGAAATGTCGATTCACCCTAGTGTTGATGTCAAACCCATGGACATATGGAAATATCGATGGAAATATCGACATGTCGACGGAAATTTAATACCATGGTCTCGTCTAACTTTATCAATCCTATTTTTACTTATACATTTTTTTTTAAATTGTTATCAATGTCTTCAAAATCTAAGTGAAGTTTGAAAATTTAAAAAATTGTTTTGAATTTTTTTTTTTTTTTAGAATTTAGTTAAGAATTCAAATATTTCTTTAAGAATAATAAATGAAAAATACATTTTTAATCCCTCATGTTTTAAATTTGTGTGTATTTAGTCCCTATGTTTTAAAATTCGACAATTAAGTCCCTAAATTTAGTTAAATAGTTCAATTGGGTCCTTGGTCGTTTATTATTTTTAACAGATGCTAATGGAAGTTGACATGGATGTTTTTAATATTAGAATAATAATAATAATACACAAAAATAAAATTATAATAATATTATTTTGATATTCCCTCTCTCTCCATCCCATCCCCTTCTCCCTTCCTCTTCTTTCTCTCTCTCTTGTGCGTCGTCCAACTCTTCCTTTCTTCTTTTTTTCTTTCTTTCTAATAGCAGGTGAAGCAGAGGAGGTGGACGAACGACGGAAGGGTGGCGATGGCAAAATTTGCCTACACTTGCACACTAAATTTGCCAGTGGATAAAGCAGATTTGAAGCCTCGTTGTCCAATCGATGGATCCGGCGTCAACGCCTGAACTAGAGCCACGTTGAGCCGTTTGCGAGTTGCGCTTCGTCTTTTCGCACGCCAGACTAGTCGGCAGTGGCACAGTCGTTCACGCCGCTGGTCGTAGGGGGTGTACATAACCCGAGTTGGATTAAGTTGGGGGAGTTTTTTGGACCAACCCAAAAATTCGGATTGGTCATTTCTTCAATCCAACCAACCCTATTCATGAGAGTAACCCAACCAAACCCAACCCAATATTTTCGGATTGGGTTGGGTTGGGTTGCCAGATTAATTTTTTATTTTTATAATTTTTTTCTTGAATTAATAACTAAAATCACATAAAATTCAAATATCAAACTTCAAAATTCATAACATCAACATTTGTTAGAAGTCTAGAAGAAAAACATAAAAAATTGACAAATAATTCATTTATAAGTATAGATGTAATTAAAACAAAATAGAAAAAAAACTTTGGGTTTCTGATTTTATAGAAAACATCATGGAGGTCTTCATGGATGATTTTTCAGTATTTGGTGAGTCCTTTGAAGGAGCGTCTGAGTAATTAATTTGGGAAAAGTTTTGAAGAGATGTGAAGAAACAAACTTGGTACCTACCAATAAGAATAATTTGACCCATCAAAATAAGGAGGTCTAGAGGTGGATTATCCTTCAATTACACCATTTTACCATTAGGTTTGCCATGAAACTCAAACAATAAAGTTTATATAAAAAAAAATTAGAAGAGCAACCTCGCTCTGATAGGTTGGGTTGGGTTGGATCAACCCGAGCCTAAAAAGCCCAACACGAGAATCGACCCGAACTTTTTGGTTCTCCAAACTTTTAACCGAACACAAACCCTAACCCAACCCAACCCTTACGGTTTAGGTTGGGGTAGTCCAGGTTGTTCGGGTTGCCGGGTTAGTTGTACACCCCCTAGCTGGTCTGGTCGCCGGAATGCAGAGTGATGCATAACCCGAGTCTTCTTGTCGCGCACTACGAGTCTGACGCCCAAAACTGCCACGCTTCATATTTCACACCGTCATTCGCCATTTTGTCGTGGAGTTGGACCTGCACACGTTGATTATCGATCAACAACACACATAGCTCCGCCCCCGTTCCATCGTCGTCGTCGCCTTCCTCCGTTCTTCTTCTTCCTCCCTTGCTTTGCCCTGGTATCAGTAAAAAAGAAGGGTTGGAGACACACATAAGAGAAGAAAGAAGAGGAAGAGGAGGAGAGAGAAGGAATATTAAAATAATAATTTTTATAATAATATTATTATTATTTTATTTTTGTCATTATTATTATTTTAAAAATTATTAATTTAATATTAAAAACAACCACGTCAACCTCCGTTAAAAATAATTAACGCCAACGACCCAATAGAACTATTTAATTAAATACACTGGACCTCCTGACTCTAATACCATGTAAATCACCAATTAACCCAAAATTTTAATTTGATAGGTTATGGTAAATTTAATTATATCAACACTGACACTCCCCCACACTTTGTGGGTTTGAAAATTTGAATAAATGCCCAAAAAGTGCAAATCAAATATGATTGATTGTGTTAGCCAATTATATATTTATATTACAATTTTTTAACCAACTAAGAGATTATGTAGAATGACTTTTCAATGCTTAAAACACTTTTCAACACTGAAAAAACCATTTTTAGGGGTGGTTAGACTTATATGCTTTGCGGATGTTCTATTTGGACGGTTAGGTCTTCAACTCAAGTTTCATGGTGTTGGAGATCTATTCTTCTCTTCCGAGATAAGTTTTCGGTCTTTGTGTTTGGTATTCTATTATTAATGGACAATAATTGTCATGTTTGGTTAGATCATTGGTTGCTAGTTAGCTTTATTTTGCCCATTTACAGTGACAAGTGATTTATGTTGCGGGGGGTTCTCTTTAAGCTCACGTCGTAATGGGTCTTATGCATGCGTGTTGTTCGACCTTTTTCTCTTGGTTTCACTCTGTCCAGTTTTGCTTGTCCCAGGAGGTTGGGGTGGATACCCTAAACTCGTAGATGTTGTAAATGTTTGATGAATTAATAAAGTATTGTTTTCATATTTTCTTGTATACTTATGTTTAAACTTAAATCCAATAAACTAAGTTCCAGGGTTATATACTTTTATGAGAACTTGAACAATATGTAGTAGACATACAAATAGGATCGTGTTCAAGTTGTTAACCCGAACGGTCTATAGTACATGGATGAGGTTAGAGACCTTATCCTGACAATACTATCGATGCGACTCATTTTGTATTTGATACAAACGAGACGATCTAACTTGTTCATGTAGTAGACATGCGAGTGAGGACATCCTGTGCGATGAGTTCGTACAAGACTGGACCGCGATTATTAACCAACTGAGATAACACCGTTAACATATTAGGTTTAATAATTCATAGATGACTAATAGTAACTCGACCTGAATCTTGAGTGAGTTACGAATCACTGTCTGCGAGGGGTTGTCCTTTAACTAGTATGGGTAAGAGTGGTCTGAGTAGCTGACTCAATATGCCTATCTTCTTGGGGACAAAACTGCGTGGGAAGCTGGAAACTTAACTTCGCGAGATGGAATTTACTCATTCTCGAACTTAGGAAAATTAGATGAGTTGTTCCCTTAAGTGCTGACTCTGGGACTTGAACAATGGGGCCCCACCCACTCACTGGCCCGAGAGGGATTTTGTTTGTGGTAGGACCATAAATAGGTTGTTCATTAGAGGATCAATGTGGTACTTAAGGAACAAGAAGTACTCATAAGGGTAAAATGGTAATTTAACCCAATTATGACTACGAACAACTCGTGAATGGTCGACTTACGGGCATTGGTATATCGATGGACAAAACTTATCCTATAGTGAGGAGAGTGCAACTATGAGTCTATAGTGGAGTGACTTGTAGTTAATGAATGTTGGTTAGATAGGTCAAAGAGTTTGACCTGTTGACCTCGTATCATTGGAGTTCATGATCTGTAGGTCCATTAGGTCCTTCTATTAGTTCAAATATGGAATAAAGAATGTAAAAAGTTTTGGAGCAAATTTGAAATGTTCAAATTTGTAAATGGAATTGTTATATCAATTATATGTGATATAATTCATATAATATATAGTTTAATGTGAATATGATTCTAATTAAACTATATACTATATTTGGAGGCTAGCTTGGCGTGCTGCTATTTACCACATTCAGAGGAATGAAATCTTCGACTTCATAGGTCGAATTTCTCCCCTCATATTGTCTTTTATATTATTTAAGTTGATGTTCATTCTTTTGGTTGATTCTCTGTGAGATTGATTTGTCTGATTTAGTTGAGACTCTGGTCATGTTCTGGCCTATATTTTGTTTTTGGCTCACCTTGCTCGAGTCATGAGGCTTAGACTAAATAAAATATTTTAAACCAGAGATAAGGATGTAATTCAAGTAAAATAACAATAAACCTCGTGGGTGGAAAATAATATTTTTAACTAGAGAGACAAAGATGTAATTCAACCATATGCCCATAAGGCCAACAAGAGCATAACTCAACTGACATCAAGTATAACTTATGAACAAGAGGTCATATGTTCGAATCCCCCACCCCCGAATTTTGATGTACTAAAAAAAAAACCATATGTCCATAAGTAGAATAACAATAAACCTCCACGTTTTTCTTTCCCACCCACAAAAATATTTAATAAAAATGGCAAAATAGTAAATTTGAAACAAATATAAGGCAATGAAATTCAGGTACGGTCGTTACCAGACATTTTCAAACGTGGCATGTTCCCATTACCCATGTGATAGCGATCGGTCAAAGTCAATGATCAACACCCACGACGCGCTTTAATCCAACCACGCGCGTTCACCCCTGAACCTCACGCGCCCCATTTGGATAGAACCGCAAAAAAAAATAATAAATAAATAAACAAATCTCTTTTTCTCCGCCTATAAAAAAGGCCCTGTCAGACTTCTCTTTCGGTAATCCCATTTGTGGACTTCGTTTAAATTGCAAGTCTCTCAGGATAAGACTTCGAAATTTCTCACTGTTTCCCCCAAATTCCAATTGGGTCAAACCAGAAGAATTCCCCTCTCAGATCTGGTAAATATTTCTTTCCCTTTTCCTTTTCTGTTGAATTTGGTCTCTTGTTTTTCATTTTCCGTTTCGATCTCTAGAATGCCGGGGGAACGGGATGATGAAATGAAAGGGAAATTTTCGGATTAGATCTGTGCGTTTGGTGTTGCTTTGGATCCGGAGAGTATGTCGGTGATGTTTGTGACTGTGAATTGATTTTGAATTTGGGGGTTTTTTTTTTAATTTTTATTTTTAACTTCATGGATCGGGTCGTGGTTTCTTTGATCTCTTGATCTGCGATCTGTGTGGTTTTGATTCATTGAAGGATGTTTAAATCTACTTGTTGTGCGTTGTTTTCTTTGCGATCTGATTTGTGGAGCCGGGTTTGGTTATCGTAGCGGACGGGAATTTCTTTTTTGTATGTTGTGTGCTATTTTGGTTTGATTTATCTAGATCGGAGTTTTACTTGCATGTTTTGTTTCATCAATCGGGGTTTCTGATCTTTCGATTGGAGATCTTGTTATTGTTTCGTTCTAAACTAGGGTTTGAACATGAAAATCTTGGTGTTATGAAATGGATCCCTAATTTTGATTTGGAGAGGGATCTCTGTTTTGATTTCGATAGTTGTAAATTTTTGCTATCATTGTAGGTTTTCTACTTAGATTTTGATTTGATCGATCTGGATACCTGGGTCAGATTTGTTTACATAGATAATCTTGTGTTTTCTTAAGGCCATGTTTGATAAGTTTTTCGTTGTTATGCACTAATATAATTATTGTTTATGACTTGGTAAGATCAATTTTAGCAAATTTGAAAAACAAAGAACGAAAAATATGCATCCCTGCTTACTTTGATGTAGCTCCATTTTCTTCATGGCTTCTGGTTTTTCATTGTTTGGCTGATTTTGTTTGTTGTTCTGAAGGTCCGTCGACAGCAGTTGTATAATTGCATTCCAAAACAATGGCTCTAGCATCTGTTGAAGGAAGATCAAAGCTAAACCCGAACGCCCCACTCTTCATCCCGGCCGCCTACCAGGTGGAGGATTTCTCCCCACAATGGTGGCAGTTGGTCACAACCTCGACATGGTACCGCGACTACTGGCTCAGCCAACACCAGGAAGAGAGCGACTTCTACTTCGATGGCGAAGACGACAACAACATTGCTGGTTTGCTGCCGGAGGCATTCGATCTCGATGCCAACGAAGAGCTCCGCACCATGGAAGCTGAATTTGAGGAGTTCATTCAAGCTTCTCTTAATGAAGGGTACCACCCTGAGAATTAGCTGCTGTTTGGTCCATCCAGCCACCCTTAAGGTGACCCAAGAACTTCCTTCATGATCAGCTTGCATTTTCAGGTTTACCATGTTGATAAGCATAAGAAGAAATCTGCAGTTTTTTTTTTTTTTTTTTAAAATCTTCTTTTGAAAGTAACTTGTGTACAAAGCAAAGTTGCTGGTTTTGCAACTTTTGCAAACACCACTTGTTCATTATTGTGCATCTTACTTTATAAATGTCCCCAAAAAGGTGTAAAAAAAAAAGAATAGTTTTTAATGAGAAAGGAATCTTCATTCTCTAGGTTTTTATTATGGTGTGTGACTTTTGACTGGTTTTTATTTTTATTTTACATTATATTAATGAAGAAGTTAACTCTAGTCTCTAGACAATAGAGAGGGAAAAAGAAAAATACTAAAAAAACGGTCTTCATGAGGAGGCACAAAAAAAAAAAATAAAAAAATTGAGGAGTCCCTTTTAGTTTTGGTGTTGTTTAAAGGCAGTGTATAGAAAATAAACGTAAAGAATGTAAGCTAGAAAGCCCCCACTAAAGACTCGTTAACAGGGATGATTTATCTTCACTTGTTAATGATATTGAAGAAAAATCACTGATATCTCATTATCTTCTAAAAATTTGATTATCTTCTAAAAATTTGATTAATTTTTCATGGAACTCCATATAAAACTTATGATTTTTTTTGTTTTGTTATCTATTTTCTATTTTTTTAAAATGTTTTGAAATTTCAAACCAACAAATTAGTTTTTGTTTTTAGAATTTAGAATTTGGTTAAGAATTTAAATTTTATAAAGAAATGGCGAGGAAATACTATTTTCAAAAATAGAAAATTGAAAACAAAATCCTTTCAGAAACGATAGTGAAGAACTAAGAGAAATAAACAGTAATTGGATTGTTTCATTAATAAATAGATATAGGAATACAAACAGGCACATTCAGTAATAATAATAAATCCAATAGATATATTTAAGTAATTTGATTTTGTGATAAAATAAAATAAACTGAACATATTGAAAAAAAAAAGATGAAGAATAGAAAAAGTTAAATTAATTAAAATCTGTCAATTTAGTCATTGAATTTTAAGATTTATGTCTATTTGGTCTGAACTTTGAAATGTGTCTAATAAGTTTTTCAACTTTCAATTTTGTATTCAATAAACCTTGACTTTTCAATTTTCTATCTAATAGGTTCTTGACCTAGTTGACGTTTGTTAAAATTCACGAAAACACAAAATTGAAAGTTTAAGATTCTATTAGACATAAAATTTAATTTATACCTAATAGATCGGTAATTTTGAAAATTTTGAATATGTCAGAGATCTATTAGATACAAAATTAAAAGCCTAAGGACTAATTAGACATTTTTAAAGTTTAAGGATTTATTAGATACAAAATTGAAAGTACATGCACCTATTTGATACTTTTTAAAGTTTATGGACTAAATAGACACAAACTTGAAAGTTTAGGGACTAAACTTGTAATTTAACCAATATAAAAATAAAAAATAAAAAACAAAAAACGTGGGAGACGAAAGAGTCTAGGGCATTCGTAAAGATGACCCATTTTTTAATGCTTAAATGACTGATAACTTGCATTCTTAAAAGAACAAAACATGACCCATTAGACATGACTTTTGCTCTCGTTCTTGCTCAAATGAGTTGTCGAAAAATCTGCAAAAAAAAAAAGAGACCAGAAAAATTAAGCCAAAGAAAGCAAGAGCAACAGAGCTAGAGCGAGAGTGAGAACTAAAGTAAGAGAGCGATTTTTCTTGTCTCTTTCTTTTCTCCAGAATTTGGATCATTCATTATTATCACGAACGAGAGCGAGAGCGAAAACGAGAGCTAGAGCGAGAGTGCGATGTCCTCATGGTAATTTGGATGGAATGTACAGTATGAAAAGAGTCATATGACATTAATTTAAAAATACGGGTCAAACAACATTAAAGCGCGTGAAAATCAGTCTTCTTGAAAATTTCTCGAGTATAGGCTTGAGAGGGAAGGAGAGAAGAAAGATAACTCATGAGATTTTATAAAGAGAGTGTAACACCCCTAGTTTTTAGGCCAACTTAAACCAGGGACGTCACTATGCAACACCCTCTGCACCGAAATTTCGGTAGCATAACGACGCTACCCGGACGAAACTAAAATTTTTCTTGACCTGATTCAACACCCAAACACTTCAAACGAGTTCTCCTATGCCCAACCCCCTCTAAACTACAATAGATCAATGGATTGGGCTCCACAAAACACAAACATCATGAGAAAATAGATACCAACTAGAAACAAAAGAAACAAAGGCATTCGAGATTAACACAAGTCTACGAGCATGCTAACCAAGTCCAAAGGAGGGGAGCATGCAACCAAAATTTCAAATAAATCTAATCATCCAACAGGTGTACAAAACTAAACATCATGAAAGGCTAGTCTTAAAGCATAAAATAAAAGTTCTAAGCATGAAGGAAAGGTCCTCTAAACTAGAAATGGGGTCCAATAGCCTCGCTACCTCGCCACGTCGCCCTTCGGCTTACTATTTGCCCTTACCTGCAACCAAAAACATTAAGTAGACGAGTGAGTATAAGAATACTCAGTAAGTAGCCTACTCACATTCAAGCTACTACTTCGCAACAGAACAACAAAAAACAATCATCAAAATCTAGGACTCTTGATACAACTAGGCACCCCACTGCGCATACATCTTCCTGATGAAGGGAATGAATTTCTCAATGCGGAAGCGTTGCGAAACGTCGTTGATTTGTTGTAGTTTTAATGTTTTTAAAATAGAAAAGTATCACATACAATTCTAGGCTAAACATACTTCTAAAAAGAAAAAAACAGTGAGTAATATGTTACTAACCTCTTGAAGAACACTTCTTCACGTTTTCTCATCGATCCAATCGAACCACGAACTCAATCATCGAACCGAACAACAAGACACTTCCAAAGGGTTTTCTCGGGAGGTAGAGGGAGAGTAATGAGACTCCCTTTGGTTTGGCTTTAGAGAGCAAAGATGAGAATTGAGAGAGAGAGCTTGAGAGAGTTTTCCTTTCTTTTTGGATGAGAATTCCAAAAATGAGAATGAATGAAAAATGTAAGATGCCTTTGAATGCACCTATATATAATGGTGTGTAGTGGAGTTAAAACCTCCACCAATTTACTATTTTACCACCATCATATGATATACAAATCATATTTGCATATCATATAATATAAGGTATCTCATACCTTTATTATACAAATTCCATTTGTATAATTGTGGAATTTTAAATTGAATCAAATTCAATTTAATTTCTCTCAATTTAATTTCTCTAAATTAACACTAATTAATCAATTAGGCTATTCTATAGTTTATTATGAATCTCATTCACATCAAACTATATATTATGTCCATTATATCACATATAAATAACATAAATACCCTTTTAATGAAATTGAACACTTCAAATCCACTAAAAAATGTAAACCCTCTATTTGTCCAATTTGAGCCAACCGAGAGACCTAATGGACCTACAAATAACGAGCTCTAATGATACGAGATTAACCGATCAAACTCGTTGACCCGGTTAATCAACATTTAATAGCTACGTAACACTCCACTAAAGCCCGCAACTGCACCCCCATCACTGTAGAACAAGTTTTGTCCATCGATATAAACGGTAGGACAAGGTGGGACTCAAGAATTCTCTCAACTCTTCTCTCTCAAAACTCTCCTCCCCTTTCACCAAAAGGGAATCCCACCTACTCTCCTTATACCTAAAAGAGAACAACCGAGAAGCCCTTTTCGGAGGTGTCTGGGTAGTTCGTTTTTTCAAGGAGATCGAGTTTGTTGAGATTGTGAACACAAAGAGTTCGTGACGGGAGAAGGATTACGTGAAGAACAGTTCTTCAACAAGTAAGTATATCTTGCTGTTTTTCCTTCTAAAAGCATGTTTAACCTAGTTTCTATAGGATAGATTCAATTTTGAGAAAACATTTTTCACAACGAAACCACGATGATTCAATCGTACTTCCGCTGCGTGGGATTTTCATTCCCTTCAATTGGTATTCAGAGCCAAGTGGTTGGTTTTTTCGTTGTGCAAATGTTTTTCTTAAAATTAGGTGGGTAATGCTTCAATTTCATGTGATGAATTGTTGGTTTTGCGAAATTGGATGTTTTCGGTTTTGGCACTAGTTTTAGATTTATTTTCGTTGATTAGATCAATGTAAAGGCCCATGTTTTTAGGGCATTTAGAAAATAAATTGAGTCTTTAAGTCCGGGTCTTTGTCGGCAAGAGTTGCTGTGAAGAAATCAGAGCGAAAACGGGCAAAAACGACGAAGAACAACAAAGGAGCTTGCTGTTCTGTCGATGACGTTGAGTCGTTGTTCTGTCGGCGTCTCAACGATGTCCGCGCGGGCGAAGACTGTGCTGCAGAACAACGTTGCAACGCCGAGCGTGGAGCATGCGAGGTGTAACACTGAACGCTTCAGCGTTGCAACGCTGCGTGCATGATGGGCGGTTTTAGCAGCAGTTTCGCGCGAACGTGGGCGTGAAGGGCAGTTCTTCAACATGGGGCATTTGTTTTATTTTATTTATTTACTTTAGTTTTTGTAAAATGTATTTTATATTTTATTAATTAATATTAATATTATAGTTATATTAATGTTAATTAATATAATAAATGTCCCTAAGTGCCAAAATCGGTCTAATTTTTTCTATTTATTTATTTTATGCATGAGATGTATAGAATATTTAATTTTATGTGCATAATGTATGTCATATAGGTTTAAAATCTCACCTTAGGTTAAACATATCATGCATCATATTTATATTATAAGAGTTATAATATATAGTATGCATGATAGGTTATATTATAAGTGTTATAATATAAAGTATGCATGTTTTAATTTATTTAAATATAAGTGTTATATTTTTAGATTAAAAGCATGCTCATGCATTTAATTTATGTGATGAATGTATGTTATAGTTTAATATTATTCATGTGATGAATGATCAAGTACTATAACATAGAAATGCATGTAACCTAAGTTAATTATTAGTTTTAAAATGTTTAGAATTTGAACAATTAAACTTAGGTTTTCTAGTTCTAATAAGATTAGAATTAGGAAATCAAATATAACCTTTCAATGGAGGCTAATTAGTAGCTCTGTCTAAGGAAGGTTCTGTCTAAGGCTGAGGTATTTGAGCAAACGCTTTGCGGAACACCCCTACCTGGGAACCGACCTGGGAGTGAATTTGGTCCAGAGATTCTTAGGTTATATTATCGTGAGTGCCGTTAATTAAAAGTTGATTAATTTACTCACATAGACCTAAGTTAATAATATGATTATAAACTTAGGTTAAATCAATATAAGAGTTATATTGGTAGACTTAGGTAAATATTAGCCGATTTATCTAGGTCAATCCTGAATAATCTAAAGTGCTGAGTGAGAGGAAATAAAGTGTATGAGATACATTTGATTTTTCGACCACAAATCTCCGTTAAAGTCCGCACCGTGAGATCCATACTCGGCTTCGTGGCACAAATGGGAGCGTCTCCCTTCGGATGGCATTTGTATGGGTCAATATCAACGTGGATGGTGAGAGTACTTATAGTGAGTGGGAGCAGGACTTGTGAAAACGAGACCCACAGTCTCTTCTTTCGATTCACACCGTGAGACACCTATGATCCGTCTGCTAGTTTGGCCTGGACCAGACAATTCCTTCGGAGGGCCTTGATCATAGAAGTCGGGACACCGTGAATTCCCGAAAGGGATACAGTTTCCTTGTTGGTTTTCCTTCTTGGTTCACCCTTTGGTGGCTATTGTTTGGACGGATACTTGGAAACTTAAAGATTGGGGGTGACACTCACGAGATTCATTAAGAGTTAATGGATCCAGACCAAAAAATGGTAACTGGACGCCTAATGGAATAAGAGTTATTCTAGTATTAGGTATGGTCGAGAAAGTCTTGTCCCAGAGGAGGAGTATTTTTGTTCACTATTCGGTGGCGATCATTCTAAACCTTTGGGATATCATTGCAAATTTTAATGACCTAGGGATCATAGGATAAAATTTTGCTAAAACTTGATTGGTTTTCAAAAAGTTTTTTGCGAGACTGACACAAAGTTTTACTTGTTTTTTAGCAAAATGTCTAGCTCAATAATAGCTTTACTCGCTTCCGACAAATTAGTGGGAGATAATTACCAAACTTGAAAAAACAATATAAACACGATTCTAGTAACTGACAACCTTAAGTTCGTGCTCACTGAGGAGTGTCCTTAGTTGTCGGGCTCGACCGCGTCACGAAGTGTTCGTGATGCGTACGATCGATGGATCAGGGCCAATGAAAAGGCCGAGGTCTACATCATTGTCAGCTTATCTGAAGTCTTAGCAAAGAAGCATGAGTTGATGGTCACCGCTAAGGAGATCATGGAGTCATTGCAAGAAATGTTTGGACAACAATCCTTTCAGGTTCGACATGATTCGCTTAAACATGTCTTCAACGCCCGGATGAAAGAAGGGACGTCTGTTCGTGAACATGTTCTAGACATGATGACCCACTTTAATCTTGCATAGATGAACAAGGCTTCGATCGATGAGTGTCAGGTAAGCTTTATTCTGGAGACTCTTTCGAAGAGTTTCCTTCAGTTTTGTAGCAATGCTATTATGAACAAAATTAGCTACACTCTGACCACCCTTCTCAATGAACTACAGAACTTCCAGTCCTTGATGAGGATCGGAACACCGGAAGCTGAGGCAAATGTTGCCTTTAGGTTCTTTCACAGAGGTTCGACCTCTGGGACAAAATCTGTAGCTCCTTCTCACCTGAAAGGAAAGAAGAAGTAGATGAAGAAGGGCAAAGCTGATCGTGCTGCCGCCCAAAAGTGCAAAAAGGTCAAGGAAGTTGTAGAGAAAGACAAGTGTTTCCACTGCAATGGGGACGACCACTGGAAGCGTAACTGTCCCAAGTTCCTTGCCGACAGGAATAATCAAGCTAAATGTGATTTATGGTTACAAAAACTTGTTTAGTGGAGAGTAATGACTCTGCCTGGATATTGGATTCGGGCGCCACTAACCATATTTGTTCTTCTTTTCAGGGAATTAGTTCCTGACAGCAGCTGTGAGAGAGTGAGATAACGCTACAGGTTGGATCCGGGGAGGTTGTCTCTGCTGCAGCGATCGATACGGTGAAACTTTATTTTGGCGGGAAGTACTTATTATTAGATAATTTGTACATAGTGTCAGGGTTTACTAGAAACCTTGTTTCCATTTCTTGCTTTATTGAACAATGTATTACTGTTTCCTTTGAATCTAATAAAGCGTTTATTTCTTTCAAAGGCAATTTACTTTGTTCTGCTTCGCTTGAGAATAACCTGTATGTTTTGAAACCTAATTCGGTCAAAAGTGTTTTGAATACTGAATTATTTAAAACTACAAAAACACGAACTAAGAGAGTGAAAGTTTCTCCTAAAGAAAATGTCCATCTTTGGCATCTAAGGTTAGGCCACATCAATATCAATAGGATTGAGAGACTAGTGAAGAGTGGACTTCTAAACGAGTTGGAAGAAAACTCTTTGCCGGTATGTGAGTCATGCCTCAAAGGCAAAATGACCAAACATCCTTTTAGTGGAAAAGGATATAGAGCCAAAGAGCCCCTTGGCTTATACATTCTGACCTCTATGGTCCGATGAGTGTTAAAGCACGAGGTAGTTACGAATACTTTGTATCTTTTATAGATGACTATTCAAGGTATGAGTATATTTACCTAATGCATAGGAAGTTTGAAACTCTTGAAAAGTTCAAGGAGTACAAGATTGAAGTTGAGAATCTATTAGGTAAAACTATTAAAACACTTCGATCAGATCGATATGGAGAGTATATGAACACAGAATTCCAGGACTATATGATAGAACATGGAATTACGTCCCAACTCTCAGCACCTGATATGCCACAACAGAATGGTGTATCGGAGAGGAAAAACAGAACCCTATTGGACATGGTTCGGTCGATGATGAGCTATGCTCGTCTGCCTGATTCTTTTTGGGGTTACGCAGTGGAGACTGCAGTGTATATTTTGAACAACGTTCCGTCGAAGAGTGTTTGTGAAACACCTTTTGAACTCTAGAATGGACGTAAAGACAGTTTACACCATTTCAGAATTTGGGGATGCTCGACCCACGTATTGGTTTCAAACCCGAAAAAGTTGGAATCCCGTTCAAAATTGTGCCTATTTGTAGGCTACCCAAAAGAGACTAGGGATGGTCTGTTTTACGATCCTAAGGAAAAGATGGTGCTTGTGTCGTCAAACACAACTTTCCTTGAGGAAGACCACGTCAGGGATCATTTACCTAGAAGCAAAATCATGTTAAACGAAATGGACAGTACGCTAGCAAAAGTTCTTGATGGGGCTAGTACGTCAACAAGTGTTGTTGATCTTAACACGCCTAGTCAAGTCCGTTCCCAAGAGTTGGGAATGTCTCGACGTAGTGGGAGGGTTGTGAGACAGCCTGAACGTTACATGGGTTTAGTTGAAACCCAAGTCGTCACCTCTGATGATGACTGTGAGAATCCATTGACCTATGATCAGGCAATGATAGACGTTGACAAAGACGAATGGATTAAAGCTATGGACCAGGAAATGGAGTCGATGTATTTCAATTCCGTCTGTGAGCTTGTGGATCAACCAGATGGGGTAAAACCTATAGGTTGCAAATAGATCTACAAGCGTAAACGTGACATAAATGGGAAGGTGCAAACCTTCAAAGCACGACTAGTGGCAAAGGGTTTTACCCAGGTTGAAGGGGTTGACTATGAGGAAACCTTTTCACCTGTTGCCATGGTAAAGTCGATTAGGATCCTTCTGGCTATTGCCACATATTTTGACTATGAGGAAACCTTTTCACCTGTTGCCATGGTAAAGTCGATTAGGATCCTTCTGGCTATTGCCACATATTATGACTATGAGGTATGGCAGATGGATGTCAAGACCGCCTTTCTAAATGGCAAACTTGACAAGACCATCTACATGGACCAACCCAAGGGGTTCATTACCCAGGCCAAGAGCAAAAGGTTTGTCGGCTTCATAGGTCTATTTATGGACTAAAACAAGCCTCGAGGTCTTGGAATATAAGGTTTGATGAGGCGATCAAATCTTAGGGCTTTGATCAGAATGTTGACAAGCCTTGTGTCTACAAGAAAATCGTCAACAACACTGTCGCATTTCTGATATTGTATGTGGATGACATCCTTCTCATTGGGAATGAGGTAGGATTTCCTACTGACGTAAAGAAATGGCTGGCTTCGTAATTCCAAATGAAAGATTTGGGAGAAACACAGTATGTTCTAGGTATCCAGATTGTCCGGAACCGGAAGAACATAACGCTGGCCATGTCTCAAACGTCTTATATTGACAAGATGTTGCCTAGATATAAGATGCAGAACTTCAAGAAGGCCTTGCTGCCTTTCAGGCATGAGGTTCACTTGTCTAAGGATCAATGTCCTAAGACTCCTAAAGAGATTGAGGATATGAGACGAATCCTTTATGCTTCAGCTGTTGGGAGCCTCATGTATGCCATGTTGTGTATTAGGCTCGACATTTGTTATGCATTTGGGATTGTCAGTAGGTATCAATCCAATCCAGGATTAGATCACTGGACAACCGTAAAGGCAATCCTCAAGTATCTTAAGAGAACGAGGAACTACAACCTTGTGTATAGGGGTGGAGATTTGATCCTTACGGGATACATAGATTCTGACTTTCAGACTGATAAGGATTCTAGGAAATCCACTTTGGGGTCAACCTTCATTCTGAATGGAGGAGCTGTAGTGTGGCGAAGCATCAAACAGGGATGCATCGCTGATTCCACGATGAAAGTAGAGTATGTTACGACTTATGAAGCTGCAAAGGAAGCTGTTTGGCTTAGGAAGTTCATGACAGATTTGGAAGTTGTTCCAAATATGAACTTGTCGATCACGCTGTTTTGTGACAACAGTGGTGCTGTAGCCAACTCAAGAGAGCCTCAGAGTCATAAGAGGGGCAAACACATTGAGTGGAAGTATCACCTGATACGGGAGATTGTGCAATGTGGCGACGTGACAGTCACGCAGATAGCATCGGACACAACTTTGCTGATCCATTTACAAAGGCCCTCATGGCTAAGGTGTTTGAGGGTCACCTAGAGAGTCTAGGTCTTCGAGTGCTTCCTGACTAGGGCAAGTGGGAGTATTGTAACGGGTATTCAATGCCTTAGTTTATTGTATTACTTTATTGTAATCTTATTGTACAATTGAGAAATGTATATTTGCTCCACTAGCTTAGTTCAAGTGGGAGTTTTTTTGGGATGTATGTCCTAATCTCATTTTGTTTATAATATTACCAATTGAAATAAATAAGAGTTATTTCTTTCATCACTTTGTGTCTCGCAATTTTTACAAACTTTGTCCAATAAACTAAGCTCAAGGGTCATTGAATTTATGAGAGAACTAGAACTTGAACTGTGTGTAGTGGACACACAAAAAGGATCACGTTCGAGTTAATGACCCGAACGGTCTACAATATATGGATATGGTTGGAGACCTAATCCTGGATACACTGTGGATGCGACTCGCTTTGTATTAGATACAAACGAGGTGATCTGACTCGTTCATGTGGTTGACATGCGAGTGGGGGCATCCTGTGCAATGAGATTGTACAAGACCGGACCGTGAATTATTAGACCTACTGATGTAACACCGTTGACAGTATAGGACTAATAACTTCATAGATGACCATTAGTGACTCGACCTTAATCCTTAGCGTGTTACCGACTCCTGTTTGTGGGGGTCTGTCCTTTGACTAGTACGGGTGAGGATGGTCACAATTACTCACCCAATATGCATATCTTCTCAGGGACAGGACCACGTGGGGAGCTGAGAACTTAACTACACGAGATGAAATTCACTCGTTCTCAACTTTAGGGAAACTAGAGGGTTGTTCCCTTAAGTGCTGTCTCCAGGGCTTGGACAACGGGCGGCCACCCTCTTATTGGCCCGAGAGGGGTGTTGTATATGGTTGGACCATTACAACGTTGTTGTTTATTAGAGGAGCAGTGAGGTCTTAAGGAGCAAGAAATAGACACAGGGGTATAACGATAATTTGACCCAGCAGTGTCTACGAACAACCTGTGAAGGGTTGACTCATGGGCATTGGTTATATCAATGGACACAACTTGTCCTACAATGATGAGAGTGCAACTACGAGCTTTAGTGGAGTGTTACCGTAACTAATGAATGTTGATTAACCGGGTCAAAGAGTTTGACAGGTTAGTCTCGGATCATTGGAGCTCGTCACCTGTAGGTCTATTAGGTCCCTCGGTTGGCTCAAACTAGATAAATAGAGGGTTTACAGTTTGGTGTGGATTTGAAGTGTTCAAATTTATTATAAGGGTAATTATGTCATTTATATGAGATATGATTGACATATTATATAGTTTAATGTGAATGAGATTCATAATAAACTATAGGTTAGCCTAATTGCTTAATTAGGGGTAATTTGGAGAAATTGGATTGAGAGAAATTAAATTGAATGTGATTCAAATTAAAATCTACAATTATACAAATGTGATTTGTATAATGAGATATCTTATTATATGTGGTTATGCAAATATGATTTGCATAACCTACGGTTGTGGTAAAATGGTAGATAGGCGGTAACACCTACCACCATTATTAAACTCCTTTGCAAGAAGGATTACTCACTTGAAAGTTCATTTTTTGGATTTCTCACCAAAAGGAACTCAAGAATTCTCTCAACTCTTCTCTCTCAAAACTCTCCTCCCCTTTCACCAAAAGGAGTCCCACCTACTCTCCTTCTACCTAAAAGAGAACAACCGAGAAGCCTTTTTCGGAGGTGTCCGGGTAGTTCGTTTGTTCGAGGAGATCGAGTTCGTTGAGATCGTGAACACGAAGAGTTCGTGACCGGAGAAAGATTACGTGAAGAACGGTTCTTCAACAAGTAAGTATATCTTGTCGTTTTCCTTCTAAAAACATGTTTAACCTAGTTTCTATAGGATATATTCAGTTTTGAGAAAACGTTTTTTAGAACGAAACCACGACGATTCAATCGTCCTTCCGTTGCGTGGGATTTTCATTCCCTTCGCCCCTCTGGTTTCCCTAATTCGGGAACGAGTGAATTCCATCTTTCATAGTTAAGTTTCCAGCTCCCCACGAGGTCCTGCCCCCAAGAAGGTAGGCATATTGGGCGTACTCAAGCCACCCTCACCCGTACTAGTCAAAGGATAGTCCCCCACAGACAGGAGTCCGTAACACGCACATGATTAAGGATGAGTCACTAATGGTCATCTACAAAGTTATTAGTCCTATACTATTAACGGTGTTACATCAGTATGTCGAATAATTCACAGTCCAGTCTTGTACAATCTCATTGCATAAGATGCCCCCACTCGCATGTCAACCACATGAGCGAGCTGGATTACCTCGTTTGTATCTAATACAAAGAGGGTTGTATCCACAGTGTCACCAGGATAAGGTTTCCAACCCTATCCGTATAGTGTAGACCGTTCGAGTCATTAACTCGAACGTGATCCTCCCCGTGTGTTAACTACACACCGTTCAAGTTCTAGTTCTCTAAAAAGATATGACCCTGGAGCTTAGTTTATTGGATTAAGTTTATAAAAATGCAAGACACAAAGTTTGAATAATATATAACCTTTATTTATTAAAACAATGTATATTACATACTTCACGAGATTAGAACAAACTCCCACTTGAACTAAGCTAGTGGAGTACATAATACATTTCCCAAATGTATAGTAATACATAAAAGTAATACATAAAATAGGGCATCAAATACACCTTTACAATACTCCCACTTGTCCTAGTCAGGAAGCACTCGTAGGCCTAGACTCTCTAGGTGACCCTCAAACACCTTAGCTGTGAGGGCCTTTGTAAATGAATCAACAATGTAGTGATCCGAAGCTATTTGCGTGACCGTCACGTCTTCGCGGTGCACAATCTCCGTATCAGGTGATACTTATGCTTAATGTGCTTGCCCCGCTTATGACTCCGAGGTTCTCTCGAGTTGGCTACTGCACCACTGTTGTCACAAAACAGGGTTACTTACAAGTTCATATTTGGAACAACTTCCAAATCCAACATGAACTTCCTAAGTCAAACAACTTCCTTTGCAGCTTCACAAGCCGCAACATACTCGACTTCCATCGTGGAATCAACGATACATCCCTGCTTGATGCTTCACCACACTATAGCTCCTCTGTTAAGAGTGAACACTGACCTCGACGTAAACTTCCTAGAATCCTTATCGGTCTGAAAGTCAGAGTCTGTGTATCTCGTAAGGATCAAATCTCCACTTCCATACACAAGACTATAGTCCCTCGTTCTCCTTAGATACTTGAAGATTGCCTTTACGGTTGTCTAGTGATCTAATCCTGGATTGAATTGATACCTACTGACAATCCCAACAGCATAATAGATGTAAGGCCTAGTACACAACATGGCATACATAAAGCTCCCTATAGCTGAAGCATAAGAGATTTCGTCTCATATCCTGAACCTCTTGAGGTGTCTTAGGACATTGATTCTTAGAAAAGTGAACCCCATGCTTGAAAGACAGTAAACCCTTCTTGGAGTTCTGCATACTATATCGCGGCAACATCTTGTCGATGTAAGATGCTTGAGACATGGCTAACATTCTGTTCTTCCGACTCTGGACTATCAGGATACCTAGAACATACTGGACCTCTCCAAAATATTTCATTTGGAATTGTGAAGCCAACCATTCCTTAATGTTAGTAAGGAATCCTACATCATTTCCAATGAGTAGGATATCATCCACATACAATATAAGAAATGCGTCAGTGTTGTTGACTATTTTCTTGTAGACACAAGGCTCATCAACATTTTGATTAAATCCATAAGATTTGATCGCCTCATCAAACCTTATATTCCAAGACCTCGAGGCTTGTTTCAGTCCATAAATAGACCTTTAAAGCCTGTAAACCTTTTTCTCTTGGCCTTTAGTAATGAACCCCTTGGGTTGGTCCATGTAGATGGTCTCGTCAAGATTGCCATTCAGAAAGGCCGTCTTGACATCCATCTGCCATATCTCATAGTCATAATATACGACGATGGCCAGGAGGATCCTGATAGACTTTACCATGACAACAGGAGAAAAAGTTTCCTCATAGTCAACCCCTTCTCGCTAGGTAAAATCCTTTGCCACTAGTCTGACTTGGAAGGTCTGTATTTTCCCATCTACGCCACGTTTACGCTTGTAGATCCACTTGCAACCAATAGGTTTAACCCCATCCGATTGGTCCATAAGTTCCCAGACGGAATTGAAGTACATTGACTTCATTTCCTGGTCCATGACTCTGTTGCCTGATCATAGGTTAATGGATCCTCGCAGTCATCATCAGGGGTGACGACTTGGGTTTCAACCAAACCCATGTAACGTTCAGGCTATCTCACAACCCTCCCACTACGTCGAGACAATCTCAACTCTTGAGAACGGACTTGACTAGACGAACTAGGATCAACAACACTTGTTGAAGTACTAGAACCATCAACAACTCTTGCTGATGAACTGCCCATTTCGCTTAACACTATCTTACTCCGAGGTTGATGATCCCTGATGTGGTCCTCCTCAAGGAATGTGGCATTTGTCGAAACAAGCACCCTATTTTCCTTAGGATCGTAAAACAGGCCACCTCTCGTCTTTTTTGGGTAACCTACAAAGAGGCACAACTTTGAACGAGGTTCCAACTTCTTCAGGTTTGACACCAACACATGGGTCGGGCATCCCCAAATCATGAAATGGCGTAAACTGATTTTATGACCATATTAGAGTTCGAAAGGTGTTTCAGAAACACTCTTCGACGAAACGATGTTCAAAATGTACACCGCAGTCTCCACTGCGTAACCACAAAAAGAATCAGGGAGACAAACATAACTCATCATCGACCGAACCATGTCCAACAGGCTTCTGTTTCTCCTCTTTGATACACCATTCTGCTGTGGCATACCGGGTGATGAGAGTTGGGACGTAATTCCATGTTCCATCATATAGTCTTGGAATTCTGTGTCCATATACTCTCCACGTCGATCTGATCAAAGTGTTTTAATTGTTTTACCTAATAGGTTGTCAACCTCAGTATTTTATTCCTTGAACTTTAAAAGAATTTCAGACTTTCGATGCATTAGGTAAACGTACCCATATCTCGAATAGTCATCTATGAAAGATACAAAGTATTCGTAACCTCCTCGTGCTTTAACACTCATCGGACCACAAAGGTCAGAATGTATAAACTCAAGAGGCTCTTTGACTCTATATCATTTTCTATTAAAAGGACGTTTGGTCATTTTGCCTTCAAGACATGGTTCATAAACCGACAAAGAGTTTTCTTCCAACTCGCTTAGAAGTCCACTCTTCACTAGTCTCTCAATCCTATTGAGATTTATGTGGCCTAACCGTAGATACCAAAGATGAGCATTTTCTTTTGGAGAAACTTTTAATCTCTTAGTTCACGTTTTAGCTGTTTTAAACAATTCAGTATTCAAAACACTTTTGACTGAATTTGGCTTTAAAACATATAAATTAGTCTCAAGTGAAGAAGAACATAACAAATTTCCATTTCAAGAAATAAACACTTTATTACTCTTAAAAGAAACGAAAATACATTGTTCTAAAAGACAGGAAATTGAAACAAGATTTCTAGGAAACCCTGGAACTATGTACATGTTATGTAATAAAATGTACCTCCTGTCGAAGAAAAGCTTCTCTGTGCCCATCGCTGCAGCCGAGACAACTTCTCCGGATTCAACCATGAGTGTTATCTCACTCTTCTACAACCGCTCCCAGGAACTAATTCCCTGAAAAGAAGAACAAACATGGTTAATGGCGCCTAAATCACGTATCCAGACAGAGTCACTACTCTCCACTAAACAAGTTTCAGTAACAAGTAAATCATATTTACCTTCCTTCTTCTTGTCGGCAAGAAACTTGGGACAATTCCTCTTCCAGTGACCGTCCCCGTTGCAGTAGAAACAATTTCATTTCTCCGTAACCTCCTTGACCTTTTTACCCTTCTGAGCGACAACGCGGTCAGCTTTACCAACCTTCTTGAACTTCTTCTTCTTTCCTTTCGGGCTTGAAGAACCCATAGACTTAGTCCCAGAGGTCGTGCCCCAGTGAAAGGACCTAAAGGCAACATTTATCTCAGCTTCCCGTCACTTGACTCGCATCAAGGACTGAAAGGTCTGTAGTTCGTTGAGGAGGGTTGTCAGTGTTGGGATGTATGCCCTAAAACTTGTTTAATTTTGATCAAAGAAATAAAAGTTGTTTGTTTTGATAAAATTACAGTCTTGCTTTATAAATCCAATAAACTAAGCTCCAAGGTTATAATATATATCTTGAACATCAGTGTAGTTGACACTATTTGGATTGTGTTCAAGAATATAACCTAAATGGTCTATGGTATAAGAATAAGGTTGGAAACCTCATTCTGGTAACACCATGGATGCAACCCACTTTGTAATTAGTACAAATGAGGTAATCCAACTCATTCATGTAGTTGACATGCGAGTGGGGGCATCCTTTATGAAGAGTTCATACAAGACCGGACCATAAATTATTAGTCTAACCAAAGGTAACACCAAGTGAATGTAATAAGACTAGTAATTTATAGATGGTCATTAGTGACTCGACTGAATCCGGAGCGAGTTAAGAACTCCCGCTTATAGGGGTTTGTCCTTAGACTAGTATGGGTGAGAGTGGCACATGGCCGACTCAATAAGCCTACCTTCTCGTGACGTAACCTCGTGAGGTAGTGGGAACTTAACATGCAAGATGGAATTCACTCATTCCTACACTAAGGAATTAGATAGGTTGTTCCCTAGAACTAACTCCGTGTCTTGAACAACGGGGCCCCGCCCTCTATGAGGGTATGAGTCTATGGTAGGACCTTAGACTTGTTGTTCATTAGAGGATCAATGGTGCTTAAGGAACAAAGAGGTAATCATAGGGGTAAAACGGTAATTTGACCCAACTGTGATCACGAACAACCTGTGAAGGGTCGACTCAATGGTAATGACTATATTAGTGGACACAATATAATCTACAGTGAGGAGAGTGCAACTACAAGTCTATAGTGGAGTGACTTGTAGTTAATGAATATTGATTAATTGGATCAAATAGTTTGATCAGCTAATTTCACATCATTGGAGCTCATGAACTGTAGGTCCATTAGGTCTCTCCGTTGGCTCAACATGGTAATATTGAGGGTATAAAGTTAGGAATGAAATTGAAGTGTTCAATTTCATACATGAGGTGTTATATCAATTATATATGATATAATTGATATAATATATAGTTTTAATGTGAATTAGATTCACATATAAACCATATACTAATGAGAGAATAAAGGAAGGGTAGGATGATCATTTCCATCCTATTTCCCTATATATATGGTTGCATGAGATACAACTAGGTTAAGTGAAAAAGGAGGAATTTTGAGCCTTTGTGGTGTTGTTGGAAAAGTTCCAAAACACAAACCTCTCTCTCTCACAACATCTTATCTTACCTAAAGGGAACCCACATTCCTCCCTCACCTAGAGAACAACGGAGAAGATCCAGTGGTCGTGTCTTCATCCGTTCGTGTTCCAGTTGCTGAGATCGTGATCGTGGGAGAAAGGAACACTTGAAGAAAAGTTCTTCAAAGGTATATTTCTTGCTGTCCATATTCTGTTTTATGCTTAATCTATTCATTTTAGTTCTTGAATGTAATGTTGTAACGAAATTAAGAACGCGCGATTCACAATCGCTTTCGCTGCGAAATTCGATTCCCTTCAGTCAGAGTGTAGCTAATTTTGTTCATAACAACATTACTATGAAACTAAAGGAAACTCTTGGAAGAGTCTCCATGATAAAGCTGACTTGGCTTGACTCATCGATCGAAGCACCAATCATTTCCACCAGGTTAAAGTGGGTCATCATATCGAGAACATGTTCCCAGACAAACTCCCCCTCCTTCTGTTGGGATATGTGCCCTAAACTTGTGTAATTTTAGTCAAATAAATAAAGAGTTATTTGATTTGATGAAATTATATTCTCGTTTTATAAATCCAATAAACTAAGCTCCAAGGTTATAATAGATCTTGAAGACCAGTGTAGTAGACACTAATTGGATTATGTTCTAGAATATAACCTAAATGGTCTATGATATATGTATAAGGTTGGAAACCTTATTCTGGTAACACCATGGATGCACCCCACTTTGTAGTTAGTACAAATGAGGTAATCCAACTCATTCACGTTGATGACATGCGAGCGGGGGCATCCTGTATGATGAGTTCATACAAGACGGACTGCAAATTATTAGTCTAACCAGTATAACACCGTTAACATGATAAGACTAATAATTTATAGATGATCATTAGTGATTCGACCAGAATGTTGAGCAAGTTAAGAACTCCTGCTTATAAGGGTTTGTCCTTACACTAGTATGGGGTAAGAGTGGCCTGTAGCTGACTCAATATGACTACCTTCTCAGGGATAGAACCTCGTAGGTAGCTGGGGATTTAACTCTGCAAGATGAAATTCACTCATTCCTAGACTAAGGAATTAGATAGGTTGTTCCCTTCAGAATTGAGTCCAGGTCTTCAACAATGGGGCCCTACCCTCTAAACTAGCTTAAGAGGGTTTGATTTTATGGTAGGACAATAGACTTGTTGTTCATTAGAGGATCACTAGTGCTTAAGGAGCAAGAGGTATCACATGGGTAAAACGATAATTTGACCCAACTGTGACTACGAACAACCTGTGAAGGGTTGACTCATGGGTAATGATTATATCGATGGACACCATATAATCTACAGTGAGGAGAGTGCAACTACAATTCTATAGTGGAGTGACTTGTAGTTAATGAATATTGATTAACCGGATCAAAGAGTTTGATCAGTTAATCTCACATCATTGGAGCTCATGAACTGTAGGTCCATTAGGTCCCTCCGTTGGCTCAACATGGTAATATTGAGGGTATAAAGTTAGGAATGAAATTGAACTGTTCAATTTCATATAGGAAGTGATATATCAATTATATGTGATATAGTTTTAATGTGAATTAGATTCACAAATTAATTGTATACTTATGAGAGAATGAATAAGGGATAGAAGTGTAATTTTCATCTTATTTCCTATAAATAGTTGCATGGGATGTGGTCGGGTTGTCGAATCCCTCCAAAATATTTACTGGTTTTCTAGATCTAACTTGTAGAAATAGTGGACCTGGTCGAATCCCAAGGGAACCAATCAAATTAATTTCTCAAAGTTAAAAATAATAATAATAACAAAAATAAAGGGGGTTTTGAATTGTCGAATAAAAAATGAAATTAAAAAAAGAAGTAACAAGATAATTTTATGCAACTTCAAATTCAAGGATGTAAATTTCATCCAATTGTAATCTTGATCATAGGCTTCAAAAAGAAAAAAGAAAAAGAAATCAATTTTAATTTTGCTAATTCAAGAACTTAGTCAATTTACTCGGAAAAACCGCAATAAATATAAACTCTCCTAATTTAATTGATCTTAACCAAGCATCAAAATCAAAACTTATAATTTAATCCATTGGGTACGATAGCGTTCCATATTGATTAAATAATAACATTAAAAGCAATGAGAGGACTAAACCAAAATTAACTAATTGAGATTACTACAAATTAATTAATTTTGTTTCTTTGTTTCCCTAGAGTCTATTATGCAAGTTATGTAAAATGGAAAAGTCATTAATTACACACACATAAGCCAACCCCTTGCTACATTTTTGCAATCATTTGTGACAATTACGGATCACAAAATCATGGATAGCAATAAATTGATTGAAACTAAATTAAGGCGTCAATTTAATTAGTAACGATCAATCATAAAAATAAAACAAGAAACAAAGAATTCTTAAATTAGAAACAAAATTTCAATTAGGTCTAAAGCCTCACAAAATTACAATTGGAAATGAAATGACCCTTGAATCAGAAATTAAAGCTTAGCCACACATGGTGGAAAAGCAAAAATAACTGTAAAGGAGAAAAAACATAAAATAGAAAGGATAAAAACAAAGAACTAGAACACTCTCTAAACTTTTGTTTTTGTAGAGAACACTAAAACTCTGCACACCTTTTGCTTAATGCACTGCCCTCCTTTTATACTTGAAAATGACCAAAAATAGGTCCCTTAAATGTGCCATTTCTTGCTCCACAATGTGTGCCAAGCCACAAGATAATTTCTCCCTTGCATTTCTCATGGAAGACTCCATGCATGCATGCCACCTACACAAATAATAAAGAAATAAAAGAAAAAATTAGATAATAAACTTTCATCTTTTTCCTTTTCATTTTTATGTTATTTTTTCTCAATTTCTTTAATTCTTTTTTTTATTTTCAATTCTCTCATTATTTTGTTTTCTAATTTTTCAATTTTTATTTCAATTTACAATTTGAACTAAAAGTACTTTTAGACTAGTTTCACTAAATAATGATAAATTATCACCTAAACTAAATTGGACACAATTTCGACAATTAAACATTTTATTCACTTAGAATGTAAGGCAATTAGATATAATAAGTATAATTAATTTCTACTCATCAAATTCCCCCACACCTAATCCATGCTTGTCCTCAAGCATGCCTTAACTCAACATATGAACCTCCTCTTTACTCCCTTTTCATATTTCTCAATATCTAAAAATACCAATAAAGCCAATTACACATCAATGTTGAATTGTAGTAACAATCAAGAGAATGAGCACTCATAGGAAACATTTTATAAAAAACTTAAGCATCTCATCAATTCACCAAAATCACATGCAACAAGACTTAACACCCTCACGCGGTTTCACTCAATACACTCAAAGTATTTAGGGTGCTTTTACTCTCAAAATCAAAACCTAGCATGTTATTACCATAAGCTTGCAAATGAATCAAATCTCTACCACTTAGATGAATTGGATGCAAAAATCGAAGGGACTTAATAAGGGTTGTAATGGGGCTTAGGTAAAGGTATGGTATGAGGAAAATTTTAGGTGTTTCACAATCAAGACCAAGAGTTGTATACTTTTCATGATATCAATGCCACCTAACAATCACACATTACCCAAGACATTGAACTTTATTGCTACATCTCATTTCAAGCACTAAAAATTTTGGAGAAGTAACATTTTAATAATTCAAATGCTTTTGGAAAATTTTTCTTCATTTTTTTTCCTTTTCTTCTTTTTTCTTCTTTTTTGTTTTGGATGCTAAGGCCTTTTTTTTTTTGCCTTACTTTTTTCACAACTTTTCTTTTTGTTTTTTATTATTATCTTTTCACTCAAACATTAATTACCATGCAATATTTTCTCTTGTCTTGAGAAAAGGTACAAATGTTGAGGCTAACAAACAAAATGGTCTTAGGCTGAATATAATGTGTTTGAAGCAAGAAAAAAAAAGGAAAATAGGCTCAAAATGGCTAACTAAAGGAAAAAAAACATAAAGGTAGGTACTTTGAGAGGTCCAAAAATTGGTTAATCCTAATTTGCCCTTATCATATTAAAGCATCAATCCAAAAAATGTAGTCTCAAAATGCATTCACAAGCAAGTTTTAGAATAAGCATACTAAGTTTGATAACACTCAATGAGAAATAAATTGAGCAAAATATGATGAAATGCCCATAGGCTCAAAAACTCACTGGGTGTGTAACTTGTATCAAGTCTTGTACATTTTTCAATCAACAAATCAATGAGACACTAGCATATATTTTTTAAAGAAAAACATTATTCATGCTCATCTCTCTAATGTATTGGAAATTCAAACTAAAGATGCATCCTTAACTTACAAAGTATTAAAAGATATTAATAAACATTTAAGGTTTTAAAAGAAAAATTAACATGTACGAATTAAGTCATGCTAAATTCAAAGAAAAACCAATTCTTTTTTTTAGAAACGAAATTGTATAACAAAAACCTCCCCCACACCTAAACTATACATTGTCCTCAATGTATAAATAGAATACTGCTCACAAAAGAAAAGAAAGAAAATTAAACTCCCCTGATTTGTGAACAACTTGAGCTGGTATAGTTTGGGGTATGGAAAGAATGGGTAGCCATGCTTTATTAAAAATTAATGCCCTGCAAAAAAATGGAATTAGGAAAATTTGAAAGAAAAAAAAAAAGAAAAAAAAAACTAACAATAAAGAGAAGAAAAAGTAAAGAAAACATTGGGTTACCTCCCAATAAGCGCAATTATTTAACGTCATTTTGCTCGACGAGACTTTGTGCATGTCAGGGCACATAAAATTCTTCAATTTTCTTTGGTCCCCTCTTGCTCGAATCAATGTAGCCTTCAAGTCTAAAAGGCTCACTGCTTTTCTAGGGTACCGAAAACTCATTATTTTGTAAATTTTTTATATAAGGAATGAAAGACAGAAAATAAGACTCAACTGACTTAAAAGAAATAAGAGATTCTACAAACTCATGAGAATAAAGAAAAGACAATTTAAAATCAAGAAAAATGCAAGGGAATAGAATAGACGAAGGTTTTTCAAATCAAACTCTATCACTTGAATCTCCTTTTTTTCGTGGTAAGGCTCATTTTCTTCCTTTTTCTCACAAACTTGGACCTTGCATGCCACAAAATTCTCAAGCTCAACATCGTCGTCATCCATGTACATCGTCACTTCAACCTCATTGGTCTCGATATATTGATGCTCTCGTTGACTCTCCAATCTTCTCACTGAATTAGCCACCTGGGTAATTTGGACATCCAAGCTCTGCATTCCAGCTCGAGTCTCCTCTTGAAATTGAAGAGTACTTTTAGCAAGTTCATATACTATAGCCTCTAGAGACATACCTGAGTCTGAAGTTTGATGGCATGGGTTTTTCTGCTCCACCTGGTATCCACATCCATAATTGGATTGATCCCATTCAGAATAGTAGTGATCCAAAAACTCGTACTTTACTTGATGGCCATGAAATTCTCTCAAGATGCAGGAGTTAGGAATAATGTTACGCTGCAGCTGAGGGCATGCTTCTGTGGGGTGTCCACGAAGCGAGCATAATTTGCATGCCTCTAATGCTTGTAGCTTCCCTACAACTACTTGAAGAATAACAGAGGTCAATTCAGAATTTTGAGTTTTGAGCTCACTAACCTCATCAGCAAACGATGCAACTCTACTAAATGCATAATAATGATGAAGGTTTTCTGCCATGTAAGAATAGGTATAGGGAAAAAAAATAGAAAAAATTCTTTTTTTTTTATAAGAAATCTAACATTGAGAAACTAACAATGGTTCTCCGGCAACGACGCCAAATTTTTGTCGGGTTGTCGAAGCCCTCCAAAATATTTACTGGTTTTCTAGATCTAACTTGTAGAAATAGTGGACCAGGTCGAATCTCAAGGGATCCAATCGAATTAATTTCTTAAAGTTAAAAATAATAATAATAACAAAAATAAAGGGGGTTTTGAATTGTCGAACAAAAAATGAAATTAAAAAAAGAAGTAACAAGATAATTTTATGCAACTTCAAATTCAAGGATGTAAATTTCATCCAATTGTAATCTTGATCATAGGCTTCAAAAAGAAAAAAGAAAAAGAAATCAATTTTAATTTTGCTAATTTAAGAACTCACCAATTTACTCGGAAAAGCATGATAAATATAAACTCTCCTAATTTAATTGATCTTAACCAAGCATCAAAATCAAAACTTATAATTTAATCCATTGGGTACGATAGCGTTCCATATTGATTAAATAATAACATTAAAAGCAATGAGAGGACGAAACCAAAATTAACTAATTGAGATTACTACAAATTAATTAATTTTGTTTCTTTGTTTCCCTAGAGTCTATTATGCAAGCTATGTAAAATGGAAAAGTCATTAATTACACACACATAAACCAACTCCTTGCTACATTTTTGTAATCATTTGTGACAATTACGGATCACAAAATCATGGATAACAATAAATTGATTGAAACTAAATTAAGACGTCAATTTAATTAGTAACGATCAATCATAAAAATAAAACAAGAAACAAATAATTCTTAAATTAGAAACAAAATTTCAATTAGGTCTAAAGCCTCACAAAATTACAATTGGAAATGAAATGACCCTTAAATCAGAAATTAAAGCTTAGCCACACATGGTGGAAAAGCAAGAATAACTGTAAAGGAGAAAAAACATAAAATAAAAAGGATAAAAACAAAGAACTAGAACACTCTCTAAACTTTTGTTTTTGTAGAGAACACTAAAACTCTGCACACCTTTTGCTTAATGCATTGCCCTCCTTTTATACTTGAAAATGACCAAAAATAGGTCCCTTAAATGTGCCATTTCTTGCTCCACAATGTGTGCCAAGCCACAAGATAATTTCTCCCTTGCATTTCTCATGGAAGACTCCATGCATGCATGCCACCTACACAAATCATAAGAGTCTGAAATATATCTTTGATCAGAGAGAATTGAATATGAGACAAAGAAGATGGCTAGAACTGATTAAAGATTATGATTGTACCATAGAATACCATCCTGATGAGGCGAATGTGGTAGCAGATGCATTGAGTAGGAAGTCAAGACTTCCTAGGGACGCCTTGTGTGGTATTCGAGCAACATTTTTAAGTACCCTAAGGGATTCTAAGGCAGCTGTGACTGCAGAGAGTTCAGGGGGTCTCTTAGCTCAATTCCAAGTCATATCTTCACTTATAGTAGAGATTGTGAGAAGACGGACAGAGGATAGTAACCTGCAGAAAATGTTTGGAAAGTCCAAACAGGGCTCAGAAGCAGAGTTTAAGATGAGATCAGACGGGGCCATAGAGAGGCAAGGAAGACTATGTGTTCCGAGTGTTAGTGAGCTTAAAGATGTTATTCTAGAGGAAGCTCACAGTTCAGCTTACGCTATGCATCCAGGAAGCACCAAGATGTATAAAACTTTGAAAGGGACGTATTGGTGGTTTGGGATGAAGCGAGATATAGCTGATTATGTTGATAGATGTTTGATCTGCCAGCAGATTAAACCAGTTAGACAGAAACCAGGAGGACTCCTTAATCCATTGCCAGTGCCGGAATGGAAATGAAAGCATATCACTATGAATTTTCTTTTTGGATTACCACGTACTTCAAGTGGACATGATGGTATCTGGGTGATAGTGGATAGACTCACTAAGACAGCACGGTTTATACCCATTAAAGCGACGTCAACACTTGATCAGCTTGCTAAGCTATACGTCGACAAAATTGTGAGTCAATATGGAGTGCCAGTGTCCATAGTTTCTGATAGGGACCCGAGATTTACTTCTATATTTTGGCCTAGCTTACAGAAAGCTATGGGGACAAAGCTGAGTTTTTGTACAGCGTTTCATCCTCAGATAGATGGTCAGTCAGAGAGGACCATCCAGACATGTTAAGAACATGTGTCCTTCAAATTAAGGGAAGTTGGGTTACATACCTATCACTGATGTAGTTCGATTATAATAACAACTGGCAGTCTAGTATTTGCATGGCACCACTTGAGGCTCTATATGGAATACCGTGTAGAACGCCTATATGTTGAAACGAGGTAGGAGAGCGAAAGCTAATTGGTCCTGAGTTGGTACAAGTTATGACAGATAATATTAAGGTAATCAGGGAGAATCTGAAGGTAGCTCAAGACCGTCAGAAGAGTTACGCAGATAAGCGACGAAAGAACTTAGAATTCCAAGTCGGAGATCAAGTTTTCTTGAAGTTATCTCCGTAGAGAGGTGTCCTTCGTTTTGGCAAGAAAGGTAAGTTAAGCCCTAGGTATATTAGTCCTTATCAAGTAATGGGACGAAATGGGCCAGCAGCCTACAGACTGGAGTTGCCAGCAGAACTATCTCGAGTACATGATGTTTTTCATGTGTCCATGTTGAGGAAGTATATTCCAGATCTGACACATGTGTTGCAAGCACAACCAGTTGAGCTAAAAGAAGACATGAGTTACGTAGAGGATGCAGTTCAAATCCTCGCCAGGAAAGAACAAGTTTTAAGAAACAAAACGATCCCACTTTTGAAGGTTCGTTGGAGATATCACGAAGTGGAGGAGGCAACTTGGGAATTAGAGGACCAAATGAGAAGGAAGTACCCGACGATTTTCATTTAAAGACTGCTAAATTTCGAGGACGAAATTTCTTAAGGGGGAGGTAAGTTGTAAACCCGAGATCATTCTTTGGAATTCAAGAAAGAAAAAAAACAAAAAACAAAAGAAAACAAGAAAGAAAAGGTTAATGTATTATGGTTGGATTGGTTTTAAAAAGAAAAGAAAAGAAAAGAAAGGAAAAGGAAAGAATGAAAAAGGGAAAGTGGAAGGTGGGACCCCCACCTATATTTTCTTTTTAAAAACTCATTTTCCATCGATCTTCTTCTCATTTCAACAAGGAGGAGCTGAGGGTTTCGTGGGAGAAGCATAAAGGAAGAGGAAAAAGGTGATTTTGGAGCTGGAATTGCAGAACAGAGGGAGAAAACTCAAGCAAATTAGTATAACAACAAGGTAATCATTCTGCCATGTTCTGATGTTTTGATCTTTTCGAGCTCAACAAGAAGAGTTAAGAATTGAGATTTGGTTTTCTAGAAATATAATTCATTTTTGAACAAAGTTCGTGAAGGAAGCTCGAGCCAATTTCGACCTTAAGTTACTGTTTTGTGAAGAGGAAGGAAGAAGACAGAAATTTGCTGTCAAATCCAAGAAGCCTCTGATGTTTTGGTTGTTTTGATCTGTAGAGTTTGAATCAGAAGCTCTAATAGGTATGGTTCGAAAGCTTATTGAATTTCCTACAACTTTCATGAAGAAATCGTAAATAGACAATGATTGAAATATGTCTTAAATCGCAGGACAAATTTATTGTGCAACAGGAAATTGATTCTGGAAACAGCAGCAGGTTGTTTTTAGGGAAAACGCTATCGAGGTATTTTCGAACCAATCCGTTGAGAATCTCAATTTCATTTCTTCATATGATTTTTAGAAGGTTCAAAAAGGAAGATTTTGGTATACAGTACATCTTTTTTGGATAAGTAATGGAAGAAGTTATGACTGTTTGAATACAGGGTATAAAATCTGTGAAATGCTGGAAAATTGGATGGTGTGGTTTTTGTAATTTTAAGGTTAAAAATCATGAGCTTGAGGTTTTAATACATGGATTTGGTTTGTTTAACAGGCCAAGAGGAGATAGGTCGAGTGTACGGGCCAAGGTTCTAGTTTAACACTGTGAGTGACAAAACAAACCTCGAAAATGGTTTATAGGCTTGTATTATGCTTATGAGAATGCAAGGTTTTGCTACAACGAAATGGTTTCAATGCTTAATGTTTTCCTTGAAACACATGTTTATGAGTATTCATATTTTCTAAGAAATGATTTCAAGTGCTCGTTGTGAGTCTAAATGTCTTGATGAAATTTATATGTGAGCATATGTTCTTGATTGTCAAAATTTATGGAAATGTTATGATTTCAAGCAAGTATGTACTAGCAAGTATGATTTAAAGATTTCCAGTTTTAATGAACAAGTTGAGTAAGCTTGAGTTTTACGAAAGGAAAGATAAGCAGGCATGTTTAAATGTTTTTATGTGTTTTTCTGAGTCTTGAATGAGTAAATGACTGAGACATTGAGCCCGAGGCTATATGGTACCGTGTGCACACAGGTCATTTTCTGTTGTCGACGTTGAGTGTACTCCGTGACAACAATGCTGTCGTGAGTGTTGGGCGGGCCCCACTACGACAAAGACAATGAGAGTGCTAGGCGGGCCCCACTAAATCGTAGAGTAAACGTTGGTTGTACTGGGCGTGCCCTACACAACGTGGATTGTGACATGTTTTAAAAGGATTTCTATCATTCATATGTCTTACGAGATTTTAACGACATACTTGCTGGTTTTTCTGAAAAGCTATTATGATTACACAGTTACTTTTAACGTTTGATTACAGATGCATATGCTCATAGATGGCCAGGTGATATGATTTACGAGTGAATAGTTTTCTTTTAAACTCAAGTCACTCACTAAGCTTCATAGCTCATTCTTTCAGTGTTTTTCCCACTTTTCAGGTAGAGATCAAGCTCCCGGTGCCTGATAACCTGCCATAGTCTGCTGGAAGCTCCACAAGTTTGATTATTGTACGTGGGTGGAGTTGTATAGAAAGTCTATATGTATAGTAGAATGACTATGCAGTTATGTTTAGGTGTACATTCTAGGTTGTGGTTGTGTAAACCATGGTTGGGTATGTTTTTGGTTGTGATGTTCACATCCGTTTCAGTTTTCCAGAGAGTCTTAAGTAGGGTTACTCCTTACGTAGGTTACGTAATTGTCAATATTCCGCTGTGTTATGTTTAAAGTATTTTTTATACAAGTATAGTATGCTTATCAGGTAAAGCAGGGTCAACATGTATCGTTAGAGAGGTGAACGATGACTGTTGGCTTCACGTCGTCTGCCGGGCTAAGTTAGAAGGTAGTTCGGGAGGGGGTGTGACAACTTGGTATCAGAGCAGTTAGCTCCATGGGAATGAGACAAGGCAAGTTAGTTTTGAGAATAAATTAAAAAGTCATAGCAAGTTCTTGAGTTAGTTCAATAGAACTAGCAGAGCATGATCCAAGTAAGGATAATAGTAAGTCCAGTCAGGACTAGAATGTGAACACAAGTCTAGAATTGTGCATTTGAGAGTATTCATTACATGTCTAGAATGTTGATATGTTAGAGAAGTCGTGCCACCACGTACTAGCAGACGATACAGGCAGGATCAGGATGGGATGCAGGATCCTACCCATGGCCATTCTGAGAGAGGATCTAGTGCCCCGAGAGTCCAAACTGAGGCCAAAGATGAGCAGCATGCTAATTCCTCACAGGAGGTAGGTAAGCCATAGAGAGCAGGGCTAAGTAATCCAGACAAGACATATAGAATAGATCACCTAAAAGAATTAGGAGCCACGGTGTTTGAGGGTTCCAAAGATCCATTGACACGCCGAGGTTTGTTGGCCGAATCGGCTTGATAAATGTTTTGATGTGATGAGTTGCTCACGAGGAGCGAAAAGTTAAGTTGGCCACATTTGTTGTTCTTTGAAGAAGCGTAAGGATGATGGAAATCGATGTTAGCCAGTTGTAGTGATGCACGTACTTTAGACTGGCAAACTTTCAGAAGCATATTTGAAGATAAGTATTACCTTAGCACGTACTGCGAGGCAAGGATGGATGAATTTTTAGAATTTAAGCAAGGGTCACTTTCAGTGGCTGAGTACGAGAGAAGGTATACCGAAGTTTCACGGTATGCTGTTATGATTGTGGCATCTGAGAGTGACGAGTGTCAAAGGTTTGAAAGAGGATTACGACCTGAGATACGTACCCCAGTCACAACCATTGCTAAGTGGACTGATTTTTTCTCAGTTGGTAGATACTGCTCTACGTGTTGAGCAGAGTATAACAGAGGTTAAATTAGTAGTGGAGCCTACTTGCGGGGCTTCGACAATAAGCAGTTACCGAGGTCGTGAACCGAGGAGGTTCACACCCGGAGTAAATGTTTTCAAGTCAATAAGACTTTAAGAATCGAGCTAGTAGTCGGGCATCGAGGCAGATGAATGTGGGTAGTGCCTATCAGAGGCAGAGTTAAAGAGGACCTAGTTAGTTTGTTTGATTAGCAGCAAGATTGCAGAGAGGGCAAGAGTCTATTGCCAGTATAACAAGGAAAACTCCATGTGTGATTTGTTGCAAGAATCAATGAGGTCATTGTCTTGTGAGTGTTGGTACGTGCTACCAAAGGCGACACAACGAGAAATGTCAAGAGGATTGTCCACACCGTGGACAAACCGCATGAGAGGACTAGGGAGTTGAGTCCCAGACAGTTGAGCAGCCGAGAGTTCCAGTAGCTGCAAGAGTGGGCACCAGCGGTGCTAGACTAAAGGGAGTTGTAGGGAGACCGAGGCAACAGGGAAAGGTCTACACTATGACTCAGCAAGACGATGCACCAGAAGTGATTACTGGTACAATCCCTATTTGTAATGTACCTGCACGTGTTTTGATAGATCCAGGTGCTACGCATTCCTTTGTTTCCAGTGTATTCCTAACTAAGCTGAATAGAAAGTTAGAGCCTTTATTTGAGAGGTTAGTTATATACACGCCAGTTGGTGATGCTTTACTAGTCGATGCAGTGTTGCGAAACTGTGAGGTCTTAGTAGAAGATCTCAATATGTTAGTGGATCTTCTTCCACTAGAGTTGCAAGTGTTGGATGCAATCTTAAGGATAAATTTCATTTTTGCTCATTTTGCTTCCAGAGATTGCCATATAAAGGAAGTTGTTTTCAGGAAACTAGGATTAGTTGAAGTGGTTTTTAGGGGTGAAAGAAAGATTATCCCTACGAGTTTGATTTTAACATTAAAAGCTGAAAAGTTGTTAAGGAAAGGTTGCACGACATTTCTTGCACACATGTAGTAGAGTGCAGAAGAAAAGCTAAAACCGTAAAAATGTTCTTGTTGTGAATAAATTTCTTGATGTTTTTCCAGCAGATCTGTCAGGATTGCCACCTGATAGGGAAGTTAAGTTCACTATTGAACTGTTACCAGGAATAACACTTATTTCGCAAGCGCCGTGTAGAATGGCTCCAAGTGAGATCAGGGAGCTGAATATGCAGTTACAAGAACTAGTTGATAAGGGTTACATCAGACCTAGTGTATCGCCTTGGGGAGCTCCAGTGTTATTTGTAAAGAAGAAAGATGGTACCCTTAGATTATGCATTGATTATAGACAGTTGAACAAAGTCACGATACGTAACAAGTATCCTTTACCCCGAATAGATGACTTGTTTGACCAGTTAAGAGGAGCATCGGTGTTTTCTAAGATTGATTTAAGGTCAGGATATCATCAGTTAAAGGTCAGAGAATCAGATATTCCTAAGACAACATTAAGAACGAGGTACGGGCATTATGAGTTTTTAGTAATGCCATTCGGTTTGACTAATGCACCAGCAGTTTTCATGGACCTCATGAACAGGATTTTCCATCAGTATTTGGATCATTTTGTGATAGTATTCATTGATGATATACTAGTTTATTCGGTTGTCATGAAAGCCCATGAAGAACATCTGAGGATTATTCTACTACGTTATAAACAGTTGTATGCTAAATTTAGCAAATGTGAGTTTTGGTTGAATCAGGTAGTATTTCTGGGGCATGTTGTCTCAGCAAATGGAGTTAGTGTGGATTCGAATAAAGTGAAAGCAGTAGTTAACTGGGAGAGACCAACTAGTGCGACAGAGGTACGTAGTTTCCTAGGCTTGGCAGGATACTACAGAAGGTTTGTTGCGGATTTCTCACGATTTGCATTACCCTTAACAGCTTTAACAAGGAAGAATGCTAAGTTTGAATGGTCAGATAAGTGTGAACAGAGTTTTACAGGAGCTGAAAAGGAGATTAGTTACAACACCTATTCTAGCACTTCCTTTACCGGGAAAAGAATATGTGATTTAATGTGACGCTTCGAGGCAAGGTTTAGGAAGGATCGAGCTCCCGGTGCCTGATAACCTGCCATAGTCTTCTGGAAGTTCCACAAGTTTGATATGTTGTATGTGGGTGGAGTTGTATAGAAAGTCTATATGTATAGTAGAAGGACCATGCAGTTATGTTTATGTGTACATTCTAGGTTGTGGTTGTGTAAACCATGGTTGAGTATGTTTTTGGTTGTGATGTTCACATCCGTTTCAGTTTTCCAGAGAGTCTTAAGTAGGGTTACTCCTTACGTAAGTTACGTAATTGTCAATATTCCGCTGCGTTATGTTTAAAGTATTTCTTATACAAGTATAGTATGCTTATCAGGTAAAGCAGGGTCAACATGTATCTTTAGAGAGGTGAACGATGACTGTTGGCTTCACGCCTTCTGCCGGGCTAAGTTAGCAGGTAGTTCGGGAGGGGGTGTGACACGAATAACCTAACACAAAAAAAAACACTAGAATAACCTAACAAAATCAAGAAAATAAACAACTAAATACTAAACTCACTAAACCCAAAACTCAACAAATAACAAGCTAAAGAAACGACAAAAAAACGTGCACATGACTCAATTTTGAGTGAAAGTAAGCAATGGAAAACGCTAAAAATAATCCCATTTCATGGGATTATCAGTACCTTACCCTGGTAATACTATGAATATGACCCACTTTGTATATGATACAAACACAGTGATCCTAGCGTGTTTGTGTAGACGACATGTGAGTGGGGATATTCTATGTGAGGAGATTGCATAAGACCGAACCACGAAATAGTAACTACCAGATATAACTCCATTGACTAGTTAGGTTTCTATTTTACTAAGATGATCTAGGCAACTTGATCTCAATCTTGAGCAGGTTACGAACTCCTGTTTGTGAGGGATTGTCCTTTGACTAGTATGGGTGAGAGTGACCAGATTCGCCTACTCAATATGTCTACCTTCTTGGGGACAAGACCGAGCAGGCAGCTGGGGACTTAACCTAGCAAGATGGAATTCATTTCTTCCCGCCTATTAGGGAAAGTAGATGAATGTTCCCTTAAGTGGTGTCTCTAGGACTTGAACAAAGGGTTTGACCCTCTCATTGGCCCGAGAATGACTTCTGTTTGTTGGTAGGACCACAAACAAATTGTTCATTAGAGGAGCACTGGTACTTAAGGTAAAAGATGTAACCCAAGGGTAAAACGATAATTTGACCCAACTGGTGTTACGAACATTTGTGAAGGATTGACTTGCTGTTATTGGTCAATATCCGTGGACACAAAAATATATCTGCAGTGAGAAGAGTGCAGTTGCGGGACTTTAGTGGATTGTTCCCGCAGTTAACGAATGTTGATTAGGAGGTTAATGAGATTAACCGAATAATCTCGTATCGTTGGAGCTTATGATCTGTAGGTCCATTAAGTCCACCTTCTAGCTCGTAAAGGATTCTTAGATCGTTTGAATTTGAAATGTTCAAATTCAATTAAGGAATAAACATTAATGTATATAGATACATTATAATATAAAGTTTTGGAAATTTATATTATAAATTTAATGTGAATATGATTCATATTAAAATTAAATGAGAGAATTAAATATTTGAAAGAGTTCAAATATTAATTTAAATGTGAATGAGATTCATATTTAAAAACTATATGTTAAAATTAATGTATATCAGATGTGCATTAAAACTATAAGGTAGAGGAGAAATTGATTAAATATAATTTAGTCTTAATTAAATATATGATATTTGATTAATATTAATTAAGTTTGATTAAATTAATTAATTTAATTATTAATTGAATAATAGTGGGAATGTGTCAGGAATTAATCTAAGTAGATACTCAGAGGATAGGAGGTTTACTGAGTGGTTCAACTCCCTATCGATTGGGAGTGGGGAAAGTACTCCTCTGCCTTTTAAATTCTCAATGCAGAGAAGTGTGGTTTAGTGGATAGATGAAAATTGGGTGCAAAAGGTTTTTTTGCAACAAGAATTCTCTCTCTAAAAAATTCTCATCACATTCCTCCAATTGTTGGATTCCTTCCCACCAAGGAATTAATCTAAGTAGATACTCAGAGGATAGGAGGTTTACTGAGTGGTGTTGTCCTGTTGTACAGAGAAGAAAAAATAGTTTGTTGTTGTTGTGCATTTGGAGCAAGGTGTTGTTGTGATATTTGAACTACAAAGGTAAATGCTTTCTATTTCCTTTTAGTTTAGGAATATACAACATGTGTAAATGTGTGTAATCCATGCTTTATTTAATTAGATTGCTTATCTCTGTTTATTTTTCTTAATGTACTGGTATTTAAAGTAAACAAAAAAAATCAAGTAATCAATCTTTAAAACACGTTTCCGCTGCTCACGGGGATCAGATTCCCTTCAATTATAACTTTTATAATATAATTCTATCATCCATACTATATATTATTACTCTTATAATATAAAATGATGCATGAAATACTTAACTTAAGGTGAGATTTTAAATCTATATGACATACATTATGCACATAGAAATAAATCATACAACAATTGCATAATTTAATAAATAGCAAAATTTGGATCGGTTTTGGCACCCTAGGGACATTAATTAAATTAATTAATATCAATATAATACTTATATCAATATTAATTAATAAAATTAATAAATAAACTTAATTTATACAAAATAAATTAAATAAAAATACATAAATACGGTTGAAAATCGCCCACTTATTGCCTTATGAAGCCACTCGCACGAAACTCTCGCTGGAACTGGTCACTACGCGACAACGTTGTAACGTCATGGGCAGCTTTGCAACGCCAGGTCGCCTAACGCCTAGCAACGCAGCAACGCCGTGTCGTGCACGGCATCACAACGTTGTGCTCTGCAGCGCGCCCTTACTTCGCTGGCGCGCATTGCAACGCCGATGAATAGCGTTGCAACACTGTCCTCTGTCCAACAACATTGTTTGTTGTTTTTCGCCCGTTGCCACTCTATTTCTTCACAACATCTCATGCCACGATCGACCAGGACTTACAAACTCGATTTACATTAAAAAATACCCAAAAAACAAAGGTCCTTTACATTGATCTTATTTACGAAAAAAATGTAAATCTAGTCTAAGTGCCAAAACCGAAAACATCCAAAATGCAAACCATTAACATTCATCTCATGAAAAATTAATGCTACACACCTAATTTTAAGAAAAATACAGAACACACAACGAAGAGTAACGTGGGGCTCTGATACCAATTGAAGGGAATGAATTTTCCAATGCGGAAGCATTGCGAAACACCGTTAATTCGTTTTAGCTTTAATTTTATTAAAACAGAAAAGTATCACATACAATTCTAGGCTAACATACTTTTGAGAAGAAAAAACAGTGAAGGAAAAATGAGAATTTCATGCCCGCAGCTGAAATGAGAATGAAGGAACAACCCATTTCTCTTTGGATGAGAATGAAGGAAAAATGTAAGATGCCTTTGAATGCACCTATTTATAATGGTGTGTGGTGGAGTTAAAACCTCCACCAATTCACCATTTTACCACCATCATATGATATTCAAATCATATTTGCATATCACATATATAAGGTATCTCATACCTTTATTATACAAATCTCATTTTTATAATTGTGGAATTTTAAATTGAATCAAATTCAATTTAATTTCTCTCAATTCAATTACTGCAAATTAGCACTAATTAGTCAATTAGGCTATTCTATAGTTTTTTATGAATCTCATTCACATCAAACTATATATTATGTCCATTATATCACATATAAATGACATAAATACTTTTTTAATGAAATTGAACACTTCAAATCCACTCCAAACTATAAACCCTCTATTTGTCAAATTTGAGCCAACCGAGTGACCTAATGGACCTACAAATGACGAGCTCCAATAATACGAGATTAACCGATCAAACTCTTTGACTCGGTTAATCAACATTCATTAGCTACGGTAACACTCCATTAAAGCCCGTAGCTGCACTCCCATTACTGTAGGAAAACTTGTGTCCATCGATATAACCAATGCCTGTCAGACGTCCCTTCACAGGTTGTTCGTAGTCACAGCTGAGTCAAAATATCAGTTTACCCTTGTGTCTACTTCTTGTTCCTTAAGTTCCACTGCTCCTCAAATGAATAACTTTTTTTCATGGTCCAACCATAAACAACGTCCCTCTCGAGCCAGTGAGAGGGTGGACGCCTATTGTTCAAGCCCTGGAGACAACACTTAAGGGAACAACCTCTCTGGTTTCCCTAGTTGGAGAACGAGTGAATTTCATCTTGCGTAGTTAAGTTCCTAACTCCCCACGAGGTCTTGCCCCCAAGAAGGTAGGCATATTAGGTGTACTCAGGCCATCACCCATACTAGTCAAAGGACATACCCCCGGAGACAGGAGTCCGTAACACGCAGAGGATTTAGGATAAGTCACTTATGGTCATCTACGAAGTTATTAGTCCTATACTGTTAACGGTGTTACATAAGTAGGTCAAATAGTTCACGGTCCGATCTTGTACAATCTCATTGCACAGGATGCCCCAACTCGCATGTCAACCACATGAACGAGCTGGATCACCTCGTTTGTATCTAATACAAAGTGGGCCGCATCGACAGTGTCACCAAGATAAGATTTCCAACCCTATTCGTATACAGTAGACCATTCGAGTCATTAACTCGAACGTTATCCTTCCCGTGTGTCAACTACACATCGTTCAAGTTTTAGTTCTCTCAAAAGATATGACCCTGGAGCTTAGTTTATTAGATTAAGTTTATAAAAATGTGAGACACAAAGTTTGAATAATAAATAGCCTTTATTTATTAAAATAGTGTATATTACATACTTCACGAGATTAGGGCATACACCCCAACACCCGAGTCCTACTTGCAATCCAGGAACCTAGATGGCAATAATGGGGGTGCACCCCAACACAAAAGAGTGAGGCTCTAACGCCCACACATAATTGCATGAGGGCACACGACCTTACAACCACACAATCGGCAAAAGGGTGCTTGACCTTCACCCTAATGACACCTATCCCGCAAATGAGTGCTCGACTTAAATGCCACAACCTGTAGATGAGTGCTCGACCCAAATGCCACATTCCGCAAATGAGTGCTAGACCCAAATGCCAATCCCACAAATGAATGCTCGACCCAAATGCAAATCTCGCAAATGAGTGATTGACCCAAATGCCACATAGAACTGCCAACCTAAAGGTTTGGAGTCCCCTGGGGTGACTCAAGGTTTGGTGATGCTAAGCTAGTGAATTAGGCTCTCTCGCGACTCCCGAGGCTCCACCTAAGCCTGTATAGTTGGCCTTTTGTGCCTGTCCTAGGAGTCCTAACCACCGAATCTGAAGGGATTGAATCCCATGCGGAAGCGAATGATCGACGTTGTTCTTGATTATGTTACATAGAAATTATTCAAAAGCAGGAAATAAAGGCTAAACATACAAGTAGAAAACATGATTGAAATAGGGGATTACCTTTGAAAACCAAACTCTTCGTGTAATCCTCTCGTCCTCAACGATCTCTTCGTCCTCTACGATCGAACATTCGAACACCTCCAAATAGCCTTCTCGGTTGCTCTCTAGGAGAGGGAGAGAGGTGGGATCTCTTTTAAGAGATTAGGGAGAATGGAGAGAATTTGAGAGAGTAGTTTGTGTTTGTCAATTTGCAAAACCTCACAAAAATGACTCAAGTGTTCAAAATGCATCCAAAATGATGCTTTTATAGGCAATGTGGGTGGAGACAAATTCTTCCACCCATTATGTTGTCATTTCCACAATTTATGCATTATGCAAATTCAATTTGCATAATTGCATAATATAAAGTATCATATACCTTATCATGTAAATCATATTTACATAATGTAGAAAATTAAATTGAATCAAATTCAATTTCATGTCTCTCAAATTAATTTTTCAAATTATGCCTTAATTCCATAATTAGGCAATAATTAGGTTCATCATGAATCATATTCACATTGAACTATATATTATATCAATTATATCATATATAATTGACATAATTCCCTAAATTGAATTTGAACATTTCAAATTTATTCCAAAACTTTATACCCTCATTCATTTCCATGTTGAACCAACCGAGGGACCTAATGGACCTAATGGACCTATAGATCATGAGCTCCAACGATACGAGATTAATTGATCAAACTCTTTGATCCCGTTAACCAACATTCGTTTACTACGAGTCACTCCACTATAGACTCGTAGATGTACTCTCCTCACTGTAGGACAAGTTGTGTCCATTGATTTAACCAATGCCCGTGAGTCAACCCTTCACAGGTCGTTTGCAGTCACAGCTGGGTCAATTGACCATCTTACCTCTTTGAATACTTCTTGCTCCTTAAGCACCACTGATCCTCTAATGAACAACAAGTTCATGGTCCTACCATAAACAATATCCCTCTCGGGCCAACAAGAGGGAGGGGCCCTGTTGTTCAAGACCTGGAGTCAGTTTGGAACAACCTATCTAGTTACCCTAGTTTAGGAATGAGTGAATTCCTTTTTGCGAAGTTGAGTCCTCAACTCCCTACGAGGTTTCATCCCCGAGAAGGTAGACTTATTGAGTCGGCAACTGTGCCCACTCTCACCCGTACTAGTCTAAGGATAAACCCTCGCAGACAGGAGTTCGCAACTCGCTCGGGATTCAGGTTGAATCACTAATGGTCATCATTGAATTATTAGCCCTAACCTATCAACAACGTTACTAGAGTGTTCTAACAATTCTCGGTCTGGTCTTATACAATCTCATCGCACAAGATGCCCCCACTACCATGTCAACTACATGAACGAGTTGGATCACCTCGTTTGTATCAACTACAAAGTGGGTTGCATCCATAGTGTTTGTAGGATGAGGTTCCCAACCTAATCCATGTACTATGAACCATTCAGGTCAACTACTTGAACTTGATCCTAGATATGTGTCAACTACACATAGTACACAATCTCCTAAATATGACCCTGGAGCTTAGTTTATTGGATTTAAGTTTGTAATAGCGAGAATAAAAAATTTGAGGAAAAAATAACACTTTTATTTATTTCCTTGAATAATTACATATACATGAGTTTAGGGTATAAATCCCCCCTCTGGAACGAGATAGTCTTGACCAGACCCTATTATCGAAACTGAAGGGAATCTGATCCCCATGAGCATTGAAAACGTGATTTAAAATCGATTTTCTTGTTTGTTTTGGTTTACTTCAAAAACCAGTACACTGGCAAGTCACATAGAATAAGCAATTAACTAATCTAAGCATGGATTAAACTTCTATTAACATGCATTATAGGAACTAAACTAAAGGAATGATATCTTTACCTTTGTAGTTCAAAGTTCCCACATCAACTCCTTGCTCCTTGGAATTTACAGCAAAAGCAACTGAGTTCTCCTTTGTTCTTTCAACAGGACACTACTACTTGGATAACCTCTTATTTTCTGAGTTCCACTTAGATCTAGGTTTGGAGGGAAAACCTCCAACAATTTGGTAGAGAAAAGGAATATGTGAGAGAGAGAATTGGGAGGAAAACAAGTTTTTTCAATCACCAAAACGATCGATCGGTTATACACTTGTCCCCTCTCCCTGTTTATCTGTCGATAGGGAGAGGAAAAGGGGGTAGTGGGAACGTGTAAGGATGACACGTTCCCCTAATTAATTTAATCAATAAATGAGAAATTATTTATTAATTAATTTAATTAATAATTAAATCATATTTAATTATATATTAATATTAATTTCAATTAAATCACATTTAACAAAAATTAAATTAAATATCATATATTTAATTATGATTAAATCATATTTAGTCAATTTTCCTTCTAACCTATAGTTTTAATGCACATCTTATGCACATTAAGTTTTAACCTATAGTTTTTAAATATGAACCTCATTCACATTTAAATTAATATTTGAACTCTTTTAAATATTTAATTCTCTCATATAGTTTAATATGAATCATATTCACATTAAATTTATAATATAAAGTTCCAAAAATTTATATTATAATGTATCTATATACATTAATGTTTATTCCCTAATTGAATTTGAACATTTCAAATTCAAACGATCTAAGAACCCTTTACGAGCTAGAAGGTGGACCTAATGGTCCTACAGATCAGAAGCTCCAACGACACAATATTATTCGGTTAATCTCATTAACCCCCTAATCAACATTCGTTAACCGCGAGAACACTCCACTAAAGTCCCGCAACTACACTCTTCTCACTACAGATATATTTTTGTGTCCACGGATATTGACCAATAATAACAAGTCAATCCTTCACGAATATTCGTAACATAAGTTGAGTCAAATTACCGTTTTACTCATAAGTTACATCTTTTACCTTAAGTCACAGTGCTCCTCTAATGAATAATTTGTTTGTGGTCTTACCAATAAACAAAAGTCCCTCTCGGTCCAATTAAAGGGTCGAACCCTTTGTTCAAGTCCTAGAGACACCACTTAAGGGAACATTCATCTACTTACTCTAATAGGCGGGAAGGATTGAATTTCATCTTGCTAGGTTAAGTCCTCAGCTGCTTGCTCAGTCTTGTCTCCGAGAAGGTAGACTTATTGAGTCGGCGAATCTTGCCACTCTCACCCATACTAGTCAAAGGATAATTACTCGCAAACAGGAGTTCGTAACCTGCTCAGGATTGAGATCAAGTTGCCTAGGTCATCCTAGTAAAATAGAAACCTAACTAGTCAACGGAGTTATACCTAGTGGTTACTATCCGGTCTTATGCAATCTCATCACATAGGATGTAACAGCCGGTGAGTGTTTAAAAAAAAAAACAGAGACGAGACAAAATGAGGGAGAACGGGTCTCCCTCACACCAGTGAGCCTCGACAAAACGGTCGCTGGCCGTTTTGCCGGCGGCCACGACTTATCTCTCCCCCTCACGTTTTTCTCCTCTCGTTTCTCCCTCCCTATCCGACACCTTCTTCTTCTTCTCCCTTTCTTTTCCCTCTCCCTAACGCTCCTCTCTCTCTCTCTCTCTCTCTCTCTCTCTCTCTCACGTCGTGCCTCCCTCTCTCTCAGTTTGTGGCGGTCGTGACCCCTCGCTGCTGCGAGTTTCCGTGCAACCCAGCGACCGCCCCTGCTCTTTTTCAGCTCCGCTACTCGAGCCTTTCCATCGCCGTGAAGCTTGAAGTTGTTGTCGTGCCTAGATCCGCATGACCCATCGCTTGGTTCAGTCGGTTCGAGCTCGCTTCGGTCGGTTTTCAAGGAACAGAGATCTATTTTGGATGGATCGGGTCGCGAGGATTCCAGATCTGCTAGCGCGTCGCTGCTGCCGCCCGCTACCGGTCCACGCGCCGCCGCCTGCAGGGTCGTCGACTGCCTCCTTCCGTGCGGTCGCCTCGGTCCGTTCCTTAGTTCGTTTCGGATTTCTGTTGGGTGAGTTCTTCTCCGCTTATGTTTTAGGGTGTTGTGTTTCAATTTATTAACTTTGTGCATGTTCTTCGTTAGGGACGACTTGGAAGTAGAAGCACGTTTGGAATGTCACGTTACTCAAGTCGCTCGTTGTGGTTGGATTTCCTGTAAGTAGTCATTTGGACTAAACTACCCCTAAGTGTAGGGCTTAGGGGCACATTGCATGCAATATTTGATTGGAAGTAAACATAATGTTCTGGTAGTAGCATGTTAGGATGTTCGCAGTTGTGCCTGAATTAAGTTCATTGTTGATGTTGATGTTTATCTGTGTTGAAACTCGAACTCGTTAGTTCATTCTGGTTTGTTTGTTATTTCCTAAATGTGTAACGTGCTATGATTGTCTGTCCCGAGCCTGGTAGTCTCGTGCTTAGTTTAAAGTAACTCGGGAAGTGCATTTGAGCCTTAGGATTGTAGTTAGCACAACTAGCCCTACTGTAGGCCCAATTCTCTTTGTAACCCTTAGTAGATTGAGACTCGAGGTTGGCGAGATGACGATGATATTATGGAATGTGATGGTATGCCCTCCATCGAGTTGTGTGACTCGGGGTGTGATCCTTAGAGTTAGAGGCGTTGGACAGAGTCTTTCGCTCTAGTGCAGGCCCGGGAATGAGCCTCGTGGCCAGATGTTGCCAACCTAGTCCAAAAGTTAAGGGTAGGACAAAACCGAGAAATCTGAGTAAGTAATAGGGCAAGGATGCTTGTTGAGGTTGTGTGGCGGGCTGGGTGTCGTGCTTAGCTAGGTCTAAGGCTGTTCTTTTGTGTTCTTTATTCTTGGACGAAGTGGGTTGCTTACTGGGTATTTTTATACTCATCCCTCGTTTATTTCTTCTTTTGTTGCAGGTATGGCAAACCAGTGAGATGACCACCAACAGCGAGACCCCTGCGAGGCTATGGAAGACTTGTAGGACTTAGTTAGGGGTTGTTGTTAAGAAATTGCTTTAATTCCTTTTTCTTATGTTGCGCTCTTCTTCTTTTAGGTTATGTTTTGAACTTTAGCATGTCTCGTTCTTTATTCGTTTGAATCAAAGTATGTTCTGATGTCTTTCTTTCATATTTAAAGCATGTTTTGTCGTCTTGTGGAATTCTGTTAACTCCGAGGGACTGTAGCCCAGCCTGTCGTTTCTTTGTACTTTGGTGGCGGTTGGGTGCCCTCGTGAATCCTAGAGTTATGTTTGGTTCAGGTTCAGGTTGTTATAAATTTTTTGGTTTGTCCAGGTTGCGTCGTTATGCTACCAAATTTTCGGCGCGAGCGGGCAACTTGGGAGTAATGCCCCGAGTAGGAAGTGTTCAAAATTATGGGGTGTTACAGTTGGTATCAGAGCCTAGGTTTTAGGTCTTGTATACTGTCTACATCATAGGTGTTTAGTCCTTCATAGCCGCTCGCAAGGTGCTCGTCGGGTCATCAACAGGTTTGCTTTTACTTAGTAAATGGTAAGAGGTTCGTAGTTGAGGTTATTATGTTTCTTTTGTGTTGTACTTCTGGAATGTTGTTGATGTTCTATTTTCTTTTCGTTTTAGATTATGGCACGTGGTAGAGGTCGTGCAAGAGCAGTTGCTGGTGGTCGTAGGGGTCGAGGTCGAAGGGCCTAAGACCAGGAACCGACCGTCGAGGCACCAGAGGTTGAGCACTCCGAGCATCGGGAGAAGCTCAACCAGGATGTCCCAATGGTTGAGGAATCAGCTGGGCAAAATGTAGGAGCCCAGGAGAGGGCAAATGTTCAAGTACCGAACGTTCAAGCACACGCCATTGATTCTTTGAACTCATGTCGAGCATTCAAAGAATCGATTCAGCGAATATAACGAGTCAGGCTAATCAGACAGCTATGTTCACTCAGCCATGGAGGCCCTGGCAGCCCGGAATCAGGAACCAGCGCCTGCGCAAAATCAAAGGGTTACACCGACTCGTACATTTGGGGCAGCAACCGAAGAAGCGGGATATCTGAAGGATTTCAAGAAGTACGACCTGACTTTCTTTCATGGGTCGGTGGACCATGTAGCTGCTGAAGCATGGCTTGCGGCCGTGGACAATATTCTTAGCAGAATGGGTTGCCCCGAGCATCAGAAGGTTCAGTGCGTAGTTTATGCGTTAAGGGGAAGTGCTCTCCTATGGTTGCGAGCCGTTGTACGGTCCATCGATGTTAGTGTAAGACCGATAACCTGAACGCAGTTCCAAGAGGTGTTCTACGAGAAATATTATCCGGTTGTGCTTAATATCGAGAAGAAAGTGGAGTTCGTACAACTAAAGCAAGGGTCGAACCAGACGGTCGAGGAGTACGAGCACAACTAAAGCAATGAAGTGTTTCCTTACAGGTTTGCGAGGAGGCGTGCGTGGGTCAACGGCTGCTCACGTTCCCAAGAATTACGTCGCAGAAGTCCGAGCGACATCCTTTATTGATACAGACCTAAGACTGCATGGGTTCGTTGTCGGCCGTTCGTGGCGCAGTCGTAGTTCGAACCACCGAAGAGGAAGTTTGAGCAAGCCTTTGCTAGGCCAAACAGATCCCAAACTCAGGGATATCAGCCCCAGCAGGCTCTGAGCAGGGGGTTCATGTTTCAGATGTGGAGTTCAGCACAATGGGACCTGTCATGCAGTTAGCAAGGTCTGCAATAATTGTGGGAAGTTGGGTCACCTATCGTCCGTGTGCAAGCAGTCGAGTCGTGGATCAAATGAGTTTGTTATAATCTGAAAAGCTCGGCACTTGGCCAAAGCTTTGTCTGACAAAGAAAGAAAGACGAGTCTGGAAACCGCCAGAGAGGTGGAGTCTATACGAGTGCGAACAGGAACGCAGGAGGTTTCGGTATTGTGGTGACAGGTACACTACCCGTTCTTGGCCACTTGGTTCTCGTTTTGTTTGATTTTGGTTCCTCGCACTCTTTTATTTCTACTGTTTTGGTGAGGCAAGCCAAGTTAGAAGTAGAGCCTCTAGATTTTGATTTGGTAGTAGCTACCCCGGTGGGTAGAGAGTTAGTAGCTCGAGAAAAGGTTAAATCTGGTCAGATAATGGTAACGGGTCGTGTGCTAGATGTGACGTTGGTTGTGCTGGACATGAGCGACTTTGATGTAATATTAGGCATGGATTGGTTGTCTGCGAACCCTGCCAACATCGACTGTCATTGTCGAGAAGTGTTGTTTTTGTCACACCCCCTCCCGAACAACCTGCTAACTTAGCCCGGAAGATGGCATGAAGCCAACAGACATTGTTTACCTCTTAACAATACCTGTTGACCTTGTTCTACCTGATAAACATGTTATGCTCGCATATGGAACACTTTAATCACAACACAGCGGAAACCTTATAACTACTAAACATGCATAAGGAGAAACTCTTCTTAAGTCTCTCTTGAAATCTAAAATGAGCAAGAGCATCACAACTTAAAACATAACAACCACTAATGTACAAAGAGCTATAACTACATAGTCCTCTCAAAATAAACTATAACACATAAGGACTTGCTATACAACACCAGCCACGTACAAAATATCAAACTTATGAAGCTTCTGCAGACTATGGCAGGTTATCAGGCACCGGGAGCTTGATCCTACCTGAAACGTGGGAAAACACTGAAAGAATGAGCTATGAAGCTCAGTAAGTGACTTGAGTTTAAAAGGAAACTACTAACTCGTAAATCATATCACCTGACCATCTATGAGCATATGCATCTGTAATCAAGCGTTAAAAGTAATTGTGTAATCATAATAGCTTTTTAGAAAAATCAGCAAATATATCGTTAAAATCTCGTAAGGCATGTAAATGATATAAACTCTTTTTAAAACATGTCACAATCTACGTTGTGTAGGGCACGCCCAGTACAACCAACGTTTGTTCTACGATGTAGTGGGGCCCGCCCAGCACTCCCATCGTCTTTGTCGTAGTGGGGCCCGCCCAGCACTCTCATCGTCTTTGTCATAGTGGGGTCTGCCCAACACTCACGACAGCGTTGTTGTCACGGAGTACACTCAACGTCGACAACAGAAATGACCTGTGTGCACACGGTACCATAAAGCCTCGGGCTCAATATCTCAGAAGATCACATGAAAACATTTGAACATGCATGTTTATCTTTTCATTCATAAAACTCAAGCTTACTTATCTTGTTCATAAAACTGGAAATCTTTAAAAACATACTTGCTAAACATACTCGCTCGAAATCATAGCATTTCCATAAACTTTAGAAATTCAATAAACATATGCTCATATATAAATTTCATCAAGACATTTAGGCTCACAATGAATACTTGAAAACATTTCTAGGAAAACATGAATATTCATAAACATGTGTTCAAAAAGAAAGCATAAAGCATTGAAAACTTCCATTCTAGCAAAACTTGCATTTCTTAATTCATAATTCAAGCATATAAACACTTTTGAAGTTCGTTTTGTCACTCACAGTGTTAGAACTAGAGTCTTGACCCGTACACTCGACCTATTTGCTATTGGCCTGTCAAACAAACCAAATTCAACCATTAGAACCTCGAGCTCATGCTTTTTAACCTTAAAATTACAAGAAAACACACTTTAAAATTTTCCTGCATTTTCAGATTTTCTGCCCTGTTTTCAGACAGTCATAACTTCTTCTTTACTTATCAAAAAATAATGTAATTTATACCAAACTCTTCCTTTTTGAATCCTCTAAAAATCATATGAAGACATAAAATTTAAATTCCCAACAGATTGGTTTAGAAATACCTCGAAAGCTACTTTCCTAAAAACAGACTTCTGCTGTTTCCAGATTCAGATTTCCTACTGTACAACAAATTTAACCTGATATTTAAAACATCTTCTAGATATTTTCTACTCACGATTTCTTCATAAAAGTTGAAGAAAATTCAATAAGCTTTCCAACCATACCTATTAGAGCTTCTGATTCCAACTCTACAGACCAGTACAACGAAAACACCAGAGACTTCTCGGATTTGACAGCAAATTCTGTCTTCTGTCTTCCTCTTCCCAAATCAGTAGCTTAAGATCCGAATTTGCTCGAGCTTCCTTCACGAACTTTGTTGACAAATGAGTGAGCTTTCCGAAAAAACAAATTTCAACACTTACCTCTTCTTGTGGAGCTCGTAAAATTCAAAACATCAGAACATGGCAGAGTGACTACTTTGCTGTTATACTAATTTGCTTGAGTTCTCTCCCTCTCTTCTGCAATTCCAGCTCCAAAATCACCTTCTTTCTCTTCCTTTAAGCTTCTCCCACGAACCCTCAGCTCCTCTTTGATGAAAATGAGAAGAAATTCGAAGGAACTTGGTTGTTTAAAAAGAAAAACCAAGGTGGGGGTCCCACCTTCCACTTTCTTTCTTTGTTTTTCCTTTTCCTTTTCTTTTCTTTTCTTTTCTTTTCTTTTCTTTTCTTTGCTAAACAAAACATAATATAATAACCATTCCTTTCATTTTCTTTTCTTCATTATTCTTAGAGCAAACCAAACCAAAATGGTTTAAGCTTTTCCTTCCTTGTTTTCCTTTTATCTTTCACTTCATTTCTTTTCTTTTTTAAAACAAGGAAAACCAAGTTTTATGCATTCATTTCTTCTTTTCTTTTGTTTTTTCTTTATAAGGAAATTCCAAAGAATGATTCTCTGGTTTACAACTTACCTCCCCCTTAAGAAATTTCGTCCTCGAAATTTAGTAGTCCTTAGGTGAAGATCGTCAGATAATTCCTCTTCATTTGGTCCTCTGATTCCCAGGTTGCCTCCTCCACTCCGTGATGTCTCCAACGAACCTTCACGAGAGGGATCTCTTGTTTCTTAAAACTTGTTCTTTCCTGTCGAGGATTTGAACTGCATCCTCTACGTAACTCATGTCTTCTTTCAGCTCAACGGGTTGTGCTTGCAGCACATGTGTCGGATCTGGAATATACTTCCTCAACATGGACACATGAAAAACATCATGTACTCGAGATAGTTCTGCTGGCAATTCTAGTCTGTAGGCTGCTGGCCCAACTCGTCCCGTTACTTGATAAGGACCAATATACCTAGGGCTTAGCTTACCTTTCTTGCCAAAGCGAAGGACACCTCTCCACAAAGATAATTTCAAGAAAACTTGATCTCCGACTTGGAATTCTAAGTCCATTCGTCGCTTATCTGCATAACTCTTTTGACGGTCTTGTGCTACCTTTAAATTTTCCCTGATTACCTTAACATTATCTGTTGTAACTTGCACCAACTCAGGACCGATTAGCTTCCGCTCTCCTAGTTCATTCCAATATACGAGCGTTCTACACGGTCTTTTATCCAGAGCCTCAAATGGTGCCATGTCAATACTCGACTGATAGCTGTTATTGTAAGCGAACTCCATAAGTGATAGGTGTCTATCCCAACTTCTCTTAAATTGAAGAACACATGCTCTCAACATGTCCTCTAAGGTCTGGATGGTCCTTTCTGACTGCCCATCTGTCTGAGGATGGAATGTTGTACTAAACTTCAGCTTTGTTCCCATAGCTTTCTGTAAGCTAGGCCAAAACTTAGAAGTAAATCTTGGATCTCTATCTGAAACTATGGACACTGGCACTCCGTATTGACTCACAATTCTGTCGACGTATAGCTTAGCTAGCTGATCAAGCGTAGACGTAGCTTTAATCGGTACAAACCGTGTTGTTTTAGTGAGTCTATCCACTATTACCCAAATACCATCATGTCCACTAGAAGTACGTGGTAATCCAAACAGAAAATCCATAGTGATATGCTCTCATTTCCACTCAAGACCTTTGGCGATGGGTTAAGGAGTCCTCCCGGTCTCTGTCTGGTTTGGTTTTAACTTTCTTTGCCGGATCAAACATCTATCAACATATTCAGCTATCTCCCCACTTCATCCCGTGCCACCAATAAGTCCCCTTCACGCTTTTTACACATCTTGGTGCTTCACGGATGCATCACAAGAAGCCAATTGTGAGCTTCCTCTAGAATAGCATCTTTAAGCTCACTAATACTCGGGACACATAATCTTCTCTGTTGAACTATGGTTCCATCTGTTCTCATTTTTAATTATGCCTCTGGGCCCTGTTTTGACATTTCAAACATTTTCTGCAAGTTACTATTCTCTGATTGTCTTCTCACAATCTCTATTACAGTGAAGACTGATCCGAATTAAACTAAAGTACCCACAATTCTCTGCGATTACAAGCGCCTTAGAATCCCTTAGAGTACATAAAAATGTTGCTCGAATACCACACAAGGCATCTCTAGGAAGTCTTGACTTCCTGCTCAATGCATCTGCTACCGCATTCGCCTTACCAGGGTGGTATTCTATAGTACAATCATAATCTTTAATCAGTTCTAACCATCTTCTCTGTCTCATATTCAACTCCCTATTATCAAAGATATACCTCAGACTTTTATGATCTGTAAAAATATGACACCTCTCACCAAACAAGTAATGTCTCCAGATCTTCAATGCTAGAACAACTGCTGCTAACTCAAGATCGTGGGTAGGGTAATTACACTCGTGCTTTTTCAATTACCTTGATGCATAAGCTATTACTTTTCCCTCTTGCATGAGAACACACCCTAAACCTTGCCTCGAGGCATCACAGTAAATCACATATTCTTTTCCCGTTACAGGAAGTGTCAGAATAGGTGTTGTAACTAATCTCTTTTTCAGCTCCTGAAAACTCTGTTCACACTTATCTGACCATTCAAACTTAGCATTCTTTCTTGTTAAAGTTGTTAAGGGTAATGCTAATCGTGAGAAATCCTCAACAAACCGCCTGTAGTATCCTGCCAAGCCTAGAAAACTACGTACCTCTCTGCACTAATCGGTCTCTCCCGATTGACTACAACTTTAACTTTATTTGGATCCACACTAACACCATTTGCTGAGACAACATGCCCCAAAAACACTACCTGATTCAACCAAAACTCACATTTGGTGAATTTAGTGTACAACTGTTTATCTCGTAGTGTTTGCAGAATAATCCTCAAATGTTCCTCATGAGTTTTTCTGTCAACTGAGTAAACTAGTATATCATCAATAAATACTATCAAAAATTGATCCAAATACTGATGGAATATTCTGTTCATGAGGTCCATGAAAACTGTTGGTGCATTCGTCAAACCGAATGGCATTACTAAAAACTCATAATGCCCGTACCTCGTTCTGAATGATGTCTTAGGAATATCTGATTCCCTTACCTTTAACTGATGGTATCCTGATCTCAAATCAATCTTAGAAAACATTGATGCTCCTCGTAACTGGTCAAACAAGTCATCTATACGGGGCAAAGGATACTTGTTACGTATCGTGACTTTGTTTAACTGTCTATAATCAATGCATAATCTAAGGGTACCATCTTTCTTCTTTACAAATAACACTGGAGCTCCCCAAGGCGAGACACTAGGTCTGATGTATCCTTTATCAACTAGTTCTTGTAACTGCATCTTCAACTCCTTGAGCTCACTTGGAGCCATTCTATACGGCGCTTGCGAAATAGGTGTTGTTCCTGGTAGCAATTCAATAGTGAACTCTACTTCCCTATCAGGTGGCAATCCTGACAGATCTGCTGGAAAAACATCAAGAAACTCGTTCACAACAAGAACATCTTCTGGTTTTAGCTTTTCTTCCTGCACCTCCACTACGTGTGCAAGAAACGTCGTGCAACCTTTTCTCAACAACTTCTGAGCTTTGAATGCTGAAATCAAACTCGTAGGAATAATCTTCTTTTCACCCCTGAAAACCACTTCAGCCAATCCTGGTTTCCTGAAAATAACTTCCTTTCTATGGCAATCCATGGAAGCATAATGAGTGAATAAGAAATCCATCCCTAAGATTGCATCTAACACCTGCAACTCTAGTGGAAGAAGATCCACTAACATATTGAGACCTTCTACTAAGACCTCACAATCTCGCAACACTACATCGACTAGTAAAGCATCACCAACTGGTGTGTATATAACTAACTCCTCAAATAAAGGCTCTAGCTTCCTATTCAACTTAGTTAGGAATATACTGGAAACAAAGGAATGCGTTGCACCTGAATCTATCAAAACACGTGCAGGTACATTACAAATAGAAATCGTACCGATAATCACATCCGTGCATCCTCTCTTCTTCTTTGAGTCATAGCATAGACCTTTCCTGTTGCCTAGGTCTCCTACAACTCCCTTCTGTTTTGCTGCACCGTGCCCTCTCCTCGCAGCTCTGGAACTCTCGGTTGCTCAACCGTTTGGGATCCAACTCCACGGTCCCTCTGTCTGCAATTTGCTCTAAGCCATGGACAATCCCTCTTGAAATGCCCTGGCTGTCCACACTGGTAACACACACCGACACCAATAAGACATTGGCCTCGATGATTCTTACCACAATAAGCACATGGAGTTCTCCTTGTTGCCAATCGCAATGACTCTCTGCATTGTCTGTGGTCTTCTTTGTAGATCCGCAGCGGTCGACTAGGTGCTCTTTGACTTTGCCTCTGATAGGCACCACTAATATTCATCTGCCTCGATGTCTGGCCGCCAGCTCGATTCTTAAAGTCCTGACGACTTGAAACATTTACTCCAGGTGTGAATCTTCTCTGTTCACGACCCCGAAAACTGCTCGTTGTTGAAGTCCCTCGAATCGGCTCCACTACTGGTCTTGCCTCTGTTATACTTTGCTCAACACGTAGAGCAGTCTCTACCAGCTGGGAAAAATCAGTCCACTTAGCAATTGCTGTAACTGGGTACGTATTTCAAGTCGTAACCCTCTTTCAAATCGTCCACACCTGTCACTCTCAGATGCCACAATAACATTAGCATACTGTGATAGCTCGGTATACCTTCTCTCGTACTCAGCCACTGATAGTGACCCTTGCTTCAATTCTAAAAATTCATCCCTCTTCGCCTCGCGGTATGTGACAGGGTAATATTTATCTTCGAATATGCCTCTGAAAGTTTTCCAGTCCAAAGTACGTGCATCACTCCGTCTGGCTAAAATTGATTTCCACCATCCCTCTGCTTCCTTCTCTAGCAAGAATGTGGCTAACTTGACTTTTCGCTCTTCAGGGCAACTCATCACGTCAAAATATTTCTCCAGCTTATTCAACCAAATCTCGGCGTCAGCTGGATCTGTGGAACCCTCAAACACTGTGGCTCCCAATTTCTTCAGTCGTTCTATTCCATATGCCTTCTCTGGATCACTTGGCTCTGCTCTCTCTGGTCTGCCTACCTCTTGTGAGGAAATGAAATGAAAGATAAAAGGAAAACAAGGAAGGAAAAGCTTAAACCATTTTGGTTTGGTTTGTTCTAAGAATAATGAAGAAAATAAAATGAAAGGAATGGTTATTATATTATGTTTTGTTTAGGAAAGAAAAGAAAAGAAAAGAAAAGAAAAGGAAAGAAAAGGAAAAGGAAAAACAAAGAAAGAAAGTGGAAGGTGGGACCCCCACCTTGGTTTTTTTTTTAAAACAACCAAGTTCCTTCGAATTTCTTCTCATTTTCATCAAAGAGGAGTTGAGGGTTCGTGGGAGAAGCTTAAAGGAAGAGGAAGAAGGTGATTTTGGAGCTGGAATTACAGAAGAGAGGGAGAGAACTCAAGCAAATTAGTATAACAGCAAGGTAGTCACTCCGCCATGTTCTGATGTTTTGAACTTTACGAGCTCCACAAGAAGAGGTAAGTGTTGAAATTTGCTTTTCCTGAAAGCTCACTCATTTTTCAACAAAGTTCGTGAAGGAAGCTCGAGCAAATTCGGATCTTAAGCTACTGATTTGTGAAGAGGAAGACAGAAGACAGAATTTGCTGTCAAATCCGAGAAGTCTCTGGTGTTTTGGTTGTACTGGTATGTAGAGTTGGAATCAGAAGCTCTAATAGGTATGGTTGGAAATCTTATTTAATTTCCTTCAACTTTCATGAAGAAATCATGAGTAGAAAATGTCTTGAAGATATTTTAAATATCAGGTTAAATTTGTTGTGCAGCAGGAAATCCAAATCTGGAAACAGCAGAAGTCTGTTTTTAGGAAAGTAGCTTTCGAGGATTTCTGAACCAATCTGTCGGGAATTTCAATTTCATGTCTTCATATGATTTTTAGAAGATTCAAAAAGGAAGAGTTTGGTATAAATTACATTATTTTTGGATAAGTAAAGAAGAAGTTATGGCTGTCCGAAAACAGGGCAGAAAATCTGAAAATGCAGGAAAATTTTAAAGTGTGTTTTCTTGTAATTTTAAGGTTAAAAAGCATGAGCTCGAGGTTCTAATGGTTGAATTTGGTTTGTTTGACAGGCCAAGAGCAAATAGGTCGAGTGTACGGGTCAAGACTCTAGTTCTAACACTGTGAGTGACAAAACGAACTTCAAAAGTGTTTATATGTTTGAATTATGATTTAAGAAATGCAAGTTTTGCTAGAATGGAAGTTTTCAATGCTTTATGCTTTCTTTTTTAACACATGTTTATGAGTATTCACGTTTTCCTAGAAATGTTTTCAAGTATTCATTGTGAGCCTAAATGTCTTGATGAAATTTATATATGAGCATATGTTTATTGAATTTCCAAAGTTTATGGAAATGCTATGATTTCGAGCGAGTTAGCAAGTATGTTTTTAAAGATTTCCAATTTTATGAACAAGCTAAGTAAGCTTGAGTTTTATGAATGAAAAGATAAACAGGCATGTTCAAATGTTTTCATGTGATCTTCTGAGATATTGAGCCCGGGACTTTATGGTATCGTGTGCACACAGGTCATTTCTGTTGTCGGCGTTGAGTGTACTCCGTGACAACAGTGTTGTCGTGAGTGTTGGGCGGGACCCACTACATCGTAGAACAAACGTTGGTTATACTGGGCGTGCCCTACACAACGTAGATTGTGACATGTTTTAAAAAGAGTTTATATCATTTACATGCCTTACGAGATTTTAACGATATACTTGCTGGTTTTTCTGAAAAGCTATTATGATTACACAATTACTTTTAACGCTTTATTACATATGCATATGCTCATAGATGGCCAGGTGATATGATTTACGAGTTAGTAGTTTCCTTTTAAACTCAAGTCACTCACTGAGCTTCATAGCTTATTCTTTCAGTGTTTTCCCACTTTTCAGGTAGGATCGAGCTCCCGGTGCTGATAACCTGTCATAGTCTGCTGAAGCTTCATAAGTTTGATATTTTGTACGTGGCTGGTGTTGTATAGCAAGTCCTTATGTGTTATAGTTTATTTTTATAGGACTATGTAGTTATAGCTGTTTGTACATTAGTGGTTGTATAAACAGTGGTTGTTATGTTTTAAGTTGTGATGCTCTTGCTCGTTTTAGATTTCAAGAGAGACTTAAGAAGAGTTTCTCCTTATGCATGTTTAGTAGTTATAAGGTTTCCGTTGTGTTGTGATTAAAGTGTTCCATATGCGAGCATAGCATGTTTATCAGGTAGAACAGGGTCAACAGGTATGGTTAAGAGGTAAACAATGTCTGTTGGCTTCATGCCATCTTCCGGGCTAAGTTAGCAGGTTGTTCGGGAGGGGGTGTGACAGTTTTGGCCTCCGACAGAGCCCAGTTTCAAGTTCAAGGGAATTGAGACTGGAGAGATTCCGAAGATGATTTCAGCTCTCAAGGAAAAGAAGTTGATAAGTGAAGGGGCTTGGGCCCTCTTGGCTAGTGTTGCTGGTACAAGAAACAAGGGACCAGAGTTGAGTTCGGTTCCTGTTGTTTGAGAGTTTGCAGATGTATTCCCTGAAGAGTTGTCTGGTCTACCCCCGGTCCGTGAGGTAGACTTCAGTAATGAGCTTGAGCCCGGGACAACTCTTATTCCCTATAGGATCTAGCTACCATTTTCAATCTGGATTCATTAACTATTAATGTATCCAGTTAATGTCACCCTCTAACTTTAGATCCCAGAGTTTCGATCCAACAAAATTCGCCGAAGGGTGAACTAAGTTGAAAAACAAACTAAGGCAACCCTATCCCTTTCGGGAGTTCTCTATGTTTCGACTCCTATGATCAGGCCCTGGGGATTGTCTTGTCCAGGCCACACTAGCAGGCGGATCATAAGAATCTCACGGTGCAAACCAATAGAAGAGAACGTAGGACCCATTTGCACAAGTCCCACTCTCACTCACTATAAGCACTCTCTCCATTCACCTTACTTTTGACTCATACAAACACGATCCAAAAGGAGACGCTCCCATTTGCCCCACGAGGCCGAGTATGGATCTCACGGTGTGAACTTAATGGAGATACGTAGGTGGAAATTAATGTATCATATACACATATTTCCTCCCACTAAGTACTTTGGAATTAACAGGATGACCTAGATAATTCCAGCTAAAATTTACCTAAGTCTACGAATATAACATTTATATTGGAGTTACCTAAGTCTATAAACCATTTATTAAACTTAGGTCTACGGTTTATTAACATTTTAATAAACGTCACTCACGATAAATATAACCTATGAATCTCCAGACCAAATTCACTCCCAGGTCGGTTCCCAGGTAAGGGTGTTCCGTTTCCATCAGCTTATATCAGCCTACCCATAACCTTCCTTAGACAGAGCTACTTATCGGTCACCATTCATAAGTCATATTTTAATTTTTAATTCTAATCTTATTAGAACTAGATAACCTCAGTCTAATTAATATCAGGTTCTAAAATAATTTTAAAACTAGTTAAATAAACTTAGGTTACATACATTTCTAAGTTATAGTGCTTGATCATTCATCACATGAATAAATTAAAGCATGCAACATATTCATCACATGAAATAAATGCATGACTATGCTTTCAAAATAATTAACATAACTCTTTACATTAATTAAACATGCATACTATATAATATAACATCTTATATTATAAAAATGATGCATGAATATGCTTAATCTAAGGTGTGATTTTAATCTATATGACATACATTATGCACATAATTATCACACAACAATTGCATAATTAAAATAGAAAAAATGGACCATAATTTGGCATCCTAAACATTAATTAAAATTAATATAATCAAATTATATTAATTATAATTAATAAAAGAATAAAACAAAATTAATAAATAAAAAAAGGAAAATTGTGCCAAAATTCGTGCCCACTTCGCCATGTTCCCGCAGAATGCTTGCGCCTCCCAGCCACTAACATAGCTACATTTCAAATTCATTCCAAAACTTTAAACCATCATTCATTTCCATGTTGAACTAACCAAGGGACCTAATAGACCTACAGATCATGAGCTCTAACGATACGAGATTAACTGGTCAAATTCATTGATCCCGTTAACCAACATTCGTTAACTACGAGTCACTCCACTATTAACTCGTAGTTGTACTCTCCTGACTTTAGAACATGTTGTGTCCATTGATTTAACCAATGCCCGTGAGTCACCCCTTCACAGGTCGTTCGTAGTCATAGCTGGTTCAATTGATCGTTTTACCCCTATGAATACTTCTTGCTCCTTAAACACTATTGATCCTCTAATGAACAACAAGTTTATGGTTCGACCATAAACAATATCCCTCTCGGGCCAACAAGGGGAGGGGCCCCGTTGTTCAAGACTTGTAGTCAGTTTTTAAGGGAACAACCTATCTAGTTACCCTAGTTTGATAACGAGTGAATTCCTTCTTGCGAAGTTGAGTCCCTAGCTCCCTACGAGGTTTTATCCCTGAGAAGGTAGGCTTATTGAGTCGACAGCTGTGGTAATCTAAGGATAAACCCCCCGCAGACAAGAGTTCGCAACTCGCTCAGGATTCAGGTTGAGTCGCTAATAGTCATCATTGAATTATTAGTCCTAATCTATCAACGACGTTACTAGAGTATTCTAACAATTCTCGGTCCGGTCTTGTACAATCTCATCACACAGGATGTCCCCACTCGCATGTCAACTACATGAACGAGCTGGATTGTCTCATTTGTATTAAATACAAAGTGGGTTGCATCCATAGTGTTTCCAAGATGAGGCTCCCAACTTAATCCATGTACTATAGACCATTTAGGTCAACTACTTGAACTTGATCCTAGATATGTGTCAACTACACACAGTTCAAGATCTCCTAAATGTGGCACTGGAGCTTAGTTTATTGGTTTTATGTTTGTAATAGCGAGAATACAAGATTTGAGGAAAAAATAACACTTTTTTTTATTTCCTTGAATAATTAAAAATACACAAGTTTAGGGCATAAATCCCAACAGAATACATCTAATCAACTCTCAACTCGGTCGATCCACCCTGACCAACCAACCACACCAACAAAGTCGCACAACTCCCAGGGAGGGTCAGACACATGATCCAGACCAAAACTCGTGGTTTGTAAACTGAATGTATATTCTTTTTTGTAATAAAGTTGTTATTGAGGTGTATTCAATAAAAGTGTTATTGAATAAAGTGAATTGTGTATTTTATAACTCTAATCCAATAAGAACCCTTGGCTATAAAATGTATACTTGAACTTTATGTGTGACATAAAAGTAGATCAAGTTCGAGTAAATAGCCAGAATGGTCTATAGTACAGGGATAGGGTTGGGTACCTTATCCTGAAGACATTATGGGCGCGATCCACTTTGTAAAGTACAAATGTGGAGACATTGCGAGTGGGGGCGTCCTATGCAATGAGTTTACATAAGACTAGACTTCGAAATAGTCACTTAGACTTTATAACTTCATTTACTGTCTTAACTGACTATATTCATACGATGACCTAGGTAACTCAATCGTAATCCTGAGCATGCTATGAACTCCTATTTATTCGGGATCATCCTTAGATTTGCATGGGTGAGAGTGATCCGAGATCACAGACTCAATAAGGCTCCCATTTTTGGGAGATAAGATCGGGTAGATAGCTAGGAACATAGTCTGCAATATGGAATTCACTCCTACCCGCTTTAGGGATTAGTAGAGAGGTTTCTCCCTTAAGTGTTGACTCCAGGTCTTGAACAATGGGTCCACTCTTTCATTGGCTCGAGAGGGATTGGGTTTGTTGCTTGGACCATAAACAAATTGTTCATTAGAGGATCAGTGGGATTTAAGGAACAAGAAGTATTTCCAGGGGTAAAACGGTTTAATTGACCCAGCTGTAATTACGAGCGACCTATGAAAGATCAACTTACTAATCATGGTTATATCGAGTTGACATAAATATATCTACAGTGAGGAGAGCGCAACCACTAGGCTTTAGTGGAGTGTCCCGATGGTTAACGAATGTTGATTAGCTAGGCTAAAGAGTTATGTTGGTTAATCTCGTATCATTGGAGCTCATGATCTGTAGGTCACTTAGGTCCCCCTTACTAGCTCGAACTAAGCCTTGTAACAATTTGAGAGAAAAGAATTTGAATTGTTCAAATTCGATTTGGGAGAAAACGTTAATTATATGTGATATACTTAACATTTCATTGCTTAATTATGAATTAAACTATGATAAAGAAGAGGTGGACATATTTAAATATGACTTAAATATTGGTTCGGTTTAAAACATGAATAGGGATTCATATTCGAAAAATCGATTTTGAGATCAGGATTGGTCAAATTGTTTAATTTAATATTTGATATTAAATTAAAATCAATTAATTAAATAAATAATAAATTGATTTTAATTTAAAATTAATTTAAAATTAATTTTTGAATTAAAATTAAAAGAGAAATTCAATTTTTATCTTGAATTTCAAGTTGCCAACTTGCTCATCCTCATCATTCTCAAAATTAACCAAAATTGGCCACCTCCTCAAATCATTCTCATCACTCATGTGTTGGCATTTTCACAAAGCTTAATGAGGGTTTAATTGAAGAAGAATTGAGGAGAATTATGAAAATTTTGCAAAAACTTTTTGGGTTTCTCGTTTTTGACCTTTCAGCTTTCTTCTTCCAAATTCTCTCCATCAAAGATCCGAGAATCTATTCCAAAGTTTGAGGATAGTAGGGAAGACACTAGAGGTGGTCCACAACCATTTTTTATTCAAAGAAAGCCCTCAGATTGCTTCAATTTTGATTTTCAAAGGTTGTGTTCTTATACTTTGGTTTTTCCAGTTTTGAGTATGTTTTTTATTTTGACAAAATTGATCAAATTAGAGTGTTCAAGATCCAAAATTGCTTATGCTTTCTTAATATTAACTCCTCATCGTGTGCGATGAAGAGAACGGTAGGGGGTCACGGCTCGTGCGACCCTTCTCTTTCTCAAATCTTTTTTTTTTCTTTTGCTAAAAACCAACCAAAAATAAACCCTAAAATGACACCGAAAAGAGAGATGGAGAAATACCTCGATTTCTCCTTCAGAACGCTCGATATGAACTTATTGGAACTTTTGACCGCCTTAACTTATAAGCGAGAGTTAATTACTCGGGTCTCTACAAGGTCCAATAATCAACTACCTGGCCCAAAATTAGGAAATTTACCTAAAATTACCCGACGTCACATCCTTCCCACCTTAAGAACTTTCTTCATAGAAAGTGGATAATTCTCGAACAACTCTAGGTAGTTCACCCTCATTTCATCCTCGCGCTCCCAAGTAGTTTTCTTAAGCTGTTGGTTTTGCAAGAAGACCTTAACTAGGTCGATTTCTCTATTTCTCAACACCTTCTTCTCTCGGGCTAGAATTTCACTAGTTTCTCCTCGTAGCTCAAGTTCTCGTCTAGCTACAGTGCCTTGTTATCAATCACATGTGACGCATTTGACACATGACCTTGTAGCATCGACACATGGAACACATCGTGCATAACTACAAGGGATGGTGGCAAAGCTAAACGGTACACCACTGGGCCAACACGCTCTAGGATCTCAAACGATCCGATGAACCTAGGGCTCATCTTTCTCTTATTGTCAAATCTCAACATGCCTTTCTGAAGGAGTCCATATTAATAAAGCGGAAGCAATCTTGGATCTTGAGCTCTCTAAGTTTATCAATTTTGCAATATAAAAAGCATGCTCAAAACTGGAAAAAAACAGAGAAGGAAGAACACTACCTTTGTAGCTCAAAATTGAAGCAATCTGAGGGCTTTCTTTGAACTAAAACAGGTTGTGGACCACCTCTAGTGTCTTCTCTACTATCCTCAGGCCTTTGAACAGGTTGTAGGATCTTAGATTGAGAGAATTTGAAGAAAGATGGGAGAAAGGTCTAAAAAACGTGAATCAGAAAAATTCTGCAAAATTCTACTTAATCCATGTGTTTCTTCTTCAATTAAAGCAAACCAAAAGCTTCTTCAAGTTAGGTGAAGATGACAACACAAAGATGATGAGGGTTAAGAAAGAAGGAGGTACTTAATTTTGGTGAATTTCAAATTCAAAGTTGCTCATTCATCCAATTGTGAACTTGCTCCTTTTTAATTCAAAAATGAATTTGAATTTCTTTTTAATTTTACTTCAAAATTAACATAAACTGAATTTTAAATTAAAATCAATTTCTTAATTAATTAAATTAATTAATTTTAAATAATTATTTAATTTAATATCAAATATCAAATTAAATAATTGGACAAATCCTGATTTCTTAAATTGATCGTTCGAACATGAATCCATATTAATGTTTTAAACCGAACTAATACTTAAATCATATTTAAATATGTTTACCTCTTCTTTATCATAGTTTAATTCATAATTAAACTATGAAACGTTAAATATATCGCGTATAATTAACGTTTTCTCCTAAAATCGAATTTGAACAATTCAAATTATTTTCTCTCAAATTGTTACAAGGCTTAGTCTGAGCCAGTAAGGGGGACCCAATGGACCTACAAATCATGAGCTCCAACGATACGAGATTAACTGACCAAACTCTTTAGCCTAGCTAATCAACATTTGTTAACCACCGGAACACTCCACTAAAGCCCAGTGGTTGCACTCTCCTCACTGTAGATATATTTCTTTCCACTCGATATAACCATGATTAGTAAGTTGATCCTTCACAGGTTGTTCGTAATTAGAGCTGGGTCGAAAGAACCGTTTTACCCCTGTAATTACTTCTTGTTCCTTAAGTCCCGTTGATCCTCTAATGAACCATTGGTTTGTGGTCCAACCAACAAACAAATTCCCTCTCAGGCCAATGAGAGGGGTGGGCCCTTTGTTCAAGACCCGAAATCATCACTTAAGGGAACAACCTATCTACTAATCCCTAAAGAAGGTAGGAGTGAATTCCATATTGCAGCACTATGTTCCCAACTATCTACCCGGTCTTATCCCTAAAATGAAAGGGTTATTGAGTCGGTAATCTCGGGTCACTCTCACCCATGCAAATCTAAGAATAATTCTGAATAAACAGGAGTTCATAGTGTGCGCAGAATTAAGATCGAGTTACCTAGGTCATCGTATGAATATAGTCAGTTAAGACAGTAAACGGAGTAATAAAGTCTATGTGACTATTTCTCGATCCAATCTTATGCAAACTCATTGCATAAGACACCCCTACTCACGTGTCTACACATAAACGAATTAGGATCGTTTGTATTTTACAAAGTGAGTCGCGCCCATAGTGTCCCCAGGATAAGGTACCCAACCCTATCCCTATACTATAGACCGTTCTGGCTATAACATGAATCTAATCCACTTTTATGTCACTCATAAAGTTCAAGTATACATCCTATAGCCAAGGGTTCTTGTCGGATTAGGGTTACACAATACAATTCACTTCATTCAATAACACATTTACTGAATAAATCTCAATAACATCTTTATTACAAAATAGAATGTACATTCAGTTTACAAACCACGAGTTTTAGGACATAAAACCCAACACTTTCATAGGGGCAACCTTCAGAAATGCGTAGTCTCAAACTTCAAACTCCAAGTCCCAGCGCCTCAATCAACATAACTTTTCTGTCTACTCTGTGTCGTCAGCATTCTCACCCTGATCTTCTGCAAGACCTCACTCGTAACTTGACCAACTCGGGTCTCAAAAGCTTACGCTGATCAACCTCACCGCAAAATATTGGGGATTTTCATCTTTTCTCATACAACGCCTCGAAAGGCGTCATTCCGATCGTTGCTTGATAACTGTTGTAATAGGCAAACTCCATCAAGTGAAGGTGTGTATCCCAACTGCCTGTGAACTATAGGGCACAGACACGGAACATATCTTCCAAGATTTGGTCCAACCTCTCACTCTGACCATCAGTCTATGGATGAAACGCGGTGCTGAAACTACATTGAGCCCCTAACCCCTCTAGAAACTCATACAAAAGTTAGATGTAAAACAGAGATCTCTGTTGGAGACTATCTTAACTGGAACTCCATGTACCCTGACAATCTCTTCCATAAACAGCTTCGCCTACTTCTCCACTATATAGGTTATTTCCCCGAAAAAAATGCACCGACCTGGTCAGCCTATCAACGATCACCCAAATCACTGTGAACCCTCTAACGGTTCGAGGTAGGCCAGAAATGAAATTCATCGAAATCTCTTCCCATTTCCACTGCGGTACCTCTAAGGGTTGCAATAACCCTACTAGCTTTTACCTCGGGGCTTTAACCTATTGACAAACCAAACACTTACTAAAAAATTTCACCACATCTTTCGTCATCTCGTTCCACCATTAAAATTGCTTCAATTCCTGATACATTTTTGTACTACCTGGGTGTACTGAAAAATGAGAACAATGAGCCTCAGCTATGACTTCCTCCTTGAGGCCATCAACATCTGGGACATACAATTGTCCCTTGAACAACAATCCACCATCTGCTGCCACGACAAACTTTCTTTCCTGGCCTGACTTGGCATGATTCCACCAATCAACGAGGCTAGGGTTCCCCTGTTGGGAGGCTATAACTCGTTGTCTCAGAGTCGAATGAACGAACAACTGGTTAAACTGCGTCATGACCTGATCGACCGTCACATCTATCCCGACACGCTCCATATCGTCTCGTAGGTAAGCCTTCTTCGTAACTAGGCTGAGGTGTGAGCTACGTTTCGACTAGAAAGGACACCTATTGCAGTCAAAACTCGCACTTGGAGAACTTGGCGTACAATTATTTACCCTCATAACAGCCAAGACTTTCCTCAAGTGGTTCTCGTGCTCCTCACTTGACTTTGAGTAAACCAGGATGTCATCTATAAACACGATCACAAAGGTGTCTAGGAATTCCTTGAACACTCTGTTCATCGGATCCATAAACACTATCGAGGATTTGTCAATCCAATGACATCACGGTAAACTAATAATGTTCGTACCTAGACCTGAATGTTGTTTTCAAGATATCCTTCTCCTTAATCTGCAATTGGTAGTAACCCGAGTGCAAATTAATCCTAGAGAACATAATTGCTCCCTGTAACTGGTCAAATAGATTGTCAATCTTGGGGAACGAGTACTTATTTTTTATTGTTACTTTGTTCAACTCTCGATAATCAATGGATAAACACATCAACCCATAGTGAGACACTAGGGCGGATGAAGCCCTTATTTAGAAGTTCCTGTAACTGGGTCTTGAGTTCCTTCAACTCAGCAGGGGTCATTCTATACGAGACTTTCGATAAAGGTGATGTACCAGGCTCCAACTCAAGGCTAAAGTCCACCTACCTAACTGGAGGTAAACCGAACAAATCCTTAGGGAACACATCGGCGAACTCCCTGACCACTCGAACCGATGACACGGCCTCTTGTTTTGCTCCTCGTGTCTGTCACACTAGCTAAGAAAACCCAAGCCCCTTGGCTAACTCTTGCTTGCCTTTAGGGTTGAAATCACCTTTGGGACTGCCCCTGACTCAGTTTCCCTGAACTTGAAGCTCGGTTTCGATGGAGGCTTAAACACCATCTCTCTATGGTGATAGTCGATGTTGGCATGATTCACAGCTAGTCAATCCATGTCCAGAATTACATCGAAGTCACTCATCTTTAGGACTACTAGAGACATCTCTAACAAGAGACCTTCCACTAAGACTTGACTGGTCTTTACTTTCTCTCGAGCCACTAACTCTGTCTTTACTGAGGTTGCAACTACCAGGCTAGAACCTTGAGGCTCTACTTCTACCTGGGCTTGCCCATGAATAAAGAAAAAAATAAAAGAGTGTGTACATCCATAATAAAAAAGCACAAAAGCATAATGACCGAGTATAGGCAGGGTACCTGTTACAACTCTGCCTGAACCCTCAACGACTCTATTAGCTGTAGGTACACTACGTCCATCTGGAAACCCTCATGATTCGTGAAATTCCTATTCTCCAAACATGCTTAAGCCACATGACCCTCATTCTTACACTTGCAGCACACCATCGCCCCTGGCTTCTTCCTTTGTCTGCACACCGACAACAGATGCCCCACCTTACTGAAGTAGAAACACAACCTAGTGGTTGCAGGGCACACTTCTCTATGCTTCCCTCCACAATTAGGGCACGAACCTCTGCTTCAACCCTGGACCCACTGCTGACCCTGTGCTTCTGATCCGTGTAGTCAGGGGAACGTCTGGTCATGCCTCCTCTTTTGACACGATCCTGAGATCTGCCCTGGCCCCGAGGTCTGGTCGATGTTGGCTCCCCTATGCTTTGAATCTTGGGAGTCAATCAGGGTTGCCATTCGAATACTGCAGCATAATTCTTAGGCTCGTAGGTGACCACTGACCCTCGTATATCGCCACGCAAACCCATGGGGGTAACGGGTCACCTTCTTCTTGTTCGTATCCACCAAGTCAACGACGAATCGAGACAACATGGTAAACTCAATCGTAGTCCTCGACTGACTAGTTCGGTTCCTGCTTCAGCTATACAAACTCTGCCTACTTCTCGATTCTACGGTGGGGTAGAATTTCTTATAAAATGCCTCATGGAACTGCACCCATGTTATTGGTCCCACACTGACATCGGTGGACCGCGAGGCAACTTGCCACCACAGAAAAGCTCGCCCCCTCAACGCGTACATTATGCACTGGACCCTTTGATGCTCAGGGCAGCACATACGCTCGAAGATGACCTCGATCGTTGGAAAACATGCTTTCGCAAGCAGCCATGTGATCCACGCTCTGCTCGTCAAAGAATGGTGGCTCATACTTTTTGAAGTCCCGTAAATATCTTGCCTATTCCGTAGTGACCCCATGGGTCTGGGCGAGCACGACTCCCTTGTTCTGAGTAGATGTCGGACCCTGATTCTTGTTTAGCACAACCCTTTGGTTCTGGCTCGCCAGTTGTCCCAGGACTTGAGTGAGCAATGTCATCTGACTTGCCATGGTCGTCTGGATGAGCTTCTAGAGGCCTGCTAAAGTTACGGTGGTTGGAAGGGGGTGTGTTCGACGAATGGGGCATCTTGATGAAAATCCTCCCGGTACTCGAAGTGTTCATCCACTGATGGGTCAACCATTGGGTCTTGCCTTCGGGCTCCTCGACCCCGACCTCTTCAGCAACAACGACCACGTTCGCTAGCTGCTGCTCTGCCACATCTTTGTCCACGGGCCATAGTATGTGTTAAACTGCTAACAAAATTTAGCATAAGAAGCCAGAGAACTCAAGCAGGGCATAACACTTACATCACAATACAAGCAACATACTAAACCCAAACTACTTCACAAAGTAAAATCAAACTTGGAGGTGACGATGCGACTTTCTGCGAAAGGCTATAAGGACCATTACCAAAGATGTAAGCGAGTGTACATAATCTAAAAACTTGGCTTTGACAAAAACTATAACACTCCTAGTTTTCATGCCAACTTAAACCAGAGGTGTCACTAGGCAACACCCTCTGCGCCGAAATTTCGGCAACATAACGACGTTACCCAATGAATCCAAAATTTTCCTTGACCTGATTCAACACACAAGCAATTCAAAAGAGTTCTCCTATGCCTAACCCCCTCCAAACTACAATAGATCAATGGGTTGGGCTCCACAGAACACAAACATCAGGAGAAAACAGATACCAACCATAAACAAAAGAAACGAAGGCATTTGAGATTAACACAAGTCTACGAGCATGCTAACCAAGTCCAAGGGAGGGGAGTATGCAACTGAAATTCTAAATAAATCCAATCATCGAACAGGTGTACAAAACTAAACATCATGAAATGCTAGTCTTAAAGCACAAAGTAAAAGTCCTAAGCACGAAGGAAAGGTCCTCTAAACTAGAAACATGGTCCAATAGCCTCGCTACGTCGCCACGTCACCCTTCGGCTCATTGTTTGCCCTTACCTACAACCAAAAACATGAAAGTAGATGGATGAGTATAAGAATACTCAGTAAGTAACCCGCTCACGTCCAAGCTACTACTTTGCGACAGAACAACAAAAAACAATCATCAAAACCTAGGACTCTTGGTACAACTAGGCAATTCACTGCACATACCTCTTTTGGAGTCCTACCGGCGATCCAGGAACCTAGGTGGCTATAACAGGGGCGCACCTTAATGCGAAAGAGCGAGGCTCTAACACCCATACAGATATGCAAAAGAGCACATGACTCTAATGCCACACAACTCGCAAAAGGGTGCTCGACCCTAATGCCACATATCTCGCAAATGAGTGATCGACCAAAAACTGTCACTGAAAGGTCAAAAAACGAGAAACCCAAAAAGTATCAAAGTAACTATCAAAGTAACTAAATACATGACAATTCAAAACTGTCACTGAAAAAGCATTTATGACAATTTAAATCTATCAAAATAGGCAATATTATGACATTGAAAAAGTGTCATCTAAACAACATGCTTAACACTAATTTTCTATCGTAGACATAATTTCTATGACATTTAAAATCTATCATGTTTGATATATCTTGACAGAAAATTAGGATGGACGGGTTATTTCTTGACAATGTTTAATTGTCATACAAAAGTTTACCATGACACTTAAAAAATGTCGTGTATACAGCTTTCTCGACAAGATAAAATTGTCATAGAATAGTTAATTCGGACAATATTTTAAATGTGTCATGTATGGAGTTTCCTTGATGGTTGCTTCTAGGACGGATAAAAAGTGTCATAAAATGTGTTCATGACACTTTTCAATGTCATAAAATCTCGAATTTCTACTAGTGAATGAATTTAATAAATGGTTTGGAGAGGGTTGAATGGTTTTTTTACATTAATGGTCATCCTCGAAAATGCATCCCTCCTCGAAAATGCATCTCACCTCAATAGTTGGGGAATCTAAATAAAGTTGAATGCGTCTCTTGTAAAGACGCATTCAGACCATTTTTAACTGTGTTGAGTGGATTTGAACAGAATGCGTCACTTTGAGTGACGCATTCTTGGTTGAATGTGTATCCCAACTGACGCATTCCAATAAAGATAAAAAATGTGCTCGTTTTTTGTAAATAATTTTGTAAATACTTTGTTTTTTTGCAATAATTTTTTTTTAAAAAAAATATTTTTATAATTCACCCTGCTTAACCACATAAATAGAATATCGATATACCGAGGCACGGTGGATCTCCTAAAGGAACAACGAAAAACCAAAAAATCTCAATGAGATCAATAAACTATGAAGGTTCCGGTTACAAAACACATCATAAACACGATCCAAGATGAACCAAAAGTCGAACTGGATCGAAACCGACACCTAGACGAAAACTGGCAAGTGCTCGGGTTTAGCACAGCGGCGACGACAAGCAAATCCGACGAGCGGGTCTTTTGCTTTATCAGAAACTTGCACAACGGTCACCGATCGACGAGCGGCGACTCTTGTGCATGCGGTTGTGGCGAGCGACCGGACGACAGACAGCGAACGACAAGCTCCGTGAGACAGCACAACCTCGGTGAATGACGTCCTCTGTGCGCGCTGCTTCAACGATTTACGGCAAAGGAAGCTTCTGGAGACTTCGTGCGAAAGACGACGACACGACTGAACCCTCCGACGAGTGTCTATGAGAAGGCGAAGACTAGGGCTTTCAAGCAGGTGAGAGGTGAGAGTGAAGAAGAAATAAGGCCTTGGGAAGCGTGCATAAATAAGACAAAAATGTTATGTCAAAACTGATGGTAAATACTGCATTTGGTCCGATAATTTTTATTTTTATTATTATTATTATTTCATAATTTTTTCTTGTAAATACAAGTTTTTTTAGACAAAAATTAAATCTGTTTGTTAATTTAAATTTTTTTATTGTTATTATTGTTTATAAAAAGTTGTTAAAAAATAAATTTGTTTTATTTTATTATTTGTTAATTTGTTTTAATTTTTTATTTGTTTTATTTTATTCTATTTTATTTTATTATTATTATTTTTAAAAAAAAATAAATCACTCAACTACCCACTGTCACAGATTAGTTCCTTTTTTTTCTCACCTTCTCCCCCACACTCTCTCAGTTTTCCCTTTCTTCACGATTCTTTATCCACCAACTCCCATTGACCGTTTTTCTTTTTTTTTAAATAAGTCATCAATCGATTGATTGAAAGTGGGAGGATCGATGGATTGGGGAGGGGAGGAAAAAAATAAAAAGATTGAGACAAAGTATGGAGGCTAGAGGATTGAAGAGAGGGTGATTCAAAGGGAGTCCATTGATGAAAAAGGAGAGAAAGATAAAAAGGTATGCTTACTGTTTCATCAATGCTCTTATTTCATTTGCGTTTCTTTTTTATTTTGGTCATTTGGCCTTTGTATGTCTGCATTCTTTTTTATGGCAAATTTATGTCTGCATTCTTTTTTATGGCAAATTTGGTCAATTTGGGCATTGTATTTTTCTCCCATTTCTGTATTTAGATTTGGCTAATTTGTGTTACTGTGTATCAGAACTTGGCCAATTTGACAGTATTTTGATTTTATTTTATTTTGATTTGAGATTTGATTTGGCTACATGTTTTCATGAATTTCCCTTGCAATATTGAAAATTAGATTAAGAGATTCTTCCTTATGTTCTACTATTTGGGACTATTTTTAATCGTGAATCACAACATTATGAGATTTTAGTTTGGTCTCTGTACAATTCAATTTGTGATCATATATTGTTATTTGGCCAATGCGCACACCTAGATTTAGTCAATCAAATTGATCACTGCTTATTTATTTGTTGTCAATTATTATATGTATTTGGGTCAATTACTGTGTGTTTGTTTGCTGGCAAACTTTGTTCATTAATCCAAATTTGTTGATTTGGGCAGTAATATATATTTATTTGTATTTGGCCACTACATGTATATTCGGTCATTGTTCTGTATTTGTATTTGGCTACTATATTTACATACCAATGATTTTATACTTTAATTTGACTAGATTTGGCCATTTTATTTAATGTTTGCATATTTTAATTCAGTCTATTGCATGTTTTCATTGGTCAGATTTGGCCAATGTATCTATATGCCTGTTAAACAAATTTACTTATCCCTTTTTTATTTCATTTGAATAAAATTGAAATTTACTTAATTTGTTGGCATAAATTTGACATATTAGGATTTCTGAAATAAGAATCCTCTATTTTCTTAACTTTAAATTTTGGCAATAAAATTTGAAATAAAACAAATTTGCCCCCTTTTAAAATTTGAATTTCTGAAATAAGAACCCTTCAATTTTTCAAAATTGCATTTTGGCATCAAAGTTTGAAATAAAACAAATTTGCCCACTTTTAAAATTTGAATTTCTAAAATAAGAACCCTCCAATTTTTAAAAAAATTGCATTTTCGCATCAAAGTTTTAAATAAAACAAATTTACCCCCTTTTAAAATTGGATTTCTGAAATAAGAAACCTCCAATTTTAAAAAAAATTGCATTTTTGCATCAAAGTTTGAAATAAAACAAATTTGCCCACTTTTAAAATTGGATTTCTGAAATAAGAACCCTCCAATTTTAAAAATTGCATTTTGGCATTAAAGTTTGAAATAAAACAAATTTGTCTTCTTTAAAATTTGATTTTCTGAAATAAGAACCCTCCAATATTTCAAAACTAAAACTTGGCAATGATGTTTGAAATAAAATAAATTGCCTTCTTAAAAATAGATTTCTGAAATTTATTTTGTTTTTAAAATCCTCTACTATTTTTCTAAAATATAGGAGTTTATTTTGAAATGTCAAAATAAGTTCCAAGTTTTTCTAATGGCATTGAGTCACTCATATTAATTCATATTTTATTTTTAAAATGTGGATTAATTAATTTTGGAACAATCAAATAAAATGCAAAAAATATTTTTTCTTTAAACCAATAAATAAAAGGATAGTTTTAAAATAAAATGTGGTAACCGTTTTTCTAAAACGAGTTTGTAGGGGGCTAACACCTTCCCTACACTCAATCGACTCCCGAACCTAATTTCTGGTTACATAAATCAACTTTTTCCTCTAAAATGGGTGACCAATCACACCCTACGATGATTGGTGGCGACTTCAAACCTTTACCTCGAAAGAGACCCTTGGGAGAGGATGTCGGCCGCTCCGCGTCGCAATCACGTTGCGACACTAATAACTCTTCAAATAAGAGTTATTTAGAACATTTTTAGTGGAGGTATTAGTGCCTAAAAGCATAAATTGTTACTCTCTTGTTTTGAAAGTCCTTTTAAACTTTCTTTTTGTAGTGGAAAAGTCTCTTAAGAGTAAAAAGCCTTCTTCTTGCTGATTATATTAGATATTTTGGTTGAATTTTACTTAATTTTAGCTTGTGAAGGTTAAATTTCTTGAGGCCAAAGAAGCTAAGTGTCAAGAGTGCAAGGAAAGACTGGAGCCTTGATGATGTTGGAGCATTATCATTGTTGTTTTTTTTTTTTTTAATAAGGAACATTATCATTGTTGAAGTAGTTTTTAAGCTGATTGTTGGAGCATCTGTAATGCTGGAGCATTTTCCAAAAGGATGTTGAAGCATTGTCATTGCTTGAGGCAGTCTCCTAAAGTCTGTAGCAGTTTACACGGGGCAATTAGATTTAAATCATTTGGGCCTTTTACAATTGGGTCCATTTGGACTATGGAGAGTATGAAGCACGAATGGGTCTTCACTAAACCCTATTTTCATCACTTGGGGGAGATATTTAAGCTTCATTAGGGTTGTTTGTCAAGGTAGGGACTTAGAGGAGGAAAGAATTAGAGGCTTGGACAGCAAGTAGTTGTTGTCTTCTTCAAGAAGAAGAAGGAGAAGCTGAAGAATTGAGTCAATCTAGCACAAAGGGGAGCAAAAGCAAGGAGGGATCGTTGTTCTAGCTTCCTACCATAAGCTTTTCTTCTCCTCTCTTAAATTTGCATCTTCCTTTCTTGTTTCTACGTACCTCGTTGTTGTAATATATTCTATTTTAGATTTTCTGCATCTTTTCTTTGTTGTCATGAGCTAATTCTTTCTAAGGTAAGGATTGGAGGAACTTTTGTAATTTGGAATTGAGCTTAAGCTTTTGTATGCTTAAATTGTGGCTAGATTTTAGTTGACTTTATTATTAATGTGGAACTAAGGTTGGTCATCTTCATTCCATATTGTTTTCTTGGCTTTTGGGGAAAAGGGAGAAAATCGATTGCTAGAATCCACTTTAGGTTTGATACAAGTGAATACTTGCAGTGAAAATTGGTAGGTTAGGGATAACCATCCAACTAAAGTACAAGAGCAATGAGCTTAATAAGGTAATTGAATGAGAATTTAATTGCTGAAAATTTTGAGAATTCTGGGAAGAATCCCGTGTTAAATTGTTGTAGCATAATTTTGAGTTTGCAATTGCTCCAACATTATATCCCAGATTGCATAAAGAATCCCTAATCTGAGCCCATCGCGTTTGTTGTAGCATTTTCAGTGCTTTTAATCTTTGTTTCAGCATTCTGCTAGTGAAGTTCAGTTTTCCTTTATTCTTGTCATCTTTAAGTTGTTTTTTTGTTGGTTACAACTTCTATTCACTATAATTAATTTGAGCTAGATAAACTTCATGGTTAAGTCCCTGAGGATTCGATACTCAGTACTCAAAATACCGTTTTATATTACTTCGATCACGTGCACTTGCGCGTCGTTACAAAAACCCTAGTTTTCCCTATTCTTTTTCTTTCCAATTATGCCCCTCCCCTTTTTACATTCACCCTAAACCCAGGGTTGTTTGGGGCGCAGGTTCGAAATCAAAATCCTGGTAATCAGAAGCCTGGGAGGGTTTGCCCTGAGGGGTTCTGAAACCTAGGAATCAGAAAGTTGTGTTTGAGGTGCAGTGTTCTGAAGTCAGGGAATCAAAAAGCTATGTTTGGGGTGCAGTGCTCTGAAGCCTGAGAATCAAAAAACTATGATTTGGGTGTAGTTTTCTGAACTCTGGATTTGGTACTGTTTTGTTTCACATTTTTTTTTTTAGCTATTTTATTTTTTTCGAGTCTTGTAGTGTGAATTGTAGAAGCTACTGTCTAACATAGACCAATTTTTTAAGTAAATTTTCGATGAAACTTTCAATATATGTTGTAGTTGAAGAATAGAAAACGAGTTAGAGGTGTTTGTAGGTTGGATTGGGTCGGGTTGAGGTACTTTTTAGACTCACCCAACTATTCGGGTTGCAAATATCTTCAACCTAAGCAAACCTTTATTAAGTGATGAACACAACCCAACCCAACCATGAAACGTTTGAGTTGAGTTGGTTTAGCTTGGTCGGGTTATATACTTAAAATTTTATTTTTTAAAACGTTAAGTGTTGTTATGTAAAAAATATATATATTTATTTTTAATATTGAATTAAGATTAGCAACTCCATTTTAATTTATATCATGAATTTTTATCTTCCAAAAGACTAAAAAATTATTTTAAAAAGATATTAAAGAATAAATAATCTAAAAATAAGTATAAAATTAAAATAAGTATATGTACATATAGTTGTAATATAAGTACAAAAATATTTTTCTAAAATTGATATGAATTTCGGGTTGGTTTGATTCTAGGTTCAACCCAAACTAATTTTTGTGAACTCACGAACTATTCCAACCCATAAAGTTTTATTTTTTTGAACCCAACCTGACCCAAAAGAGTTGATAACCCAACCCAGATCATAAAATTGGGTTGGTTGATCGAGTTCTTCGGGTCATCGAGTTTTTTTAACACCTTTACAATGAGTTCACACATACAGTTACATAGTCCAAAAGCTTTGCATTTGACATGAAACAAAAGGACATAACACACCTTTGTGCAAAAGAAAAAAAAAATCATTTTTTTCTAACTTTTAAAAAAGAAATTACAAAAGTAAGCCATTTGAGTGTATATTAAACAAAAAAGTGAACAAAAAATACAAAGTTGTTTTTCATGCCTTTTTTGTAAAAATATTTACAAAATTCAAAGGTTTTGAGAGTATAATTGCATGTTATTATGAAAAAAAATTGTTTAGTAGCTATTTCTTAGTTTTATTTTAACTATTTAAAAAATTGACTAGATTTTCGGGTTATTGAAGTGGTCGAGTTGATGAGGTGGTTAGATTGTCAAGGAGGCCGCCAAAGTTGTCGTTCTCGGTGGTGATTGGGTGGTCACTGGAGTTTTTGTCGAAGAGATCGCCGGAAATGAAAAGCCAAGTGTTCGCTTGAGGCAGTCGTCAGTGATGGCGAGACGCCGGTGTGGCTGTCGGAGTTGTCGTTATCCGTGGTCGTCGGAGTTGTCATTAGAGTTGTTGTCAAAGTGGTGATAAAAAATGAAAATGACAAATGAAAGAGAAAATGAATAAGTGGTCGGAAGAGGCAGTCGTCATCGGTGGTCGAGTTCTCGGTGTGGTGGTCGGAGTTGTCGTTGTCGATGATTGTCGGAGTTGTCATCGGAGTTGTTGTCGAAGTGATCACCGAAAATGGAAAACGACAAATTGAAGAGGTAATGGAAAATCAAGTATTCGCTGGAGGCAATCGTCAGCGGTGGTCGAGTCGTCAGAGTTGTTGTTGTCGGTGGTTGTCGGAGTTTTCACAGGAGTTATCGATGTGGTCGTCGAAAATGAAAAATCATATGGTCACTAGAGGTAGTCATCAGCGATGGTCGAGTCACCGGTGTGGTCGTCAGAGTTGTCGTTATCGGTGGTCGTCGGAGTTGTCACCGGAGTTGTTATCGAAGTGTTCGCCGAAAATGAAAAATCAAGTGGTCTCCAGAGGCATCCTTCAGCAATGGTCGAGTCGCCTGTGTGGTCGTCAGAGTTGTCGTTGGTTGTTGGTTGATCGCTAGAGTTTTCACTAGAGTTGTCATAGTAATCGACAAATGAAGGCGAAAAACATGGAACAAATTCCATGGGATTGTACTGTTGAAACTCATGGAGTTGCATTGTTTTAACCCATGGGGTTGGGTTCCGAAGCCAAGGATTTTTAACACCTTACTCCAAACATGGGTTTGGATTTGGAACCCGAACCCATCTAAATCCAAATCCATGTGTCAAACACGCTCTTAATTCCTTATCTTCAGGGGTTGGATTATCCCCTCAAATAAATTAAATCTTGCACAAAACTTAAATAAACAATTGGAATTGTCGGTACCTGAAATAACGAGCGTTACAACACCAAATAATCCTGAAAGAGATTATTAGAAGGGCTTTGTAACATTAACATTTTTTTAAGATATATATTGATAACCTAGTGAGCGTGGCATTATTTCTATAAGTTGTGTCGGATTTTAGTTTACATTGATTTAAAGGTAAAAAGTTGCACATAGTTTATTTTAAAGGTTTTTTTTTTAAAAAAAAGGTTGATATGTTTTCTTTTCTTTTCTTCTTTTTTTTGACATGCTTTTTAATTTTTTTTATTTAATACTTATAATATATATGTATGGATGTATGGATCATTTTAAAAATATTATAAAAATGGTATGATTTCTTCTTACTGTGATTGGAAAAAAGAAACTTAATTAATAATCAATAAATTAATTTTAAAAAATCCTTAGGACATATAAACTACTTCTATCATCATTTTTATTATTATAAAATAATTTAAAAAATGCTTATGAAAGAGATTATCTTGGAACTTAGAGGACATTTGGATCGCAGAGTTAAGTTGAGTTTTGCATAGTTTTTTTGTCAGTAAATTTAGGAAGTCTGTATTTGGGGTGCAGAATTAAGTCGATTTGAGTCATGAAGTCTGTGTTTGGGATACAGAGTTGAGTTATTATGTCAGCGGTATCTGATGCAGTTTTTTTTGTAATTTGAATAAATCTCATTTTTTGTGACTTTTTTCTCACTTTTTTTCCCGACAAATCAATTGCAAACACATTTGTCTACAATTTTCAAACTCAATTATGAGATCAACTATAAAATTATAATATGTATTACCATTTGTCAAATTTATGTTAGGATATTTCCAAAAGTAATGGATATTGTGATTGATATCAATTTTTCTTTTCCAATAAATTTCATGTCGAAACACTTTTTTTTTCATAATTGCAACACTAAATTCAAATGTCTAAAAAAAAAAAAAACAACATTGATCTTTTTCTTTAAAAAAATATCATTCTTTTTTGTTTTAGAAATTGTTTTTTTAACAATATAGGCAATGTAGCATTATTTCCTCTTTTTGATATACATTATGAAGGGAATACGAGTCCCGCAGCGGAAGCGACTGTGAATCGCGCGCTCTTGATTCAGTTACAACGATTTTATTCAAGAACATATACAACAAGATTAAGCATGTAAATATAATGGACAGCAAGGAAAATTACCTCTGAAGAACCTTTCTTCAAGTTCTCCTCCTCTCTCACGATCAAGATCTCAGCAACACGAACTCGAACGAACACCGACACTACCACCGGATCTTCTCCGATGTTCTCTAGGTGAGGGAGGAAGGTGGGTTCCCTTTAGGAGAGGTGAGGTGTTTTGTTAGAGAGATGTTTGTGTCTTGGAACCTTTCCAACAACACAACAAAAGCTTGGAATCACTTTCCCTAGTTGCATCTCATGCAACCATATATATAAAAATAGGATGGAATTGACCATCCTACCCTCCTTTATTCTCTCTTTAGTATATGGTTTATATGTGAATCTAATTCACATTAAAACTATATATTATATTAATTATATCATATATAATTGATATAACATCTCAGGTATGAAATTGAACACTTCAATTTCATTCCTAACTTTATACCCTCAATATTACCATGTTGAACCAACGAAGGGACCTAATGGACCTACAGTTCATGAACTCCAATGATGTGAGATTAACTGATCAAACTCTTTGATCCAGTTAATCAATATTCATTAACTACAAGTCACTCCACTATAGACTTGCAGCTGCACTCTCCTCACTGTAGATAATATTGTGTCCACTGATATAGTCATTACCCATGAGTCGACCCTTCATAGGTTGTTCGTAATTACAGTTGGGTCAAATTATCGTTTTACTCCTGTGATTACCTCTTTGTTCCTTAAGCACCACTGATCCTCTAATGAACAACAAGTCTAAGGTCCTACCTCAGACTCATATCCTCATAGAGGGCGGGGCCCCGTTGTTCAAGACCTGGAGTCAGTTCTTAAGGGAACAACCTATCTAATTCCTTAGTGTAGGAATGAGTGAATTTCATCTTGCACAGTTAAGTTCCCAGCTACCTACGAGGTTTTGTCCCTGAGAAGGTAGGCTTATTGAGTCGGCTACAGGCCACTCTCACCCATACTAGTCTAAGGACAAACCCCTATAAGCAGGAGTTCTTAACTTGCTCAGGATTCAGGTCGAGTCACTAATGACCATCTATAAATTACTAGTCTTATCCAGTTAACGGTGTTACACTAGTTAGATTAATAATTTGCGATCCGGTCTTGTATGAACTCTTCATACAGGATGCCCCCAATCGCATGTCAACTACATGAATGAGTTGGATTACCTCATTTGTACTAATTACAAAGTGGGTCGCATCCATGGTGTTACCAGAATGAGGTTTCAAACCTTATTCTTATACCATAGACCATTTAGGTTATATTCTTGAACTCAACCCAAATAGTGTCCACTACACTGATGTTCAAGATAAATGTTATAACCTTGGAGCTTAGTTTATTGGATTTATAAAGTAAGACTGTAATTCTATCAAAACAAATAACTCTCTATTTAATTGATCAAAATTACACAAGTTTAGGGCATAAATCCAAACACATTAAACTTCTTTCAATTTATAGAAATCACATATTTTTAGTACACATTGAACACATTCAATTGATAGAAATCAAATGTTGTATTCTTTATTATAACAAATAACAATTGATGAATGGAAAAAAGACAAGTACTGGTATTTTTTTTCCTTTAAACACAAATTAAACTTCTATTAAAATAGAGAAATCTAAGCTTTCAATGCCTAAACATATATTAAACTTTTTTGAAACTTACAAATGAAGAACTTATCATGGCCTTTTATAAGTACTAATAGGGTCGTTTGTTTTAAAATACAATGACCATTACGTTTTTTTTAAGAAACATTGTTAGTTTACATTTGTTAAATCACATGGAGATGACAATAAAACGACGATATATTTCAACATTAATGTCATGTAAAAGTGAAATATTCACAAAATATTATTAGGTTATCAAGGAACTATTTACATGATTCACAAACATAATTATGGTTCACAAAATATAAGTAATGACCAACAATGAGTCGAGTTTGTATGTCCTAAGAAAGATTGTTGGAGAAAAGAGTAAGACCAACTAAATACATGCGCATTTCCTGTTATTTTGAATCATGAGGATCTCATTGGTCGTTGGGAATTATTGTTGGTGATACTCGTCGGAGAAAATACTGCTAGTTGCAAGATAAGGTCATCAACGATCGTTGTAAATCGTCAGACAAGGTAGTCGACAATGGTCGTCAATTGTCTCATATAACCGTCGATAATGAAGGTCACCTGATAGTGATCTCCTAGAGAAGGTCATCATAGGTGGTTGTCTGTTGTCGAACAACGGAGATGGTCACCAATCGCCAAAGATGGTCATTAGAGGTAGTTTTTGGTTATCGGAGATGGTCACTAATTGCCAGAGATGATCGTCGGGGGTAGTTTTCGATAGCTGGAGAAGGTTATCAGAGGTGGTTGTCAGTTGCCAAAGAAGGTTGTCGATTCTAGAGGAGGTTTTTGCTCGCTAGAGATGGTCACCGATCGTCGAAATGGTCGTCGGAGGTAGTTTTTGATTGCAAGAGATGGTCACTGATCGTCGAAAATGGTGGTCAGATGTGGTTTTTGATCACTAAGATGGTCACTGTGAATCGCGCGCTCTTGATTCAGTTACAACGATTTTATTCAAGAACATATACAACAAGATTAAGCATGTAAATATAATGGACAGCAAGGAAAATTACCTCTGAAGAACCTTTCTTCAAGTTCTCCTCCTCTCTCACGATCAAGATCTCAGCAACACGAACTCGAACGAACACCGACACTACCACCGGATCTTCTCCGATGTTCTCTAGGTGAGGGAGGAAGGTGGGTTCCCTTTAGGAGAGGTGAGGTGTTTTGTTAGAGAGATGTTTGTGTCTTGGAACCTTTCCAACAACACAACAAAAGCTTGGAATCACTTTCCCTAGTTGCATCTCATGCAACCATATATATAGGGAAATAGGATGGAATTGACCATCCTACCCCTCCTTTATTCTCTCTTTAGTATATGGTTTATATGTGAATCTAATTCACATTAAAACTATATATTATATTAATTATATCATATATAATTGATATAACATCTCAGGTATGAAATTGAACACTTCAATTTCATTCCTAACTTTATACCCTCAATATTACCATGTTGAACCAACGAAGGGACCTAATGGACCTACAGTTCATGAACTCCAATGATGTGAGATTAACTGATCAAACTCTTTGATCCAGTTAATCAATATTCATTAACTACAAGTCACTCCACTATAGACTTGCAAAATGCACTCTCCTCACTTGTAGATAATATTGTGTCCATCGATATAGTCATTACCCATGAGTCGACCCTTCATGGGTTTGTTCGTAATTACAGTTGGGTCAAATTATCGTTTTACTCCTGTGATTACCTCTTTGTTCCTTAAGCACCACCGATCCTCTAATGAACAACAAGTCTGGGTCCTACCTCGGACTCATATCCTCATAGAGGCGGGGGGCCCGTTGTTCAAGACACGAGTCGGTTCTTGGGAACAACCTATCTAATTCCTTAGTGTAGGAATGAGTGAATTTCATCTTGCACAGCTTAAGTTCCCGGCTACCTCGAGGTTTTGTCCTCTGAGAAGGTAGGCTTATTGAGTCGGCTCAGAGTGCCACTCTCACCCATACTAGTCTAAGGACAACCCCTATAAGCGGGAGTTCTTAACTTGCTCGAATCTGTGTCGAGTCACTAATGACCATCTATAAATTACTAGTCTTATCCAGTTAACGGTGTTACACTAGTTAGATTAATAATTTGCGATCCGGTCTTGTATGAACTCTTCATACAGGATGCCCCCAATCGCATGTCAACTACATGAATGAGTTGGATTACCTCATTTGTACTAATTACAAAGTGGGTCGCATCCATGGTGTTACCAGAATGAGGTTTCAAACCTTATTCTTATACCATAGACCATTTAGGTTATATTCTTGAACTCAACCCAAATAGTGTCCACTACACTGATGTTCAAGATAAATGTTATAACCTTGGAGCTTAGTTTATTGGATTTATAAAGTAAGACTGTAATTCTATCAAAACAAATAACTCTCTATTTAATTGATCAAAATTACACAAGTTTAGGGCATAAATCCAAACACATTAAACTTCTTTCAATTTATAGAAATCACATATTTTTAGTACACATTGAACACATTCAATTGATAGAAATCAAATGTTGTATTCTTTATTATAACAAATAACAATTGATGAATGGAAAAAAGACAAGTACTGGTATTTTTTTTCCTTTAAACACAAATTAAACTTCTATTAAAATAGAGAAATCTAAGCTTTCAATGCCTAAACATATATTAAACTTTTTTGAAACTTACAAATGAAGAACTTATCATGGCCTTTTATAAGTACTAATAGGGTCGTTTGTTTTAAAATACAATGACCATTACGTTTTTTTAAGAAACATTGTTAGTTTACATTTGTTAAATCACATGGAGATGACAATAAAACGACGATATATTTCAACATTAATGTCATGTAAAAGTGAAATATTCACAAAATATTATTAGGTTATCAAGGAACTATTTACATGATTCACAAACATAATTATGGTTCACAAAATATAAGTAATGACCAACAATGAGTCGAGTTTGTATGTCCTAAGAAAGATTGTTGGAGAAAAGAGTAAGACCAACTAAATACATGCGCATTTCCTGTTATTTTGAATCATGAGGATCTCATTGGTCGTTGGGAATTATTGTTGGTGATACTCGTCGGAGAAAATACTGCTAGTTGCAAGATAAGGTCATCAACGATCGTTGTAAATCGTCAGACAAGGTAGTCGACAATGGTCGTCAATTGTCGCATATAACCGTCGATAATGAAGGTCACCTGATAGTGATCTCCGGAGAAGGTCATCATAGGTGGTTGTCTGTTGTCGAACGCTGGAGATGGTCACCAATCGCCAAAGATGGTCATTAGAGGTAGTTTTTGGTTATCGGAGATGGTCACTAATTGCCAGAGATGATCGTCGGGGGTAGTTTTCGATATCTGGAGAAGGTTATCAGAGGTGGTTGTCAGTTGCCAAAGAAGGTTGTCGATTCTAGAGGAGGTTTTTGCTCGCTAGAGATGGTCACCGATCGTCGAAATGGTCGTCGGAGGTAGTTTTTGATTGCAAGAGATGGTCACTGATCGTCGAAAATGGTGGTCAGAGGTGGTTTTTGATCACTAAGATGGTCACTGGTCGTCGAAGATGGTCAACGATCGCCGAAAATGGTCATTTGAGGTGGTTTTCGATCGTCGAAGATGGTCGTCGAAGGAGGTTTTCGGTCCCCAGCCACCGACCATCGATCGCTGGAGATGGTCGTCGATTGCTAGAGATGGTCGCAGGAGGTGGTTATCGATCGCCGGTGGTGGTCGTCAATTGTTGGAGAAGCGATGATAAAATATGTTAATATGGTTACTGTACAAATCGGTGGAGTTAATCTCCTAAGTCAGCAGAGTTGAGTTGAGTTAATTTATCCATGAGCCAAACACTGAGTTGGGTTTAAAACCCAACCCAACTCAACTCAACTCATGGAGTCAAACACCCCCTTAAGATGTACTTGCACTCAGTTTTCATTGGCAAGTATACCTCTAGTTTTTTCTAGAATTATAAAATTATTAATGTTGCATCGAAAGAAAATTAAGCTAATGCTCAAAATTTGATCAAACAACTCAATGAAAGTTAGCATAAAAAAAAGCATAACAATGACTAGGGGTGTACACGAGTTGTGTTGAATTGGGTTGAAGGGTTTCTTGGGACCAACCCGAAAATGCGGATTAGTCAGGTTGGTAACCCGAATTACCCGATTAAGGATTACAACTCAACTCTATATTTTTCGGGTTGAATTGAGTTCGGTCGCTGGGTTGATTTTTTTTTTATTTTTTAAATAATTTTCTTAATTATTTGAAGTAAGTTTTTTCTTTAATTTATAACTAAAATCATATAAAATTCAATTATCAAACTTCAAAGTTCAAAACATCTTAATATTTATTACAATCTTAGAAGAAAAATATTAAAATTGATAAATAATTCATATATAAATATATAAAAAAAATTAAAAAAATATAAATTTTGGGCTAGGTTAGGTGGGGTCAGGTCAACTCGAGCTTGAAAAGACCAACCCAAGAACTGACCCGAAATTTTAATTCTATAAAATTCTAACCCAACCTAAACCGAAAAGAAAGCTAACCCAACCCTTATGATTTGGGTTGGGTAGTCCGGGTTGCTTAGGTTATTGAGTTATTTGTACACCCCTAACAATGACAAAAGGAGTAAAGCAAATCTAAGATTTTTTTTTTTTTGTAAAAAACATGGTGGAAAATAGCTTTTTATATAGTTGAAAGAGATAATTGCTAATAAAACAGTTTCCACGGGATTTCGACAAAGAAATTTAATTCATGGAATAAACTTGATTTTATTTATTTTTATGAAGTGTTAAATTCTCTAAAATCTATTCTCTGATTCTTTCTCTCGAATATATAAGCCTTGAGCTCTAATTGGTTGAATTTCTTGGATCGACGTGTTGGCTTGTTATTCCTCTTGGATTGACTTACTGACTTGTTGATCTTAGATCAGACGATTCTCTTATTGATCTTTGATCAGTCTGTCGGTATGGCGATCTTGGATCGATATGTCAGCTTGTTGATCTTGGACCGCCTTGTTGGCTTGTTGATCTTAGATCGACTTGTCAGTTTGTTGATCTTGGAATGTAGACTTTGATCTGAGGGTTGACGAGCTTGTTCTCAAATGAAGGGAGATTGAATCTTCGATTTGTAGTTGATGAAGAGACGATTAATTTGTTGAAACTTTCCCGTCATTGAATCTTATGAATTCTGAATCTTGGGATCTTCTGAATTTTCTAAGCTCTTTAACTGAACTTGAACCTTCTAAATTCTTACTCTAAAGACTCTGAGCTCTCTTACTGAACTTAAAGATGAATGTTCTTGATCGTGACTCTTTTGAATTCCCTTCAAATGAAGGGTGATCTCTTCTATTTATAAAGTTTGATGAACCTTATATGGGCTTGGGCTTGGTTGACTTTGCGACCAACTTTTGGGCTTAACCTTATTTGGGTTTAATCCAATCTTTTTTTAATAGACTTGGATTACTTATGTTGGGATTTATGCCCTAAACTAGTGTACTTGTAATTGTTCAAGGAAATAAGTAAAAGTGTTATTTTTTCCCGATTAAACCTTGTATTCTCGCTATTACAAACTTAAATCCAATAAACTAAGCTTCAGGGTCACATTTAGGTGATCTTGAACCGTGTGTAGTTGACACATAGTTAGGATCAAGTTCAAATAGTTGACCTGAACGGTCTATAGTACATGGATTAGGTTGGGAACCTCATCCAGGTAACACTTTGGATACGACCCACTTTGTATTCGATATAAACGATCCAGCTCGTTCATGTAGTTGACATGCGAGTGGAGGCATCCTGTACGATGAGATTGTACAAGACCGGATCGAGAATTGTTAGACCACTCTAGTAACGTCGTTGATAGATTAGGGCTAATAATTCAATGATGACCATTAGTGACTCAATCTGAATCCTGAGCGAGTTACAAACTCCTATCTGCGGGGGTTTATCCTTAGACAAGTACGGGTGAGAGTGGCCACAGCTGCTGACTCAATATGCCTACCTTCTCAGGGATGAAACCTCATAGGGAGCTGGGGACTTAACTTCGCAAGAAGGAATTCACTCATTCTGAACTAGGGTAACTTGATAGGTTGTTCCCTTAAGAACTGAATCCATGTCTTGAACAACGGGGCCCCTCCCTCTCGCTGGCTCGAGAAGGACATTGTTTATGGTCGGACCATAAACTTGTTGTTCATTAGTGGATCAGTGGTGCTTAAGGAGCAAGAAGTAGTCACAGGGGTAAAACGGTAAATTGACCATGCTGTGACTACGAACGACCTGTGAATGGCTGACTCACAGGCATTGGTTATATCAATTAATGGACACAACTTGTTCTACAGTGAGGAGAGTGCAGCTACAAGTCTTTAGTGGAGTGGCTCGTAGTCAACGAATGTTGAATAACGGGATCAAAGAGTTTGATTAGTTAATCTCGTATCGTTAGAGCTCATGATCTGTAGGTCCATTAGGTCCCTTGATAGGCTCAATATGGAAATAATGAGGGTATAAAGTTTTGGAATGAATTTGAAGTGCTCAAATTCAATTTAGGGAATTATATCAATTATATATGATATAATGGATATGGAATATAGTTTAATGTGAATATGATTCATAATAAATTATATTGTTTCCTAATTATGAAATTAAGGCAAAATTAGAGTAATTAATTTGAGAGATATGTAAATTGAATATGATTCAATTTTATTTCCCCTTTATGTAAAATATGATTTACATAATAAGGTATTTGATACCTTATATTATGCAATTATGCAAATTGATTTTGCATAATGCATAATTGGTGGAAAGTGGCAAAATGGGTCGAGAATTTGTCTCCACCCACATTGTCTATATAAGCATCCATTTGGATGCAAATTGTGAGACTTAAGTCATTTGCCAAATGCGGGATTCAATCCCTTCAACTTAAAGGGGAATTGTGAGTAATGTCTAAAATAAATTAATCGTAATGAAAAATAGCTAAATAGTTTCAATATTGTGAATATGGCTACCATACTTTTAGGAGCAATTGATAATAATATTAATTTTCTAAGATGCTCTTGGTATATCTTCATAATTACAGTCATATTATTATCGTATTTACATTCTTCCAACAACTGTCAAATTTTGTTTTGAAAAAATTTCAACAATTTCTAACTGAAATTAACTAATTTTTTCCTTTTTTTTAGCAAAAACTTCATTTGACTGAATTTGGAGGCATAATGAAGATCGTCGTCCATGGAGTTATCATGCTCTCCTGCAACTAGTCTCACAATACACATTTCATACGAAATCTCTTCTTGCATCTGGTTTCAAAGTACACGTTTCATACCCTTCATTGGTACGGTTTACAAGTTTGTAGAGTTGTATCAGTTTGAAATGGATTTTTACAGCATTCCTATCCTGTTTGATGTTGTGTGGGATAAGGACGATGGTTACAAGGTTTACAAGTAACTCAATATATTTGAGGGTCACCGAAAAAATCTTAGGCTATTCTTTCTGGGTTTGCAACCAATTTAATTGTGAAAATTCAAGTATATACCCTTATCTACATCATTTTAAAATGATACGTATGATATCTACAAAATTGGGTTGTCGGGTGCTTATTACTGGGCTTTCGAAGATCTAGTATTATTTCATTTTTTTATTTGGTCGCCTCAATCCTTTTGCAAAAGGGTTTTATACCGTCCCATGGATTTTTGTGTCTTCATATAAGATATAAACCATAAGTATACTATTGGGTAGGTATTTATGCATATTTATACTCATTTATTACAATAAAAAAATAGCATATATACTAAGTTGAAGAAATGTGAGGGAGTTTTAGGTGGAATGAATAACTATAACTATTTAACTTTTCTAATGGTGCATGGTGTGGGTGGGAATTAATTTTTCTGTTTTTTCTTATGCGTTGGGTGAGTATTTACACGTATTTCTACTTATTTTTTACGTTTAAAAAAACATAGTAATATGTTCCAGTATATACACTAAGTTGGAGAAAACTGGACGAGTTTTAAATGGTGTATTATAGCATTAAGTGAATAATTACATCTATTTACCTTGTCTAATAGTGCATGTGGATGAAAATTGATTTTAGTTTATTCTTGCTCATTAGGTAGATAAATACATACATTTCTACTCATTTATTTATATATCCCTTGAGTTGGAGAAAAGAAAGAGAGTTTTATGTGGATCATTAATGGTGTCAAGAATCAATTAGTATATATATTGTCTTAATTTAATTTTTTTTAATTTTATTTAGGGTTATTAGGATTGTTTTTGTAACCTCTCTCTAAATCTTTAGTTTTTTTAATTTTTTTTATTTTCAATCCTAGATTTTGTTTTTGAAAAAAATCTAACAGACTTTCCTCACTCCTTTTTGTTGACCACTTTTTTATATAAAATAAATTATAAATATTCAGTAGGGGTATTTTCGTCATAATGCAATTGGTAGATTTTAGTTAAAATTACTTGCAAATTAAAACTTTGTACACATCGAATTAGTGGTTAAATTTAGACATTCTCCTTATTACCCCTTATTTAAATTTAGCTCAATTTATTTTTAATGACCTTGAGATAAATTGACTGCATGCCCAATTATCTTATGGCATAATTTGATTGGACTGGATTAAGTCATCAAATGGATAAATATTAGACATATGATATTATTTAATTTGCCAACTTTTCATGTATTTTAATTTAATTTCAGGACATATGTAAATTTGTATTTGGTCTCAATTTTATTTTATCATTAATCTAAATTAATGATGTGGCAATTTGTGATTTGCCGAAATTTCTCATTCAACAAAAACTTTTGAAATTTAATTATTAATTATAATTTAAAATAAATTGTAACGTTTTTTTATTCATTTATAAAAATGAAAGGACAAAATTTTTAATAAATTTAAGCTTTTTATATTTCCACTCTTCAAATTCTGACTTTTTCCCATTGTTAAACAAAAAAGAAAACTAATTAAATAGTTAAATATTTATTATTAGTCAAATTTAACCCGGAGACTTCATACGTGGGTGTTGATGCACAAATTCGAGCAAAGAGAAGCATCTAATTTACACGTAAACAATAGTAAATTTGTAGTTGTGAGGGGAAAGATATGATCTTCAAAACAAAGAAAATACTATACACTGATGTGGTGCTTGCCATAATCTCTCCGATAGTTAGGGAGAAAGAAAGTGTAGCAAGCTTTTTTAGAGTAAAGATTGAGAATGAGTTTCCTTCAACATATTTATATAATAGAGTATTTATGTGAGAATGACTTGACATTTTTCCCTTTATGAATTGGATTAGGGTTAGGATCAAAGTGGCCTTCGAGGAGTCTCGGACTACAAAATCGACACATGAGGCATGATTGAATCGACTCGACTTGACTTGGTCTGATTTGGACCTCGCTCTGAGTCTCGAATTTGATCCGATTTAACTTGTTTATCTTCTATTCAAAATTAAAATTATTTTTTTTTCCTTATTTTTATAGTCTTATGGACATAAAATTTTGAATTTGTTGTTGAATATAGAGATTTGAATCTCCAATTTCATAAAAAAAAAAAAAAAATCCATTAATGGTAAGTTATGCTCGTGTTAACTTTTCATGTCCCATCTTCTAAATCTTGTACTCATAGAAAACTATGTGTTCTTTTACTTTATCCATTACCATCCTTAATAATTCTTATTCTCATCCCCCTCGTGGCTTCAAAGAATATACTAATTACAGATGAAAAGTAATAATAAATTTATTCTATTTTTATATTTAAACTATTAAAATAACTATTTTAATCTCTAAATTTTTTAAAAATTAACATTTTTATTTTTTTGTTGTAATATTATTATTAATGTATATTCGTCAAATATTCATCTGAACTAGTCTATAATTTTAAATCGACATATTAACCTACATATTTAGAACAAAATATTTTTATTTGTTTTTAAATTTAAGAGTCAAAATAGACCTTTTAAAAATTAGAAAAATTGAAATAATGATGAAATTCTTCATAGTCTATGGTGTGCTTATCTTTTATCTTAAGAGAAATTTCATATTTTTCTTTATAAAAAACACCAAATCTAAAAATCATTTTTAGATAATTCGATCACCGACCCCATCTGAACAAAAACATTTGTATGACGTGGAAAAGGAATTTCATACTAGAAAAATTATTGAACGGACCACCACAATATAATAATCTTATTAGATATACCAAATTCGAAAATCTCTATGTTTTTAATAATGGCTAGATACATAAATATAGAAATACTTTTAGGGTATGTTTGGTAAACAATCTACGAAATTTAAAAATTCGAAATTCAATAAAAATAAAGTTGTATTTCATATTTTCAAATATGTGCTTGGTAGCAGATTTAGGAATTTAATTCTGTTTAAATAATTGTAGTCGCAAAACTAAATATTAAATTGAATATAAGTCATTATTAATTAATTTAATTATGAACGCGATTTTTATAAATTTTATAGAATTACCATTTATAATATATTATATTATACATATTTTAATTTAAAAAAGTAAATTGAGTTTTTAACATGAAATATTGTATTTATTAAAATTTTTATCTTTGTTTAATATAATTCAATCTATTAAAATTTTAAATTTAGATAAAACATAAAAATGTTGTTTTCAGAATTTTTATTATTTTGATTATAGAAGTTTTTGAAAACACATTTGTCAAACACATATTCACTAAATTCAGTGAATCCGAGAATCCGAATTGCATACGACGAAAGACGCCCTTACCTTCTTCCAATAATTTCTCATGCAATAACACCCCTTGACATCCACGTGTCACCAATCAAATCTCCCCACTCCAATAAATAATCAAATTAATCCATTCCTCACCAAACCGATATCCATCCTCCTTCTTCTTCATGGCGCAATCTCCTTCTTCAATATCGCCACCGCCGTGGGAGGTGCTACTTCTCGTCGCCGAACACCTCGACCCCAAAACCCTTGCCATAGCCTCCTGTGTCTGCAAGTCTTGGTCCATTTCCATGGCCTCTGACCACCTTTGGGAGCCCATTATTGTCGCCGCCAACTTCCCTTCTCTCTCTAACCTCGCCGTCTCTTCCACCGCCGCAACATCACAACCTGTCTCCTTCCGTCGCCTCTTCGGTCGCCGCCGTCCTCCGTTACCGTCCCGTTCTTCTCCTCGACCTTGTCTTCGTTATCAACGTCTCCTTCCTTGACAAAAGATATATTACTGCATGTAGTTAGAGGCGAAATTAAGAAGTTGAGGTAACTGGTCCTTCAACTTTGGAATGTGGGTAATAGATTGAATTATTTTTAATTTTGAATCTAATGGGAACTTTTAATTTTGTGGGTAATACGTGTTTTTGACCATTTTTTTTTAATTAATTGATTTTTAAATATAAATATAAATTTTATATTTAATAGAACTAAAATTTTGATTTTGTGTTGGCTAGATCTATGAATTTTAAAAAAATTGAAAGTTCGAGCACCGTTTGATAATCATTTGGTTTTTAATTTTTTGTTTTTGAAAATTGAGCCTATAAATACTACTTTCCCTATAGTTTTCTATATTTTCTAATCTACTTTTAAATGTTTTCAAAAATCAAGTCAAGTTTTGAAAACGAGAAAAAGTAACTTTCAAAAACTTGTTTTTGTTTTTAAAATTTCGTTAAGAATCCAAGTTTTTTTTTTAAAGAAAGATGGAGCTCCTATAGAGAATATGGAAACTATTTTAGAAAAAAACAAACACAATTTTCAAAAACCAAATGGTTATCAAATGGGCCTCAAAGATTAGATTTGTAATTTTAAAAGTTCAAAGATGAAATAAACATCAACTTTAAATTTCAAGGTTAGAAAAAATGTAATTATATCAACATGTCTAACATAAACTTTATACTTTTTAATCTTTCTATGAGCTTTTGTTTTTTTTTTTTTTTTTAGTACATCAACAATGGGGGTTGGATATTCGAACTCATGATCTCTTGGTCATAAGTCTAATACCAGTTGAGCTAGCTTTTATTGGTCTATCAAGTGGTCTATTTTAAAAAAGGATCATTTTTAGTATTCATCAGTTCATGAGAAATGTCCTTGTTATAATCTTAATTTTTTTTCCTCGCTCTTTTGTTAACCTAATATTAGCTTGTCAAATACTCATCGTGTGTAACCGTAGGGTTCGAATTAATACATTATTACATGTAATTTAACGACGTGTATATAAGAAACTTTATTGCATAGAAGAAAGGAAACTTTCAATCTTCAAATAAAAGATAATTTAAGCCTATCACTATTTATGGGTTTTCTTTTTAACTTGTTGATTAAAAAAAAACACTAAAGATACCAGCTAGACTTTTTCTTCAATGTTATTTATAAATTAAAATAGAAATTTAAGACCGTGTTTGATAACGATTTATTTTTTGAAAATTAAGACATTACTCCTACCAGTGACGAATCTAGAACTTTATGTTAGAGGGGGCTTGATATATCTTTTATATTCCTCTGTTAAGTAGAAAATATGACTAATATTTTTTAGATTAAAATAATATTTTAGTTCCTACACTTTGAGGCTCATTCTGATTTAGTCTATGATTAGTTTGAAGTTATTTTTTTTAACTTGATAAAATAATAATTATTTCCATTAAAGACACAATACGAATATGTTTTCAAAAATTTTTAGAATGAATGTTAATAGATACTAAATATTTTATGTGGGAAATATGAACAACAAGACTACAACTCAGGCTCCGTTTGATAACAATTTGGTTTTTAGTTTTGGGGAGTTTTTGAAAATTGTACTTGTTTTCTCATTATTTTCCTAAAGTGGTTTTCATATTTCCTACAATGATATTCTCACATTAATTTCTTAAGAAAACACTAGAATTATTAATTAAATTCCAAAAAAAATAAGTTTTTGGAAACTACTTTTTCTAGTTTCAAATTTTGGCTTAGTTTTTGAAAACACATCTAAAAAAGCAGATAAAAAAATGAAAAAACATGGGTGGAAGTAGTATTTATTGGATTAATTTTCAAAAACCAAATAGTTATCAAACGAGACCTCAATTTTTCTTTTCCCTCAAAGAGATGAGTCCAGTGCATTGGATCGATGAATAAGAGAACACAGGGCATAGAAGACGAAAGAAAAAGGTATAAGTAAAGGCATAATTTTAAGATTTATTGAAACTTTTTTTTTAAAAAAAAAAAGAAGCAAAAACACAAATAAAAAAAGTAAAAAATGCAAGACTGGAGCTTTTATATAATAATAGAATATATTCTGAAGTTCAGGGTTGATATTTGTAGAAAGCTTATCAATAGTGTATCAGTAACTCATATACAATAAATAATATTAAGTATATCATTGATATACTTTATTTTAGTTCTTTATTTTATTAATGGTTTGTATTTACTAATTTTTAGTCAATATATACTTTTTTAATTGATACATTTGGCTAGTAGTATATGAGAAATTCATATTTAGTATACTCGATATACTTAGAATGAAGTATATTACTGAAATACTACGGATATACTCAATATTATATATATTGATGAAATAAATATACCTAAAATGAAGTATATCAGTGATATATCAAATATGCAAAATATTCATAATACGCTACGATATATATAAAGTATATCATTTAAATGATACCTAAAAAGAAGTGTATCAATAGTATATCAGTAATATACAACTAATATTGTGATGCCCGAAGAAAAAAGGGTACATGAATGAACCGAGACAACCTCCGAATGAGAGCGATCTCGAAGTTATGAAAATATGGATGAAAAATGCTTACAAGAATTGATATACCAACAAGATGCACCTTCCTAATTTTCTATGACTCTATCATAGGAACTCCAAAGCTAAGTGTGCTTGGCTTGGAGAAATTTCATGTTAGGACCAAATCTGGATTCCAAATCTTGATCTGAATCTTGGGCCTAGGGTGCTACAAATGTATAGGTATATACTAGTTGATTAGTATATACCAAATATAAAGTATATCAGATATACTATTGATATACAAATTATTAAGTATATCAGATATCCTACTGATATACTACTGATATATCAAATATAAAGTATATACCAAATATAAAGTATATCAGATATATTACTTATATACTATTGATATACAAATATTAAGTATATCAGATCACTAGTAGAAAAAAGGGTTTTAATGACGGGCATTGCTCGTCATTAAAGGGTTTTGATGACGGGTGCGCGCCCGTCATCTATGCGAGTGTCATTGTATGTTACAATGACGGTCGGGATTGCCCGTCATCAAAAGTGTTGTCCGTCATTAAAAGTGGGTTGGAACCCAGTTTTTAATGACGGGCATTGCCCGTCATGAAAAGTGATTTTTAATGACGGGCATTGCCCGTCATTAAAACTCGGTCACTTTTTATGACGGGCATTACGCGTCACTTATATTTGGAATTTTTTTAAAAAAAAACCATTGTCCATCATTATTTTAGTTCATAATTTTTTATTTAATGACAGACAATGCCCGTCATCGTTTTTACCATAATTTAATAAAAAAAAGTTAATAGCCCGATGGCTAACAAATAACTAATTACCTAAAATATTGCAAATATATTAACTTCTATATTGAAACAACACATGAAATCACTATACAAATTTACAAACCTGCAACAAAAACACTTTTATATCCAAAACATACATGAAATCACTAATCCATAACAACATCCAACAAAATTCTTTTTTAACCAAAACAATGCACATAGAAAACTTTTATATCCAAAACTCCAAAACCATAAACTACTAAATTACAAACCATAAACTCCTATATCACAAACCTTAACCATAACTCGTATATCACAAACCTTAACCATAACTCTAAAACCATAAACTCCTATTTCACAAACCTTAACCATAACTCTAAAACCATAAACTCTTATATCACAAACCTTAACACCTATATCACAAAAACAATAAACTCTAAAACTAACGCGAAATCAAGCCAATAAGTAAAAATTTCGACATGACCTCTACAGAACATCAGCTAACCATAACTTAAAACACTGCAGAACACTTCTATATATCCCACAAAAACATGAAATCACTAATTCATCCACAAACATCCAACAAGATTCCTTTTGCGAGAAGAGCATAACTTCATTATAAAGAATACACATGAGACGATCTCTACATAACCTTATCGCCTATATCACAAAAACCATAAACTAGTATATCACAAACCTTAACCATAACTCTAAAACCATAAACTCCTATATCACAAACCTTAACCATAAACTAGTATATCACAAACCTTAACCATAACTCTAAAACCATAAACTCCTATATCACAAACCTTAACCATAACTCTAAAACCATAAACTTCTATATCACAAACTTTAACACCTATATCACAAAAACAATAAACTCTAAAACTAACACGAAATAAAGCCAATAAGTAAAAATTTCGGCATGACCTCTACTGAAACATCGCTTAACCATAACTCAAACATTGCAGAACACTTCTATAAAAATAAAAAAAAGCGATTGTAGGGCATGAGGTCACCCGCCTCTCCATAGAAAACATCCAACAAACAAGTATATACATCAAAAAACACATTCATTCATAGACAACATCCAACAAACTCCAATCCCAGATTCAGAAGAATGAGGTCACCCGCCTCTCCACAAACTACTAAATATTATATACACTTCTATACATTATAAACAAGTATATTGTACACCTAACCAACATATTAACTTACCTAACTTCATACAAATCTAGTACTTTTTCACAAAATTCAGAAATCCACAAATGGCTTACACAAATCTGTCAACAAAATCCGCTCATTGTACTCGAATCTCGTCGATTTCTTCTTGTTTATATGTAGTTTTTGTGTTAAACTACAAAGAGAAATAATATATAATAACATTAGACTAAATTATATTTTGAATCACAAACCAGATAAAATAAGAGTACTTACAAGGTTCATTATAGGGATACTAGAATTATATACGATTTCTCGTATATACTTCTGTACATAGTACCCGCACTCTACAGAACCCGGTTGACGGGGGCACTACATGCAAAATAATTTAAAAAATAACATGTTTGAGTTAAATATCGTTCCAACGTTGATCAAAACAATCGAATATATCAATTATGTTTACCTTTACAAGTTTCCAAGTGATGGCAGAACAATATTGTGGAAGTGAGTGATTGGCTTGCCACATTCTCAAGGATCTAAAGAGTTTGAAGCATTAGAAAAATTAATAGAAAGTAATTAATTCTAAAGGTTTGAAACACTTACGTATTTATTGTTCCTTGAAAACTTTCTTCGATCTTACTCCTCAACGAGTTTAAGACATAAACGGTGTTTGCCCGCGGATGGATAACGATCAACATCCAATGATATCTATTAAAGTTATGAGTATTCTAATATCATTGTTTTATGAACAAAAAAACATATAAATAAGTTGAAGTAATTTAAACTTACCCATTATTATATGAGATGAAAACTTGTTGATCCAAGTCCAAATTAACCATTTCTAACCTGTTAGCCAGATTTATACAACGTGTTTCTTGACTTTTAACAAAATTAGAAATGGTTATTTGATCAACTAGCAAGAACTTGGCGATTATTTCATAGTAACATACAGTCCAAAGATACCTAAATAAAAGTAAAGTTATTTTATAAAACATTCAAAAGCGTAGTCAATATAGTTGTAAATGAAAGATGTTGTATACTTACGCAATGTATGCGACTATGCAGGAGTACCCTATCTCCACCATCCCACAATAATGCAGGATATCATCGCGATGTAAATAAATTAACTTTTCCTCCTCGAACATGTGCTCGTTCAACGTGACTTGAATCGTATCATCTTCTTGCATCGATAACATTGCATAACGATTCAGAAGTTAAATAGTCACGTGAGCATCTGTGTACTTTGTAGAATGTGAAGTAGGCACATATACAGAAACATCCAACTTATGTTTTGCTGGAGAAGCCACCTATCACAACAAAACAACATTTAAATTTGTAAACAAAGAATATAGTAATTTTAAACATTGAGTTGAAGAATTTCATACATTTTTCCCCTTATTAAAAATGATAAGGTCACGAGGCCATGCCACAAAATTTTTCATAGATTAGATTGACTCAGGGACTCTATTTCTCCCCGTATAGGAATTGGTAATGGAGCATCTTCACCTACGATCATGTCCACTACCACTCTAACATTTTCAACTCCTAAGGGAACTCCATGGACTGTGGGAAATTGAGCGTCAGACGTGTACATTGTGCCTACAGCAACCACATTATCCTTTGATCCTATTGCTAGATGGCAAAGAGTTCCCTTCAAAAATTAAAAAAGAATGTCATAATAAAGTATCATAGATCACATCTTATGATAAAAAAAATTCCACAAAATCCTAATTACCTCTAAAATTTCTTCCACCTCGTCAATGACCTCCTTGTCTTTTGGATGATTACTGCCTATGCTTGCAGACTTTTTGGAAGGTGAGCACGACATTTTGTTGCTAGACTCTTTGCTTGATTTTGATTTCACTCGAGGAATCTTAAAGTATGTTGATCGTTTAATAGACATACCTATTCCTCTAACACGCCCTCTGTGTTCTAGCGTGCCTAATGCTTCGGTCAATATGTCTTTACCTTTATTCTTCATAGCTAGTTCGTCCTGTCACAACCATTTAGATTGACATTGAAACTAACCATAAGATATTTAAACTAAGAATCATTTTTACATCATGTTAAAATAAAACATATTAACTTACGATTCGACCAGCGCATTGTTTGGTTTCATCATCGAAGTATTTATTATTTTTTCCTTTTCGTGCCTGAAACCATAAGGTGGCACGAGTGGAAGGATCTTCCGCCAATTCCTATATAAACACACAAGTTATTAAATCTCATTTATGGAAAATTATAAGAAATAATGTTACTCACTAGTTCTTCAGCTAAGTTGGCATATCCTTTGCGAGAGATGTGATGATTATATTTACATTTCTCTCTCCTTTCCTTTTGTACACGACTTTGTGTCTGTATCACATAATAGAATCAATTTAAATCATTTTAATACTTTTTTTACTAACTTTTAAAAGCAATACTTACCTCCCATTCTTCCGATAATCTAGCATTCACAAATGCTTCCCATTGGTTTTGATCAATATGTGAATACTTTTATGGAGGATGTTTCAACAAGGACGACTCATCCTTAAATGGAAGTATGTGTTTTTTATACAACGTGTATCGAAATGTTCGAAATTTATTTGCTGCTGATTGGAGAATACTATTTTTGGACCGATGGTCGATCACACATGACATCTACATAGGAAACACATAATAAATGGTTAAATAACTCTATATATTAAGAAGTTTGTAGGGAAAAATACTATTATTATTCTTACCTCTACAGAATCAAAAATTTTATCTTTCAATTCTTGGGGAACTTCTTTCCAAGTCTTGTAACTTAATGGAATTTGTTGCCTAACGCAAACTCCAATATAACTTTGCATTTGGTTTGCATTATCACCAACACTCTGGCCTTGATTGTTGTATTGGATGACTAAGCGTTCTCCTGTAGTCCTTACGCGTGCCAGACCACGCATAGTAGTGAGGCCACGTCGATTAGTATGTCTAGCCTCCATTTGGATCGATACGTTCACTTCATCGTCACTTGATTCACTCATTGTAACAATCTACAAAAAAAATACCATGAAAAAAATAAGTTATAATAGCGCATGAGATATATGAACTCATAAAAAATTACAATAACTAAACAATGGCATACCATATTTAATACATTATTTATCGATCCATATGTCATCACAATCATTTCTAAGATATGTGGATGACATTTCGTCAATTTCATGGGTCGCGTCAATATATATTAGGCATTCTTTCTAGGACCCCATATCCACAATCTTGAACGATATCAACATCAGCCTCAGAATATTCTTCTTCAAATATTCTTTGAGGAGGGGTTAAAACCACCGACCATCGAGGATCAAGCGGGTCTTTCACATAAAATACTTGCTTGGCTTGAGATGCTAAAATAAATGAGTCTGATCTATGTCCAATTCGATTAAGGTTGACAGTGGTAAATCCAAGGTCATCTACTTTAAGTCCATTATTATTCTCAACTCAGTCACATTTTAACAACATAAATGTCAATTTTCGGTAATCAATCTCTCAAATCTCTTGTATTACACCATAAAAGGTCATGTCTGACATAACCGGATTTTTATCCTTAGCACTGGAGACTTGCATTGTGTTTGTTGTTATAAGAATTTCATTATTTTGGGTATTCCTAATATCATCACGTTTCTTCGTATGATAATGAGTACCATTGACCACATAACCACTAAAGGTGGCTACATCTGGACAAGGCCCATGAGCTATCCATCTTAAAGAAGGTGATATGGAGTTATTTGGCACCTCTAGAGCAAGTTTGAACCTGAAAATATACGTTGTAAATTAAGTAGGAATAAACATTAAACTCACTCATTACAAAAGTTTCATCTCAAGATTACCCGATCACGCAACCATCTGCTAAATGCGCGATTATGTTCATCTTGAAGCCACTTTTTCTTTTTGGATCTACTGGGATTGAGTCTAGATAGAGTTTCCATGTGTTGCCTAAATTCATAGAACACATGAAAATTATTACATCATTCCATAGTAGGAAAGTTATGCGAAAGAATTGAGATTTACGTACCCTACGTATGGAAGCACGTCATTCACATTTTGAAGAACATAAAGATGAGCTTGATCCAATTGTTCCTTACTGGGTTTGATATAGTGAGCAACAGACAATGGTCTATCAAAATCTGATTTCTCTTTCCTTGTCGTTGAACGTACCCCAATAGACTCAACCCCAGAGAGAAATTGAGAACAAAATTCTACAGCCTCCTCCACAATATAATTTTCTCCAATGCATCCTTGTGGTCGGTTTCTATTTCGCACATAACCTTTTAGAACTTTCATATATCGTTCAAAAGGATACATCCACCTCAAATACACTGGTCCACAAAATTCAATCTCTCTTACAAGATGGACCACAAGATGTACCATTATCGTGAAGAATGTCGGTGGAAAATATTTCTCTAACAAGCACAAAGTAACCACTACATCCTCTTGCAAGCCTTTTAACTTTGATGAATCGATCGCCTTACTACATATGGCATTGAAAAAGAAACACAGGTGAATAATTGCATATCTAACATGCTTTGGTAAAATACCACGTATAGCCACAGGTAATAATTGTTGCATAATAACATGGTGGTCATGCGATTTAAGCCCATAAAGTTTCAAATCTGTGGGCGACACTAAACTTTGTATACTGGATGAATAACCTTCAAGTACTTTAATTTCTGATAGTGTCTTACACAAATTCAATTTCTCCATCCGCGATAGTGTATAACATGCTGGAGGTAAGAAGATTCTTTTCTCTCCTAATTTAGGGGTCAACTCTGACCTAATGTTCAATTCAACCAAATCTAGACGAGTTTTTAATCCATCTTTTATCTTGTCGGGAATATCAAGTAACGTGCCAATAATATTTGCACACACATTCTTCTCAATATGCATCACATCTAAACAATGTCGCACGTCAAAATGTCTCCAGTATTCTAACTCAAAGAAAATAGAATTCTTCTTCCAATAAGTGCTTGAAGGATCTCCTTTATTTTTTTCCTTTCTGGGCTTCTTTCCAAACGAGTATTGAAATCTACTAACTTTCGCAAGAATTTCCTCCCCACTTAACGGTTCAGGAGCAAATTCCAATTCTTGTTCACCATTAAAAGCTTTCTTCTGTCTTCTATATGGATGATTACGGGGTAAATATTTTCGATGTCCAAGATATGTAATCTTTTTCCCTTTTGGCAAATAAGTGGATGACGTTTTTTCCCATATATTGGGCAAGCATGATATCCTTTTACTGTACAACCACACAAATTGCCATATGGAGGAAAATCATTAATAGTCCACAATAAAATAGTTTTAACTATGAAAGATTGTTCATGATGTACATCGTAACACTGAACTCCATCATTCTTAAGTTTTTTCAGATCATCAACTAATGGAGCTAAATAAACATCTATGTCATTCCCTGGTTGTTTAGGCCCAGATATTAATGCATTTAACATCAAAAATTTTCGTTTCATGCATAACCATGGAGGTAAATTGTATGTCACCAACATAACTGTCACACCCCCTCCCGAACTACCTGCTAACTTAGCTCGGTCGACGGCGTGAAGCCAACAGACATCGTTCACCTCTCTAACGATACCTGTTGACCCTATTTTACCTTATAAGCATACTAAACTTGTATAAGAAACAACTAAAACACAACACAGCGGAATATTGACAATTACGTAATCTACGTAAGGGGTAACCCTACTTATGACTCTCTGGAAAACTGAAAGAGATATGAACATCACAACCAAAAACATACCCAACCATGGATCACACAACCACAACCTAAATTGTACATATAAACATAAGTTCATAGAACTACTTCTATACATATAGACTTTCTATACAACTCCACCCACGTACAACATATCAAACTTGAGAAGCTTCCAGCAGACTATGGCAGGTTTTCAGGCACCGGGAGCTCGATCTCTACCTGAAAAGTGGGAAAAACACTGAAAGAATGAGCTATGAAGCTCAATGAGTGACTTGAGTTTAAAAGAAAGCTATTAACTCGTAAATCATATCACCTGGCCATCTATGAGCATATGCATCTGTAATCATAATAGCTTTTCATGAAAACCAGCAAGTATATCGTTAAAATCTCGTAAGGCATGTAAATGATATAAACTCTTTTTAAAACATGTCACAATCTACGTTGTGTAGGCACGCCAAAGACAACCAACGTTTGTTCTACGATGTAGTAGGGTCCGCCAAAGACTCCCATCGTTTTTGTCGTGAGTGGGGCCCGCCCGGACTCACACGGCAAATGCCGTTGTCACGGAGTACACTCAACGTCAACAACAGAATAAGACCTATGTGCACACGGTACCATAAAGCCTCGGGCTCAATATCTCAGAAAATCACGTGAAAACATTTGAACATGCCTGCTTATCTTTTCTTTCATAAAACTCAAGCTTATTCAGCTTGTTCATAAAACAAGAAATCTTTAGATCATACTTGCTAAACATACTTGCTCGAAATCATAGCATTTCCATAAACTTTGGAAATTCAATAAACATATGTTCATGTATAAATTTCATCAAGACATTTAGGCTCACAATGAATACTTGAAAACATTTCTAGGAAAATATAAATACTCATAAACATGTGTTCCAAGGAAAACATTAAGCATTGAAACCATTTCGTTTTAGCAAAACCTTGCATTTTCATAAGCATAATACAAGCCTATAAACCATTTCCAAGGTTCGTTTTGTCACTCACAGTGTTAAACTAGAACCTTGGCCCGTACACTCGACCTATTTACTCTTGGCCTGTCAAACAAACCAAATTCAATCATTAGAACCTCGAGCTCATGCTTTTTAACCTTAAAATTACAAGTAAACACACTTTCAAATTTTCCAGCATTTTCAGATTTTCTTCCCTGTTTTCAGACAGCCATAACTTCTTCATTACTTAGCCAAACAGGGTGAAATTTATACCAAACTCTTCCTTTTTGAATCCTCTAAAAATCATATGAAGACATGAAATTGAAATTCCCAATAGATTGGTTCAGAAATACCTCGAAAGCTTCTTTCCCAGGAACTAACTTCTGCTATTCCAGATTCGATTTCCTGCTGCTACCCGACACTTTACCTGATATTTACAACATCTTCCAATCATTTTATATTCATGATTTCTTCATAAAAGTTGTAGGAAATTCAATAAGCTTTCCAACCATACCTATTAGAGCTTCTGATTCCAACGCTACAGACCAGTACAACCAAAACACCAGAGACTTCTCAGATTTGACAGTAAATTCTGTCTTCTGTCTTCCTCTTCACAAATCAGTAGCTTAATATCCGAATTTGCTCGAGCTTCCTTCACGAATTTTGTTCCAATATGAGTTAACTTTCACGAAACAAAACCTCAAATCTTACCTCTTCCTGTGGAGCTCGAGATGAACAGAAAACCAGAATAGGATTGAATTGATTAACTTGCTGTCATAAAGACTTACCTTTAGTTCTTCTCCTCTCTTCTGCAACTTCAGCTCCAAAAACCACCTTCTTCCTCTTCCTTTCTGATTCTCCCACGAAAACCCTTGCTCCTCTTTGAGAAATGAAGAAGAAAATCGATGGAAAGATAGTCATTAAAAGGAAAACTAAGGTGGGGGTCCCACCTCCCACTTTCCTTTTTCATCCTTGTCCTTTCTTTTCTTTTCTTTCCTTTTCTTTTCTTTTCTTTCCTAAACAAAACATAGTATAATAATCATTCCTTTCATTTTCTTTTCTTCATTATTCTTAAAGCAATCCAAACCAAAATGGTTTAAGTTTTTCCTTCCTTGTTTTCCTTTTATCTTTCACTTCATTTCTTTTCTTTTTAAAACAAGGAAAACCAAGTTTTAAGCATTCATTTCTTCTTTTCTTTTGTTTTCTTTCTTTAAAAGAAAATTCCAAAGAATGATTCTCGGGTTTACAACTTACCTCCCCCTTAAGAAATTTCGTCCTCGAAATTTAGTAGTCCTTAGGTGAAAATTATCGGATACTTCCTCCTCATTTAGTCTTCTAACTCCTGTGTCGCTTCCCTACTCCGTGATGTTTCCAATGAACCCTCACGAGTGGGATCGTCTTGTTTCTCAAAACTTGTTCTTTTCTGTCGAGGATTGAATTGCATTCTCTATGTAACTCATGTCTTCTTTCAGTTCAACGGGTTGTGCTTGCAGCACATGTGTTGGATCTGGTTTTACTTCCTCAACATGGACACATGACAAACATCATGTACTTGAGATAGTTCCGTTGGCAACTCCAGTTTGTAGGTTGCTAGCCCAACTCGTCTCATTACTTGATAAGGATCAATATATCTGGGACTTAGCTTACCTTTCTTTCCAAAACGAAGGACACCTCTCCACGGAGATAATTTTAAGAAACTTGATCTCCGACTTGGAATTCTAAGTCCTCGTTGCTTATCTGCATAACTCTTCTGACGGTCTTGAGCTACCTTCAAATTCTCCTTGATTACCTTAATATTGTCCGTAGTAACATGTACTAACTCAGGGACCAATTAACTTCTCGCTCTCCTACTTGCTCCAATATCTGAGCGTTCTACACTGTCTTCCATCTGAGTTTCAAATGGTGCCATACCAATACTCGATTGATAGTTTATTATTGTAAGCGAATTCCATAAGTGATAGGTGTGTGTCCCAACTTCCATTAACTTGAAGGATACATGCTCTCAACATATCTTCTAGGGTCTAGATGGTCCTTTTTGGCTGACCATTTATCTGAGGATGGAGCGCTGTACTAAAATTCAACTTTGTTCCCATAGTCTTCTGTAAGCTAGGCCAAAACTTAGAAGTAAATCTTGGATCTCTATCTGAAACTATGTACACAGGCACTCCGTATTGTCTCACAATTACGCCGACGTATAAACAGCTAGGTGATCAAGAGTAGACGCTTTTTAATCGGTACAAACCGTCTTTGTCTTAGTGAGTCTATCCACTATTACCCAAATACCATCATGTCCACTTGAAGTACGTGGTAATCTAAACAGAAAAACCATAGTAATACGCTCCCATTTCCATTCCGACACTGGCAATGGGTTAAGGAGTCCTTCTTGCTTCTGTCTAATTGGTTTAACTTGCTGACAGATTAAACATGTATCGATATAATCAACTATCTCCCGCTTCATCTCAGGCCACCAACAAGTCCCATTCAAGGTTTTATACATCTTGGTGCTTCCTGGATGCATAGCGTAAGCTGAACTGTGAGCTTCCTCTAGAATAGCATCTTTAAGCTCACTAACACTTTCGGGCATATAGTCTTCTTGTTTCTCTCTATGGCTCCGTCTGATCTCATTTTAAATTTTGCTTTTGGGCCCTGTTTGGACTTTCCAAACATTTTCTGCAGGTTACTATCCTCTGGCTGTCTTCTCACAATCTCTGCTATAAGTGAAAACCTGACTTGGAATTGAGCTAAGAGCCCCCCCTGAATTCTCTGCAATCACAGCTGCCTTAGGATCCCTTAGAGTACATAAAAATGTTGCTCGAATACCACACAAGGCATCCCTAGGAAGTCTTGACTTCCTACTTAGCGCATCTCTATAACATTTCGCCTTACCCGGATGGTATTCTATAGTACAATCATAATCTTTAATCGATTCTAACCATCTTCTCTGCCTCTCATATTCAACTCCTTCCGATCAAAGATATACTTCAAACTCTTATGATCTCAGAAAGATGTGACACTTTTCACCAAACAAGTAATGTCTCTAGATCTTCAATGCTAAAACACTTGTTGCTAGCTCAAGATCATGGGTAGGGTAATTACACTCGTGCTTTTTCAATTGCCTTGATGCATAAGCTATTACTTTTCCTTCTTGCATGAGCACACACCCTAAACCTTACCTCGAGGCATCACGAAGAAATCACATACTCTTTTCCCTACACGAGAAGTGCTAGTATAGATCTTGAACTAATCTTTTTTTCACTCTTTCAAAAACTCATTCACATTTATCGACCATTCAAACTTAGCATTCTTTCTTGTTTAAGCTATTAAAGGTAATGGTAAACGTGAGAATTTCTCAACAAATCATCTGTAGTATCCCGCCAAGCCTAGGAAACTACATACCTTTGTCGCCTTAGCTGGTCTCTCTAAGTTGACCATAGCTTTTACCTTTATGCGGATCCATACCAACTCCATTTGTTGAAACAACTTACCCCAAACACTACCTGATTCAACCAAAACTCACATTTGGTGAATTTAGCGTACAACTGTTTATCGCATAGTGTTTGTAGAATAATACTCATGTGTTCCTCGTAGGCTTTCCTGTCAACCGAATAAACTAGTATATCATCAGTTAAAGGTCAGAGAATCAGACATTCCTAAGACATTATTCAGAATGAGGTACGAGTATTATGAGTTTTAGTAATGCCATTCGGTTTAACAATGCACTAGCAGTTTCATGGACCCCATAACCCAGCGGAAGCGTGGTGGGCCCATAACCCACAGGTCCCAAGATCGAAACCTGGCTCTGATACCAAGTTGTCACACCCCCTCCCGAACTACTCCGCTAACTTAGCCCGATCGACGGCGTGAAGCCAACGGACATCGTTCACCTCTAACGATACACATGTGACCCTATTTTACCTTATAAGCATACTAAACTTGTATAAGAAACAACTAAAACACAACACAATGAATATTGACAATTACGTAACCTACGTAAGGGGTAACCATACTTATGACTCTCTGGAAAACTGAAAGAGATATGAACATCACAACCAAAAACATACCCAACCATGGATCACACAACCACAACCTAAATTGTACACATAAAAATAAGTTCATAGTCCTTCTTCTATACATATAGACTTTCTATACAACTCCACCCACGTATAACATATCAAACTTGAGAAGCTTCCAGCAGATTATGGCGGGTTTTGAGCACCACCGGAGCTCGATCTCTACCGAAAAGTGGGAAAACACTGAAAGAATGAGCTGTGAAGCTCAGTGAGTGACTTGAGTTTAAAAGAAAGCTATTAACTCGTAAATCATATCACCTGGCCATCTATGAGCATATGCATCTGTAATCATAATAGCTTTTCATGAAAACCAGCAAGTATATCGTTAAAATCTCGTAAGGCATGTAAATGATATAAACTCTTTTTAAAACATGTCACAATCTACGTTGTGTAGGGTACACCCAGTACAACCAACGTTTGTTCTACGATGTAGTGGGGCCTGCCGAGCACTCCCATCGTCTTTGTCGTAGTGGGACCCGCCCAGCACTCACGACAGCGCTGTTGTCACGGAGTACACTCAACGTCGACAACAGAATAAGACCTATGTGCACACGGTACCATAAAGCCTCGGGCTCAATATCTCAGAAAATCACATGAAAACATTTGAACATGCCTGCTTATCTTTTCTTTCATAAAACTCAAGCTTATTCAGCTTGTTCATAAAACAAGAAATCTTTAGATCATACTTGCTAAACATACTTGCTCGAAATCATAGCATTTCCATAAACTCTGGAAATTCAATAAACATATGTTCATGTATAAATTTCATCAAGACATTTAGGCTCACAATGAATACTTGAAAACATTTCTAGGAAAATATAAATACTCATAAACATGTGTTCCAAGGAAAACATTAAGCATTGAAACCATTTCGTTTTAGCAAAACCTTGCATTTTCATAAGCATAATACAAGCCTATAAACCATTTCCAAGGTTCGTTTTGTCACTCACAGTGTTAAACTAGAACCTTGGCCCGTACACTCGACCTATTTACTCTTGGCCTGTCAAACAAACCAAATTCAATCATTAGAACCTCGAGCTCATGCTTTTTAACCTTAAAATTACAAGTAAACACACTTTCAAATTTTCCAGCATTTTCAGATTTTCTTCCCTGTTTTCAGACAGCCATAACTTCTTCATTACTTAGCCAAACAGGGTGAAATTTATACCAAACTCTTCCTTTTTGAATCCTCTAAAAATCATATGAAGACATGAAATTGAAATTCCCAATAGATTGGTTCTGAAATACCTCGAAAGCTTCTTTCCCAGGAACTAACTTCTGCTATTCCAGATTCGATTTCCTGCTGCTACCCGACACTTGACTTGATATTTACAACATCTTCCAATCATTTTCTATTCACAATTTCTTCATGAAAGTTGTAGTAAATTCAATAAGCTTTCCAACCATACCTATTAGAGCTTCTGATTCTAACGCTACAGACCAGTACAACCAAAACACCAGAGACTTCTCAGATTTGACAGTAAATTCTGTCTTCTGTCTTCCTCTTCACAAATCAGTAGCTTAATATCCGAATTTGCTCGAGCTTCCTTCACGAATTTTGTTCCAATATGAGTTAACTTTCACGAAACAAAACCTCAAATCTTACCTCTTCCTGTGGAGCTCGAGATGAACAGAAAACCAGAATAGGATTGAATTGATTAACTTGCTGTCATAAAGACTTACCTTTAGTTCTTCTCCTTTCTTCTGCAACTTCAGCTCCAAAAACCACCTTCTTCCTCTTCCTTTCTGACTCTCCCACGAAAACCCTTGCTCCTCTTTGAGAAATGAAGAAGAAAATCGATGGAAAGATAGTCTTTAAAAGGAAAACTAAGGTGGGGGTCCCACCTCCCACTTTCCTTTTTCATCCTTGTCCTTTCTTTTCTTTTCTTTTCTTTTCTTTCCTTTTCTTTTCTTTTCTTTCCTAAACAAAACATAGTATAATAATCATTCCTTTCATTTTCTTTTCTTCATTATTCTTAAAGCAATCCAAACCAAAATGGTTTAAGTTTTTCCTTCCTTGTTTTCCTTTTATCTTTCACTTCATTTCTTTTCTTTTTAAAACAAGGAAAACCAAGTTTTAAGCATTCATTTCTTCTTTTCTTTTGTTTTCTTTCTTTAAAAGAAAATTCCAAAGAATGATTCTCGGGTTTACAATAACTGCCCAACAACTATATCTACTGCTAAGATCACCGTGTGGATTGACTCCATCAGTTGAAAGAGCAAGACGAAGATTTATAGGTTCTAAACCAAACTCTGGCCACAAATTGTCTACTTGCTTCCACAATAGTGTATCTGCAGGATGTCGTATGTACCCATCAATTACTCGTTCATTAGCATGCCAAGTCAACAAACTCGATATTTCTTTACTGCGAAACATTCTTTCAAATCTTGGGATAGGAGAGAAATACCACATGACTTTCGTGGGAATGTTCTTCATCACATCCTTCGAATTTTTACAAAGCTTCCATCTTGATGTTCCGCATGTAGGGCATACTTCTACATTTGCAAGCTCTTTTCTAAACAAACAACAATCATTACTACATGCATGAATCTTTTCATACTTCATTCCAAGAGTACACAAGATTTTTTTGCTTGATATGTAAAGCTAGGAAGTTCATTTGGACTTGGTAAGATGTCACGAACCAATGCTAACAACACAGTGAAACTCTTATCGCTCCATCCAAACTTTGTTTTCAAATTATATAACTTTATCAATGCAGATATTTTGGTAAAATTGTTACAATTTAAGTACAATGGTTTATTGGCATCATCTAACACTTCTTCAAATATTGGAGACTTGTCATTAAAATAGTTATGTGCAGCCTCAAACATTCCTATTGTGTCGTCAACATCTTCGTCCTCAACTTCAGCTTCCTCTTTTCTCTCATTCGGTAGTGATTCACCATGCCAAATTCATGTTCTATAGTTTTCATCAATGCCATTAATATATAAATGGTCTCTTACGACATTCGCATTTTGAGACTTTGCATTCACACATTTCAAGCATGGACAACAAATGACATCTGACCTATTTGAATGTCGTATACCATTTTGGATAAACGTCTCAACTCCTAAACGATATTCTGATGACATTCTATTCTTTGACATCCACGACTTATCCATAACTATAAATCTGGTGTCTTGAAAATTCAATCTACAAGAAAAATAATAGTTACTTAAACTTATGTACTTATTATGCCCTTAAGAAGTCGCCGAAGAAAAAATAAAACTATCAAGGAGTTCACTACTTACTCAATTTCATGATGTTGATTCAAAAGCCAACATCATGATATTTTGGACTAATATCATTTCCTCTCATCCACAAACCCACTACTAATATTAAGAAAATTAAACATATGATTCTAACCAAACATGCTAAACAAAAGTTCTCAACCATTCCTCAATCACTATTAATATTAAGAAAATTAAACATATGAAATCTAGACTCATAAAACTTAACACAAACAAAGAATTAGAATTAAGAAAAATTTAGGAAATTCTCACTTTTTTCTCAACAATGTAATACAAGTTATTAACCTCATTCCATCCATCCCCAATATAAAAGTAAACTTATTTATTTTAAACTCATAAAAAATTATAGCATAATCAAAGAAAATAGTAGTAAAAACTTAGGTATCTTGAAGGTGGGATTAGTTAACATGGTACCTAAATTAAAATGAGAAATTCGATTATGAAAACCAAAAATCAATGCCATAAGTTTTAACTAATATAGTTTCAAATGGTTCAATTTCTTCTTTGAACTAATATTGAGGTAAGTTTGATAGTAGGTAAATTTTCATTAAGTTAGAGTGATTATTTTGTAGAAACTAATTTGAATCTCAAACTTAATATTGAGTTAAGTTTGAGATTCAAATTTTAAATTGGGTAGAAAAATGAAAATTTGAACTTGATAGTAGTAATCAAGAATGGACTTTTAATATCATGAGAGAAGTTCCCTCATATGTTTCTTGGGTAACTTTTACAATATTGAGGCTTTTGAGACGTCTTCAACTACCTAAAGATGGGGTCAGCTCCAATTTTGGATGCAACCCTTGCATCACATTTTTAATGTTTCTTATGTCAATTACCTTCAATCCTTAAAAAATGTTTCTAATGTCATTAATTAAACTAGGCTTAAATTAGGTAGAAATTGAACACATTTTCACTTGAAAGAAAAAATCATGCATAACAAGTAGCTTTGAACGCATTTTCTTACCACCTCAACCATATTATATACATTTTTAAGTTTTTAAGGCTACATAAAAATTGCATAATCCATAACATGTGACTTCCATTTCAACTTGTGCCCTTCAACATTTCAAGAGCTTCAGCATTTCAAGAACATTTCAAGATAACTGACATAAAAACAAATTAAAGGGGCAGATTTGGACCTCAATGAAGCAGATCTACAAACGAAGGGTGTAGATATGGACCTCACACTTCAGATCTGGTCGGCGGCGATGGATGCCGGAGAAGAAAGACGGCGGCGACTCCCAAATGGACGGCGACGAAGCGGTCGGCGGCGATTTGGTGCTCCGTGGACGGCGGTTTGGTGCTCCGTGGATGGGGTTGTGAAGAAGAGAGTGAGACAGAGTGAGATCGTGGTCGGCGGCGACTCTCCAAACGATCGATCGACGAGACTCCCCAAACGATCGGTCGGCGGTCGTCAGACAGTGAGAGAGAGTGAGATCGAGGGTGAAGATGGTGGCGGTTGGCGGCGACTCCTCCAAACGAACGACGGTGATGGTTGGAGATGGGTCGTGAAGAGGGTGAGAGAGAGTGAGATCGAGGGTGGAGAGAGAGTGAGAGATGTGAAGTTTCGTTCGATCGACACGGAGGTGTGAGGTGTCCGAAAATGTTTTTTTTAATTAATATAACCTATAATGACGGGCAAAGCCCGTCATTAAAAAGAACTTACAATGACGGGCAATGCCCGCCATTGTATCTCCATTTCATTTTTCCCTCTGCACATTTCGACTGTCCGTCATTGTTTCCCACCCCCAATTTTTTTTGTCTGTCATCATATCCCAGTTTTGTTCTAGTGGATATCCTACTAATATACTACTGATATACCAAATATAAAGTATATCATATATATTACTTATATACTATTGATATACCAAATATGAAGTATATCAGATATTCTATTGATACACTAATAAGAGTAAAATTAGAATAATAAAAAAAAATAGATTTTAAAATTTTTTGCTACATTTACAAATCTAAAAAAATATGGCTAGATTTATAAATATACTACTATTTTTTTGCTACTCATTACAATTCCTAAGATATTAATAATATATCCCTGGCCTAAAATGATAGCTGTGATTTAGCAGTGACCATCGAGTTCAGTTATTAATATTATTTATTATTAACTAAAAAACAATTAATATTTTAAAATTAAAAAAAGAGAGAGAATAGGAAATCTCGGTACTTTGTTGGGCAACTTGCGCTTGCGTGCATGAAATTGCCGGCGTCACGTCACCTCACCACCAGTCAGACTCGGTCATCAAGTCACTTCCGATTCTAAAGCAGAAATTTAAAAAAAAAAGAAAGAAAGAAGGAGATTTGACGACTTACCGTCGAAACTTCGAAATGTCGAAGTTTCGGCGACATATCGTCGAAAGAGTGAGAAAACCGATATTCCCCCCAACGACATTTCGACATTTCGGTCATAATTTTCTTCCATGGAGAAGACTAATAATGACTTTTTTTTTTTTTAGTTAAACTATGAAGTAACTATTGATATAGAGATCAGTAAAATAGAATAATTAAAAAAATATTTTAATTTAAATAATTGAAAATAAAATAATTATAATTATTAAAATATACACTGTTTGAAAACTCAAATTCAAAAATTAAAATTGAAATAATGCATAAAATTTGTTGTAAATTTGGGAGGGAAAATCAACTACCAAAATTTTACTCAATCATATTATAATAATAATAATAATAATAATAATAATAATAATAATATATCGAGATATATATATAATAAAAGAAAATAAGATAGGAAAGAGTATGGTGGAAAAATCACTATTTATAAATAATTTAAAGAGCATGATATGATTCATTTAGATACTAATCTATAGATTTTGTTATACACATACGAGACAGTTTCACTATAGAAAATTTATCATTTTGAAAATGGCATATGAAATCTACATTTAAATGCGTAATGTTTACAATAAAATTCAAATTAAAGCAACAAACATTTCGGTGTTTTTATGTTTATCTTAAGAGAAATTAATTATAAAAAAAAACATACACACACCGCACACCAAATCTAATAATTATCTTAGAGGATAATTGGATCACCTCCTCAACAAAAACATTTTGTATGACGTGGCAAAACGATTCCATGCAAATAGCACCCTTGACATCCACGTGTCACCAATAAAATCCCTCCACTCTATAAATAATCAAATTGATGGAATCCTCACCAAACCGATATCCATCCTTCTTCTTTCTTCTTCATGGCGCAATATCTTCAACCTCCTCCATTTCCGCCGCCGTCTCCGCCGCCGTGGGAGGTGCTTCTTCTCGTTGCCGAACGCCTCGACCCAAAAACCCTCGCCACCGCCTCCTGCGTCTGCAAATCCTGGTCCATTTCCATGGCCTCCGACCATCTTTGGGAGCCAATTTTTACTGCCAATTTCACTTCTCTCTCTAACCTCGCCGTCTCCTCCGCCGCCACGTCACCATCTGTCTCCTTCCGCCGCCTCTTCGGCCTCGGCCACACCGCTGCAGCTCGTCGCCGTCCTGCTACCTTGAAACCCACCCTCTCCCTCTCTGACCTCGTCTTCGTCATCAGCATCTCCGACAAAGATCGTTGTGTTGTCAGAGGCGGAGCGAAGACGGAAGAGAAGGGTAATTCCTCCTCTTTTAAAATTATTTTGGTCTTTTAACTTGTTTTGTTCAATTAACTTTTCAAAAGGTATTTTTTCTTTTAAAAAAAAAAAAGAAATTTCGCAAAAGGTCTATTTTCTGGGAGAAATTACAGCGGTCGACAATTTTTCACTCAGATAGGGAGGGGGATTATTAGAGGCATGAAAATTATTAAATCTAAATGAACGGTTATTACGAAAGTAACTTTGAATAATTTCTCTTTTTTTTTTAAGCTTGTGGGGGAAAAAACTAATCATTTTTGGTAATTATCTCAATGGCTATTTTAATATAGAATTTTTAGAAGCAATCATTTTTATCTTAATATTAGCCTACTCAGTACTCATCCTCTAACTAAAATTTTGAATAATACGTCTCGATAATAATATGCTAGTACATATGATTGATGCTGCATTATTAATCATATTTTATAGGTTAAATTACAAATTTGGTTCAAGTTAGAATTTACCTCATTTTGGTGAATACAATTAGATAAAAATAAAGTATTTCCTATTTTGTAAGATTTTCATCAAACATTCTTACGAGTGGGGATCTAGAATTTTTATCGAGTAGCTCCAACAAGCTGGATACATACTAACCACTAAGCTAAAATAGCTTTTTTTTTTTGTGTTTATATTTGATTTTTTCTATACTAGTCCCTGCGCCTTAACTAAATTCGCCGTTGAATTCCAACTTTCGTCATTTTTTTTGGTACCTCAGTCTACTCTCTACAATTAGACAAAAAAAAAGTCTTCCTTTTTTTAGAATTCTCATCAAAGACTAATTCTAACCTCTAAAATGGAAAATGGACTACATTTTAACGGGTCGTCGAATATTTTGTTTTTTTAACTCTTTAGGTTAAAGAATCAAAATCTAATAATTTTTCATTTTCGGTAACTATATTAGAAGTATACTATAATTTGTATGAATAATAAATAGTAAACAACCATTCGTTGAGGAGTCCATTTGAATTTGAATACATGTATGTTAGTACATATATTTGGAGTTGCATTATCAATATTTTAAAGCATGATAAAGTTTATAACCAAAAAGTGTTAGTACATACATGTTTTTTTTTTTTGGGTACTGAGAAGTGTTTTTTTAAAAAAATTATTTTCGGGGGTTTGGAGACCAAAAGTGATTACTCTTTGAAAGTTTATAAACCAAATGTAATGTTGCTGGGACATTTATGGACCAAAATTGAAATCAAACCTTTTAAATCTTTCATTTTTCTAATTTATTCTCTCTATAATTTTAGAATTAACATATAATTCTGTTTGTATCAAAATTTCTAGCTCTATCCCAACCCATCCTCACCGCCGTGAAGCACGGCAGCGAGCTACCCGTGGACCGAAACGGGCTGTTCAAATTCGACATAAATCTCATCGACGACAAGAGCGGTATCGATCCGGTGGTGATCGGAGGGAGAGACGAGGTGGTGGTGGTGTGGAACGTGGTGTTGGAAGGGTGGAGGGCGGTTTTTACAATGATTGAATGTGGAGGAAGAGTGGGGATGGCTCCAAGAGCCGACGGGTGGTTCTCGGAGGAGCTGCCGGCGGCGGGGTGCTGTCCGAACGCCGTGAGCGGCGGAGTAGTGGCGGATCTGAAACTGGGGCTGTGTAGAAATGGAGAAAATAAGGTAAGGATTGAAAGTGTGAGTGTGGGAATGATGAGTGTTGTGAGTTGGAGATATGTGGGTTTGGATGATGGGCTAATGTACTTGCAACATTTTTTGTTCAATGCAAATGGTCTAATGTCTAATGTCTAATGTCTAATGTCTAAAGTCAATATATATAAAAATAGGTTTTTTTTTTTTTTCATTTTGATAATTAAGTTTAATCCTACAAAAATGTAGGAAGGGAAGATGCTTAGCTTTTCCTTTTATTATGTTCTCTTGATTTGATAAAGAGGAAAAGAATATACTTTTAATTTGTAATCTTTTTTTAAAAAAAAATAAATTGGGTTGAATTATGTGTGTTTTGATCTAATTTGTTTGTATTATAAATCTAGTATAAATAAATGATGATTATCTCTTTTACCAAGTGTCATCCTTCCCATAGTTCAGGTGGCTTCCATGTTTTTAACATACCATCATTGTTGGGTGTCTTAATTGTATGCTAAGTTATATATGGAAAATAAAGAATACATTTTTTGTGGGTGCGATTCTCCATTTTATCTCTTTTATTCATTTATATATGTGTCAATTTTCATTTTTCATATTTGCATTATTATTTATAGTTTTATTTAATTTCATTTCCTTTATATTATTATTATTATTATTATTATTATAGGTTTTGGTACTCGATTTAGAGGTATGTTATTTTTCTAATAATAAATTAGATGTTATTTTGCATGTTTGGTATATATTAAATTTTAAATACTAATATAATATTTATTTTGTGAAATATTATTATAACAAACCTTACAAAATTAGAATTAGAATTCACATCTCTTGACAATAATGAAAAAGATTATTGAAAAAGATTATTGGTTGTGTAAAGATGATTGATTGTGTCTCGAATATGCTATTGCTAAGCATATTCGAAAGAGATGGTTTAAAAATATTCTGAACTCATATATTCCATGAACTGAATGCTATGAATTTTAACAATCGTGGTGGTCATTATAATCATTGAAATGTCAAGGGAACTACAAGAAGTGATAATTATAAAGGAAAAGCTCCACAAAATAAGAGTTCAAAGGAAAAGCTCCACAAAATAAGAAATATTAAGAGATGATGAAGCAAGAGTTCAACGAGTTCAAGAGATGATGAACATAAATGCTTCTAAAATGAAATGACTAAGTATTAGTCACGTACGACAACAAACACTTTGTTGTGTTTCTATTAAACTTCCCTAAATGAAGAAGGAGAAATGTAGAAGCAAATCTTATCTTGATAAATTTAACCCATTCTAGTATGAAAATTGGGATGTGTCATACTCAGAGAAGATCACTATAATTGATGGAATAACAAATGCTTCTTTTGATTTTGAGAATATATAACTAATGTTTTTTTTTTACTTTTAAATTATGAGTTATGTTTCTCTTATTATAACTATTCTTGTTTAATGAAGATATATGGACAATTTTCGTATGTTGAGCGACTAAAAGATGAATCATGAAGATTTATGCTTAACAGATAGTGCAACAAAGCACACCATACTCAAAAATAGAAAATACTTTTCCAAATTGATAATGCTTGAACCAAATGTCAATACTATACAGGTTTTGCAAACATGATTGAAGGATTTGGAAAAGTAAATTTTATCTTGCCTAGAAGGAATAAAATTTACCATTAATAATGTTTTGTTCTCTAGCAAGTCGAAAAGAAACTTATTGAGTTTTAGAGATATACTTGACAATGGTTATCATATTGAAACTAATCGTAAAAAACAATATAGAATGTCTTATATTACATCTATTGTTTCACATGAAAAACGTATATTAGAAACATTGTCTGTTTTTTCCTCTGGATTATATTATACTCATATACAAGTAATTGAATCTATGTAAACAATGAACCATAAGTTCATGAATCCAGAAGTATTCAGTATTTAGCATGACTGATTGGATCATCTAGGGTCAATAATGATGAGGAAAATTATTGGGAATTCACATGGACATCTATTAAAGAACCAAAAGATTCTTCAATTTAAGGAATTGTGATGTTTGCTCTCAAGGAAAATTAATCATTAGACTATCACCAGTTAAAGTGAGGGGACTGAATCACCTGCATTTTTTGAACGAATTCATGGTGATATATGTGGACCTATTAACCCACCAATTTGACCATTTAGATATTTCAGGGTACTAATTGACGCATCCAGTAGATGGTCGCATGTATGTTTATTATCAAGTCGAAATCTAGCATTTGCAAGGCTACTTGCTCAAATAATTAAATTAAGAGCACACTTTAATTCCTGATTATACAATTAAGACCATTCGCCTTGATAATGCTGGTGAATTTACATCCCAAACATTCAATAATTATTGTATGGTCATTGGGATAAATGTTGAACATCTTGTAGCTCATACACAAAATGGTTTAGCAGAATCATTTATAAAGACTTGCAATTAATCGCTAGGCCAATGCTAATGATGCTAATGAGAGGGAAGCTACCAATATCTGTATGTGGGCATGCTATTTGCATGTTGCGTCACTGGCACGCATTAGGCCAGTAACCTATAATAAATACTCCTCTATGCAATTATCTTATGACCAACAACTAAATATATCCCATCTGAGAATTTTTGGAAGTGCAGTATATGTTCCAATTGCTCCACCACAACGTACTAAGATGAGTCCTCAAAGGAAGTTAGGAAAATATATGTTGGATTTAATTCTCCATCAATTATTAAATATCTTGAACCCCTGGCGGATGATGTATTTACTGCACGATTTGTTGATTGTCATTTTAATGAGACAAATTTTTCAACATTAGGGGGAAGAATTAAGAAGTTGGAAAAAGAAATTACATGGAATGCATCTTTATTATCTCATTTAGATGCCCGTAGAGATCTAATTCATTTGCAAAATATACCAAATCAATTACTAGATGCATTTACAGATGCTAAAATAGTAAGTAAATCATATATACCAGCAACAAATGCTCTATCAAAATTTGATATCCCTATACAATAAGTTGTCACTAATGAGTCTGGGGCACGCCAGAAGCGTGGTAGACCTATGGGTTCCAAAGATAAAAATCCTCGGAAAAGAAAAGTAGTTGATAATCAAAATGATTCAATGAATGATATAGATGTTCCTGAAGAAATCAAGAATACTACTACTGATAAAAGTATTGATGAAAGTCCAATATTTGAGGATAATAATGAAATTTCCATAAACTATGTTATAACAGGAAAAAGATGGAACCAAAATGATATAATTGTTGACAACATTTTTGCTTGTAATTCATTTTGCCCATTTAATTGACAGTACACAACGATTTAACCTGAGCTATATATACACATGACTCCTACCTAAAATCAAATTAATCTTGCCAAGATTCAAACATCCTCAGGTGAAGATTAATAAAAAGGAATGCTTGTCAAACATGGTATACTTCCATAGAAAAGGGGGTTTATTTTCTCTAACTTTGTTTCCTTTAAATCAATTTCATACTGCATGAAATAGTGCTCTGGCTTCTAGTATCTATAAATATTGTCATACAAATTTCAATTAGTTACGCAAACTAGGGAATTGTACCACGACTTAGATAATTCTAGCAACCTCTAATGCACATTGGAAAATAGTACAGATATAATCATCAAACTAACATTTGACAAACTGATTCCTATATAACAAAGCACCCACAAGAAAAAAAAGGCCAACTTTCCCGATCAATAGAAAATTGATGATTGCCGGAAGTATCAATGCAGATTGATTGTATTCTATTGTTGGATTATGGCATGAAGGGCATGGACTGTTAAATGCTAGCACCAACCCCAAAATAGTCCTTACCACTCCCAATGCATGCCTTTAATATGTTCCAATAATTATTGAAAATGAAACAAGATCACATTTACAATGTTAGAGAGCAAAAATTTTGTACCATGGCAGCCGAACATAAATTCAATAATCAATCACTAGAAAGTTCCTTGGTTGGAGGTTTATCAAGAGAAGATGAACTTGAAAGGTCCTAACACTGCCTATTTGAACTATACATACTTCTTATTTCAACTAATTAGGCATATTGGAAAAACCCCAAATGCTAATCTATCTCCTATGAACTTCATGAGAATAAACTAGTAACTTAGTACTCCCAGAAGAAGAAAAAAACACCATTAAAGACCCCATTAAAGATCTCCAATACAGTTTTCTCGCCAACCCCAGTAGAGAAAAACACCCAATAGCATGTTAAAATGAAATTCTTAACAAAATGGACGAAATAACAACGAGAGACCTCCATTAAGAGAAAAGTGTGAAGTTGTAAAAGGAAATACATGCCTATCTCGATGAAACTGCGATGTGAGGTGGGTTTTGCAGATTCCGAGTAATGGAGTTCAATGGAGGTCTCACAAGACTTTTGTTCGAAAAATCGAAGAGAAGACAAGAAAAACCGAAGAGAGAGATCAAAGAGAAGACAAAGTTCAGAGTGTGTACCTTAGATCGAGAAGAGAAGAAAAACCGTAGAGAGAAATCGATGAACTCTTGGAGTTATTTTGGCGTGTTGAAACCCTAGAAATTTGGAGGAAAGAAATGGGAGATTGGAGGAAAGAAACGGAATGGGAGAAACTCTTTTTAATAGTTTCTCATATTTGGGTCTAGTTTGAGAAACGTTTCTTTAAATTTTGGAAACAAGAAACATGAAACGTTATCAAACAAGCTTGTTTCTAAAACATGAGAAACAGAAACGAGAAACGATAAACGAGAACGTTATCAAACGGGCCCTAAATAACCAAAAAATTTCACCATAAAGAAAATCAATCACCAAAAATGGATTCATCATCGACCATGAAGAAAACCAAACCAACATGTATACCTACCAATCACAAGTAACGAATGACAAAACGAATCACAAAACATAACAAATTTGTAAGAGTGGACCTCAAGATTGTCTTCAAGTGTAAGTAAACAACTCAAATTAGTAAGAACATCATCGACCAGAAAAGATACCGGCAACAACAAGTATGCATGCCAATCATAAGTTTCAATCATAAAGCATAGGAAAATGGTGCATTGAGAAAAAAAAAAATGATAGTTTGAGAAAAACAGTGGCCCAAACACAGGGGAGTTTTCAACCCCAAACATAAACAACCCTAAACGACCGCCACAATGCACAGTGTAGTAAACAAGACCTCAAGACTTTTTTTTATTCAAATTAATGATCAAAATTCAAAGAATACTAAAAACTCATCATCAACCATACCAATCAAATAGATCAAGTACATAATCTGATAACACAACCATTAACACAAAAAAACTTTCAACGCAAACCAAGTGTATCAAATCCATTCAAGAGATAGAGAATAATCGCAACCCGTAATCGCCTCAGAATACATCATAGACTACAGATGAAATAATAGAAATTCAGCCTTGGCAAGCTCAATGAACGAACCATCCCCTACCAAGCCTTTTAGACCTAATATCCAGATCTACAGAAAAAAAAGAAAGAATCCATGTTCGAAACCATCAGCGATAAGGGAGGTGGTTAGCTGAGCGACAAGGCTGGAGACGAATCCCAAATTCGAATCCAGTAAAGGAAAGAGATGAATTTCAAAACTACCGAACGTCGTTCCAGATCCAAGACTGTGAGGATGAAGGGATGTAGATCTATACCGAGGAAGTAGCCTTTCGAATGGGGATGAAAGGATTCGTGAAGAGCGAAGGGTTTCAGGAAGAGAAGAAGACGCAAATGAGAGAAACGAGGAAAAGATAAATTATAGAGGAACGATGAACGAGAGAAACAAAGAAAAGAGAGGAGATGAGGAAAACCAGAGAGGAATGACGAACGAAAACTAGAGATGAAACTAGAGAGGAACGACGAAAGAGAGAAGACGAAACCATAGAGGAATGACGAACGATAGAAACAAGGAAGAGAGAAGTTTCGAGAAGACAAACGGTTTCAACAAAAAAAATGGTGGGTTGAGGTTTTAAAAACGGTGTTATGGGATAAAGCAAAAGTGAGTTGGGATAAAGAAAACGATGGTTTGAGAAAGACAGTAGTAGGGGTGTACAACTAATCCGGTAACCCAAGCAACCCGAAAAGTTCGGGTCGATTCTCGGATTGAGCATTTTAGGCTCGGGTTGACCTAACCCAACCCAAAGTTTACATTTTTTTAATTTTAATTACATATATACTTAAAATGAACTATTTGTCAGATTTTTATGTTTTTTTATAGACTTCTAACAAATGTTAAAATGTTATGAACGTTGAAGTTTGATATTTGAATTTTATGTGATTTTAGTTATTAATTCTAGAAAATATTTTAAATAATTTAAAAATTATAAAAAAATATAAAAATTAACCCAACGACCCAACTCGAAAATATTGTGTTGGGTTGCTCTTCGAAATAAAATTAGCTGGGTTGAAAGAATGACCCACTCGGATTTTTAAGTTGGTAAAAAAATCTTTTCAAACCTAACTCAACCTGACTTAGGGTATGTTTGGGAGTGATTTTGGAGTGACCAAAATCACTTTTGACATGTCTAAAATCAATTTCCTACCCAATGTGATGTTTGACAATATTAAGCAAGTGATTTTGGAACAATCCAAAATCATTTAAAGTGATTCTCTTTCAATCACTTGAGAGGTGATTCCAAGTGATTTTTGTCAATTGATTGTAATTTAAAATGATTATTGTTCATTTTTTAAAATAGTATGCATTTAATGACGAGTAAAAACCGTAATTATTTGTCAAAATTCATAAATTTTTATAAAAAAGTGAATTTTTTTCAAAACCAAAATCAATATTAAAAATATAGAACCAAATATGAAAATGGTTATATGAAAATCACATTTAATAAATCATTTATAGACAAATTAATTACACTAAAATTAATATTTCTAAAATCATTCCCAAACATGCACTTTTATGTATCCTGGTAGACCAAACAATGGATAGGCTTTCGAACCTAAACCTAAACGGACCCCAAATGCCCCCTAATTATCTTTTTATAATCATTAAATTTACAGCGTATCGAGGACTCTATTAATTGGCCGCCGCACATTTATTTTATTGACGAACGGATCCTTCTTCCCGCCCAATTGAAATATATAACTCTGCTCTCCAAAACTTTCACAGGAAGCTAAGCGAAAACCCGTAACAATGGCGCCAAGAAAGAAACCTGCACGTCGCTCTCGAATCCCAATCGGTAAGCTTTTACGCCATTCATCAAATCTTTATCCTCTGTTGATACTCGGCTTGATTTCGTGGCTTCTTCTTTCACTCCTCGTTTCGTTGCTGGGGAACACTTTTGCTCGAGTAATGGAATTGCTTGCTTGGTGTTTTCAACGATGATTAGCGTTTTCGGATTAGGATTATAAGAATAGAGATGAAGTTAATGTTCCTGATGCTGTTTTTTCTTTAGTTTGTAATTTGGTTTTTTTGTTCCTTGATTTGTGGTAGTGGGGAAAGAGGGGCACGTTGTTGATGTTAATCACCCAGAATGTCATGGCAAAGGTAATAAGAATTGTTGCTTGAACCTTATGGATTCTGCCTTTGTAGACGTGGTTGATTTCTTTCTAATTTTGGCTTTGTTTAGGTATCAGAGAGAAATGTCACTCTCAAGGGGAGTGTTCGTTTGTGCTCGTTAATCCGAACGATTTTGATAGCGACAGCAAATTTTATCTTCAGGTAGATATCCGCGCCCTATCTGTAGGTGTTGGTGTTAGTGTTCACCATTGGGCTTCTGCTTTGTTATGATAATTAATTAAAAAAAGCTTATACCCACAGTACTTATAGTTCAAGTTCTGTTAACTAAGCGTTGTGGTATTTTTGTTTAATTAGAGTTCAGGCTGTTCAGCATTTTAAATGCAGAAGCCTAAGTTTTATAACCTTTGACATAATTTGAGTTTAAGTCAAACTTCTGGTATCAACTAAGACTTGTGACCAAAGGTCATGGTTTCCAATCCCCCACCCCCAAATGTTGTTGTCCTACAAAAAATATGACATAATTTGAGTTTAAATCTTTAAAATAATTAGTCTTACTTTATAGGTGAACGAAATAAAACATAACCAAATCATAGGAATTCTGTGGGACAAACCCCCACTTTGCTTCGAACTGAAATTTCAATGGAAGCTTGGAGCATAAGAAATAATTATCTTCTGGCTTGCTTCAATTATAGATGCATTAATTACCATTTAACAACGTTGATTTGCTCTGCATATTCAGTTTTACCAAAATATTGGGGGGAATGGGTGGACGATACAACACAAGGACAGTAATTGGGCCTGCATGTGGTGGTCGAGCTATTACATAAAACCTGTATATAGTATATCATAAAAGAATTATCATTTTTTTTAATAAGAAACAGAAATTGAATTCCCCAAAAGAATACTGTAGATGAAGGGAGGATGAGGTATTCTTCCACCAGCAAAAAGTCAGCTCAAAGGAGTTTACAGAAAGATATTCCAATTGGCCTTGATCAAAAGAACGTCCAATTCGCCTTGACCAAAATAAGCCCTCGTTAAGTCTGTACTTCGCAACTTTCAATATTTTATCCTTATATTTTTATTTTTTACAAAGAGTTATATTATTTACAGATTTACATTGTATCGCCGAAGCTAATTAATATTATTGGCTATCGTACTTCTGATCTAAATCCTGGTACACAGTTAATTGGCCTTTTCTTGGTCACTTCTAAACTTGGTAATATTGATTTTGCAGGAAGTATTACAATTATACAAAAGGGAACTGCCCACAATGGTCTATGCTGCAAATACTGGAAAGGAATCAACTTTTATGGAGAAATGTGTATCTAATGGGTACAGAATTTGTTCCTTACCTTTTCCTTGTTTTGATTGCATGGTTTTTTATGACTTGTGATCAATGATGATTTCTATGTATTTGATATCCATCAAAGCTAATCATGCCAGTGTGAAATTATTTTGATGATGCTTAAATGCACTACTCTACTATTTAAGTTTTTGACAATTAACTCTCCTTCCTGCAGGAAATATTGTACATTGCTCTTGAAATCCACATTCGAGGCTGATCCAGGATTGGTAAGCTTGAACACATTTTCTGTTGTTACTCCCAGTCTTTTCAGGATGACCACCATCGTCATATCAATAAAATAATATCAATATTCAGTAGCTAGTTTCCAAAGGTCCTGTGTGGATGCGGTTTTTATGGAACCATTTTTGAAATCCGTTTCATGACCTTGTGTATAGTAAAGAATTCTTACAATTTTTGAGCTTACTGTGCATCTATTCTTATTAACCACGGCCCTTGTTCTTTCTTGTTATTAATAACACTATTGAAGTTCCAAACTTACTAGTCACCATTTATATTAATGCAAGGATCACCAAATATTTGAAAGTTCCTCTATTCAAATCTTTACCTTCTTGATGTATATCTCATTGGTACTCACCTTTTTTTCTTGAACCGATGGGGTTTGAAAAGCTCAAAATAAGGTAAAATCTTTGAATATTTCTATCATACATGGTTGAGTTAAAAAAAAAAAACTTATGCGCAGACATTCCATATCTGAATGGATTGTTTCTAGATGAAGAATAATGGATTTTTTTTTAAAGGATTTCTAATTCCCGTCTTTTTCCTTTTTGTACAGATCATAGCTGCAATGACCTACCAAATAGTTCCTGCTGACACGCAATATGCTGAGATTCCTCTTGCTGCTGTCAGTTCAGTTTACCAACACAAGGTCTCTCTCGCTCCCTCTACCTCCCCTTGGGGGTGGAGGGGTGTGTACTTTATTTAGTTTTGAATATCATTAATGGGAAGTAATTCCTTTTACTATTGGGTCCATCGGAGATTTGGAACTTACATTTTTTTATACTAGCCTTTTTCAGGGATTTGGTCACGTACTATACATGGAACTTAGAAAAAGGCTTCAAAATGTTGGCATCCGTACAATATTCTGTTGGGGAGACAAGGAATCTGAAGGGTTTTGGTCCAAACAGGTAATAGTGATCGAACACATCTGTTATAAACATGTGTGGATTTGTTTTCTGTTGATTAAAATTTTGCATCACTCAATTTTTACTTATCTTCTGAAAATGCGTAGTAGTTTATATGGAATATGGAAAATGGAAAATGCCTAATATTCGAAGGGAATGCAGGGTTTTTTGTCCATAGCAGAAGTGGACACCAAGGGAAAAGCTCGTAGAATACCTGTTAGAGCTGACATTCGTAGAGCTTTATGCTTTCCTGGTGGTTCTACCCTCATGGTTTCACACATTTACCAGGGAATTTCAATGTGTTCGGCAGACAGGCCAAAGTCACGTTCTCTATTAAAGCCTGATGCCTCTTCATCGTACGAACTTGCCAAAAGAACTGGTGTTGGCAATCAAGTTTATCAGGTTTCAAATGAAATTGGCCAGCAGACCATTGAGAATTTGAATTTCCAACATGAAGAGTTCGTAACTTCAGTGCCCCTTGGAGGAGAAAACAAGATTCATGGTATGTGTAATTTAGGTTTTGTTCTGTAAGATACTACATGAAAATTATTCTCCATATATTATTTAAGTGCCTCATAATGGTTTATTTAAACCATCAAGTTTTAGCATGGAATAGTAAGTTGCAGGCATGCGATTCAAGGCCTAGTAGTTAATAAGAGCCGTTGTAAATAATAAAGGGCTTCGAGGGAATGAGTTCAAGTCATGGTGATCATCAACTTAGATTTAATACCCTATGAGTTCCTTTGACAATCAAATGCAATAGAGTATGCTAGATTGGTTGAAGTGCATGCAAGTTGGCTCAGATATTCACAATATTAAAAGAAAAAATAATGAAGGTGTTAGAGAATGGCGAGAGAATGACAAGAGATTCCTCTTTAATTTAGCTATTATTTGAACCTACTGGATATCTACCTATAAAAGTCTGTCTTGGGGAAATGATATTAAGGGGGTGTTTGGCCCATTGATATGAGTTGGGTTGAGTTGATTTAAAAAACCAACTCAGTGTTTGGGCCATTAAGTTGGGTTGAGTTCCCAACTCCCCACTTCCCCAAATATCTCCCCCAATTTTTTCAACTTACATCTCCCCACAAAATCATTTCTCTACATGCGTGTACTCTCCATCAATCCACGCGTTCTCCAATTTCTTCCACGCGTACGACATTAACACAATACCACTGCAACACTCTTCTCTCAAACCTTCTGTCTCCTTTGCGCTTTCTTCTCTGATTCTTTGATTCTCTCTCCTATTCCATGGCGAAAAACGGATTAGTTGGCCTTCTGTTGGCCTTCTTCTTCGAGGTACGATTACAATCTCTCTCACTTTCGTCACTTCTCTCTGTTTCGACTTTTCAATTTATCAAAAAACCCTCTGTACTCCTTCGTTCTGCCTCCTTTGATTCTTCGATCCCACATCCTTTTCCATGGCGAAAATTTGCAATTTGCCCACCATCGCGAATACATAAACACACTTCTTTCGTAAGAAACCCTAACAATTCAGGGCTCGGCATTTCCGCAGTTTACTCAAGAGGCGGTAAGTATTTTCTCTATTTGGAAGTCAAAAAAATCGATTCGCAGCAACGGAATCGATCACCAAGATTATGCATCCACAAATCATGATCCTTATCGGAATTTTAACCTTCTTTCAGTTTATTCTTCGTCATTTGGTTCGCAATGAAAGATTTCCTTGTTTCTTTCGGACCTTTATTGTTTTGATTCGATTTTTGGTTGGTTCGGTGATTTTGACGGCGAAATCAGTTGTCTGTTCTTGTTTTTGAAAGAAATTTGTGAAAATTTGTTGTCGATGTCGTTGGTGGCTGATGATGACGAACATTCAGGCATGAGCCGCAACAATACGATTTGCGCTCTGTGTAGAAGATTTCTACATGGGTTGTTGTTGCGATGAAGAATGTGCCAAAATGCTAATGTGAAGCTCTCTTCCATTTTTTTTAAGGATCAATTAAATGTATGTAATTCTTTTTCCACAATTTTTTGTGTATTTTATAAACATGTTTATTTTATTTTTGGTGGTAAAGTTGCAAAACACCACACTCAAAATATATATAGGAGTGATAAAAATCGAACTTTCGAACTTGAACTTTTATTTTAGTTTTTTGAGTTTAATAACGAGTAATGTGTGAAGTTTTGATCATCTTCCATTCTCAGATTTGGCAAAGTTTTTGTTTGATCCAGGCTTCCTTATGAAATTTTAATTAAATTAGGGTTAAATATCATTTTGAAAAAACAATTTTGGATTTGGTCATATTTTGGTCCTACATTTTTTAAGTTTGGTTTGATAACCATTTTGTTTTTGTTTTTTTTTTAAAATTAAGCTTATAAATACACTTCCCATGAGTTATCATGTTTTTTTTTACGTGTTTTAAAAAAACTAAAAGTAGTTTTCAAAAACTTGTTTTTGTTTTTTAAATTTAGCTATGAATTCAAGTATTTTTTTTTAGGAAGAGATACTGCTTGCATTTTCTTGGTAGGATTGACTGAACACCTACTCCACCCATCTTTTACTAAACCAAAATGACCCAGACACTTCATGTTTATTTCGTTAAATATATTTTGTGAACGATAATATTTTTTGTATACTTATATTTTTTGGGGGCATGTGAGATATGATTTGATAGCATGCCATTAATTCTTTTGTCATGAATGAATGTATCGTCATGATGAGAAATAGTAAACACCCTTTTGACAATCGTTCATGAAGTTTGTTTTAGACATAGATTGTAAATTATCTGCCCAATTGTATTGTTTTTTTGTTTTGTTTTGTTTTTTTTCCTGTAAACCTTACAAATATTCAAATGATTCCAATTAATTACATATTAATTGGAGAATTCAATTGATAGGGAAAAAATTAACAAATCTTGATAATAGACCATCATGTTCAATCATTATGCAAGTCAATATTATACATTCATTGCACTAAAGTTATCATACAACACAAATATTTTTTGTATACTTATATTTTTTGGGGGCATGTGAGATAGGATTTGATAGCATGCCATTAATTCTTTTGTCATGAATGAATGTATCGTCATGACGGGAAATAGTAAACACCTTTTTGACAATCGTTCATGAAGTTTGTTTTAGACATTGATTGTAAATTTTCTGCCCAATTGTATTGTTTTTTTTTGTTGTTTTGTTTCCTGTAAACCTTACAAATATTCAACTGATTTCAATTAATTACATATTGATTGGAGAATTCAATTGATAGGGAAAAAATTAACAAATCTTGATAACAGACCATCATGTTCAATCATTATGCAAGTCAATATTATACATTCATTGCACTAAAGTTATCATACAACACAAGTTCGATGTTCACACCTGAATTCAATGTTACAACTTGGTGGTATTGTGTTTTGAAGATGGATGTTTTAGATAGAATATCTAAAAAACATCAGTAAGATAAAAACTGACTATTTGATCTTAAAAAAAAAACTGCACCGGATACCCTTGCACAACTCAACTCAACTCTGCACCCCAAACACAAACTTGCTGCATTCAACTCAACTCAACTCTGCACTCCAAACACAGACTTCCTGCACTAAACTCAACTCAACTCTGCGTGCCAAACGCTTCCTAAGTAGTTTGGTCTGAATCTATCTCAATCAATTAAGATTTCTGACCTGAATTTTTGTCCGCTTCCTGCTCGTCTTCTTTGCTATAATTTTTTTTGTTTTTTTTCCTTTGGTAGTGACAGTGGCTAAAACCTTGTTTGTTGCTGACAGATCCTCAAAATCAGGACGTAGTGCCTGATTGCAATGATCCAGATTCTTTTGAAGAAGTAGAGAACCGCAGGACAGCTAGTATTGCAGAATTATCCAATACTATTGGTAATTTAGATGAGACACGTTGTTCTTGTTCTACACAGAGCGCAAAGAGAGTTTGGGAAGCATCACTTTCTTCACTGAAGTCAAAGAAAGTAAAAGGAGTCCATCTGCAACATTTCCATTCAGACTCTATAAAAAATTTTGTTCCGAAAAGTAATGGATGCGATACCTGCTCTCAAGCATGCTCATTAGCCAATTCAAAGCATGAAATTTTGGCCAGTGTTCCTCCTAAAGATCCTTCAACCAGTAATTATACACAAAATTTCTGTAAAGAATTTGGAAGTGTTAATGTGGCATCAGAGGAGCTCGTTTGCGAAGAGATTCTCACATTAGGAAAATCGTTTAAAATTATGCTCATGAATATTGCTGATGAAGCTAAGAAAACTCAGCTCGTGAAGGTATGATACCAATTTATAACTTTTCTTGAATGCTCATCATTCATGTTTCTTTTCTGAAAAATTTCTATTGATGTTATTGAAGTTTTATATCCTCAGCATTCTCTAAGTTCTCTAAATATATATTTTCTTCTACGTGTTTCCCCTCATAAGAACTCCTGCTAAAAGTTTACATGCCCAGTAATTTAACCTCTCCATTTAGTCCTGAGAGGCATATCTGGCTTATTGACTCTACTCATTTACATACCCAGTCATTTTGCTTGATTAATCAGTTCGTTTAAGTGTTTGATCTTTTAAGTTACGGCATGCTATGCAAGGAAATGAAGCTGTGGGAGTTGCAACTTTATTCTTTTTTTAAAAAAACATTAATCAATATCCCTACCTAGAACAGACAAATGAAGCTTGAAACTGCCCATTTTATTAACTCTTATATTTAATTGTAACATATTTTGATATCAGAGTATTAATTATGATTATTTTTCCTCGGGATACATGTTCACATGCATATTTTATGGTTTTTGTATATTTTATTATGTTTCTATTATTCTATCTATTTTATATGGTATTTTTTAAATACTAATCTAGAATTCTTTTTATTCCAAATTGTGACTTTTCTAATGTTTAATTGTTTTCTGATTCAGGTGATTCAGGAACTCGGTGGCTCTCTTACCTCTGATGGGAGTACAAGCACCCATGTCATTACAGGAAAAGTTCGGAAAACTCTAAATTTCTGCACTGCTCTCTGTTCAGGGTTAGTCTTGCAACCTTAGACGAGCATACTTCTTTAGTAGTTTCATCATCGTAAATTTTGACCTTTGAATACCAGTTAGCATCTCATTTGTGTCAAAGTTAGCAATTCCATGCACATGTGGCCTTTGCTGTTATTCTTCCATTGCCTTATAGTTGTGCTTAGGCTGCAAATTGTTGTGAACCTTCAAAATTTATCAGGGGATAGTTTCTTATTCTAATGCCTATTTATTAAGTTAAGCGTCAAAACCAATTCTTATGCTGGACTGTATTATGCTTTTCCTTTCCTTTTACTGTTTGTTTGGAGTTTTAAATTCTCCACTTCTTGCAGCTATGTATGAATTTGTTCGTATCGTGATGGCTAGTGGTATCCCATTTCACTGAAATGGTAGGCACGAGAAATGCCAAACTCTAACGGGGCGTTTGGATTGAGGAGTTGGGGGGAGTGGAGTTGTGAGGAGTTAATAACTACCCTCAACTCCTTGTTTGGCCCAAGGAGTTATTTACTCCTGGTAGGCCCCACAACTTTATTAACTTTTTTTTCCACTCTTGTTATGGGTCTCACAGACTTTTTAACTCCTTTCTGTGGGCCCCATAGACTTCTTTACTCCTACTCCACTCCTACTCCCCCAACTCCTCAATCCAAACGACCCCTAATAGTATTGAAAGTTGATAGTAAGCAATGTGTTCTTAATAGGACTCAAACAACTGAAATAGTATTGAAATATGAAAGAAAAAAGAACTACCGGATATCCCAGTAATTCGAGGTATTTAGACCTCTCCTCTCTTGAGTAATCTCACTCAATCCTAAGCCAACTAAACCAATGTCTACCCCCATTCTTTCGTATCAGCTCCATTTATAGCAAATCACTGTAACAACTTTCCTAGCTAATTACTAACATACTCTTAATACTCTTATAATATTCTTAGTTCTATCGTAATAGCATTTCTTGGTTTTTAAAGATTATGTTGTATTAATTTTACTTCTTCAAGCTAGTGTTCTAACTTTGTTCTCTTAACTTAATGACTTTCGAGCATATGCATTATCATTTGTCTTGTCTTCAAGGGTGTCATTGTGCTCTTGCTCATAACTATTACTATATCTTGTAACTAAAATTAAAAGTTCATTGCAATTGCACAGAGCCTGGATTATCTCCCCCAGTTGGTTAAAAGAAAGCTATCGGGAAGGCAGATTTGTAGGTGAGTTGGAATGACTTTCTAGTATTCGAGCGTCTTATATTTTCAACCACTTATGTTTTTCATATTACATAATTTTTGTAATCTAGTAGTTCCTTATTGATCTACAGATGAGTTGCCTTACGTACTAAATGACGACGACTACACGTCGAAGTATAGAGCCTGCCTAAAAACTGCAGTTCTCAGAGCAAAAACACGTCCTGGAACTTTATTTGAAGGATATGATGTTTGCATATCAGCTCACGCTCAACCACCACCTAAGACTCTTTCCGTGATAGTCAAGTCAGCCGGTGGAAATGTAAGTTCTCTGTTCTTGTACAAATCTTACCACGTAGCCAAGAACTATGTAGCACGGTTTGATTCTCTATATTACACATACAACTATAATATAGCTTGCCTCCCGTCTAAATGTAGTGCTTATTTGAAACTCTCAAAACCTGCTGCAATCTATGTTTGTTTTGATTCTAGGGATTGAGCATGTTATATAAAAAAGTCTACGCAATTAGAAGGCATACTAGGATCACATGTTCATCTCTGTTTCTTTAATTACCAAATATGTTGAAGTTCTTGATCTTTTCTCTCTAGATCGAAATCTGGAGTCCCTTTTTGTGTTTCAGTGTACAAATATATCCGTGTTTCTAATTATGCAGGAATAGTTGTATAGTGGCAATGTTTGTTCTTGAACTTATTGTTGTTGGCTCTGAAATTTTAAAATATCTATTTTAATCCATGAACATTAAAGAATAATCATTTTGGTCTTGAACTTTCATACTATTAGTATTCATTTTAGTCATTGAGCTTTTTAAGAGGAACCGTTTTGGTCTTTGGTTTATTATTTTGTCACTTATTTACTTACCCAATACTCATCGCCTGATTTGTATATATGCTCATGTTAATACATCATACTCAAAGTCACTTCATCCATTTATTAAAAACAAAATAAAAATAAGGATCAAAATGGTTCAAAAACTAAAATAATCATTTTGAGAGTTCAAACTAAAATGAAACAAAGTTAAGGACTAAAATATATTTTTTTAGAGTTTATGGACTAGAATATAATGAACTTTAAAGTTTAAGGACCAAAATGAGATTTGAGTGGATACGTCTTTTTCTTATTTGGCGAATCCATTGTGCTTGAAAAATCAGGTTATTAATGGGCTGGATAAAGTAAACGAAGTATCGAGAACAATCTTTGTAGCGTGCGAGGAAGACGTGGAAGAAGCATTACTGGCTGTAAAAGAAGGCATATGGACTTTTAACAGTGAGTGGCTGATGACCTGTGTGATGAGACAAGAACTAGACCTGGAAGCCCCTCAGTTTGCAGAGTCCCTATAAGAATGAAGGTTAGCTTTCAGTTTTGGACTCCAAGCCATTTCCCCCTTGTAAATCACTCTTTTTCAATCACTCCATTTGGTGTTAAACAATTTTCTTTTATTCCATCTTTTTATATATATATATATATATATATTCATTAGTATATAAAGACAATAATTTTATTGAAAGAGGATTGCTAAAGTTTTAGATAGTGCACATTGAGTTACTGAAAGGAGACAAGTTTGATGTATACTATACTCAGCTTGCTTTGAAGTCAGGCTAAATTTGCTACAATAGAAACTTCATAGTTTTTTTTTTTTTTTTCCAGTTTGAGCATAGTTTAATTGGTTAAGGCATATGCCTTTGTTAGGTTTGAGGGTCGAACTTCTCAAATGTTGTTGAACTAAAAAACATATCCTCTATTGTTCATTCACCCTCAACATGAAATAATCATGGTCGACTTTTTCATTTAGTAACTTTGGCATCGTAGGACCGAGTGCCTCACATGCCCAGTTATACTCATAATTGCATTAAGTCTCCAAGGTGAACAACCTATGGTCGATGGAACAATGTAGGCAAGGAAAGTCGACAAAATAGATTTGTAACATTGGGGAAATGATTGGCTATGAGGGTTGGGCATGAGGTCCTAGTCTCGAACCCTTCGAGCTGCTTTCGTAGCGAGAGTGGGTTAGGGGATAGACTTTTTTTTTCATATAAACTACTTTAAACTTATCATTGGAAAATAAATTGGAATAGATGCTAAAAAGTATCGCCGTTGCCGGGGATCGAACCCGGGTCACCCGCGTGACAGGCGGGAATACTCACCACTATACTACAACGACCCAATGTTAACAAATGCATTTTTGTATTTAATTAATTTAAGCTTAGCATTGGAAAATAAATTGGAATGGATGAGAAAAAGTAGCGCCGTTGCCGGGGATCGAACCCGAGTCACCCGCGTGACAGGCGGGAATACTCACCACTATACTACAACGACATGACGTTAACAAATGCATTTTTGTATTTAATTAATTTAAGCTTAGCATTGGAAAATAAATTGGAATGGATGAGAAAAAGTAGCGCCGTTGCTGGGGATCGAACCCGAGTGACAGGCGGGAATAGTCACCACTATACTACAACGACATGACGTTAACAAATGCATTTTTGTATTTAATTAATTTAAGTTTAGCATTGGAAAATTGGAATGGATGAGAAAAAGTAGCGCCGTTGCCGAGGATCGAACCCGGGTCACCCGCATGACGGGCGAGAATACTCACCACTATACTACAACAACATGACGTCAACAAAAGCATTTTTATATTTAATTAATTTAAACTTAGCATTGGAAAATAAATTGGAATGGATGATAAAAAGTAGTGCCGTTGCCGAGGATCAAACCTGGGTCACCTGGGTGACAAGCGAGAATACTCACCACTATACTACAACGACCCAATGTTAACAAATGCATTTTTGTATTTAATTAATTTAAGCTTAGCATTGGAAAATAAATTGGAATGGATGAGAAAAAGTAGTAAGAATACTTACCACTATACTACAACGACATGATGTTAATAAATGCATTTTTTTATTTAATTAATTTAAACTTAGCATTGGAAAATAAATTGTAATGAAAAAAAAAGGTTTCAACGTTGATGAGGATCAAACTCGAGTGACATGCGAAAATACTCACCCGATTAAATATTAATTACTAAAAATTTAAAAGTCTCTATTACATATTTAAATTCTAATACAACAAATTTATTAGATATAAAATTTAATTATGTGTATGATAGAAACCTAAAGTTTTAATTTTGTAATTAGTAGATCCTTAAAATTTTTAAAAAAGATTGAAAAGGTCAATGATCGATTAGATACAAAATTGGAAATTCAGAACTTATTATACCTAAAGTTAAGTTTAAAAACCTATTAGTTACTTTTTACTATTCAAGAACCTATTAGTTTAACAATACATTAGATTTTTTTAAAAGTTTATATACCTATTAAACACAAACTTATATCCTTATTTGTCCAAGTTATGTCAGATTATGTAATTAACTTAAATTACATAAGGTAATATTGCAAATTAAACTTTAATATTTTTTTTAGTATAGCTGGAGTGGAGAGATTCGAATCAAAAACCACGGGGTCGTTAACACATCCATCTTATCAGTTGACTATGCTCTCTTGAATAATTAACATTTAATGTCATACTAAATGAAAGTTTTTTTTATTAAATTATTATTATTATTATTTATAATTTAATTTAATTTAATTAAATTATAGTTAAATTATAAAAAATACACTTGAATTTTAGAGTAGGTTTTAATTATATTCCTAGACTATAAAAAATTTTGTTTTTATTCTTGAACTTTAAAATTTGTTTCAAATATATCAATAAAAAATAGGAAAAATACACTTTTATGAGGTTTGAGTTGAGTGTCTATTTGAACTTTAAGGGGTTGTTTGGCCAAGAATGTTGTAGGGAGTTGGAATTGCTGGAATAGGAGTTAAGAAGTCTGGAGAGTTCTGTATTTGGGGTGTAGAGTTGTTTAGTCTGAAGTTTTGAAATGTGTGTTTGGAGTAAGGAGTTGCAGAGAGTAGGAGCTATGGTGTCTGAATTGATTTTATGTTTTTTACCGTTTTTTTTCTATATTTTTCAAATTTCCATTATTATGAAATTGTTCTCAGGAATTCTAAGATTTTTCTTTTTATTTCTATTTAATTTATTTACATCTTAAAGTTTTTCTCCAAGAAAAATAAAATTTTGAAAAAAAAAAACCTCACATTCTTATTTTAATATCACATTAATTATTGATTTATCTTGGATTAATTTTCAAATAAAATAAAATGTTACTTCTTAAAATATTACATGTATTTAGAAAGGATCTCAATTCATTAATTAACAGGTATTCAATGTAACAAATTTATTTTTTAAGTTTAGTAAAATATTTACATTAATTTAAGATTTATTTTTCAACATTAGTAAAATATATTTTCTTTTTGAAAAATTTAATATTTTATATTTCTAACCAATCAATGTAATTGATTATCTAATTTTGAGTAATTAATCAATCGAATTTACCTTAAGAATTTCAATTCAAGACAAGTAGTGAATGCGTAAGGGCCAACTTCATTGTTCCAACATAAAAATAATACATGTAAAAATGATCCCAAATCATTTTTGCAATATATCTCACAATAATTATTCATTTTTCTTTGATAGTTTTTAAATAAAAAGAAATGTGATTGGGAAAGATTTCAATCAATTAATTTAAAAGAATCAAATAAATTTTAAGGTTTTTATATCTTTATTCTCTCAATTATAGAAATAATGTAAATTTGTTTCCGTCAATCATAAATTTGAGATTTTAAATTATATTATTTTATGAATATTTTATAATTTTTTAAATACTTATTTTTGTCAATTTTAAAATTTATTTTTCAAGCTGAATAAAATAATTTTTCTTTGATAATTTAAGATTTTATTTTTCTAACTAATCAATATAGTGAATTATTTATAGTTTGATTAATTTAAGAACAACATATTATTTGAAGTTTTTAATAATTAAGTAAAAAAAAAAAAAATACTTATGTTATTTTAAAATAAGTTCAAAATGAATATATATTTTTTAACACCACTCAAAATAAATATCATAGTCAAAATGAATATCATTTATACTTTTGTTTAGATTACTATATATTTATGTTACTTATTATATAATTTTATTTTAGTAAGTTTGGAAGGAGATATCATTTGTCTTTTTACTTTGAATATGGTTAATCTGAATATCAAATTGTTTTTAATATATTAACATTTTCTAATACTAATTTCTTAAATTGTAATGCGGATTAGTTTAAAATATATTTTTCTTAACTTCAAATCATAAAATTATATATATTTTTAGCTATTAATAAAAGAATAATAAGAAAAAAGAAAAAATAGATAAGATTGTTATTTGTTACGAGTAATTTTTGTTTAAACTTAAAAAAAATTGTAAATAACATGTAAATGAAGTGAGTTAAGGAGATTTTTAAGTACTCTAATTTACCATAATAGTTTCAATTTAAATAATAATATCGTAACTAAAAAATTTATATTTAATTTATATTTAAAAAATAAAAGTATAGGATAAAAAGAAAAATATTTTTTTAAAAAATATATTATAATTATAAGATAAAAATAAAATATTTTTTAATAAATATTTATATGTGATTATTAATTAATAATAATGATAAGAAAATTTATATAAAAAATAAATATTTTTTTTAATTAAGAAATTTTAAAAAATTATGTAAAAAATAGAAAAAGAAAGAAGAGAAGAGTAGCTGGTAGGAGTGATATGAGGTGAATAAAAAATTGAGATGGAACAGTTGTGAGACCCACCATAGTTGGAGAAGGAGTTATTGAGAGTTGGAAAATGAATTAATAAGTTTGTGGGACGCACAAGCACAAGAAAGAGTTGGAGAATGAGTTAGAGAAAAAGTTAATAAGTGAAAGAGTTAATAAACTTTGGGGTTAAACAAAGAGTTGATTAACTCCTCTCAACTCTATTGTCCAATTCAAACATCTCGTAAAGTTTCAAAAGAGACACTTTCAGTATTGAAGTTTGAGAAGTGGTTCTATATACCCTTTAATTCTTTTTATCCTATCTTTTTTCTGCAATTGCCCTTGTTTTGATAGGCAGGATTTGGTTTTAAAATTTTCATTCAGTAGTTTTGATTCTTTCAAAATCTATTTGTTTAAAATTCGAAATCTATTGTGAATATTACAACAAAATAGATGCCCACTTCTCCTTTAACCACGTGTCAACAGTTCAATTGACCATGTGCCCTCCATGTGTCCATTTTCTACCTTTGATTAGTGTCCAAGTGTATCACATCAAGCTTGCCATTTTGCCTATAAATAGTGACCTATAGTGAAAAATAAAAATGCACAACTGGATGAAAGTCTCTCCAATCTTCTCTCTTTTCTCCCACTTTTCTGTAATTTCATCTGTTTATTTAATTTGCCATAAAACTCCATTTTTTTTATATTATATATATGTATCCATATTATTATTATTATTATTATTATTATTATTATATGTTTTGGTCAAGTTTTGGTGCCCGATTTTGCCTATCAATTTCACAACACGTTATCAGCACGAACCTCTGTTAATTTTTCCCACTAAAGGTAGGTCCTCCGGGTAAGCCATTTTTTTAAAAATGTTATTTTGCATGTTTAGTTTATATTAATTTTCTAATAAGAAATATAATGCCTTTTGATAGCGTTACTATGACAAATCTTGCAAAATTAGAATTCACGACCCTTGACATTAATGGTAATAATTATTTGTCATGGGTGCTTGATGCTGAGATACATTTGGATGCTATGAACCTTGGAGAGACTATTAAAGAAGGGAATACGACATCAAGTCAAGAAAAGGCTAAGACCATGATCTTCATTCGTCATCATCTCCACGATGGGTTGAAAATGGAATATCTAACGATAAAAGATCCCTATGTCCTGTGGAAGAGCTTGAAAGAAAGGTATGATCATAAAAAAACTATTATTCTTCCAAAAGTTCGTTATGATTGGATGCACCTGAGGTTGCAAGATTTTAAATCAGTAAGTGAGTACAACTCCACATTATTCAAAATTAGTTCAAATTGAAATTATGTGGAGAAAACATTACTAATGTGGATATGTTAGAGAAGACATTTTCTACCTTTCATGTCTCGAATATGCTCTTGCAACAACAATATCGAGAGAAAGGCTTAAAAGAGTATTCAGAATTCATTTCATGTCTTCTCGTGGCTGAACAAAACAACGAGTTATTAATGAAAAATCATGAATCTCGACCAATTGGAGCAACACCATTCCCTGAAGTGAATGTTGTGAGTTTTAACAATCGAGGTCGAGGTCGTGACCTAGGTAGGGGAAAAAATAATGATTCTCGTGGTGGACATTATGATTATCCAAAATTCAAGAAACCCACAAGAAATGATGATCACAAAGGAAAAACTCCACAAAATAAGAATGCAAGAGGTGATGAGAATAAATGTTTTCGATGTGGAATGACTAGACATTGGTCACGTATTTGTCGTACATCCAAACATCTAGTAGATAGATCAAGCTTCTCTGAAGGAAAAAAAGAAAAAATGTGGAAGCAAATCTTGCTTATTAAGATAATGATATATTCGACCCATCCAATATGACAAATTTGGATGTGACAAACTTTATTGCATTTCCTGAAGAGAAGATTGAAGCAATTGATGGATTAGCAAGTGCTTCTTTTGATTTTGAGAATGTCTAGTACTAATGTTTATTTTTATGTTCGTTTTAACTTTAAACTTTTTGTATTATGTATCTCTTATTGTAATTATTTTTGTTTAATGAAGAAATATGAACAGTTTTCATATGTTGAATGACTAAAAAATAAGCAATGAAGATCTATGTCTGGCAGACTGCGCAACTACGCACACAATACTCATAAACAGAAAATATTTTTCTGAATTGACAATGCTGGAGGCAAAAGTCAATACTATATCAGGTTCTACAGACTTGATTGAAAGTTTTGGAAAAACAAGTTTTATCTTGCCTAGAGGAACAAAATTTTCAATTAAAAACGCTTTGTTCTCTAGTAAATCAAAGAGAAATTTATTGAGTTTTAAAAATATACGTAACAATAGTTATCATGTTGAAACTGATCGTAAAAATAGTATAAAGTGTTTCTATATCACATCTATTGTTTCACATGAAAAACGTATATTAGGAATGCCTGCATTTTCTTTTGGATTATATTATACTCATATACGAGTAATCAAAAACTATGCAACAATGAATTAGAAGTTCATGAATCCAGAAATATTCAGTGTTTGGCATAATTGGTTAGGTCATCCGAGATCAATAATAATGAGAAAAATTATTAAAAATTCACATGGACACCCATTGAAGAACCAAAAGATTCTTCAATCCAATGAGTTGTCATGTGATGCTTTCTCTCGAGGCAAATTAATCACTAGACCATCACCAACTAAAGTGGGAACTGAATCACCTGTATTTTTGGAACGAATTCATGGTGATATATGTACACCTATTAACCCACCAAGTGGACCATTTAGATATTTCATGGTACTGATTGACACATCTAGCAGATAGTCACATGTATGTTTATTATCAAGTCGAAATCTTTCATTTGCAAGGCTATTTGCTCAAATAATTAAGTTAAGAGCACAATTTCCTGATTATACAATTAAGACCATTCGTCTTGATAATACTGGTGAATTTACATCCCAAACATTCAATAATTATTGTATGGTTATTGGGATAAATGTTGAACATCCTGTAGCACATGTTCATACACAAAATGGTTTAGCAAAATCATTTATAAAATGTTTGCAATTAATTGCTAGACCAATGCTTATGAGAGCAAAGCTTCCAATATATGTATGGGGACATGTTATTTTGCATGCTGCATCACTAGTACGCATTAGGCCAGTAGCTTATAATAAGTACTTTCCAATGCAATTGACTTATGACCAACAACCAAATATTCCCCATCTAAGAATCTTTGGATGTGTAGTATATGTTCCAATTACTCCACCACAACGTATTAAGATGAGTCCTCAAAGGAGGTTAGGAATATATGTTGGATTTGATTCCCCATCTATTATTAAATATCTTGAACCCCTGACAGGTGATGTATTTACTACACGATTTGTTGATTGTCATTTTAGTGAAACAAATTTTCCAACATTAGGGGGAGGAATTAAGAAGTTGGAAAAAGAGATTACATGAGATGCATCGTTATTATCTCATTTAGATCCCCATGTACAGATCAATGTGAACTTGAAGTTCAAAAGATAATCAATTTGCAAAATATAGCAAATCAATTACCAAATGTATTTACAGATGCTAGGAGAGTAACTAAATCATATATACCAACTGCAAATGCCCCATCGAAAATTGATATCCCAATACAACAAGTTGTCACTAATGAGTCTGGGGCACGCCAGAAGTGTGGTAGACCTATGGGTTCCAAAGATAAACATCATCGAAAAGGAAAAATAGTTGATAATCAAAATAATCCAATGAAGGATGTGGATGTTCCAGAAGAAATCCAGAATACTACTACTGATAAAGGCATTGATGAAAGTTCAACGCTTGAGGATAATAATGAAATTTCCATAAACTATGTTATAACAGGAAAAAGATGGAACCAAAATGATATAGTTGTTGACAACATTTTTGCTTACAATGTTGCTTATGATATTATTCATGAAGATAATGATTATGATCCAAAATCCATAGAAGAATGTCAACATATAAAGAATTGACTTAAATGAAAAGAAGCAATCCAAGTAGAATTAAACTCACTTTCAAAACGTGAGATTTTTGGACCAGTAGTTCGGACACCAGAAGGTGTCAAACCTGTGGGATAAAAATGAGTGTTTGTAAGGAAGAAAAATGAAAGAATGAGGTCACAAGATATAAAGCGAGACTTGTTGCACAAGGATTCTCGCAAAGACCTGATATAGATTATGAGAAGACATTCTCCCGTGGTGGATGCAATAACATTGAGATATCTAATTGACCTGACTGTATATGAAAAGCTTGACATGCATCTGACGGATGTAGTCACGACATATTTATATGGATATCT